>JADLZK010003101.1:0-1200000 GCA_015847255.1 Hyparrhenia diplandra | reverse complement strand
CATTTGGTCTTTCCGATGAAGATTTATCACGAAGTCCGGTAAATTCTAAAAAGTGGTGATTGAGGATGCTCCTCTTTTAGAAAAGCTATTCATTGAACGCCACCATTACTCTTTCCCCGACTTACATTGAGCCCCGGTCTACGTTTGCGTTAAGCATCAAATGGCTCCAAAGCTTCAGTTCTTGGGGGCCCTCGAATTTAGCCCTACGACATTTGAGTTTGGTATTTGTAAGGTGTGTAGTGTGTAAGTTCACCATGCCGTTACTTGATTTACTTTATTATTTATACATTATGTCAATACGTATAACCAAAGTTTTTGTTTTGCGTGATGTCTATACCTCCTCGGCATTCCCATATCGATGGGAGCTATTAAAGTTTTGGTTGTGTGCATGCCATCTCCTAACATTAATGATCTTTGTTAGTCTTACAATTGTTTCCCTCCCTCCAAAAAGCTCTATGTGAAGGTAACTAACATTTGGATCAAAAATTTATATATGTACCTTACATTCCACATTTAGTTTCTAGCTTATATTGCTTGATGAGATTTTTTTTACACGCTCAAATGTAGCTGATATTTCATGATATTTATGAATTCAATTGTTTATGTGTAATCCAAATTATGTCACGAATAAAAGTTCATTTAGTCAAATTGTGCAATGTCGTTGTCACTACGTTTTGCACAGCTCTAGACATTTTTGTTTGTTTCATTTGCGAGGTCTCTTTGAAGGCTAGGTCAAAAAGGGTGAAGCACCATTATGCCCTTGATCATCTTGATTGTCTTCAAAGCCACCTTAAGAAACTTGTAATGTTAGATTACAAGGGCAGGAAGAGAGATGTGGAATTTGTCAACTTCTTTATTCAAAACGCCAAAGTTACGGAGAAAATAGAATTTTGGGCGGGGGCGTGACAAATGCGATTTTGAATATGGGCAACGACAGACTAGCTGGCCTGAAACTAAAGTTCAGCGCTTCCAAGGACATAAAAGTAGCATTTAAGCCCTTGTGCCGGGTCTCCACCTTGACCTTGTGCACATCGGGGATATGCATGATAGGAGTATTGTTGATCTTTATGAGCATGCATTGTGTGTGACCGAGCATTATGACCAACATTGCTTGTAAACTCTTTGTCAAGGCGATCTTTGCTGATCAAGACACGGAAGCCACTCTTGAAGACCAAGATGAAGCCGGTGGCAGAAGAGATTATTCAGCTTTTGTCCTCAAGCGCTCCGTGATCAATTCTTTTGGCATTCGCTGAATATGCGTAAGCATAGGAGGTGTGATGAGTGCTTGGTTGAAGCTTTGCTTCGCGTGCCTTCGTGCCACAAAATAAGAAAACTTGTCTTTGTGTTGCGTGCCTTCGAGCCGCATAGGAGGTTAAACTTTTGAGGCTGGCGTGCCGTCGTGCATAAAATGTTGGTCGAGTTATCATTTGAACTTCGTTTAGTGGTATTATGAAGTAGAGTTATGGTAGAAGTTGAGTTCGGTCGGTGTAGCACTTCTGAGTGCTTTTGTCTTGTAACCGGTAAAACCAGGGGCAAGGCCATGGGTGTTCGTTAAACTTTCAATAAAGCCGGGTGAATACCTTTGGTGAAAACAATGGATGGAACTTCTACTCATGTGTCAAATTTGATTGTGTGAGCGTCTACCTTGTCATCTTTTTCCTTTGTCATATTTTAAAAAATTGATGGAACTTCTACTCATGTGTCAAACTTTGCTTTCAAGATGGCCCTTGTGGTGTGGAAACTGATTTCTTTGTGTACACATCCGTAGTGATTACTTTGGTTGTGTGAAGGCTAGTGTTATCGATGCATTCTCATTATGCGGATTGAGCTTTATCATGGCAATGAATCAAGACTGGAATGGAAGGGTCATTCGAAGTTTTTTTTTCCCCACACTTTCGAGGACAAGCACTGCAAAACCGAGGCTACCTATCTTTGAATTGCGGATGCTTGTGGATTGGATTAGTAGATGCTTGTGGATTGGATTACAATGAAATGAAGCAAGGCGAGAAAGCCTCGTCTTGTGAGTTTGTGGATGATGAGGAATGATTTTTGTTGGGCTATCCTTCCGGATGGAGGATGAATTTGGAGCCCAACAAAGCAGCCCAAACCAAATGACAAGCCCGGTCTTGTGCACCGTTGATCTCGGTTGGATTCAACGGTTGAGATTGCTTCTTGGGAAGCATGTATGGGGTAAGGAAAAACCCTAGCCTCCATTCAATCGAGAAACTTTGCCGCCTCGGATGCCGTGGACGACGTGCTTCTCCTGCGGTACTGCCGGAGGACTTGCTCGGCGTAAGATCCTCCGATCTTTGCATCCAACGGAGGAACAACTTCAACCGAGCCTCGTCGCGTGCGCCGCGGGGTTCCGGCAAATACACCGACACCAAGGAGGCGATCCAAATACTGATGTACTCCGTACTATATAGCGTGGCGTAGCAAATCAATCATCAACAAGATATAGTCATGCGTCTTGTGCGTCGCGCTCCTCCTTGCCCCGGCCCCCCACCCCTGCGGTGTGCCGCCACCACCAGAGAGACGGTGTTGAAGTGTGTGGCAACACATTATATATATATATATAATATAAATAATAATATGTCCGCAGTGTGTTATAACCACGCTAGCCGAAAAACGGCCCAAAATTGCTGGCTCACAAGAGAATGGGCCTAACATGCAGTCCAAATTCAGGCCCAGAAGGAAGGCCGGCTTCCTCGCGTGAGCCGGCGAGGCCCGCTCAAAACCGGATGTGCGTGCCCGTATTCGGGCCCGTACGCACGCTGTCAACATCCATCGCCTCTGCAGCGATTGACGCTAATTTAAGATTCGGAGACAAATACAGCACGCACACCCGCCGGGGAAGCGCCTCGTTTATCGATACACGTCCGCAATACGGGGCAAATAGCACGCATGTACCGGGCGCACAACACATGTCCAGAAATGACCGCTGCCCAGGTAGCGGTTTATTACGTACGACACCGCTAACACATCTCGTCACGAAACTATACACGCGTCGGTAATGGTCGAGACATGTACGACACCGATAACACAAACCGCGTCAAAACTATACGGCGTCGTTAGGAGCTGCGACATGTCTGACGCACACCTGCTAACACAACTTCGTCCCGAAAATAAGCGGCGTCGTAGTGGTTGCGACGTATGCGTACGTACACTGCTAACACAACTGGTGAAAATCAACGGCGCATCGGTAGTGGTTGGGACATGTACGTACACCTCCATACACAACTCGTCGAAAATAAACGCGCGACTTTAATTTACGTGGCGTTACGCACCCTTTGTACTGTTCAAGCGTGCCGCATCTGCGGACGCAGCGTCTACGGTGTCAAGCACCACGGACGGGTATCAACCACGCCGAACTGTGAATCCACGCCAGCGTATCTGTAATACTTGAACGGTACAGGCGGGCGCCTTCAAAAAGGTGTCGTAAGCAAAAAGCGTCTGAATTAGGGGGTTGCATCCGCGGTCGATCGGTCTCAAAAATGCGCTGTGATGAAACGCGGCGTGTCGAGATATCGTTAAATTCTGCGGACACTTTCGGTTTCAAAAGCGCGCGCCATAGCCGCTGGCCTCTGTGCCCGACCAAGGAAAACGCGTGCGGATTAAAACAGACGGCGTTACATGAACACGCGTCTCGTAATGACCTCCTATTATCGACGCGTATTGGTCCCTGTGGGACCATCGGACGTCTAATGCGACGATTTATCAGCCCGCGCGCGTCGGTAATGTCACAACACGTGACGCTCATTATTAGTGACGTCTCTAGGCTCATCGGGCGGTTATTAGCCTTTTTACATAGTGCCCCCTTCAACCCAACATAGAAAAAGTACTTCCACAAGCTGAGGTTGGGAGGATGCCAAGGCAGCACTCACAAAGCGTGATGAAGACTGGCGATGTCGAGGATGGCGTTTGGGGGCGGATGGCGAGGCGGAGGCCGTAGAGAACACGAGGAGCTCCGGCAAAGAACGGGTGCGCCCGGCATCCCGAATCCCCGCCCAGTGGCTCTCGAAGACCACCACCTCGTCGGTTTGTGGCATCGGGTATGGCTCCGCCTCCGGCACCCTCCAACCAGCGATGACCCTCTCCGGCGGGAGACGGGCATCCACCGGCTCCCCACTGCCTCCTCGTGGGCGAGGAAGCTAGCCATTCCCTATCCATCGGGATGGCGGGATTTGCAGCGGCAAGCGGCCGCAGGCTCTCCATCGCGCCCGACGTGGCGGCCCGCGCCCCGGCAGCGGCTCGGCCCGCCCTCCTGCGGCCCACGCCGGCACCATGACCCGCGGCGACCTCCGTGGCGTGGCGATCCATCACACCTCAACCAGTTCTATATTCCAAGAAGATGAACGATTAATGTCGGGACCAAATCGAAACAAGATCCAAATCGGTGCTCAAATCGACTACATTTGGATCAAAAGAGAGGGCGAATCAACGGATCGTAGGGGGTACTTACACTCTCGCGATGGATGGATGCCGCGGGAGAAGATGCGACTCGCCGGGCGCCGCCGCAAACCTAGCGGTGCTCAGCAGTAGCAAGAGGAAAATGGAGGGATCGAGAAGATGAAGCGGCTTGCGGGCGGATGAGGCGAGAAGGGGCGAGGCATCGGTATTTATAGCCCGCTGCCCCTAGGGTTAATGCATCGGCGACCGTGCGCGCTGCGGGCTCGCGCCTCCCCATTTCGTGGGTTGAGTGCGTGCGGTGGGCGGCGGCGTCAGTTGCCATCATTACCCTTTCCGGGTGGGCGCTGTTGTGGCTACGCCCGCGCGTCCCCCTCCCTCGATTCTCGCTCCGGTTTGTTCCCCTACACGATCTGGGATATTAATTGACCAGATATCTTGCTGTTTTTGGGAATCGCGCGCCCCTATCTTCTTGATGAAGTTTCCACTGCGGCCACGGGCTCTCGGATTTTCGACCGCGACACGGATATTCTTTGGGTTGGCACTATTGATGCCTCAACCCATGCACGATCATAGGTGTCATACGTGCAGGCAAATATCACGAGGGGCTCGGGGACTCCCGAGTCCTCACATCACATTTGAGCTTGTTGCATCGCCCGGTTAGGTTTCCGATTACTCGGGGACTATTTTCTCATGTTCTCTCTTTTGACCCTAGCGATGCGTGATCACTCACCTACTCCTAGGCTCGGGGACTAAGTGGGCACACTTCACCTACGGTGAATCGTGCTAATTATTTATGCATTTTACAGTGCCCTTCCACTATACGTGGGCACACTTCACTAGAAAGAAAAAGATTTTTTTCATTGGAGCACCTAGCATCCAGTAGGCGGACTCGTCAAGACTAGGCGGTCGGAAGCAAAGGAAAGAAGCTACGGGGAAAACAAGCGTGGTCGAGAGCTGTCCCGGGCTAGTCGACGTATAACTAGTCACGGTCGACCTTTGGCGAAGGCGGTCGACAACACCTCCCGATGATCAGTGTCAAGACTCTTACACTGCTTGCATACGGCCCTGGCCTTCGGGGACTAGGCGTGGGGGATAAACCCCTATCCCCTCACGGGTTAATTTGGGTTAGGCCTCTTGGGCCGCCAGGACGGCGGATTGAAGCCCTCGGCGATAGAAGACCGAGATTATCGGAGATTACGGCCTAAACGTGGTCGACAAGATAGTTTCCTAGTATAGCTCGTCGTAACCACTCTATACTTTCCTATTGTAACCCGATCGGGATAGCTCTTGTCGGGATAGATCCGACACCGTAACCCCGCTCCCGGACTATATAAGGAGAGCGGGATCCCCCTCGAGGGGCCGGGGATATTCTCAATCGGTCAATACAACTAAGCGGGGCGTAGGTTTTACACCATCAAAGGCGGCCGAACACAGGTAAAACCCGTGTGTTTTGTCCTTCGCTCATTCAGCTTAACGTCTCGTTAGCCGTCTAGCGCATCCCTAACCGCTCAATCTACTAGCCGGGCATACCCACCGCTAGACTATTGCCGATAAACCGGCAGCCGGATATTGGCTAGCAATGTGTGAGTGAATGGGTGTAGGGAATATTTTTTGGTTGTTCTCTCGGGGTAGGAATAGAACATTTTTTAGTGGATATTTGGTAGATGCTTTGTGGATGCGTATTTCTAGAGTAGAAGTAGCATAAATGCAAGTGGATGGAGTGGAGTGGAGTAGAGTGTGCATGATCAGCATGACAAGTTTCTAAGGGTCGACAAAGATTGAACAAACTCAATGCAAAGCAAACAACCTATATATATGTTAAAGGGTTTTCCTAATCTAGGGAGCATGTATATATGGCTTGTGGTAGGAGGTTCAACACTCTTGTCACCGCAGGAACTTATCATGTGCACTTTAATTTTCAAAAGATAAATTTCAAATCTAGTATCACTAGGAGTAAGATAAATAGCAAATTTCGGACTCTCTTATATCAAATCCGTCAATCACCTAGACTTTAGAGCAAGCATTTGCTACCCACGGGTTTTCGAGGATCGTAGCAAATCTCAAGTCAAATCAATTGCATTAAAAGCTCAAGAGAAATTAAGCTTGAAAGGTAGGTACTTGAAAGGAATTACGACGGAGCAACTATTCATCATCTCCAAGGCTAGAGATTATTATCTTGAGTTTATTTTATTCTCACACTCTAATAAAGACTCTTTAATAAAAACTATATAGACTCTTTTTATTTCATTTCCTTAGTTATGCATCTTTTTATATTTTTCCAAAAAAACAAACAAATCTAGCTAAAATTAAATAAGGTAAAGAGATACTTATCTGGATACATGAGGGTTGCCCTCCCCAAAATTTGGATGTTGACATAGTCTTCGATGTTCTTGATAGTTGGATGTAGAGGTAGATAGTGATGGTGGTGATTGATCTTCTTTAATGCTAGACACCATGTGTGTCATGTCTCTCGTCCTTGAGATCCCTTTGAACTCAAAATAGACAACAAAGCTAGTGGAACTTGATTAAAAGCGTTAGGGGTTAACCACGTTGCTTTTTGTCTCTCTGAAATCTTTCAGCGACTTTAAATATTTTTGGGGTTTTTCTATGCAAATAAAGATGATGATGCATGCATATTTATTTTATTTTTATGCCACCACAAGTAAATATCCTTGTGAGTTGTTACACACCACAAAATTACTCACATGGGGCTTAGAGTTTTTCAATGTATATGCAACAAACAAATATTTATTTTCTTTTCTAATGCAAGGTTAGTGTTATAATGTAAATATGCTAAAGAAAAATAATTATGCAATGCAAGGAGGTAAATATGCTATGCATATAGATAACTACCGATCTTACCTTTTTTTGGTGAGGGTTCGGTGTTTTAAGTTCTCTGAACGAGACTTCTTACCTTGTTGTTTCCTTGAATGTATTATCGATCTTGATTTATGCTCCTTTGGTGAAGGACAACATCACCCATGTTCTTTGCCTTATGAGTTGGAATGAAGCATTGATGTAGGCAGCGTCTTGTTTAATGTGTATGCTTGTAAGACATTCACTTGTTGAATGTTGAAGAGACTAATAGGCTTCTCCACTTTTTTTGCACAAAATGTGTCCTCGCTTGCAAAGTCATGGTAGAGATCAAGTGCATGGGCTCACATTCTTTGGGAAAACACCAAATGTAACCAAATCTTCACATTATTCTCTAACCATAGGCACATCAAACAAGATAGAGTTGATTTATTATATGCTTTTCTTAAACCTAACTTGGGTGACAAGATCGAGAAGATTGAGCATGATTGTTTGTGATTAAAACATTCGACGAGATCAAAACAAGCTTGTTGACTCTTGGAAGGGTTCTCTTATCTAAACATTACAGCATGATTATGATTCTTCCAAGGCATTGTGGACAACATTGTGGATTATAAGATTAGGACTACGAGATCAAGAGAATGGTGGTAGAAACACTTAAAGAAACAAAACATGTTAAGCTAATGAATACGGATCAAGCAAGGGTTACTCTAACATGTTTGGCTCTTTATTTATGAACAAACCATACTTTAAGTAAAGCTTAAGTAATGACAACTTACCTCAAGAGGTTACCTTATTATTGAACGTGACAACATCGTAACACCTTGTGGTGGTCCTTTTCTTCTACTCAAAACTTTTCTTCTATGGCCTCTTATGTATTTTGTTCCTTACTTGTCTCCCCCTCAGATGCATCGTCCTTTCTTTTCTTGTTCTTTAAATTGCACTTGGACCTTTTTTGCTCCTCTCATGATTTTATTCCTGCAATATTAGTTGACACAGATACCCGAAGGAATATACAAGTAATTGCAAACAAAGGTAAAACTATCATGGAGCTAAAGGTTGCTACATGTGCTAGGAAAGGTTTTGGTTGGATATTTTATATGCTCACCATTACTTTCTCTCTAGTTGGAAATTTTATGAAATCTTAAGTTTGATTTTGATGTATGACATTTATAAACACATTCGAACTTAGAGAGTCAAAGTAATAATGAGTAGAGGGATTGCAAAACCAGCATGTCGAGTGATGGGAGCTTGAGTAGAGTAATGTCGGATGATCTTTAGAAGAGTTGACCTTCCTCCCCCATGCTTGAGCCTTCTGTCACTTTCGACACTTCAAGTGTGAATGCTGAACCATCCCTAATCGTATGTTACAATCACCATGTCCTTAGACGTTGTTCATCCTTTGTTCCTACAAGGTTAGTGACCAAGAATACCCGAAGGGAACTTGTCCTAGGAACATGTTTCTTTTAGCATGAGCCTTCATGTGCTTAGATATATATTATTATTTTTTTTTCTTCAGAACATAAGACAAAAGTTGGATACAAATATGTGATTTATATTTACTTACCTGTTTTGATGTTCTTATGGCCCTGTTGCTTTGTCCATCCACTTCCTTCGAAAGTGAGAGCTTCATCTAGATCGTGTTGTATGACACTCTTCTTCATTGAATAGACATAGCACAGATCCTTTTCCTGCAAAAATATTAGTGGACACATACCCAGGGAAAATACAACATGATTGAAGCGAGGGTTGTTGTCCAAAGTTCATAAGATCTCATCTATGCTAATGAAAAGGTGGTTCTATATTTACTCTTAGCACAAACTCTATTTATCATGTCTTATAGCAAATTTTATTTATATGACTGCACTCTAGCATGTGGATCAAGGCAAAGGTAACTTGTAGCAAAAGACAGAGTGAATGATATTTGATACTTACAATTCTTCCATCAATGATGAATAAGCCGTGTCTTTTGCACAAGATTGGAGTTCATCGATGGCTTGCTTCATCTCCGACCGAGTTCATCTCTTAACTTACCCAAATTGGATTTGAGAGTTTTCTCGTTGGGGTTAGTCCAACACAATAACCAATGTCTACACAAGCAATTCTTAGTTCAATAACTAAACTAGACTCCATGTCTAATTCAATTAAGGAAGGCATTTTAACCTAAGCACCACGCTTAATTTAAAAGACTTTGGAAGTACCCATGGAGTATTTCCAAACCAAAGCATGCTATAGTAAGCAAAGGTAGCATGAAAGCATTATAGAGATTTAATCAAAAAGAGATGAAGAGCATGAACATGGTGATAGATTTTTTTTTTTTTAGAGATGCACATGACATGATTGTATGCAAAGAATTAAACATGCAATGGATCTACTATGATAAAATATAAACTAAGCGGAGTGAATGCATGAGTTGATCAAGTAAACATGCAATGCAATGCAAGAAATTAAATGATAACTACTCAATTAATTTATAGTCCATAAGCAAGACTTTCTCACCTTTTAATCATACTTACCACGATGTGCAAACTTCTATGTACGTCACTTGAGATGAGTGCAATGAATTCTTGTGACGGCGACTTCTTCTTTAATATGGTTAGAATAATATTTAAATACATACCTTTGAGATGGCGGGGTTCCAAAATGTGATGAATCTTGAATGATCGGGCACCCTAGGTTCTTCAATCTTTTTGTTTTTCTTTTCTTGTGGATCTTGTTGGAAGATCACAACGACATCTTTTGTTCCGTCTATTCCACAACTCAATGAACAAAGGGTAATCCTACTAAAGCTAGTGATATACTAAATTAGCAGACATCATGATCATTATTAAAATCTTTAGGCCAATTGCTTCCCGACAAGAATCCGCCAAAAAAAGCTTGTTGGCATTTGTTAAGTGCTAAAAAGAATATGAAGGAATCTGCAAATTACAGAACACCTACCATTGTAGCTTTTCCCTAGGATGAGTATTCTAGAGTATCGTATCCACAGGGAAGCTTTGGTTAAAGAATTCTAATAAGTCACAATCATGTATCCACTATCTTAGCAAACCACTAGACTATAGTGAGGAGGTAATTGTTAAAGGATAAGTGAATGTCAATGCATAAAATAATAACCTACCTAAGATATCAAAGAATAACTAAACTAATCAAGAGGTCAAAAAAGAGAGATTAAGGTTCCCCGGGTACTTCTCTATTACTTAGGTTCTATGATAGCAATCATACCATAACACTTCGTGACATCAGAACACTAGCCATAGAAAGAGATGAGAAGGGGGCTAGGAAGCTCCGACTACGGTCCTACAAACACCAACCCGACGTGGTGGAATACGCCGCCATCGTGGTGCCACCACACCGGGCTACCACAAACTATCCATGGGGTTGGGTGCAATATCGGGTAACCTATAGCCTAGACACCAAGTCTATACTATAAATTACTACTCTAGCTACCATGAATAACTAGAGTCCTCAATACGAGCGGAGATCCCATGCAATAGCATAACAACTATACTTAACCATATATGTAAAACATAAAAGTAAATAGAGAAGATAAATATGTGAATCATAAGTCTTGTAGAGAAGATACAAAGACATACCATACTCAAGAAATCTCGGCAAGGGAGCATAGCTCCATTCTCCCTTAATCTTGATTAGATCTAAGTTAGATCTAATCTAGTTCTAATTACATGGCTAATCTACTTCTAATTACATAGCTAATCTACTTCTAATTCACTAATCCTAGAGAGAGGTTATCCTTACATTGGGACACCTCTACAACTGAGAGATAATGAATAGAATGAGATAGAATGAATTAGGGTTTCACCCAGGGGTCGGGGTCTTCTTATATAGGCCTTGGCGATGAACGATAGCCCTTGGATCAAACCAACCTTGGCAACGGTGTAGATACAAACTCAATGTCGCTGGTAAACCGCCATAGAAAGGAGGATGACAGGTGGGACCCACCGGGCGGCCGGCCTAAATGGGCCTGGCGCCGCCATTGGCCTCCCCTCTCCTCGGCCTTCGGTTCGTTCCGTGTTCTCTCGGTACTTTCTAGAATGTTTTAGTCCACTTTTCGAATTGAGTTGCTTCACGGTCAAGTCTTGTCATCATATGTCTTGTATACTCCTAACTTTCTCCATCTTTCTCTCACATTTATCCGGTAAGTCCCCTCGAAATATATAAATCACTAAAGCTTGTGGAATTATGTTAGTAAAACCCCTAGTCTATGTTGATATTCATTTTATGCCCTTATTTCATGTTTAATTGACTAGTAATATTATGCTATAACAGTGTCAACAAGTACTTTCAACTTCCACCACATTCGACAAAGAGTAAGTCCTTAATCGATTAGATGGAAAGACCACAATATCCATCTAATCTAGGCATGTTTTATTATTCGTGTTCTCAAGAAAGGCCGACTTGTTAGTCACCCATGTGACTAACCGCAAACATCCTCTCAAGTGACCGGAATCACCGTCTCTTTGCAATCACCATACCGAGCATTTATAACCTAGACCTCTAAATAGGATAGGATAACAATTTCAACAAGGATATCTGTGCATCAACGGTTTCAACTACTTTCCTAAACTTAATGCATCAACATATAAAAAGGACGCAAATCAATCTAGTTAGAAAGCATAGGAAAGGGCAGCATGCACCGGGGCTTGCCTTTCAGAAGAGGGTTAGAAGGTGCCTTGGGCAGTTCAGCAACTTGACGACATGCCCTGCTTCTTCTGGAACCTCCTCTTGTTGCACCTCTAGTTGTGTACCCTTCCTCCCTGCTGCTCCTTGTTTTCCTCGTGTTCTCCTTCCTTCGATCCAATATGAATGCGTATGCAAGGATAAATATTAAGGAATGCACAATTGATGAGGAATGGATGAATGCATTATGATGTATGATATTAGTAAGTGGATATCTCTTCTGTAGAAACATAATTATAACTACACAAGAAACCCTAATAATCTACATCAAGCAAAACACCCTAATTCACTAATCAATTGGAAAATGGCAGCCGGACATCTTTGCCGAGAAAACAAATCACACAATGGGAGTTCTATAACTCCAAATACAGCAAACAAATACTCGTTGGAAAGCTAACAAAATTATCTATAAATCATTCCATATCACCCGGAGCTGAATCTGACATTAATAGCCTCGAAATCAGAGAAAACAGAGGCCCTATTTCTAACTCAATCATCACATACAACCACCATGACTTGCAAACTACTCATGCAAACCTTATCAAACTTGACCAGCAGGGTAAACCAAGTCATTATCTACCAAATAAATATACTGGGTGAGCCAAAAGATAATCTAAAGCACATAAAATGACATTCCCTAAATATTCACTACACATGCACACTATAAATATATAGAAGCTAGGATTAATAAATTGACCAAACATGTGAGGCTATCAAACCAAACATCTCAACAGGTCCTAATCATGCTAGGAACAAATAGTAAGCCAACCAAAACATATTACCCTATCATAAACATGCATTTTAAGGATGTTTTCCATGCCACATAAATATGATAAGTATGTAAACACCTTAGAAAATCCTACAAAAATTACCAGAGCATTTTATTGACCTAGCAAGGCCACCATAAAAATGACAAGCTAGCACTAAATCTATGCTGTCCTACACAAAAATGACAAGCTAGCACTAAATCTATGCATGAAAATACTTTGTACTATGAAAAGTGTCAGACAACAGATTTCTAAGTATGACAAGGTACTAAAACCTATCAAAACCAATCACACCAAGTCTCACATCCAAAACCCTAGTAATTATTTTTCTATGAATTTCCTAAGAAAGCATGGTAAATAGCACATAAATCAAAAATGACATTTCCACCACCGAACCTAGGGTCAAACATAATTTTCTCATGCTTGTACATCACAAAAATATGAACATTTTGCACAGTGCACCACTATTTTATCATGCACCGTAAATAAGATATGCATTTATCTATTTTCATGGCATTTATTAGCATAAATGTAAATAAATATAAAAACTACCAGAACATGGCATCTGATATTTTTCTATCATAGATCGGGGCATAACAAACATGACAAAATTTGTCTCACTCAAAATGGAGCTAAAATGACCAAGATTTGGAATTTACAAGCTATGCATGAAATTCAAAACGTATAAATGAAAAGGATATTGTTGCCGATACCGGGCCCGCGTGTCGGTCGATCGGAAAATGGGGGCGGCGCGGGCGAAGCGGCGGATCTTCACCGCCGATGATCCTCCGGCGAAGGCGAGGGCATCTACGGACTCGTCTCGACGAGACCTATCGATTGGTGGCCGTGTCGCGCGGCTACAAATGGGCGGCGGCATGGTCGACGGCGAGAGAGGCGGCGGCGGCGGCCTTGTCGCCGTCGTTCTCATTGTTTCCGTGACGAGGCGGTCGCAAGGCGAGCCGCGGGCTTCGGGGTCGAGGCGGACTGAATCCATGGGTTTGGGGTTAGGGACGACGTAGTGACGGCTCGGCGGCGCGCGGCGGGCGGCGGTCGTGCGAACGAGCGGCGGCGTTCGTGATGTGGGGCCACCACGGCTCCAACCGGCTGGGGTTCCACCAGCAGAACACCAAGGCGGTCATGGTGCTCACGCCCCTGATGACCGGAGGGGCTGGGGCGGGGGCCACGGCCCGCGGCGAGAGCCTGCCCGGGCTCGGCGGCCCGGCGCGGCAAGGAAACGGCCGATCGGCCCCTCTCCGGCCCGACTCGATTACGTGAAGTGGTCGGTGGTTGTTCATGAGGTGGCGAAGTCGTATGCGCGGCGGAATCGGGTAGTGGTGTGGTGGTTGGTTGGTCGCACGGCGGCGGAGCTTGGCTCGGCTGATTTTTCCGGCGAAGTGAAACTTCGCTACGATGCGCGCTGCGTTCTACGACGTTTTTGGCTCGGTGGCTTGGACTTGTGGGTAGAGGGAATGATGGCGGCGGTGAGCGAGCTAGGGCGTGCAAAGGCGTGGTGGTGGGCGAGGAACGGCAAGGCGGCGCGGTGGGCGGCCATGGCGGCGGGGGCGGCGCCGCCGCGATCGTCTTGCTGCTGCGAGGGCGAGGGGAGAGGAGAGGGGTGCAAAGGCGACGCAAGGGACGCGATGTGTGCCCCTTCTTCACAAAGACGGGCGCCGACGGGGTGCGAGGAAAGCGCGGACACGTGGCGTGGCGCGGCGCTGCCGTGACAACGTGGGGGCCGGCCGGGTTTTCGGGCAAGGGATCGCCGAAACACAAGCGTCACTAAAGACTGTTTTCCAAACCCTAATCGACCTATTTTCCCTATGCACCGAGATTTGTGCCGATTCAGCCAAAACTCATATGGAATGAAATGTTCCTTACAAAATTCTGAGCAAAACACGTATACAAACTTCCTCCTAATTCGGCCTAGTTTGAAACTACAATCGCCGCAAATGACAACTCGATGGTCAAAGCAAACCCTAATTTCATTCAAATCAAACTATTTTTGACTTTTCGAACGCGGTCCACCCAATTTCATGAAACGATCCTATAAAACCATTTGTTCTACACTAAATTACCCACACTTTCCATGAAGGGTTCACACACATGCAACAAACCTAGCTAGGACCTTTAATCAAAACAAGACAAAGCACTATCGTGGTCAAATCAGTCAAACCAAGTCAAACTATCATTATAAAACATAATTAGGGAACACGACCAACATCGACCTTGCTCTAACACATCCTATAAACATCACTAAGAATAAACAAATATTAAACAACTAATTATGCAAGCATTTCATACATGAAATGATAAGACAAAGCATGACAAGCAATTTCAATGCAACTAAACATGCAAATGACATGTATCATTTTATGTGCGTAAATTCATATGATCAAATGATGATTATGCTCACGAAATGTTGATGCTAATGACATGCTTAACACCGTGGTGTTACATAGGGAGCTGCTAAACCATTACTTCCTAGTAGCTTCATGTGTACAATTTAAAATGACAAAGATATCCAAGAGTTTGCTAAACTAGTTTGCCATCCTTGGATTTTTTGCAAACAAAGAAAAACTTGGCTCCAACGAGAAGAGGTAGTTCTTGGATGGCCCATCGGGTTGTACATGGGAACGTAACCGACGAGAAGAGGTAAAGGAAGGGTGGAAATATAATTTAGTTTCACTCTCGGGGCTCCTAATGCAAGTTTGCTAGAGTGGGAAGTTTATAAATATGGGATTGGTTTAGTTAGTGGAAAATGAAATGCGCTTTGGGATTAGATTCGGTGTTTACGCAAAGAAGATGTGCCTTCAAAGAACGCTAGATCTTGCTTGTGCTTCTTGGGACTCCCCATCCTTTTATAATCTCCGCGTGGGTCTTTGGGTTTGTACCTAGGATCAATCATTAGAAAAAGGTGTGACCAGAGTGACCAATTTATAAGAAATCAAGTATAATTCGCAATCACCGAGGCAATCGCAGTCTACACTTGAGTCCATATAAACTCGGTATTCGAAATCTCGTAGTGATTTCAAACTCATCAACATTCACAACCAAGATCGTTGAGTTCAGTAGTAAATCCACAGGTTTTTCAGACCAAGTTCAAAGATATGTTAATATCGAGTGCGATGTACCATTTATTACAAACTCGGGTTCGAGAGTACGGAAGCGTAGTTTTTGAAAACCAAATAGTCTTTAGCGAAAACAAAGATAAAGTAGTGCCAAGATAGTCAACCCCGCAAACAAAGATGAGATGGGGGATATGGAATGCCTTGCCCGCCTTTACTCCTCATCGACAGAAACAAACAAGTCTTACAAGTACCCATGGTACAAATGCTCACCTGCAAAGAACGGGAATAAAACCCCGAGTACAAAATACTCGGCTAGACTTACCCGACAAATAAAATAAAAGACTCCAAGGATTATGCCGGGCTTTATCCGGAGTTCAGCTAACTCACATTAATTTCCAAAAAAAGTTGATTAGTGAGCCTACACATGCTACTTGTATTTTTTTTCCAAGTTAAAAGAGTTGCTTATTTAAATACATAACCATAGATCCCGTATAGTCAAGATTAATCATTGCTTAGCATAGTAAATAACAAATATAAGTAACTTGATCAATAATTTAACAAAGAGCAACATGGTAATAACATATATTGCAATATTAAGACTACGATGTCGTGGAAGCATCCCGAGTTCTCACCGTCCAGAGAGATGGCGGTTCGAATCGATTGCAAACCAGTAGGGCGAATACCCTATCATAATTAAACCAGTCTACTTTGCAAAGGCGGACCCAATCACTCCCAGGGCGTTAGGGGGCGTAAAGTCTCGTTCTGCCGGCTACCCCTCCTTCTCGGGCCACCAAGTGAGCGCAGCAACGAAGACGACGCCGTGCGCATCTTCTTGCGCCCAATCAATCCGAACCAACCACGGCAAAGGAGGAGCGATAAAGCGAGCAAAGGCCAGCCCCTAACATTCCCATGAGCTTCACGGCTCACGCGACCCGCGGAGCCTTCTATATAAGTAGGTACATTCAACTTCCGACCACAGCCCGACAAAGAATAAGTCCTTAATCGATCAGATAGAAAGACCACAATATCCATCCAATCTAAGCATGTTTTTAATTAATCAGGTTCTCAAGAAGCGGCTTAACAATCACCCATGTGATTGTTCACAACATCTCCTCAAGTGACCGAATTACTTCTCATCGCAATCATAATATCGAGCATTAACCTAGACTCCTAAATAGGATAGGGCAACTTTCAGTAAGGATCTTAAGGCATCAACGGTTTCAACCATTTCCTAAACTTAATGCATGAAACATATAAAAGACTCAAGTCAAATTAATTAGAAGAATAGGGAAGGCAGAATGCTCCCGGGGCTTGCCTCGCAGGAACGTTGCAGGCACGTGCTACGGGCACTCAGGCAACTCGACAGTCGACTCTACTCCTCCGATGACCTCTTCCGGCTGCACTCCGAGGTGGTGAAGCTCACCGGTCTGCTCCTCGATCAGTTCCTTTATCACCTCCCCCGATCCTGAGATGATGCATATGATGGAGAAAAGATTATCACAATCACTTGAATAAAGACTTGAATAAAATAAGATTTGAATGATGGATGAATGCTTCATGATGCATGCTATTAGTAAGTGGATATCTCTTCTGTAGAAACACAATTAATTCTACACAAGAAACCCTAATAACCCACATCAAGCAAACACCCTAACTCACTAATCACTCGAAATGGCAGCTAGACATGCTGTCAGTAAAGCAGTCCTACAGAGAGTTCTACAACTCCAAATTTAGAAAATAAATACTCTATGCAAAGCTAACAAAATTTCCTACAAAACATTCTAGACATGCTCGTCCTGATTCGGTCACATACAGCCTCAAAATTAGGAAAAACAGAGGCTATGTTTTCGCACAAACCATCACTTAGGACACTCCAATTAAATCACTCAAGCATGCACTTCTTCTAGAACTTTTATAGCAAGCATGGCAAGCTATAAACTACCAAATACACCTACTGGAAAAGCCAAAAGATAATTTGAAGCTCATAAAATAACATACCCTAATATCCACTACACATGCTCATAATAAATCATATTAAGGCTAGGAATAAAAATTTGCCAAACAACCAAGGCTATCAAACTAAACATACCGACAGGTCCTATTCATGCTAAGAACATACAATAAAATTACCACTACACATTACCCTACTATAAACATGCATTTCTAGGGTAGTTTCTAAGCAACATCATTATGGTAAATACATAACTACTTGAGAAAATTCTACAAAAATTACCAGAGCATCCTACTGGTCTAACAAGGCTACCATAAAAATTTCAGGGCAAGATCATGTACGTGCAGCCCTACACAAAAATGACAAGCTAGCAATAAATCTATGCATGAAAATACTTTGTACTACGAAAAGTGTCGACACAACAGATTTCTGAGTATGACAGGCTACCTAAACCTATCAAAACCAAGCATGCCAAGTCTCACATCCAAAACCCTAGTAATTATTTTTCTATGATTTTCCCAAGATCACACTAAAAATGACACATAATTAGAAAATCTCATTTTCATCACAGAACATACTATGCATGATATTTTTCCTGGACTCTACTCATAAAACTAAGAACATTTTGTACAGCAAGCATATTTTTATCTTGCACCAATTAAAAGATATGGATTTTCTCATTTTCCATGCATTTATGGCCATAAATATAACTATATATAAAAGTTGTCGAAAAATAAAGTTTCATATTTTTATGCTGTAGGTTATCACTTAACAAGCATGGCAAAATTTGTCTCACTCAAAAATACCTCAAAAGACCAAGTTATGAATTTCTAAAGCTTTTCATTGAAATGGAAAACGAAAAAGATAAAGAAAATGGCCGACGCGTGGGACCCGCATGTCGGCGACACAAAAAGCGCACACGGGCAGCGCGCGCGGCGGCAGATCGGCGACGGATCTTCACCGACGGCGACCAAAACTCGCATCCAGCTACTCTAATCGGCGCTACTCGACGAGACAAACATGATGGTGCCCTTGGTTCGAATCGAAAAAGGTCAAAAACGACGACGACGCGGAAGCGGCGGCTAAGCGGCGGGGCGTGGACGGCGGCGGTCCGGCGTTCAGTGCTCAACCAAGCAACCTAACTCATGTTCTCGACTCCACTCGACATAACTAAGACATGCACAGAGGTTAGAAGCTCAAGCCGCGAGCAAAGGCGGTGGCGACAAAACATGTGCAAGCACTGCGGTGGTCACGGCACGCCGGCGGCGACGACATCGCCCCGGTGAAACGATGGTGCGCTTCACTCAACCATCTAGCTCGGAAGCTCGAGCACATCTAGGCGATGCTAGAACACGCAAAAGAGCGACCTAAACGCGACCTCTGAGCTCGGATGAGAGCTCGACCCGATGGCGGCCATGGCGGACTCGACGGCGGCGACGGCGATCTCGAGAACGAGCTCGATACCTTGGCTTTTACCTTGTTTGATGATGGCTTTAGGTAGAGGAGTCATGGCGGAGCTAGGGATTCGATTTGGGGCGGTTTCGTGCGGTGGTGACGGCGAAACTTGGCGGGCGGAGCTCACGGACGACGGCGGCGGCGCGCGGCGGCGCTTCGCGGCTCCGGGGCGCTTGGCGGCGTGGCGGAATGGAGCTAGGGTTAGGGGGCAACCAGTTGCCCGCCCTTTATATTCGACGCCAGCGACCGGTACCGCTCGATCCAAAGCCGCACTCCGGCGTCCACGCGCGCCGCCACGCCGACGCGGCGGTGTCGGCGGATGGTGGCCGATAGGTCCCCCTCCCCCGTTTCGAGTCGCCTCGGTTTTCGTCCTGTACCTCAAGATTTGTGCGGAATTTGGAAAAAACTCAAAACATCGATTTTGTAGAGAATTTCATAAGCTACAAAACTCTCAATATAAACTTTTCCTAGTTCAGCCTAGATTTGGAGATAAAAATTAAAAACAAACAAGGTCACAACACTAACTCAAAACAAAGTTTGAATTCAAATTCAAATCTGACCCAAAGCTGTTGGGCACTTGTTTGAACCACTTGCGTGCCTTTTCACAAGAAACTCATATAAGACTTTTTGATCTATATAAAAAGTACTACATTTCATCTATAGGGCACTTTGGCTAAAAAAAACAATTCTATCATGCACTTTTGAAATGAGTTTCAAAATGACTCAAGGAGGGTTTAGGCTCTAGGGTAGATTTATAAAAAAATTTCTAAATTGAAACACAAGCTCAAACATGGTCCTAAATTATGTCAAAAATATATCTAGGCACAATTTAGGTCCAAAACCACATTATAGCAAACATCCTATAGTAGCTAGTTCAAACAAGTACGAATTGAAGTCAAACTAGAGTGAATGTCACTAGCAACATAATGATGCATGAAATGATGATGATGCCATGCAAATGATCATGCATTCAAGGTGCTTAACACCTAGGGTGTTACAAAAGGTATTTAAGACGACAAAATTATTGAGCAATGTTGTACAAGCTAGATAGCAAACCTTTTTAGAGCCATTCAAAAAAACCCTTCAAAAAAAGGAAGGATAATGCACTTTACAATCTAGATTTCGGTGCTTACCCAAGAAGATGTGCTTCCGCGACGGACCCCAGATCTGCAACCACCAAAAAAGAAAAAAAACTTCTATATTTGCTGTTTCTAGAACCACATGAAAAACCATATCTAGCTGCATGGATGTGATAAAGAGGTGCACCTGCCCAGGATGGAGACGAAGGCGAACGCGAAGGCGAGGCAGACCCCTGTGTCGGACCGCTCTGTACTCAGGTTTGGTTGAGATGAGTTTGGAAAGTCAGGACGGAGAAGAGGTGAGAAGAGTACTAACTAGTATAGTAGGTGTAGTATGGGAGAAGGAAGAGACGAGAGACTGCGAGAGAAAACTGCCCATAGTAGCACTATAAGGAATCTGAGGTGGCAACTGTAGAGTGTTCGATGCAGACACCATGGTCCCATGGTTAATGTAAAAGGGCGATCAGAATCTTGTATGCTATTTCAAAATTTCAAACATTGTTTGGAGTAATAGGACTATGGGAGAATTAGGAATTTGGCCCCAAAAAGTTTGTCCTACTCTATCCCAACTACCATCGTTTGGGCCCACTTGTAATTTTATCTAAATATATCCATGTGATATCTTGTTTTGAAGAATTAATTGAAACAAATTTAATGGTGTAATCAAAATTTAATGCTTGGTCACACACAGCAAGTACTCCCATCATGCATATCCCTGATGTGCACAAGGTCAAGGTAGAAACCGGCACAAGGCAAAAATGTTGCTTTTATGTCCTTGGAAGCACTGAACATTAGTTTCAGTTCCAATCATGCATAACCCGTGAGCAACAGGAGGGCACCACCTCGGCGCCGCGCGGCCGGAGTGCTGGATGGGCGAGTCGAGCGGGACGGGCTGCCGGCCGGTCTTTGTCATCGAGCGTGGACGGAGAGCCGGGCGGGATGAGCCGCCGGGGCAACGCGTCGAGCGGGGACGAGGAGCCGGGCAACGCGACAAGCGAGGGCGGGTGCCGCGCCGACGCGTCAAGCGGGCCGGCCGTCGGTGTGCCGTGTGGAGCGGGCGGGGCCACGAGCCACTGTCCGCGTCCGTCGGAGCGGCGGCGGCGCTGTGTTCTTTCTCTTTTTTTTATAGAAGGTGGCAGCTGGTTGGGAGTGAATGAGTGGGCTTCTAGGGTTAGCTGGCTTTTATTTGATGGCAACAATGTTGGCGGGCTTCTACAATATTTGGGCCCAAAATTTTGGCGCCTACGATTTCAAAATTCCAAAATCTTTAGGCGGTAGGAGCAATATACCGGACCCTAGCGGTAGACGTGATATTTCCGAAATTTCGGCCCGAAATTTTTTCGGATCAAGGGCATAATGGGTGCTTCACCCTTTTTGACCTGGCCTTCAAAGAGACCTGCAAATGAAACAAACAAAAAATGTCCGGAGCTGAACACCCCGCAAAACGTAGTGACAACGATTGCACAATATGACTAAATGAACTTTCATTCGCACATAATTCGGATTACACATAAACAAACTCAATTCATAAATATCAAGAAATATCAGCTACATTTGAGTGTGTTAAAAAATCTCTTCAAGCAATATATGCTAGAAACTTAATGTGGAATGTAAGGTACATATAAATTTTTGATCCAAATGTTAGTTACCTTCACATAGAGCTTTTGGAGGGCAAGGGAAACATTTCGAAGACTAACAACATCATTAATGTCGGAGATGGCATGCACACAACCAAAACTTTAATATTCGGGAGATGGCATGCACACAACCAAAACTTTAATAGTTCCCATCGAGATGACATTGCCGAGCGCAACTCCGCCGTGCCGCCATGGTCGCGGGCGAGCATCTCATCGCTAACCCTCGGCGAAGCTCTCATCTAAATTTCTAATAATTATATTACAGCTCAACATAGGAAATAAACACATGTTGCAAATTAAAGCGAACCGATGTTTACACAACAATATGACAAATGAAAACCAAATAAAGCTAGTTTAGGGACATGTTGCACATCCTCATGAAGGCGTATATCGCTAAGCTGCTCAATTTGAACGGCAAGAGTATGAACTCGAAACGGAGGCGGCACCGAGCGGAGCAGTACCAGATGACGTCGCTCCCCTCGCCCTCGTGGGTCATGCATTCTTCCAGCCATACATAGACGTGGGTGTCATCGACGCGCAGCTCTACACCGTCGAAGCAGGTAGGGACACGAATCAAGGTTGGGTTGAGGCACACAACCGCGTTGAGGTCCACACGGCCAAAATACGGGCTTTCAGCCAGGAGATGGTTCGCCCACCGGCCGTCGGGTTGCGGGCGCCGTTGATTCCATGGAGCAACGCCAGGCGCTTCTTGGTCCGCGGGGTTCGACCGTGCAGCGGCATCGCCAAGAAGTAAGCCGCGCGGAGTCCCCAAAGATCAACGGCTCTCCCGAGGAGCTCCGGCCCCTTGGGATCCCACGGCGCCACCATCATCTTCACCATCCTCTCGTAGCATATGGCCTCCGGATGCTCGGCCTTGAGGAAGCGCCCGCCGCCAGAGCTCAGGGGAACTCTTTGTTTCAAAGAGGGGCAACAAGCAGCGATCGAATCTGGCGGAGCGATCGTTGGTATTTGCTAAGCCCACGTAAATATTTACAATTTGTATAATCCACAAGCGCATGGATACCGGTGAGCACTTCACCCGGAGAGGGTTTAAATATCGAATCCACAGGAAACAGGTGAGGGAGACTACGATCTAATCTTAACCCGGAGTAATATAAGACTTAAGAAGGTTGAGGGTATAGAGAGGATTACTAAGATATCTAATTCTTATCTCGGTAAGTGATGTTGATAGTATTCTTATGGGGACGTACTCAAAGGAAAGCAGGGACGAAACGTGCAATCCTCTAGTAACTAGGTCCTACATGTCCTATCCAACGGGAAGTGGAAACCAAAGGAATCAATGGTACCGTCACTACCACGAACTACCACGCTCTGGAAGGTAGGGTGCATCTAACGAGATACCCGAGTCCAAACACTACGTTTGCACTGCGAATATTACTCTAATCTAGGTACCAGATTAAAGCACTCAAAAGAGAGACTCGTAGACCAATAAGAATAATTATAAACAATATAACTTACTAAAAGAAGAAGTAGATTACCGTAGTAACTCCAAATGTAGATTAACTTCCACTCGTTGGGATCTAACTTTTATTTCTATCTTAAACTCTTGTCCCAAACTTTGAAGTTTTTAGGATGATTGACGAAGATACATGTCGAAGACAACTTCGCCGCGATGTTGGCTTCAGCAGAGAAGAAACGCAATTAAAAAGAAAGAGATAAAGACCGACATCCGAGTGGAGATGATCACAGCGGCCGCCGCGAAGTTAAAAAGTCATCTACAGAGGGACAAAAATCATTGCGAGGATACAAGCTGACCTCGAGAGAACCGCGAAGATAGAAAGGATGTCTTCGCGGAGGAAAGCACTTGTTAGAGAAAACTTTTAGGAATTTGATCATTTTTGTACAAGTCGAAGTCGGGGGGGCCTATAAATACCCCCCCGACATCCTTTGTAATGACCATGTTGAATGGCCACTTTGTAAACCATATCATCATCAATAACATGTTGTGCTGAGCATTCACCCAACATCTTGGCACCCACCGTTTGTGTGAGCAACGATCTACCTCACGACCACGCAAGAATCATGGGAAGACCTCCCAAGAACAAGCCAGCAAGCGTCGCAAGCGATGCAACAACAACAGAAGACGAAGTTCCAAGAACAAGCGAAGCCAACGCTTCCAAAGAAGTTATACCACACGAAGATCAAATCGAAGAAGCAAGAAAGTTGTAAGAACTAGAAGAAGAATTGATCAAAAAGAAGAAAGTACTTGAGGCTTGCAAAGAGAGAAGACATTGAAGCAAAGAATAGAGGAAGCCGAGCGAGTTAAAAAGACTAAAGCGAAGAACTTAGTAATCAAGATCGCGAAGTCATCATAACAAATGAAGTCAAGACAAATCAAAGTAGTGAAAAGGCAATAGTCACAATCGACCCAGAATCTCCATTATCAATGGATTTACAAATGGCAAAATGGAGGCTTCAAATTCAACGTCATACCAACCTATGAAGGTTTGATAGATCCAAGACAATTCTTGATGAGTTTTGAAGCAAACTGTTGAATCGAGGTGGAGATGATAAAACACTAGCGAAGGCACTTATCATGGCAATGAAAGGATAGCTCAAAAGTGGTATGCTTCACTCAAACCAAGATCCCTCAAAAGTTGGGAACAACTTCGAACAACTTTGCTAGTTGATTTCCAAGGATTCCAACACACAAAGCTTAACAAATGATGACCCTGTTTGATATCAAGCAATACCCAAAAGTGTCAATTATCCAATACTATAAAAAGATTCATCCAAATGAAGACCCAAATCCCGAAGTATCGAGACGAAGTCGTCATTATTGCTTTGCAATCGGGGGCATCGAGTCGGACAATTGTCTTTGCATCTAAAGAGGGAAAAGACCAACAACCGCTGGCTCCAACTATATGAAGAAATCCAAAAATATGCAAGATCGACGATGATTTCAGGAAAAAGATCAAGAAGAGAATGCACGAGAGAAATCAAGCGAAGACGAACAATCAATTCAAGCCGCAAAATTTTGAGCGAAGACCATATTACCGTCGGTATCAACCACCACTTCGCGTAAAACCAAATCAACAAATGAAAGCACAACGAAGACAACATTCGTGGCACAAAATAACCAGCCAAGCCAAGACAACAACGAAACTTCAATAACAGACCAAAGAGGAGGTTTCAATCAAAGATTTGGGGAAAGAAGAATTTTAAAACCTCAAGAAATGTATTGCATCATCCATGGCAAAGGGGTCGGCCACACATTGAAGATGTGCCCAATGGTAAAGAAAAGCATAGAGCAATTACAACAAGAGGGCAAATCATCGGAAAATCAAAGATCAATGAACTTTTTGTCTCAAGCAAGCACTTCGCATAATCAGGCACACTTCGATCCAAATTACCATCAGCAAGTATTACCAGGACCACCTCCAATATACAATTGTCAACCATGGCAATAGCTCCGCCACAATGGGGACAAGCACAAACTTTACAACCTGAAGCTTCGGTGGCAAATAACACTCCAAGTATCCAAAACAATGGCTCACCAGGTGTTTCAACAACAAGCAGAGGCAGAATCATGACAATTTGTGGAGGCAACAGCATAGAGCACGCAACCAACAATGAAAGAAGAAATTATTTTTGAAGAGTAAACGCAATAACAATGGAGGGACCTTTCAAGAAAACAAGATGGTCACATCAACCAATCATTTTCACAGAGCAAGACATGAAGCTCAAAGATTATCCACATATGGACGCCATGGTCATAGAAGCAAATATTGATGGATGGGATGTTACAAAAATCCTAGTGGATGGAGGAAGCTCCGCGACATACTCTTCGCATCGACATTAGATGCAATGGAAATCAAAATACAAAACTTGGGAAGAGCGTAATATCCACTAGTTGGCTTCGGTGGCAAAAGGATAAACTCAATTGGAAGAATCGTATTGCCAAGATCCTTCAAGACACAAAATAATGCGAGAACAGAGCAAGTAGCATTTGATGTTGTCGAAATGCACGCCAAGATAATGCAATATTTGGAAGAGGAAGTTTGAACATCTTCGGTTGTGATTAACTACTCTTACTTATGCATGAAAGTTCCAAAGAATCAATGGACCAATATCTACCCATGGAAATCAAAATGAAGCAAGAAATACTGAGAAAGACTCAACTCCAAACCCAAAGAAATGTTTTGGCTATCGAAGAAATCAAGACGAAAGTGAAACAAAAATGCAAAGTCACAAAAGAAAGCGAAGACATGTTCCAGAGCGAAACCAAAGAAGTATTGCTAGATCCAATGGTAACAAACAAGAAAGTCATCATAGGTGCCAATCTAGCAAAAGAAGAAGAAGAACAAACTTATAAGTTTCTTAAGAAGTAATCAAGACATCTTCGCATGGTCGAAAAAAGATCTCGAAGGGGTCACAGAGACATTATCGAGCATTGCCTCAACATTGATCCAAACCACAAGCCGAAGAAGCAAAATTAAGAAAGATTTCCGAAGATGGAACAATAGCCGCGAAAGGCTGAAGTACGAGATTGCTTGACGCGAAGGCCATAAGAGAGGTCCAATTTACAACTTGGCTAGCAAACATTGTAATGGTGAAGAAAAGCAATGGAAAATGGAGAATGTGTAAAGACTTCACAGATTTAAACAAAGCTTGTCCAAAAGACAATTTCCCTCTACCAAGAATCGACACATTAGTCGACCAAGCTGCAGAAGTGAAATGCTAAGCTTCTTAGATTGCTTCTCGGATATCATCAAATCTACATGAAAAAAAGAAGATGAAGAAAAGACAAGTTTTATCACACCATTTGGAACTTATTGCTTCCAAAAGAATGGCAGAGGGGCTTCGCAATGCCGGGTCAAGCTTCATTAGAATGACTTCGTAGCGGCAAAGATCAATCGAGACAATTAGTCGGCATATGTTGATGACATAATAGTAAAAAGCAAGAAACGCGAAGACCATATGAAAGACCTCAAGGTACATTTGAGAACTTGAGAAAGTCAAATCTCAAACTCAATCCTGAAAAATGTACCTTCGTGAGTACAAAAAGGCAAGATTCTTGGGTGCATAGTTTCAGCAAAAGGCATTGACCCAAATCCGAGAAAGATAAAAGCAATCATGCAAACGAAGTTCCAAAGAACATCAAAGACATCCAAAAAACGACAGGGAAGATTGGCTTCGCCGAATAGGTTCATATCAAAGTCGACATTTAAAAAGCTTCCCAATTTTTCAAGCACTCAAAGGGGCGAAGACAAATTTCACATGGGGAGAAGAACAACAAACAACCTTCGAAGAAATAAAGAAGTATCTTTCAAATCCCTCAACATTGACAACACCAAATGTCGATCAAGAATTACTCCTATACATCTCAGTATCTGAGAAAGCCGTAAGCGCAGCTTCTAGTACAGAAAGAGAGAGAGAGATCATGCGAAGAAACAAGAGCCAGTTTACTTTGTCTCCGAAGCCCTTTCGAGTCAAAAATGTTCTACTGAGAGATTGAGAAAATAGCATATGCGATGCTCATGGCAACAAGAAAATTAAAACACTATTTTTGGCATACAAAGTGAGAATCCCAACAAATCAACCTCTCAAAGATGTCCTACAAAAAGTCTGCAAATCCTCGTGAAGACTTGGCAAATGGGCCGCCGAAATCTCACAATACTTCATCGAATTTGAAAAGAGAACAACAATAAAGTCACAAGTGTTGGCAGATTTCATCTCGATTGGACACCAAAGAACAAGTTGCGAAGATCAAAAAGATCATCAAGAGTGGACTTTGTCCTATCAAGAATGGACAATAAATTGTGATGGAGCATGGGGCTCAGGAGGGCCGGTGTAGCAAAGAATAATCACTTCGCCATCCGCCGTCAAAATGAAATATGCAAGACTTGAATTCGATGCACAAACAACATCGCTGAATATGAAGCAAGATATTCTTTGGGGCTTCGCAAGGCAAGATCAATGGGTGTACGTAAAATTTTGATAAAAACAGATTCTCAAGTCGTGGCGTGCCATGTTGAGAAAAATTACAAGGCAAAAGATCTAGAGTCGGGCGAAGTACTTGCAAAGTGTAAGGGATCAAGAAAAACACTTCGAAGGATTCATGGTGCGAAGCATTTCAAGAACAAACAATGAAGAAGCAGATGAAATCGCCAAGGCAAAGCTCAAAAAGTAAAATTGCCACCGGATGTGTTTTATCAAGTATTATCGAATCTTCGATAAAGGCAAAAATTGAAGAGGCAAAGTACATCCACATCATTGAGAGCGAAGATTGGAGATCAGAAATAATAGCATTCCTAAGCGGGTTTTATGAACCGAAAAGCGAAGCTAAAGAAACAAAAATGAAGCACAAGACAAGAAATTACAAGCTCATCAACAATCAACTTTTCAAGCACGGCATTTGTGAACCATTACTCAAATGCATTTCAAGTGAAGAAGGCAAAGAATTGCTACAAGAAATACATAGTGGAACATGTGGCAATCATGCCGCCCAAGAGCCATAGCAGGAAAAACATTTAGACAAGGATTCTATTGGCCAACAACTCAAAAAGATAGCAAGGAAATAGTGAAAACTTGTCATAATTGCCAAATTTCAGCAAATAAGTCAAATTCCCCAAATAATCCAATTCAAAGACATTGAACCAACTTGGCCACTTGCAAGATGGGGAATAGACATAATTGGAAAACTTCCACCGCTCAAGGCAACCATCAATATGCAAATTTGTCGCAGCTGAATATTTCACAAAGTGGATAGAAGCGAAGCCAATCACAAACATGTCATCCACAACAATGAAGAAGTTCCTTTGGCAAAATATAATTTGCGCATTCGAAGTCCCAAGACACATAGCTTGGACAATGGAACTCAATTCGACAAATAAGATTTCGAAGCTATTGTGAAAGTATGGGAATCCAACTTTGCTTCGCATCACCAAATATCCTCAATCCAATGGAGCCGTCGAAAGAGCAAATGGCATTATATGTGTGGGAATTTCAAAAAAATCTGGTAGGACTCCCAAAAGGAAAATGGGTTGAAGAATTACCAAGGATTGTTTGGAGTCACAACACAACTACCTCAAGATCAACCAAGTTTACACCCTTCAAACTACTATATGGAGATGAGGCATTGACTCCGGAAAAATACAATTCAAGGTCGAAGAACAAATGTTGAAATAACAAGCGAAGAAGACCAAAAGACAAGTAAAGACTTGCTCAAGAAGAAAGAAACCAAGCTGTGATGAATCTCGAAAAATACCAAGAAGAAACAAGAAAGTGGTACAACAAGAAAGTAGTCAAAAGAGAATTACAACCGGGAGACTTCATGCTCAAAAAGAAAAAAAGGAACAAAGACACTGTGGGAAAGTTCTAGCAAAAGTGGGAAGGACCCTTCGTCATAACAAAATCAAACAGACAAAGGATCTTATCACTTGGAGAATCTCAAAGGAGAAGAGCTAAGTCATACTTGGAACATCAAGGATCTTCGCAAGTAATATCCCTTGATTTTTACTTTGTTCCAGCTTTTGTAAATAAGCAAGATAGATTCAATTTCTTAGAAGCACTTTATCATTTCAATCAAGAGCTGCACTCTTTTTCCACTTAGGGAAGCCCTTCGCGAGGTGAGTGGTTTTTAACGAGGCGAGACTCCATTGTAAATTCTCATATCAAATATAAATGAGAAAGTAGTTTCCCCAAAACCCGTCTAAGTGCGTCTTTTATTTTTCTTCCATTTACTACTTAAGCCAAAAAGCAAAATGCTTTAACATCACCGAAAGTTTTCACAAAAAACTTTAACAAGTAGGTATAATTTGAGTACAAAACTAAAATTATTACCTACAAATTTCTCTAAGGAGAATTTTGACTTCAAATCGAAGTCTTCGCTCTCACTTTGCAAAAAAAAAGGAACGACGTTTTCAAATTTCTCTAAGGAGAATTTTGACTTCAAATCGAAGTCTTCGCTCTCACTTCGAAAAAAAGAAGGGGACGACGTTTTCAAATTTCTCTAAGAAGAATTTTGACTTCAAATCGAAGTCTTCGCTCCCACTTCGCAAAAAAAGAAGGGGACGACATTTAAAAAATTCTCTAAGGAGAAGTTTTGGCTTCAAGTCAAAGTCTTTGCTCAACGTTTATAAAACCCCATAAAAGACGACAACTCATTATACAAAACATATATCTGAATTTACAAAACAATTATTCAAACCTTACATACAACATATACAAAGTCTAAAACAATCAAAATTCTTGAAGCAACACTAGTTGCTTTCGCCGTAATATCTTCAACAACCTCGTTGATTATTTTATCCGCCGTACCTTGAAAGTTATCCTCAAAGATAAAGCTTGGGGACGCACTTGAGCAAGAAGACTATAACAAAAAATACACATATTTTATGAATCAAGAAGAAACAAAGGAAAAAAAAAAAGAGGAAAAAAAAAAAAGCCTTAGCCACAAAGACATTACACCGTCCAACAAGTACTAAAATCGATAACCCTAGGCATCCTATAAGAATCCTTTACTTTGGACTTCCCAAGACATTTATCCACAAAATCATCAATATTACCATTACCGAAGCCTCAAAAATTCGAAGCTTCAATAACAAAATCATCCTTCGCAATCATAAGAGGCTTGGCGGCAACAATATCTTGCGCAAGCTTCGCGTGAGAAACCCTGCGCAAGATATTCCAAAAGTCAAAATTCGCCATAAAAACCAAGAACAAAATCTAAACTTCACGATAACAACAAACTTCAAGAATCACAAAGTAACAAGTTTAAACAACCCGTTAACTTAACAAATTTTTACGAGACACTCATAGCCAACATGTTTTCTTAATCCTCCCAAAACACTCGAAATAAAAAACCAATCCACTAAATTAGCCCCTCTGCTCACTAACATCATTCCGACTTTTCTCTTCCTCCTCGCGTGCCCTCCTTTCTTCCTCCATCTCCTCGCTTCCTAAAAAAAGCTTCTTCTCGTGAGATATCGGATTCAAGCCGGTAAAAGCGAAAGTTAGAAAACAAAACAAAACCGTAAAAAATAACAAAACTCAAAGCAAAATAAAAGATTAGCAAAAATACCCTCTTCAGTTTTTCTTTAACTTTTTCAAGGCAATGTTCACGGCCACATTTGCACCAGTACTCATTGAAAAATTTCTTGCAAAGCGTATGAGTACGAGGGGAAATCTCGGTTGATAGCATCACCGTGAAACTTGAAGGTAGAACCAAAGAAAAAAACATCATATAATGGATCATCGACTTCGTTCATAAGATGCGTATGCTCTAGTTGAATACATAACACTTGTATCAAGAAATGCCGCACAACAACACCAAGATCTTCGTATTGTGCGCAATGCCAACTAAAGAAAGGATCATATTCCGCAAGCTCCCAACAAGGATCTTCGGGTAGAGCACCCCACTTCTCATATGAAGTCTTGCATAACTCCCACATCCTGTTAAACTTCCTCAATAACATCTGATCCATTTCTACGCTCTTCTTTTCAAGGTATTCCTTTTCTCCGGTTAAGGTAGCGATAGTTGCTTTCGCGCTTTCCGATTATCCTTCTCTTTTATGGCATCCGAAGCTTTATGATACAATCGGTCAATCTTGTGCCATTCATCCACAGCCTGTCCTCTCTCTACTTCCTTACTAGCAAGTTGAGACTTCAAGGACTCAATCTCCTTCAATAAGGACTTCTCACGAATGGCGAAAGCAGTCGCACTATCTTAAAGAGATTTCCGAAGACCCCTCTGAACAAGTGCACCCTAAGAACAAAGCAAAAGATTAGCCGAAATAAAAACACAAAAATCAACTTCACATAACAGATAAAGAAACATACCTTGTACATCAAATTAATACCAAAGATCGGCAAGTTCCAAAGGGTTCATCTTCGCCAGTTCACCTTTGGCGTCAGGGACTGAGAATGCATCATCTATGCATTTAGCCAATTGCTTTTCCTCGGCTTCTTAGGAAGCACCCAAAGTTTGTCTATCCCGACACCAATGAACTTGTATCCAAGTTGACTCCGCTATCAAAACAAAATTTCAAAGTATTCTCAAGAGACTTCGAATAGCTTCGGAAGAAAGTTCTTGGCCTTCAACCGCCACTTCATGAGTCGGATGATCTTCTATGACATCCTTCATCGATCCAACATCAACAATTTTTTTTTCTTTTAACGAAGTCAAAGCGTCATGGAAAAATTGAGCTGAAATGAACAACGAAAGAGAAAAATCAAAAAACAGTTTATCTAAAGAAATTTACAAAGAACAAGCGAAGCCAAAAAACTTACAAATCTTTTCACCCTCTTTTAGAGGACAAGGGATCCTCTGGCGAGCTTCAACGTTAACCAGCGACTCGATAAACGGCTTTGCTGGTCCGCGCTCGAAATTTTGATCATCAACAACCACTATGTAAAAAGGCTATAACCGCCCGGTGAGCCCGAGACGCCACTAATAACGAGCGTCAGGTTGTGACATTACCGACGCTACGGCCGGGCGAAAGTGTCGGGCATAGGCGTCGGATGGTCCCACAGGACCAATACGCCGTCGATAATAGGAGGTCATTACGCACGCGTGTTCGTGTAACGCGTCTCGCTTTTCTTAATCCGCACGCTTTTTTCCTTGGCGAGGCACGATTACCGCCGGCCACTGCAGACGCTTTTTTGAAACCGAGTGTCCGCGCAGATTCAACGTATCTCGCATTACGCGTTTCATCACGGGCGCATTTTAAGACCGATCATTGTGGATGTAACCCCCTAATTGACGTTTTTTGCTTACGGACACCTTTTGGCACCGCCCATCGTATCATTCAAGTAGTATTACGGGCGCGCGTGGATTCCGCGGTTTCGGCGTGGTCGATACCGTCGTGTTGCGACACGTGCGGGCGTCGTGCGAATGCGGCGCTTGGAATAGTACAAAGTGCAGCCGACCCGCGTAAAATTAAAGTTCTTGGCGTTTATTTTCAGGGCGAGTTGTGTTAGGAGGTGTACGTACATGTCCCAACCACTACCGACCGCGTTTATTTTTCAGGCGGTTGTGTTATCGGGTGTGCGTACATGTCGCAACCACTACCCGCCCAGCGTTTATTTTTCGGGCGGAGGTTGTGTTAGGAGGTGTGCGTACATGTCGCAACCACTGCAAGCCTTGCGTTTATTTTTGAGCGAGTTGTGTTAGCGGTGTACGTACATGTCGCGACCACTAGCGGCAGCGTATAGTTTCGGGCGAGATGTGTTAGCGGTGTTCTGGTACATGTCGCAACCGCTACCGACCCGGTCATTTACTGAGCGTGTGTTGTCGCCCCGTATGCGTCTTTGTTTCTTTGGTATTGCGAACCGTGTATCGGTGAACAGACGCTCGGCGGTGCACGCACCTGTATTTGTCTCGAGTCTTCTGATCGCCCGTCTGCTAGAGGCGATGGATATTGACATCGCGTCATGCGGACTAATTTGGCCGGGCTGCATCGGTTTTGAACGGGCCTCCCCGCTTCCGTGACCGGCCTTCCTTTGGGCTGAATTTGGACACGCATGTTGAGCCCGTTCTCTTGTGGTACAACGAGCTGGGCGTTTTCGGCTGCGTAGGTTATAACACTTGTGGACATATTATATATATATAATACATTGCCACACACTTCAACACCGTCTCTCTCTCGGTGGTGGCGGTGGCGGCACACCGCTAGGGTTGGGGGGCAGCGGAGGAGCATGACGCCGGAGGATGGCAAATGCGTTGGTTTGTGCTCCGCTATATCGAGCTCTCCTCCTTTGTCACCGCGTTCCTCTCCCGAGATTATATTATATTGGTGCTTGTGCTTTTCGAGCGGCGACGCAAGAAGGGCGTGCTCGCTGCTCGGCCGCTATTCGTGTCGGCGTGCTCCGCCCGCCTGCGGGGATTTCGCCGGTGGCGGGCCGTGCTCCGCCCGACTCTGGGGGGTCGCCCGATGCGGTGGTCAAGCCGATCTCTCGAACGTAGGTGAGCAAACCTAGCTACGACGCTTCTAATTTCTTCTTTTTAAGAAAAGGGAATATATTAAGATCCCAGCTTCTGCATCGATTAATGCATATGGCTGAGATAGAATAGTGCATCTAGTTGTTGGCAGCAATATCTTGACTTAAATTGGCTGAGGATTTCTTCAATTTCCACCCTCCTTATTTTTGTAGACGATGGGGGATCGAAGCTTATTTGGATGTACCAGGTGAGACGCGACAATAATAAGTACTTACATGGGTTGCAATCTTTCCTAGCTGCTGCGGAGGCCCATGTGCGCGAGACCCAGCGACCTATGTGGTGCCCATGTGTCGACCGCCGTAACCAGTGCAATACTCGAAGTTCGTGATTCAGTCCAAGCCCACCTAATCCTTCGAGGTTTCATGCCCGGGTACACAAGTTGGAACAAGCATGGAGAAGGTGTCAATGACAATGACCAAGACCAAGCGCGGGATCCTCAACCGATGCCGGTGGCGAAGGCAAAGAACAATTGGGGATGAGGAAATAATTGATGATGATGAAGTAGCGAGCTTGCTCAGCGAGCCCCTGTCCCCTACCGTTGAGAATCGAGAAGTTGTCCCTACTGTCGGTACACTAACGCTTCTCCAAATTGAAGAAAGAGAATCATTGACCGACAAGAGCTTCAGACAATTGCTAGAGGTGCTCGGGGATATGCTTCCTCCACAAAGATTCTGCTGCCAAAGACTACATATGAGGCCAAAAAGCTACCAAGGCAACTTGCATCGCTGACCAAAGATCTTAAAGCCAAGAAAGCTCAACCGGAGAGGCAACTTGGAGCAAAGTGACCAAAGATCTTAAACCCAAGAAAGCGTAATTGAGAGGCAACTTGGAGCAAAGGACCAAGATCTTGAACCCAAGAAAGCGTGAATCGAGAGGCAACTAGCCAACAAAGCCGAACCGAGAGGCAACTTGCAACAAAGACCAAATATCTTCGGTAATGCTATCAAGGCCGAAGCTAAAAGAGGTTTCAAACTCGGCTTGAGACGATAAGGAGTACTTGGGCGAGGTTGATGATGCCATCGGGACCAAATTAAAGCTCGCCTCCGTGAAACAATTCTTGAACATGTAATCTTTCTTTGGCTATAGTAATCGCTTTTATGTATGTGGGTTGTAAACATACTTTATCTCGTGTTCAATCGGTAGGCTTTTAAATGTCATCTTGCATGGTAAATGTGAGAAATGTTAAAATGAGTCGGTAGTTATTTGTTTTAACAGTGTCCGTGCATGTCGAATTGTTTAAAATGAGTAGGTAAATGAAGGGAACAAGAAAAACAAACAAAAGATAGAAAAGATTAAGAAGATTGACACACATCGCTTAGATATTACGGGTTTGTAGGTAACAAAAAAAATACAGACGCTTCCTCTGCTAGTGTTGTTCTATAATAATAATAATATAATTAGTTGTCCATACACCACCACATGAGTTCCTGCCACGTGAGCTCATCACAGCCATAAGTTCCTTGCATGCCTACATATATATATTACATCATCAAAGCCCACTTTGGGGCTAGCAAAAGTTAGAACTAAAAAGAAATCCTTGCTCCTCCACGTCATTATCGGGCATCATTATCGAGCGACGGCTCCCTCTCCAACAAAAGTGGCGTGACGGGTGCATAGACTATACATCCAAGGTAATCGCCTCAAGGGGACTTTTGAACTTAGGCACCTTCAAAGAAGACCAACGCCATTATGTAGGTCCGAATTCAAGAGCGCACTCCTCAAGCCGCCGCTAGAAATAATCTCTTCAATCATCCAGTCTAAAAAGTTAACTTTCCGACCACCATGATTGCATTAATCAACTTTGGGACAGGCCACGCTTGTTCAAGATCATCATCGCCCACATCGCATAATTGTGCGCTTTAAGAAGCTTCTAGATAAACTTAGGTATCCTCCTCAAACCAAGACTAGAGGGACGAGACTCTCATGCCTTGCTTCATTGCATTGTAATCCAATCGACAAGCCTCTCGCAAATTCAGCAAAAGGTAGCCTCTAGTTTTGCTGCACTGCCATCTAGATCAACTTCGTCCCCTCCGGTCGAACCTCGAGTGTGGAATAGAATTGTCGAATGACCCTTTCATTCCAGTCTTGCTTCATGCCCATCATAGATATCAATCCGCATTACACGAGGAAGGCATTGAGAACACTAACCGCCTCTCGGGGGCAGTTCTTCACATGAGACCAAGACACCCACCTATGCTTGTTGTACATTTTTCTCATTGTCCAAACCTCCTCGATACATCCGTAACCGATTGATTGTGTGGAAATACTCAAGGAGAATCTTTTGGGCTTGTCGATCGACTCTCATCACATAACTTTTCATCCCATTCCTTAGGGCCTTCACCAAGAATCGATGAGGAAACATAGCATAGTGTGTCTCGTCATACGGTTCATCATCACTAAAAGAAATAGAAAAAAAAAAAGTGACACAATACGATAGCCCAATTCATTTCAATTCTCCGGATATTTGAGACATAAATATGCATAATCGAAAATGTCAAGACTTATAAGAACAAAGAAACTAGATAACTAAAACAAACATCAAAACGAAATTGAAACATATATAACCGCCAATCATTCCAATAGGGAAGGAAAATACATGAAACTTCATTAAATTTACAATGTTGAATCCACTCCGATTTACATTTCCGCAAAAAATTATGAACAAACACTATTGAATGGCACAAATACTCGAAAATTTTGAATGCCCGACCGGTACAATGAAGTTGGAACAGGGGAACAAACAAAGAGAACAGAAGCAAAAACAAAACAAAACAAATTTAGCAATTACACCCTGTATTCATCTACTTTGTTCCTCGCTAAATTTGAATGGATTTGTTGGGGAATCTACAAGAGATTAGGTAGACATAAATGCTATTGCCTTTACAAAACATAAATGTCATGCGGTCGAAGCACACACCATCGGCAACCGCAAGTCGTGTACCACGTAAAAACTACCAAATCAAACTAACCCTAAAGAAAAAAACCCTCCACAAAGACGCATACACAAAGCGCTACGCATACGTGACTTCGTATACTAGAACACAAAGAAATTTCAAATGACCAACGACGTACTAACCTTGTGGCCACGGCCGCGTCGAAAAGATGGCATCAAGACCGGCGGCGGCGACCCAAATGAACCAAGACAAACAAAGTGAGCAAAAAGCCGTGTCCAAGAGCAAATAAGCGGTGGAAGCCTCCTCGAAAGGTGGCGTGCGGCGTGCCATAAGTATATATGCTCCTAGGTACAATGCGCCCAAAAAAAACAAGGCCCATTTGGAAAGTAGGGTTTTGCTTATTGTATATGCTTCCCAACAAGCAATCTCGACCGCTGATTCCAACCTAGATCAACGGTGCACAAGCACCGGGCTTGTGGCTGGTTTGGGCCGCTTTGATTGGCTCCAAATTCATCCTCCATGCTGTTCATCATCCACAAACTCACAAAGACGAGACTCTCTTGCCTTGCTTCATTTCATTGTAGGGATCGTCCCTTCATTGTAATCCAATCTACAAGCATCCGCAAATTCAGCATGTAGCCTCCGTGTTTGCGGTGCTTTGTCATCCGCATCAACTTCTCCATCCGATATTGCTCTTGAGTGGCACGTACTCCCCAAAGTAGCCTCCAAGGTGCTCATACAAAGTAGTCCATTCAATCTGCAGGTTAAGGAAGGCCTTGCGGGCGTGGCCATGTTTAGTTGCTACTACAGCAGTTCCCGTCATATCGAATCTCTTAACATATTTTTAGAGCATTAAATGTAGGTAAATAAAAAAACGATTGGTACGCTTTTACTGAAAAGTGCGAGATGAATCTTTTAAGCCTAGTTAGTCCATGGTTGGACAATAATTACTAAATAATAAAGAAGAAAAATGCTACAAAGAGCCCAACCCAAAATATTTCACCAACTAAACACGTACGCTCGGCACGACGAGCAGTCCCAACAGATTGACCGAACCATGCCTTTTTCCACCACCACCGCAAAGACACCCGCCCCACGTGTTCGCTACGTGAACCATATCGACACATGCATGAAAAAATTAAATATAAAGAGCTCACACGCCTTTCACGCTAATGCCTACACCGGCCGTCCGTCAAAAGCATCACCGCTTCCTCGATCCTTGGTAGCCTTTGTTGCAGGGGAATATATTTTGACATGTGTTCGCCAAGAGACTCTCGTATAGCTTCCACGCCTTCTCAATCTCGAGCCATAGATTATGTTCCCCGTTCCGCACAAGGAGAGAGGTCGTTCATCAAACTCAAAGTCGAAGTCATGATTCATCGTTATATATGCATCCTAATTGTAAATTCGATGATCATAACGACCGCATTGTGGTGGGCGAGAGAATTTACCATGAGTCGAAGTTGCTTCTCTCCGCCGCCTCAAATTCTCAAGCGCACCTACATACGGAGAAAAAAAAATTGCAAAATAAAACATTGGTATTCGAAGCTTTGCCAAAACCGTATAGGAAAAATGACACCAAAGCAAGATTGTTAGGCTCACTCTTCGCGGAGATTCTTGTTTTCTACCATCAGCGCAATATTCCTTGAGCTCGGCCTCTCCCATAGATTTGGAAACCTGTTTTGTTTTGTCCGTGAGAAATCAATCAATACAATTGTTGACGCCAATTTAGGGCTTCGCACCAACACACCGAGAGGGCCTTGACGCCCAATGAAGGTTGCTAAACAACCTAGTAGCAGCGAGCACCGCAATGCGTGATCACCCAAACCGATCTAGGGTTCGGTAAGGGCAACGTGAGAGCTTCGGTGACGGCCGGAAGACCTTTCAACGCACCTCCGGAAGACCCGTCCGGGAGACGCCGCACCAAGGGTTGTCCTAGGAGCAGCGGATGCGCCTAGAACGCCGGCGGAGAACACGGAGTTCATCGTCGAACAGCAAGTTTAGGGTTTGGAAGAGATAAAAAGTTGAGAGATATGTTGTGTATAACGATTGGATGTAGATGGGATCAAATCGCCATGAACCCCTTCATTATATAGGGAGGGTGGTCTTATCCTTTTAGGAAGGCGCCCTAAGACGTTTCCAAGTACCAAAACCGACCAAAACACGATTGGAAACAAATCGTTCGATCTCGTGACGGACACGGGCCTGCGCCGGGTGACCGGACGCCGGTCGAGCCCCGACCGACGCTTCCGGCCAAGGCCCCGCGAAGAGGTCCGCAGCGCGATCCGACCGACGCCCGACGGGCCGGACCGACGCGACGGCGTTGCCCGGCCGGTGTCCCGAAACCGCCTCCTTCGCAGCGCCGACCGATCGACGCCGCCGACCGGACGCTGACCGACGCGCCGCTGAGTCCGGTCGCTGAGTCCGGTCACCTTCCGTAAAAGCCGCTTTCGATCCTCCTCGAGAATTTGGCTAAGTCTTGAAATTTATGCGGTGACTTGGACCTCCAAAATATGGCTAAGTCCGAATTTTGGCGGTGGTTTAGCCTATGCCATTTTTGGGTGTCAACATATGCCCCCCTCGCTTTCGTGGTGAGAAGTGCACCTAACCTGAAAACAAAAAACAAGAAAACCAAACAACACGAATGCCCATCGTATCGGTTGTCCAATAACTAAGGGCGATACTATGTATCGGCCATTTTGTTCTAAGGGCGGCGCATGCATCGCCATTGTTTGAGAGCACTAGGCCTCGGCGTGTGGCGGTGAAGGCTCATAATCCACCAACTCTTCATCCTCAATCGGCACTTCAATGCCAACCAAGGCGGCGACGGTGGCAGCAAAATCTTCAGCGCACTGCGCGGACACATCGAAACAAGAGAATTCGGTTCAACCGACTTAAGCTCGGTAAATCCAAGTTTGGGCAATAACATCCCCGTCAACCGCCTCGGTTGAGTTATCAATTTGCTCATTTAGCTTGGCTGTCCCATCCGCTAAAAGTGCCAAAAGATCAACTTTGGTTCGGGCATCTTCTCCACAAGCTTGGGCGGCTCTTGAACTATAACCGACTCGACCGATTTAGCAATCGGTTGAGACATCCTCTTGGCGGCAGAATCATCTCAAATTTCCTCTTTGTCCTTGATCTCTTGCACAATCTCCGACAAGATTAGCCCTTCACCTTGTGCGGCAAAATAAACATTTGAGCATCCTTTGTCTTGCTCACGCTGAAGCTTCCTCTTTGTGTCTTATTGATATCAACCGGGCACCACTTGGGCTGCAAGAAACGAGGATCCACAGTCTTTTTCTTTTTATCTTGAGCTTCAGAACCTCCTCCATGACTTGATCTTGAACGTTCTTAGGAGGCTCCTCGCTCCTCAATCACAATCGGTTTGTTGACATCAACAATAGGAGCTATCATCGAACCGATAATGACGGAAGGAAGAGGAGTAGAAATTGGCGCAGCTTCTCAACAACTTCAATCTTCTTGGGAACATATGCCTACCGCGATAGGCGCCTTTCCCTTTTGCTCGAAGTGAGTTCCCGGGATGTGGGCACCTCCTTCTTCTTCAGTCGCTAGAGCTCGATTGTGGACCCAATCGGCTAAAGATGGTAGGCTTGGCCATGTTTGTAGTGCCTCCTTCCTTCATAGGACCCGGCGGATAGGAATAAACACTCCCTTCGGTCCCCATTGAGGTGGTGGTGCCACTTGTGATAATGGTGGCCCCCAACGAGTCATCTTTGGACATGCAACCCGCGGAAGAAAAAGAAACATTTGTAGGAGTCATAGCCACTTGCTTATTTCTCCCTTCATCACGCTTGGGAGGCGTAGACTCTCTCTTTTTTCGTTGGCCGATTCTTGAATCGGTCTTTTTTCCTTCTTGTATTTCGCCAAAAGTCCGTCAAATTCACATAATTGCTTGATATGCTTCTTGACCTTTGGCTCACTAGTCTTCCAAACTCCAACCTCCGGTTTTGTGGAACGAATGTTTTTATCGTATGCATACCGGAAGCAAGGGAACTAGAACCCTCGTAGCCGGGCAGATCCGACTAAGCTAGTCGGTTCAACCGCTTAGTTAGCGCTTGAGCTTGATCGTCTTGGCCGATTTCTTCAATCGGCCTAGCTGGTCTTGTCACTGGCCGCACGACCATCTAGCCACGCTTGACGCCGTAATGCTTGCGCCGAGCTAGCCACAATGGTAAGCTTCGTCTTGCCTTCTTCGGTTTGGTTAACCAACACTTGCCGTCCCGAATTATTAGGAACATTCGGTGCGGGCGAGGCTCACCAATGATCACGTTCTTGCCTTGAGTTGTAGAAGCTTGCTCGGGACGGATCAAGATGGCGGTGAGCCTTGACTTCAAGTGTCTTAGCTTCAGGCTTCTTAGCTTCAATCACATGCACCGGAAAAGGATTCTTGTCTAGTTGCATGTCGGTAAGACTTAATCGCCCTCATTAAGAGCCATTGTACCTGCCGACGAAAGCTTGACAATCGTTAGTTGCATGAGAATAAGATTCATGATATTTGCAAAAAGCCCGTTTCTTCAACACATCTGCGGAAGGCATAACATATTTAATCTTAATGTATCCGATTTTCAATAATTCATCGAATATTCGGTCACATTTAGATGTATCGAAAGTAAACTTTACTTCCTCATTCCGATTCCTATTAATCGGCTTGAGAGAAGGGCGAGTTACTTGTTTATTTTCCCCCCCGCCACCTAATTTCAGCAGCCAATACCTCTTTGCTCTCATCATCCGATGAAGAATGACCTTCGAGTGTGTGCACATTGGCACGATGAGAACGATAGTTGCCATCACGAGAATCTTTAAGGCGCGATTCAACCGAAACGGCCCTCTCAATCAATTGATTCAAAGTATTAAATTGCCGGAACTCAAGTTTTTCTTTAATATTAGAATGCAAACCAAAGCAAAAAGCAAAATCAACTAAATCCCTTTCGGATATCCTGAACATTAAAACAACGACTTCTAGTTTCCCTATATCTCTTAAAGAAATCTAGGACTAACTCATCATGCCCTTGTTTAATGCATGCAAGATGGGACAATCTAGTCTCTTGGACTCCACAATAAAAGTGAGCATGAAATTTCTCTTCTAAAATAGCCCAGACATAATGGAACAAGCGGTAAAGATGAAAACCATGAAAAAGCAAAGACCCAAGAAGAGATAAAGGAAAATTGCGAATCTTCATATGTTCCAAGGTACTAGCCATTCCTAGTTGAGCAAGATACATACTAATATGTTCCATGGTAGTTTTATTATCATTACCACTAAATTTCTGAAAATCGGTACCTTCCGACCAACCTACATTCATATAATCAAACGCGGAAGGGTACGGTTTTTTTGATAAGAGGTATCGAAAGAATCAAGACGAATTCCCGCATTTTTTCTCCATTGATTTAGAGAAGTCATCTCTAAATTTAGCTAGAATAGCATCTATGCTATCGAACTGCCGTGTTTCCCGCATTCACAACTTGATTATTCACATAATTCGGTGGGCGGTTGTGGCATTGATTGCCCCCCTCGTAAAGGAACATTCATCCCCGAATTGTGTGCGGATTGGGGTTAAGATTCGTAATGGAGGTTGCCCCCCGCCGAATTTAGCACGCTGTTATGCACCCCCTGAATTCCTGGATGCCTCATGATCGGTTCTCAATTGAGCCGATCCTTTATTGCCTCAAGGATGTGCTAGTTTCCACCAAGACGGTTCTAACGGCGTAAGCCATAAGAGCCGATTGTGGTTGAGGAATATGTGGAACCATATCCAAAGGCATACCATATTGATACCGAAGTTGTTGTTTGGGGCACAACAACCGATGGTGACACTAAACCGTGATTGAGGTACAAAATTCCGATTGTGTGTTATCTGGTTGAAGTCCCTTCTATGATTTGCAAGCGCTTATCTAATTTATCAATGAGACCTTGCATCATATCGCCTAAACCGCATTCTGGTCTACTATTATCTTGGCAACACCATCATGAGTAATAGCAACATCATTATTTATAGGTTGTCGCCAACAGGGATTACCTCTTTTGATGGTGGCTCGCGCAGAGCAAGTGCAAGTAGATGACAGCTTTTGTGTATTGATGTACACGATCTTGCCTATCCTTGTGACAACTCTTGAAGAAGGCCGCCTGACAGCGCTTGATTGCGCCCCGAGCCGCTTCTTCAATTCTTCGTGAGCTCATCCGCAGATTCGGTCGCCAGATATTGGTTTCCGAAATTTCGATGATCGATCCTGTTCTTGCTAGCTTCATCACCGGAGCCATGACGCTTAGCTTCGAACCGAGTTGACGCCTAGTCTTCTTCCCCGCCGAGTCGCCAAAAATATGTTGACGCGAATTTAGGGCTTCGCACCAACACACCGAGAGGGCCTTGACGCCCACGAAGGTTGCTAAACAACCTAGTAGCAGCGAGCACCGCGAATAAGTGATCACCCAAACCGATCTAGGGTTCGGTAAGGGCAACGTGAGAGCTCGGTGACGGCCGGAAGACCTTTCAACGCACCTCCGGAAGACCCGCCGGAGACGCCAAGCACCAAGGGTTGTCCTAGGAGCGCGGATGCGCCTAGAACGCCGGTGAGAACACGGAGTTCGTCCGTCGAACAAAGCAGTTTAGGGTTTGGAAGAGATAAAAAGTTGAGAGATATGTTGTGTATAACGATTGGATGTAGATGGGATCAAATCGCCATGAACCCCTTCATTATATAGGGGAGGGTGGTCTTATCCTTTTAGGAAGGCGTCCTAAGACGCTTTCCAAGTACCAAAAACCGACCAAAACACGATTGGAAACAAATTGGTTCGGATCTCGACGACACGGGCCTCAAGGGGGGTGACCGGACGCCGGTCGAAAGCCCCGACCGGACGCTTCCTGGCCGGTCGGCGTCCGCAGAGAGGTCCGCAGGCGCGATCCGACCGGACGCCCGACGGACGCTGGACCGACGCGACGGGCGTGTCCGGCCGGTGTCCCGAAACCGGCCTTCCTTCGCGGCGCGCTTCGACCGATCGCCACGCGACCGACGCCGACCGGACGCTGCCAGTGAGTCCGTCTGAGTCCGTCACCTTCCGTAAAGCCGATCCTCCACGAGAATTTGGCTAAGTCCGAAATTTGCGGTGACTTGGACCTCCAAAATATGGCTAAGTCCGAATTTTATGTGGTTTAGCCTATGCCATTTTTGGGTGTCAACAACAATATATAGTTTGCACAACAATCAAGACGACAAAGTGCACCAAAGACAACAAGGTACAAACATGGACGAACAAAGAAGGTTGCCTCGTACTATATACTAACCCGACCGAGAATGATGAGCCGCTGCCACCAAAGACTCCACCGCCCTTTTAGATGCAACCGCCTTCATGATAGCATCGCCGGTCCTCCTTTTTCTTGTCTCTACCAAATCGGTGCCAGCGCCATGGAAGGCGCTTTTGTCCGTTGATGAATTACATGGTTCAGCATCATGTTTGTCGAGGACGGCGGAGTAGCCCATTGAGCTACCGGTGCAAATGTCTTCTTTTCTCGAAAGGTGCCGAGTGGAAACCAGGGCGCGCAAAGGCAATTGGAACCGCACTCACGTAGTTGCCGTTCGATCTAGAGGGTTGCGCCATGATAGCATGAGCAAGTGCAGGTGCAATCCTCTCTCGATGGTTCGGGCCATTCGCCATCGGCAAAGATCAATCGAGGAGAAAGAGGAGTGGGAGTTGCCCTCACACGCTTCATGAATCCAATCTTCTCACCGGAATATTCCCCGGGAATAAATCGAGTCATTTACAATGGTGATATTTGAGGCCAAGTATAAGAATTGGTGCTAAACCGCTAATAGAAAGATTTAGGGATTCAAATCGAGGAACACGTATATAGAACCTAGAACTTACCAAGATTCGTTAGTCATGTCCTTCCCGCACGGGTCATCGGCCTCAAACTACTGTGACTTCTTGAAGTCCTGCTTTGTCATGAGTGGGCTCAATGAAGTCTACCTCCAATACCCCACGACGCCTTTGCCTTTGCCGCCGCACTACCGAACGCTATGAAATGGCTGCAGAGATATTAGAAAATGGTAATTATGTAAATCTTATTCTTATATGTGTATGCATCCTTAAACAAAGTGAATCAATATAAAAGAAAGGGGTCAAGAAGCTCACCAAAAAATAAGGCGATTTTTGTGATAAATATTAAATCCGTGCACCCCGATAGTTGGGGCACCCTTTAAGAATCCAATAATTGTTGTAACAACCCCGTTTTTTCCGTGAATTTGGGGGTTATAAGCGATGCATTCAATACAATCAGAGGTCATCGACAATGTGATGTTGCTTAACTTCTTGCCCTCGAAGTATGATCCTAGTGTGATGTGGTAGCCGTAGATACAACACGTAAATATAGACCTATAGAATGCTTTATATCGAAGAACAAACTCAATCGGTATTGTGCAGAGTCTTAAACTATATGGTACTAACCCTAAGAGAATAGCGTAGTCGATTTGCCAAATGGTTCTCATTAGCCCTTTTTTTTCAAGGTTTCTAATTTCTTCAGATTTGGTGCTCCACTAATCATGATATCCTGAAATACAAAACAAACAACAAGAAAATTTGATGAGCAAACCAAATAGAACACCAAAAATTGTTAACGCACTCGACAAAGATACAACATAAAAAACCAACATTTATGTTAAATCAGGTCGAGTGTATTTGATTGTTACATGTGGATTCATGTCAAAGTCGAGCTCCAAATTACCATCGCCGTTGAACCATAGATTGAAGACTATAATCTTGGTGCCATGTGGACCAATGTCACGTAACTGTTCACCAACCACGCATTGGAACAACCATCAGTATTTAACCTATATATTACTAACAAATATTAAACGAGGTTGTAGTAGCTACATCAAATTATTGAATTGAACTATTTTAAATGTTTTTTCTATACATGGGTGTCAAGTATTTATATAGAAAAAGAACTTTTATCCGGTTTATAACTTAACTCTAAGTTTGTCAATTTAACAACATAACGTTTTTTAGAGTAAATAAAGTATTGTATCTGTAGACTTCAACTCTAAGTTTGTCAATTTAACAACATAACTTTTTTAGAGTAAATAAAGTATTGTATCTCAGAGACTTCAAATGGATGGTAGGTTCAAGATAATGCTTCTGATCGCTCTTCTTCTTCATTTGCAAAAGGGGACCATTTCAACAAAGCATTGTCAAATTTGAGGAGAACTTTCCCCTGAACCATGAGGCTCCAATCGTTGAATTTTTCCTTTTATTAGATTCCATTCATAATCCACCTAATAAGAAGAGAACATATAAGGCAAGTGGTGCGCATGTAGTGCCTCATGCCAAACAAATAAAAATAAATAAAATCACACAAAGATACCATAGGAATCACAACATCTCGCCCGTCCGGTTTCCACCAAGAAAGTGTAGGAGAGGAGACCAATGGATTGTTGTGTAGGCAACCTGAAAACAAGTAATAACTTGGCATTATTTCAATTGATAAAAAAAAAGTGGTTCACAAAAGGAAAGAAATTTATGTGAGGTTCATGCAAGACTCTTCTTAGTGCAACGAGTGAAAACAATAGCATCCGCCCCAAGCCGCATTGTGCTAGTCTTAAATCCATTTCCATCTAATTAAGGTGATGAATGCCAAAATGTTAGACAATTGGGTTTCGTGGAGATGACTTGCGTATTATGAAACAAAAGTTGGCAATACTTTCTCCAATGAAAGATCCCGATTGTTTCTCCGAAAATCCAAAGCACATGCACCGCCCGAAAAGAATCGGGATCCATGCCTCCACCATCATCTCGTATGTCAACCGTAAATAATGCACTCTCAAGTATTCATACATCTATCCATATTTTCCTATAATTCATTAAAAGAAGCTTCAAACGGTGCAAGCATGAACAAACTCTCTAATTCCTACAAACACCATAAAAAATCGCTGAAGTCTAGAAGTTTGTATTTTAGTTTATTATATATCCAATCCAATATCACTTGTAAAAGTACTATCACATTAATATCCGAACCTTGAATTAGTAAAGCCGGTGATCCGTTCCGCTTTGTCGATGACTTTGTCCACCAATATTGTTGTAGCGCCACCGTTTTTATCTATTTGAACGAAACTAGTCCGTCGGACCTTTAAGTATAAATAATCAAAGTGTATGGCTCAATGATGAATCACGTTTTAATTACCGCATCCACCGCATTGTCCAACAACTCGCCACAAATTTGTAACAAGGCAACAAAGTAAGACACAATGCAACAAGAATTAGATCAGAATCTGAAACCACACAAATCATACCTCCAAACGCCATTTGTGTGAAGTTGCATTTGAGTGGAGAAATTTGGGGTGGACGACATGCGATTATGAGTACAAGATGGCTTTGGTTGTTGTATGGACTCCGCCATACCCTAGATCAATTGCCTCCATTTGTTGGCTCAGGTCAAATAAAAGAACCTCGTTGGTTACGTAAACTAAATGGTGCCGATCAATAAATATACGTAGCAAGCATAAGCGGATAACAAACACACAACACTTGAAAAGTAATGTTCACGCCAAAAGGAATCAAGTATATCCATTTTCAAACAAAAGCACATGGCAAAAATGGAAAATCAATAAACATCTGTTGCTAGCATAATAAGCGGATGACAAACACAACACTTGAAAAGTAATGTTCACATCGAAAAGGAATCAAGTATATCCATTTTCAAAGAAAATAAATCACATGGCGTAAAATGGAAAACTAAGTGATCAAACTTGGCATGCTATTTAGTACGAAACATCCAAACATGCTTACAGAAATTAAAAATCTTTTTTTGGTCAACGAAAACCTTTTCTTTAGACGAATGAAGGAATAATCTAGGTACTTATTAATAGGAATGCATGTACTAAATTTTATATAGTCAATATAAAAGGTCGTGGCACCATATGTGGTCATTGAAAAAATAGCTAGCAAGATATATATGTAAGTGCAGGTCGAAATGAGCGCACGTCTTGTTTACATTGAAGAACCGAAGAGGGAGTCATCATGGCATCGTGAGGCGGTTGGTGGCCTTGCCGCCTCCGCGTGGGAGGGCTTCGAGCTGCGCCGCCGCGTGCTGGCGGTCGGCCGAGCTGGGGAAGGCGCACCGCGTCCCGGCGGTTGGCGGCACCCAGCGCCACGGCGTGGAGAGGATGGGGCTGGGCGCGCCCCTTGACCGCTGGCCACCAGTTGGTGGCCCTCGCATCCGCACGCTGCCTCGCGAAGCAACCGAGCTGGCCCCCGGAGCCGCGCCGCCTCGACCAACACGGTTGGCGTCTTTGGTGTAGGGATGAGCCAGCGCCGCCGCCGCGGTGGAGGGAGCCGCCCAGCGCCGCGGCGAGGGCTGCGCGCCGGGATATCGAGTAGGGTTTTGCTGTTTCGGTTTCAAGGACGGGCCGGTGAGCGGGATTTGAATGGGGCCGACGGACGGGTAGCGCACGCCGCACGGCTTCAACTTGGATACCGTGGAGGCGGACCTTGGAAAGTTTTTGAGCCTCTCCTTGGGCGGATTTCTCCTTTTGCTCCTCAGCCTACAGATTTCTCCTTTTAGCATGCCGAGTAAAGGGATTCCCGCCCGTTGTTACCCGGGTAGGAAGGGGGTATTGTTAAAGGATTTAATTGTACTATCACTAAGAAATCTGATCACAATTAGTAGCTATTGAGGATAATTACTTTGTGCAGGTTAGAAACTGAGTTTTAATAAATAATGAACAACTTAAATGTAGTAGTCCCCCTCCGTTTCAAATTATAGTTAGTTTGACTTTTTGACCCCAAGTTTGACCACTCGCCTTATTCAAAATAATTGCACAAAAAATAAATCAAATTTAAGTCATTCATAAATACTATTTGTTAATAAAGAAAGCCATAACAAAAAAGAAGTGATACTTTGCATAAAATTTTGAATCGACGAGCGGTCAAAGTTGGGGTTAAAAAGTCAAACGAACTACAATTTGGAACGGATTTAGTATAAAACATGCTTATTTAATCTTTTACTCGCCTCTCGCATACGTAAGCGTAAGCGTTTAACTTCCGCTGGCCGACCGGCCACACGAGTACCCGTAAAAATAAGTGCACTTTTTTGACCAAAGACCTTTTCTACCGGACTTTGTTCACAAAAAATTTTCACCGTTGCAAAATAAGGCTCTTTGGGCTTCCCCAATGCATGCTTTTGCTTGTAGCCTCAAGTGCCATATAGGATCGGATAAAAAAGTAGGTGCTCTATTCTTGTCATTGTGGGCTTGCGTAAGCTACATGTGCTTAAGGAGAGAGAAGATGGTCCATGCTTTGAAAAAGTAGAGGGAGAGGAAATAAAGGTGTGACATGATGAAAGCAAAAGGTTACTATGTGCAAGCCACAAGCAATAATTTTTGCATTGTGTAATACGTAGTAAATAGTAGTCTCAATAATTCCTCATCTACTATGTGGATCACTTGTAGCCCCCATTGGCCTTGCCCGCTTTACACAAAAAGGGCGTCTATAACATGTGCTCCGAAATTGATGGTAGTACATGTTTTTCTCGATTCTGAAATCTCATCTCCAAAATTCTAGAATCACCGCCTGTTTGGAAGCTACGTGTAATTTGTACTTGGATTTTTTTTCTACAAGATTCTACAATCCATGTACACGTGCTGACCATATGCACACCCTTGCATGCGAATCCTTTGCGTATCCTACACATCTCGGCCGAAGATAGGGCACACGCCCGCCACCGTCGTGTGCGGGCCGCGCTAATTGCCGCATTCCCTCCACCTCTCGCTGAAGATAGGGCACACGCCCCGCCAATGCCGTGTGTGCAGGCCGCGGCGTGCTATGCTTTCAAGTTTCAAATTGACACTACTCCCTCCATCCGTCCCACAAATTCCAGCAGTGAAAAAAGTTCGCCGGTGCTTGGGACCCAACAAATAAAAAATGATTTTATCAAGAGAAAAAAAAAATAATGAAGTCTCCGTAACCTCTCGTGTTACGGTGGCGACCGGTAGGGGCAATTTAGGGTCAATTTCCATTTCACACCGTTTTTGCGGCACAAGTTGGACAGATTTCAATTGCATGCCACTTTGGTCACTCATAATTTCAGCAAAGAATCAAACACATGCACACAACTTGCCTACAAATAATCAACCAAGTTAACTCTAGAGATTAAATAAGGTCTAAAGATTTCCTACAATCATCCATCATACAAATGCGTACATGGCCACCATAGTACACTAACCAGCATGATGCTAAGATTATTAAAGATTACATATGACCACTAATTAAGATAGATAAAGAGAACCAAAATATCACCAACTCTTTGGCACCAAGCATCAAAACGAGAGCCTACGAAGAAGAGCATCATCTTTAGCATCGTCACCATCATCCTTATCCACCGCGATCGCCACCGGCTCATCCTTATAAGGACCCCAACGAATTCCTACACTTGAAGTATAAAATGCTATTCAATCATCAGATACAAGGTTAATGACACCAAAGAAAAAATATGCCGCTATTTGATTAATCGACGGATCATATGCCGAGACCCCATGCCCGAAGACACGATTGAAAATGACGAGCTCGCTTCCTTCTCCTTCGGCCTCGCTCGCGTGACCTTCCCCGACACCGCCATGGCCACGGATTCCGATGAGCATCGTGCTTTCGGCCGACAACGACGCCCGGGGGGCCCAACGCTTTGTCCAAGATCTCCTTCGCCACCTCCACTCCCACCGGCAGCTTCTTCTCCTTCCTCACCGTATTTGCCGCCGCCGCTTCTTCTCCTCCCTCACCGTTGCTAGGGTTTCCTTCTCGCTAGTGTCCCTCCACAATGGGTTTGGGTCCCCGCTTGCGTGGCGTCGTCATCTTCAACGGCGGGGGGTGGGGAGAGGGGCGAGGAGTGGCGGCGGCGGTGCGCGTTGTGGGGAAAGCGAGGAGTGGAAAGCCAGAGCGGAGGGAAAGGAGTGGGAGTTGCAGCACTAGGCATGCGGACGGGGTTGGACACAGACAAGATATGGCCCCAGGGGCACCAATTTTAATTATTTCAATTTTTATGCCGTCGCCCGCAACCTTCGTGTGGTAGTGGGTGACACCATGACAGGGAGGCAGGGAAGTGATGGCTCAATACAAGTTGTAGTACTAGTAGTACGTACGTGACACGAAAAATCAGCATCCATGTGCTGAGCACATACTATCTGCACCATCCATTTTGCATTGAGATGTGTGCACCACACCAGCAGAGAAATGCTGGCACACAGTGAAAAAAGTGAACACGGGGTGGGAACACTGTGTAACACGAATCTCATCAACCACGCGTATACTGTACAGTATGATCGATCTCATCAAATTAATAAGCTTGTTCGATCGAGATCATCAACAGTCCTATACATCAAAAAAAAATCCTAAATACATCAAGCATAGTATCGTGCATATGATCCATCAAATACCGCACTTTACTAACGACGAATAAACTCTCACACTGTTTGCGGATCCTACACTCCTCGCTGCAGAACATGTGCGACGGGTGGGATCCCGTCAATCTGAAAGTTTTACCGCACCATCTTTCCCTACAGCGATGCCCGTCATGGCGAGGCTCCGGTGGGGCGGCATCACGGTATTATGGATACCACACACCAAGGCTACGCAAGCAGTCCCATACATGTCGGCAAATTTCAACAGAATGGAAGTTCTGGAAGGTCGCGTACGTCCCAGCCGTCTCCGGGTCCTCGCCTTCGATCTCCCGCATCAACCGCCGGGCATAGTCGTCGGTGGCAGCGCCGGTGTTAGCCCTGTACAGCAAAAGAGCAAGGACATACTTGGCGGCTTCATGCTCTGACGTGGCGGTGCGGTGCAGCATCCCAAGCAGCGGCCTGACGGTGTCATGGCCTCTGATGAAGACGTCAAACAAGCCATCTCTGAAGCACGCCTTCGGGTTTCCGGTACGGCGAGCCGGGTAATAATACTCTCTCACGGTACTCGCGCCATTGCGGTGCACAAAGCACCGGTCGATGGGATGCTCCGTCCCACCGGTCGCCACACGCGCCGCTTTCATCTGCGAACGGTGGCCCGCTTGATTGGTGAGGTCCAACATGGGATCTTCTGAGACCTTGGCGACTCGAATCGCGATCTGTGCAAGCATGTCACGCGGAAGGTTTTCCATGGCGCGAGGCGGCGGGGGCTTTTTTGGTGGAAGCTCTAGGCGCTCTACTAGCCAAGTTTTGTGCGGTGAAGAGTGGTCGCTAGCACCGGCGGTGGGGAGGCGAATAGCAGCTGGCGCTCAGTTGGTGTTGGTGATGAGCACCAAATGCGGGTGTCCAGCCCGCGCGGTGCGGGGCGTGTGGGATTTTATGCGGCCCCGCCGGTGCGAGTCCAGCGAGAGGTGTCCAATGACGGACATGACATGCGAAACGAGCCCAAGGAAATGGGCGGGACGCTTTTTTTCAAGTCAATAAAAATCATTAGATGCTCGAAAAATGTTGTTTGAGTTGTATTTTTTGAAATACAAATTTCAAATGTTGTCGATGAAACATGATATATAAGAGTAATAGATGTAACAAAACAATCTCTTGATAGAGAACGATTTTAAAAAAATACTAGAAAGAAAAACCATCACATTTGGAGTTACTGGGAGAAAGACTAGTCACAAGTTTTGACCACATATTAAAAAGAAAAATTAGGGTTCTTGAGCCTTGAAGGTCTCCGACATGGTGGCACACCGGCGTCTTGCGGATGTTACGGATATGCGGTCTCTAGCGACGGAAGGACAAGCCACGGTGATCCCGAGAACCTATCGTTCCTATCTATGCTATCGGTTTATGCTCTGCCAAGGCGCTTCGATCCCGACGAGTGCAACACGGAAGAACTTACTACACTTTCGGCGCGGATCCTACACTCCTCGCTGCGAAAATGCACCACAACCTCCCGTTTCCGTCGTTCCAAAGATAACTGGCTGCACCATCGGCTCTCTGCAGCGATGTCCGTCTGGGCGAGGCACCGGTTGGGCGGAGGAGGAAGATGCTGCCTGCATGCATAGTGCGTGCGCACCGTGGTTGTACAACACTCGCCTTGCTCAGTGTGCGGAGCTCTGTACAGCTCGTGCTCTTCCCGGGAGGTGCAGCCATCGTCGCCGCCGTGTCGCGCTCCAGCTCCATAACACCGCCCGAACACGGTCGTCATCGGCGGTGGCGGCATTCCGCTCAATGAGAAGAAGGGCGTGCACATACCGAGCGAGTGCATGCCCTGAGTTGGCGGCTTGTTCCAGCAAGTCGAGCGGCGGCAAGACGGTGCCACGGCCTTCCAGGAACACGGCAAACATGCCTGCTCTGTAGCACGCCTCCGGGTTGCCGGCCATGGCGAGGAGCTTGCAATGAGACTCGCGCAATACTCTCGTAGCGGTAGTACTCCGACCCCAGCCCTCCACTGGATCCTCGCGACCATGCCGACGCGGGCGCATTGTCCTCAAGCAACTCCGACCTTCAAGGCGCGAGTAGTAGCCCCCGCAGTACAGCACCGGTCGATGGGATGCCCCGCCCCACTAGGGGTCGCCGCACACCGCTTTCATCTCGAACGTGGCCCGCAGATTGGCGAGGTCCAACATGGGATCTGGCGGAGACCTTGGCGACTTGAATCGCGATCTCGCAAGCATGTCACGCGGAAGGTTTTCCATGGCGCGAGGCGGCGGGGGGCTTTTTTGTGCGGTCAAGAGTGGTCGCTGTCACCGGCGGCGGGGAGGCGAACATGTGTTGGTGAGCACCGCGGGTGTCCAGCCCGCGTGGTCTGGGGATCGGGTGTCGTCCAGCCCGCGCAATCCGGCGGAGGTGTCCCGGCGGACATGACACGCCGGAACGAGTCAAGGAAGTGGGCGCGACGCCTTTTTTCAATCAAGAAAAACTAACCCAATGCGGTCTGTACTAAGATAAACATTTTTCAAACTATTACTACATGTTTTTCCATGACAAGATGATCTCAAATCAAAAAGTTGTAAACTATAAAGTTTCATGGATAGTTGAGAACTACAATCGGTATGTTTGGGGCTTGTCTATCCTAAGTCACTTAAAACATTTAAATTTCAATTTTCAATCTTTTTGAAATTGAGACGTAGTTTTCCTTTACAAGATAATGTCAAATCAAAAAGTTTTAAGCTAGAGAGCTTCATAACTTAGCAAGATCGACAATTCTTATTTTGGTTGTTTCCCCATCCGACATAGTACTAATGACATTGTTCACAAATCTTAGAAATCTCTCTCATAGATCCATAAACTTTATGAGACGTGTAAAATCTAGTGAATAATGTTACCACGACGTCGCCGGATGAATAAATGACCAATATAAAATAATATGTACATCTTAAGAAGCTATACAACTTTTGTGTTCATTACTTCTTCTGCTGAAACATCATTAGATGCCCGAAAAATGTAGTTTGAAGTTGTATTTTTTTGAAATCCAAATTTCAATTTAACGCACATGCTCAACACGCACGCAAACCCTACTTGTAACATCCTAGATTTTTGAGAAGCCAAAATTACTCACTTTTTAAAATTTTTTTTCCTGTAATGTTTGAATCATGTAGTTGCTAGGTAAAACCTGCGTCAACCCCTAACAAAACGTTGCATACATGTAGAATTGTTTGTAGGAGTTTGTTGGAGCTACTTAGTTGAGTTACCGTTTTGTGTCGGAGTGCACAAATCCGTAGCAACTTTTCTCCTCTCTCTCAAAAATTCTCCTAATAATTTTTGGAGACATCTAGTGCCCCTGCTCAAATCATTCCCAACTCCTTTGTTGATTCTTATATCTTCTCTTGAGTTTCTCTCGATCGTCTCTCGTCTTCTCTCGAGCTCATTCAATCTTGTCCGAATCACTTTCGTATATTCTTGAATCTTAATTGGACTACCCTTCTCTTATCTACCACTTTCTCATATAATATACAGAGACCGTAACCTCTCTTTGTCTCCCCGTCGACAAGAAGATGAGCCTTGCCAACACCCTCAACCTAACGAACCGTCGACTAACTCTAGGCAACTCTTAACCATGTTCGGTCGACCATAGCCCATGTCGTCGCCTTGCCCGACTAACCGTAACCTTCCGTGTCGTGCCTGGCCAGTCCTAGCCCACCATAGCCATGCCCGGCCAGCCAGTAGCCATCCACGACCAACAACGACCGGCCAAGAGGCCACAACTAGCCAACGGCGACTACGCTGAGCTATACCAGGCTCAACCCCTTTCCTTTGGACTTCTTTGTGAAACCTCCTTTGACTCTCTTAGGGATCCCTTCCAAATCATGTCGGCGACGCTCGGAGGTTCTTGTCGGATCTTTACGGATTAATCTCAAACTCTTTCCGAGTCTCCCGTGATCTTTGGGTTCAACTTCACATAACTTCCTTGCACATCTATCCTTCTTGAGTCATCGTGACATTTTTCCTCGATGTTGTTAATTGAGAAATCTCTCCTTCTCAAATCGCCCTCAAATCCTTTTGGACTCTATTGAATTCTTTAAAATTGAATCATAATATGGAAATCCAGTTCCTATTATTATTCTTCGGACCCAGCTCACCGTTCCTTCTCATATACTCGTGAATTTAGAAAAATCCTTTCCTTAATATCTTGACCAACCAGGCCCTTTATACATGTACGTGTATGTGTAAGCAATGTATATATACATATCATATATGTATACGCTAATACCCCAAGTGGCAAGGACCAGAGCCTAGCTCTCCTTTGGCCCAACCGTGACCTTTGCCTCGCTAATCTCACTTGCCTGTAGGTGTGATCTAATTAGGCAGGCATCCAACGTTGTCTTACTTGGCCCAAGCCCAAACTCAAGCAACCAACGTTAGTAACTAAGCATCCTACCTATATCACGTAACCATCTGTTTGGTTTTCGTGTATGCTTTTGTACTCCCAAGGCCCGCAAACTGCCAGCGTACACCACCATGCATGCCTCCTATACGTGAATGTGTATGTGTATATAATATACTCATACATATACGTATACGAATGCCCAATCGCCAGCTGCTTGGCCCAGCTCGTAATCTCCTTGCCGCGGTCCAGTTCGCTAGGGCAGCCCAGCTTTCTGCTCGTCCAACATTGGGAGCGAGTCCCTCCCGACCGCAGGTCCCAACCCACTGCTGCCGCACCCGCGGACTGGAGAATCGCGCTACCTGACCCGGCCTCGACGCCCCGCGTCGCGCGCCCTTCAGGGCGACTTCGCCCGCGCTCCTTCATGCGCGCTCCACCTGCGACCCCGCAGCTTCTGGGCGTCCGTGCCCCCGACAGTACTCAAGGATCAGCGCTGCCCTTAAGCCCCATGGAAAACTCCAAGCGCTGCTCTCTTCTTCCATTCCCGAAGCCGCCACCACCATCGCCCCTGTTCCTCCCGATCCGCTCGCGGCTCTGGAGCCCGCGCCACCGCGCCGACGTCCCACACGCCACGCCTACGCGCAGCTGCCAGCGTCGCGATGTCGTCCCTGCCTCTGCCTTCACCGAGCCGCCTTTCCGATTCCTCGTCGCCGGCCCACGACACGCCGTACCCGCCGCGACAATCCGCGCCTCGCCACGGTGACCAGCGCCAGAAGCCCGCCCTGTTTCCAGCTCGATGCCCCGCACGCAGCCACCTCGCCAATTGGCCGCGTCACGACATCGCCCTCCTCGCTCACCCGTGACGCCGCTCTGTGGTCTGTGCCCACACCACGCCGCGGTCCTCGTCGCGCCGTCCCGCCCTGGCCGCGATCTCGGCCTTGCCACCAGTCGCCCCACGTCGCCCTCACGAAGGAGCTGGCAAGCACCACCGCGACGTCGTCCATCGCGTGCTGCTCGGTCACAACCTCAGGACAGGAGCGGCAGCCATACAGCCCGACGTACGCCGCGACCCCATCGCCCTGGACCCTGCCGACCATGACGGCAGAGCATTGGTGAGCTACCGTGACCAAGACTCTCTGTTGATCTCGCGCCTAGCTTTACCGCTTACGCTCCTGGCATATCTCAGCAGGAATCCGTGGCCGTTGTGGTGCTTGGGATTACCAGAGCCCTCGGACGTCACGTCCGGCGCACATTATCGCCGCCTGTCTCCGTGCGAAGAATGACGTCGAGAGCCCCACCAACATCTCCATGGTGAGCCTCTCCATCATCCCCATGCGCTCCTCTCATCGCGCACGCATGCACAACGCCATGATCAGCAACCGCGCGCATCGAGCATCTGCATCCGATGCTTATTTGCCTGATGATGTCATAGCTAGTTTGATGACATCAGCATGACATGTTCATGTTTTATGGCCGTTTTTCTATAAGAAAATAAATCCAGAAATACAACTTAAAATACATCTTCATCTTGCCATTACAACCTTCACTGTGAGTCTACGTAATTTTGTTTAGGTCACGACAAGCAAAAGAAAATTGGCTAATTGTTTGAAGAATGTGTTTAAAAGTTTTGTTTATTAATATAATTAAAGATGTTCGAGTAATAAGATCACTAACCTGTTTAGGTGGATAAAAATAAATACAAAATGCTTTTTGTTTTTTGTTCTACTAAAAGGTTGAATAATATTGATTAATGATGTTACATTTCTTTAATGTAGTGTCCTAACCACTAGAACAATTTAGAAAATATTGGATATGCAAAATTAATTCTAAACTTTTATAAAGCAAATACCCTTTTATTTACCAAAATGCAACTAAATCCCAAAAGCCCATAACATTTTAACCGTAGCTCCCTTCTTGGCCGTTCTTGCGCTCACGTGATCGTAGACACAAGCCCTACACGTTAGTAACCTTTATGGTATGTTTTTTTTAATGACCGGCGTCTTTGTTCTTAGGACCTTTGTTATGCTTGTTCATGTGTCGCGATCTATCGAAGAAACGGTTGCACATGTTGACCCAGGAAGAAGACCCTCGTTGTTCGTGCACCAACCGAAGAAGACTTGTACCACTACTACCTCGACATCGCGAGGTGTCATGGCAGCACCTTACTTTAGAGAATCCTATTAGACATTGCAAGTAGATATGCTAGCGCTTTACTTTTATTCCTTTGCTAGTATATATGATGCATGCTATGCCTGAGCTTAAATGCCTTGATTGAAAACCCCTTCACTGATTACCCAGCTTCGCGCTCGCACTTATATACACCTCCCTGCTTGCTTGCAGTTACTCCATCATACTTATGAGTCATGATATATGATGGATGTGGAAATAAAATGGTAAAATGTGATAATAACTGGGAGAGTGCTGCGTGTGTCTTGGGTGTGTGGTGAGGGTTGTGTGTCGACCCAGACAGAATACACGACGAGTCATGAGGACAAGTCTTGCCGAGTGGGTGCATCCCGGGCACCCCCTGTTTGAGAGATACCTGTGGCGGGTACATGGTGATTTCCTCGAGGAGGTTAAAGGGGTGGAGTGCCTTTGTGGAAGGAAGCCCCGAACGGAGGTGTCGTTGAGACACGGGGTATTGAGTACCCCTATGATGAAGATGTCTTGTCTGGGTCATACCTAAGGACTGTGAGCTCTTGAGAACCGGGATCGTGGGAATATGGTACTCACCGCTCGTCCCTGGTCGGGCAGGGTGCGGATTGCCCCTTTTAGCTAGTGTTGACACCTTTTAAGCTATGTTTTTATATGTCAATTGAATATGTAATAAGGGTATAAAAAGAATAAAATACATAGAATAGGTATTATACTAACTAAGTTCCACAAGTTTTGGTGAATTATATTTTTTCAGGGACTTAACAGGTAAATACCGGAAAACTTAGAGAAAACCCCCTACATAATAAAAGGAATTGCCAAAGAAGGATTTCGACCCGAAAAGTGAACTAAAACATTCTAGAAGACACCAGAAGACACCAGGAGAGACCTGACACCCTGGGTCCACCCTGGCCTGGCGGCCGCCAGAGAGGATTAGGCCGGCCGCCAGGTGGGGCCAAGATGTCAGCCTCACATTTTTATGTCGGTTTACCACCGACTTTGAGGTTGTTTCTACACCGTTGTTGAAGGTCGGTTTGATCCAAGGGCCAACATTCATCTACCAGGACTATATAAGGAGGGTCCTACCTCCAGCCATAGGCATGGAAATCATTATTCATCATACTCAGCTTTGATCATAGCTAGAGCCATACCTCTCTAATTAGAAGAGAGCTAGATCAAGTTGAGAGAGATTAGTAGAAAGTTGAGAGATAGATCAAAGAACTAGTTCTAGTTCTAGATCTATTCTTGAGAGATAGAAAGTAGAGTTGAGGAGAAGTAAGGAGAAGTGCCGGATCTGTCGGTGACTCTTCTACGCTTGTACCTCTGGGATCAAAGGCTTCATTGCAATTGATATTGAGACTTCTTTGGCAGGATCAACCTTATATTTGAGTAAGTTTACTTATTTATATTTCTTTCGGTTTATGACTCATTAGAGTACTTTGATTCTTGTCGCTCTTGAATTGAAGTTGTTACCCCTAGTGTAGACGTGGTGTTTATACTAGATAACTCATAAATACACCCTACTTGCCTGATCGTGGTAGTTCGTGGTAGTGACAAGTACCATTGATTCCTTTGGATTCCACGTCCCCGTAAGATAGGACACGTAGGGACATAGTTCTTTGGGAATAGTAAGTTTTGGCCTTACTTTCCTTTTGAGTACGTCCCCATTAAGAAATATCTCTAAGCCTTATAAGAGTATAAACTAGACAACCTTAGAATTCTTCTCACCTTTTATCTGAACTCCTGTTTCTTGCTACTATCTCGGTGTTTAGTTACTGTTTCATTAGTCTCACACCATTCTCTCTGTGGATTCGATAATTAAAACCCTCCCGGGTGAAGTGCTCATCGTTTACGTTCGCTTGCGGACTATACAAATTATAAATAATTCTGTAGGATAACTTTTACCAACAGCTAGGCGGTGCCATTACTACTAGGTTGATAGCAGATAGTGTAGGGAGGTACGGGCATCGAGGCTCACACCCTCCTAAGACAACGTAGTAGCCATCGGGGCCCTGTGACACGTCTCACGGTCTCGGCGTGTTGGTGGTACTCCCGGCTTCCTCCAGGCCGAGTGGTAGGGTGGCATCGTCGAGCTAGGAGGTTTCGTTATCATCCTAGGCGGGGCACCGTCGATGATGGTGATATTGTGGTCTTGAGTACACGCTCTGCAGAGTTGTAAATCAATACGTATTGTCCTGCCTTCGGGCATGGCCCTGACTTTAGGCCTGGACTGCCTAAGGGTGCGTGTCGGCTCTTGAGTCTGGACTGCCTACAGGTGTGCGCCAGCTTTTGAGCTTGGACTGCCTATGAGTGTGCGCCGACCTTTGAGCCTGGACCGCCTTTGGTGTGCGCCGGTCTTCTAGGGTTTATCCCATTGATTTTACGCTTCACTTGACAAGAGAGAGGAGTCCTTTCTATTCTCCCCTGGTTTTCTCTTACGGCTATGAGCCCGCGTGGTTGTGAGCCGCTTAGGCAAGGACGGGAGGGAGCTGTCCCTTGCCGCTGAGCGGAAGTGTGTTGTGAGATGTGTGTGGTGATGGTATGGGAAGAATGTGTGTGGATGAGATGGAATTAAAACTTGATGAACTAATAATATTATTATATTACTATTTATTGCTTTTTGCATGCGCTAAGGATGCAAACCACAACCAAAGCATTAGGATCGCCGGATCCCTTTATTTTCTATTTCCACTAAAGCTCATCGGTGATGACCATGGCCCGCACATTTACGGGCGGTGTGCAGATTACACGCCTTTGCAGTAGATTAGAAGGATTAGGTGGTCTCGTTCCTACGCTCAAAATTGGTATAGAAGATGAAGACTACTTCCATTTGAACTCTACGCCAACTCTGATGAAGCTCGTGAAGGAGGAGCCTTCACCCGCTGACGTGCCATGTCTACTCGGAGATCCCGAGTTACGCTTCTGCTAGTTTAACCTTGTAATAGGTGAGTCCCCAAGAGTTGTAATACCATGTAAATTAGAAATCTTACGATGTATGACTGTGATATCATCTCGTAAATGATGATGTGATGGGATGATCTTGTGGGACTATCACATTGTTATTCGATTACGTGTATTTTCCTTCGGAAAATCGAGGTCGTTACACCTACCCCTATGAGCACCTTCGAAGGATTGAGCCGACAAATCTTGAAGTTCACGAAGTCACCACAGGCGCCTCGTTGTCGATGGTGACGTTGCCTGCCACTTACATGCATAGCGCCGGAAAATCATTGAATAAATCCAGGATAAAGTGTCACACCCAAAGATTTGAACCCAGGGAACATGACAAGAGTAAGGGCACTCCCAACTCAGACTCTATGGTAGAGTCTAATAAGGTCATTTATTATCTCTAATATCGTGGACTTGGAGTCTAAATAAGACTTGGAGTCTTGGTATCTCTCTTCCATAAATATATTGCAACATCGGTATACATCGAGAAATTACAATAAATATGAATGTAATAAATACACTTGTAGACTCTACTCCCTCCATCCCTAAATGTTTGTCTTTCTCGCTTCCCGAGAAACTACTGCTGGCAATTATATATTAAAATATATATATATAAATATTTATGCTAAGTAATTAGTATCACCGTAAAAGATATTTTTGTCTAGTTTTTTAATAAATTTTTTTGTAAACATAATTTTGCAAGTATTTTGTACAAATCAAGTCAAACTTGTGGCACGAAAACCAACGACGATGGTCAATTAGGGATGGAGGGAGTATGATAGAGTTTGCATTGTGAGTGCTTTAATAGATGTACGTACTCCTCTGTTCCAAAAAAGCTTGCAATTATGCGAAGCGTGTCGGTCAAATTTTCTCAACTTTGACTAGATAGGTTTACATATAACATGTACAACATTTATATCTCCAAATAAATTTATTAAAAAAACTAGATTTAAAGATCTTTTCTGATGATACTATTTACTTAGTATAAATATTTATAGATTTTAATATATAATTGCCGGAAAACGTTGACTCCTCGGGAAGCGAGAATTGCATGTTTTATGGAACGGAACGGAGGGAGTAACAAAACAATCTCTTGATAGAGAACGATTTTTTTAAAAAAATAGAAAAAAACCATCACATTTGGACTCTTACTACTACTTTGTATGATGAGGGAGAAAGACTATTCACAAGTTTTGACCATAGGTCTAAAAGAAAAATTACTAGGGTTCTTGAGTCTTTAGATTGAAGAGGCCCTCCACAGGATCCTCTGCGGCCATGGCGAAGCGGAGCGCAAATGTCGTCTCAAGCAACTCCCACGGAAAAAGTTCTCCATGGGTGGCTCGAGGCGCGGCGGACGGCTTTCCTCGAGGCTCTCGGCGCCCGTTGGTCGGGGAAATAATGTGTTTGCCCATCCGGTCAGCGAGTAGTTGTACTCCTACCGGTGTGCGGAGTACTCCACCTTACATGTGGGGCTGTCTTTGTCGGGCGCAGAGGTCGAAAGTGACGACATGACCGGCTCCAAGTAGTACTCCTACTACTACTATTTTTTCCATGACACGTGGCCGATCATATCCACACACCTTGCATGCGTATCCCAACCGGCGTGTCCTACACACCTCGCTGCCAAGAGGGCGCACGTCTGCCATCGTTCGCGACTATCGCGAGTGTCATCAGCACTAATGCCGGTCTCGATCGGCGAGGCACCGATTGACGGGCCAGTCGAGGACGAAGGATGGATAGAGCAATAATTAAAAAAAATCAATTTTATAAAATATATGGAATTTGACCTTGGACCAATAATAAAATTTATAGAGATTCAATTTTTGAGCGACTTTCATGTCCCATTAAGATTCACTTTAAAAAATCTAACTTTTTTTTTCTTACAGTGTATACATGCCGCACACAAGCTTACTAAAAAAACTAAGTCACTCCTTGAAGCCGTTAAGAAAATCTCAAAGGCCCGTCCATAAAGTGCAAAGGAGGGAGTGCAATTCCTTTAGTACCACATTGCTAGTTGAAGGTGGAGTGAACCCACCTAAATATGGAAGTGTGAAATCTCTTGTTAGATAAATTATGAAGGAGAGAGGAGGTCCGACATAGCATTCCTTTTATGAAGGATCACATGACTATGTGCTTCTTCATAAAAAGTAGTGTCATGTGAGACCTCCTCTCTCTTCATAATTTTTTTAATTTAATTTATATATAGATTTATTTTTTTTTTTCGCAATTTTTCATAGCTCGAGTTTCTTTTGCCATATGGTGGTAGAGTACCTTTCATTAATCTCTCGCTTCTCTTTTCTTCCTCTAAGCCATTAAGAAAAAAAAAAAAAAAAGCACCTTTTTATGAAGGATCAAATGACACTATAGTTTTCATACAATGCAAAGCCAAAAATTACATATACGAGGGACAAAGATTTTGTCCCAAATAGGATAATGTTACAATTGGGACTAACACCTCTTGTCCCGGGGTCAACAATGGTCGGGACTAAAGCTCCGGGATCGAAAGTCTGTTTCTCCACTAGTGAAGATATCACAATTTATATAACACATCTCGGTTTTCATCATCATGCACCTTGGTAGGTACCCAAGATATCGGACATCAACCATCACGTACGCACCAAAAGCTATCAAAATAAGTTTGTTTGATCAAGATCAACCATCTAGAGATCGAGGTACCTATACACCCGCATAAGATCGATCAATCGATTGAACACGCAAATCAAAATGCCCAAAAATGCGGGGCGATTCCCGATGAACCTCTCACGGCACCCATCGCGGATCCTACACTCTTCGCTTGTAGAACCTATACGAGATGTACATATTAAGAAGTTATACAACTTTTATGTGCATGACTTCATCTGGCCGAAATCATTAGATGCTCCAAAAATTTTGTCGGAAAGTCGTATTTTCTACGAAATTAAAATTTCAAATGTTTTAAAATAACATGACAAAAGTAATAGCAAAGAAGAATACAATTTCTTGATACAGCATTATTTCAAAAAAATAGAAAAAAACTATCACATTTGGAGTTACTATGAGGGAGAAGGACTAGTCACGAGGTTTTGGCCACAGTTAAAAAAGAAAAATAAAAATCGAGTTCTTGCCCGAAGGCCTCTTAGAGCATCTCCAACAGTTTTTGCAAAATATACTTGGCAAAAGTTGTGATTTGCCAAGTCACAAAAATATATGCCAAGTGAAAAAACTGTGGTTCTCCAACGGTTTTGCATATTTAGCTTGGCAAAAGAAAAAAAAAAAAAAGGCAATATGCAACATGCAAGTAGGGAAATGATTTTATTTTCGCGGTCAATACGCAACATGCAAGCAAGGAGAGGATTTGCCAAGTCCCTCCTAGCTTGGCATATTTGCCATGTTGAGGACGTTTTTTATGCCAAGTTGCCCAAAATGCCAATCAAATTGCAAAACCGTTGAAGACCACTTTTTCATGTTTTTGGCAAATTTGAGAAATGCAAACTGTGTTTGCAAAACTGTTGAGATGCTAAGGATGTCTCGCGGAAGGTTGTCCACAAAGACGGGGTCAACAGTCCACACTCGCTTTGGGCAGCGATAATGCGGGTGAGTTAAACCCGGGCGGGCGGTGCACTTTCGAGGCGGGCTGGCGACATGACCGTTGCGTAAATGTAAAATTTAGGCCCTCCTATTCCCGTGACATGTCCCGATCATATCCACACCCTTGCATGCGAATCCTTTGCGTATCCTACACACCTCGCTGTAGAATAGGGCCCACGTCTGCCACCGTCGTTCCGTCCAATCCTTTGGCGCAGGCCGCGCGCGGTGTGTGTCCGCCGCACCGGATCTGCACCATTTTTTTTTTTTTGACGACCACCTGCACCCATTGGGAAGACGAGAACGAAAAAGACGACGCCTTTTTTTTTTTTCCAAAGACGGGTCATTAAGTATTTTTTGAGTAAAATGCACCATGGGTACCTAAACTATTCGGTGGGTATCGGATAGGTACTCCAACTTAAAAACATAACGGTCCAGTACGCAAACTATTTGTGAATACCAGATAGGTACTTCAACCTAGAGCATCTCCAGCGGTACTACCTAAACAAGACTACCTAAAACTACTCCCTCCGTTTCCACAATACTACTTGCAATTCTTTGACTCATATAAACCGTGTTTGACCTCTCGTCTTATTCAACTTTTTTAATAAATATTACCACTTTTGTTATGACTTATTACATCACTAAAGATATTGTAATGACGTTTTGTTTGTTTTATAATTTACATAAAAATTTGATTAAGACGAGCAAATCAAACACGGTTTATATAAGTCAAAGAATTACAAGTATTGTGGAACGGAGGGAGTATATCTAGGTAGCTACCAAACTTCTTTCTACCTAAATTTTGCTTTCAACTCCAGCAGTACTACCTAAACTAGACTACCCAAACTCATTCCTACTGTCCATGACATGTGGAGCCCACCTGTCATCCCTTTCCTCTGCTCCTTCATTTGACGAGCACGCGCGCGCACAAGGGGAGGGGCAGGCAACACCGTCGAGGGGCAAAGCGTTGCCCTTGTGTGCCCCGATGAGCACCGCCGGTGAGGATCCGTCGTGGGCTACCCCCCGCATCTTGTCGGGCACGGGGTGGCGGTCGGAGCGGGAGGCGGGCCGTGGCACGGAGGACCGCCGCGCCCCTTGTTACCTATCTCGGGGTGTATTTTACTCTCTTTTTCCCAAATACTGTTCACTAATCATTTCAAGCGCAATAAAAATCCAAACAGCACAAATTTGGAAAAAATATAACACAATGCATACTCGGGATCTTTCCATCATCCATACATATGATCGATCAAATTTAAAAAGACCACTCTTTACTATTAACGACGAATAACCTCGACACTTTGCTTGCGGATCCTACACTCCTCGCTGCGTAACTTGTACGACGGCTGAATTCCGTCCATGCGCAAATGCTACCGCACCGCCTTGCCCTCTGCAGCAATGCCCGTCATGGCGAGGCTCGGTGGGCGGGATCACGGTATTCTGGATGCCACACATTAATCAAAAGTCGCCGCGCAAAGCAACCCCACACATTTTGGCGGACTTCAATAGAATGGAAGTTGTCGAAGGTCGCGACGTCCCCTGCCGTCTCTCAGGGTCCTCGCCGATCTCCCGCATCAACCGCCGGCACGATCGATCGTCGGCGGCCCCGGTGTTACCCCCAGAGAGCACAAGAGCAAGGACATACTTGGCGGCCTTATGCTCTCCCGGCGCCAGCTGCGGCAAAGATCGCGAGAGGCGGCGTGGCAGTGTCACGGTCTTTGATGAAGACGGCATACAAGCCGGATCTGAAGCACGCCTCCCAGGTTGCCGACGGCCGCGAGCCTGTTGATCGGACTCACGCGATACTCGCGTGAGTAGTGGAAAAATCTCCGACCCGGGCCCCTCGCCCGGTATAGCGGCGGGTCTAGTGGGATGCTCCGTCCCACCGAGGGGATCGCCGCACGCCGCTTTCATCTCTAAAAGGCGCCCGCAAATTGTGGAGTGCCTCTATGGGATCCGCTAAAACCTTGGCGACACGAATCGCGATTGTGCAAGCATGTCACGCGGAAGGTTTGCCATGGCGCGAGACGTGGTGTGGCGGGGTTTTGTTTGGAAGCTCGAGCGATCTAGGCGGTTTTGTGCGGCGAAGAGAGGTGACGAACAATAGTTGGCGAAGAGAGGAGGGTGTAGTTGGCGAAGAGAGGTGAGCAAATGCCGGTGCGAGGGGAGATGTAGGATTTTATGAGTGGGGCGGCGGCGCCGGCTTGGCGAAGAGATGTGAACAAGAATAATGTGGGCGTGTAGCCCAGTGCACTCCGGCAGGAGGTCGAGCGACGGACACACAACCCGGTGGAACGCGCCGAAGGAAATCGTAGCGCATCTGTAAAGATTGCAAGAATCCAAAATCAAGAGAAGAGCAGCTTCTAGCTGATTCTGGGTGACAATTTAGCGCCCATTTGGATCATAAAGTCCATTTGGTTTAGATTCTAGATTTTTAAAATCTAGAATCTACCAAACGGGCATTACTATTTTGCGCCTCATAAAGTGCAAAGGGCATAATGGAGTGCAGGGAAAAAATAGGTGAAATCGATGCTAGAATCCCATGATCCAAACAACAAATTGGATTTTGAAAAACCAACTAGAATCCAGATTTTTAAAATCTAGAATCGATCCAACGGGGCCTAAATCTAGTAGCACCTCGGCACAGGTGCCAAGGGAGAGAGTTCGCAGCGGCCATTGCTGCATGGTCGCATGCGGCGGGAATCGCAGACATGAATATAACATGAAGAACGAATTACCACATATATACAGCAACATATACACAATAAAGTCAAAGTAGGGGAGAACCCCTCCCGTTATCTCTTCAAACAAAAAAACATATACTACACAATAACATGTATTGATTCATGCAAGACCACTACCTACTCATACCCACACCGCACGAAGGAAGAACTTATGGCACTCGCTGGATCCTACACTCCCATTTGCGCGCAACGATTGTACGGCTCCCATACTCCCGGCGCACAACCATCCATGAAGCCGCACCTATTCGACCATCGCACCGATGCCCGCCCCGGCGAGGCAGCGGTTGGGCCAGAGCGAGAAGAAGTTTCCTCCTCGCAGACGGGCATCACCAAGTCGCCGCGCAACACTCCCATTACCGCCCGCGGAGCTTTGCACGCCGCGCCAAGTAGCATCCGAGGTGCGACCATCATCGCCGCCGTGTCGCCTTTGATCTCCTCGCAAAACGCCGCACGGCCGCCGCTTGTCGGCGCGCCGGTGTTATCCCTCAGAGCACGAGAGCAAGGACATACTTGGCGGCTTTATGCCGATCACGGCAATGGGCGTGGTTACAGCATCTTGAGCAGCGGCGGCCGACGGCAAATCTGGCCACCGATGAAGACGGGGATATTGCCGGCTTTGAAGCACGCCTCGGGTTGCCAACGGCGGCGAGCTGGGCGATAAGACTCTCCGATACTCGCGCGAGTAGTGGAAGGTCTTCCGGCCCCTCGCCGGCACGAAGACCTTGTCCGGTCGATGCTCGCCCCACTAGGGGGTCGCCGCACGCCGCTCTCATCTGTGAATAGCTGCTCCGCAGAATGTGGAGGGCCTCTATGGGATCCGCTGAAACCTTGGCGACGCGAATCGCAATCTCTGCAAGCATGTCAACCGGGAGGTTTTCCATGGCGCGAGACGCGGCGCGGCGCGCGGCGCAAGCTCGAGCGCTCGGGCGTTTTGTGCGCGAAGAGAGGGGTGAGCACCGAAAGCAAAGAATGATGTGGTGCGAGCCCAATGGCACTACGGCGGCGAGGTCGAGCGACGGACATATATAGAGGCACCGGCTAAAGCGAAGCGTCGAAGGAAATGGGCGACGCCCTTTCAATCAACCATAGTAGTACGCACAATCCCGCGGTAGGCGTCTGTAGGAATAAATGTTTTCAAACTTACTCCCTCAATCCCTAAAAGCTTGTCACCGCTTTTTTCGAGAAACAAATGCCGGCAATTATATATTAAAATATATAAATATTTATGCTAAGTAATTAGCATTATCGAAAAGATATCCCGAGAAAAAATAGCGCTATAGCGCCGAAATAGCACGCTAATAGCGGCCAAAAACACCGTCACGATGCCAAATAGAGCGCTTATTGCACGCTATAGCGCGCTAATAGCGCCGCTATTGTGTTTTGACCAACCTCCCACTAAATTTTATAGCCCGCGATTTTTTAGATCTTTAAGTCTAGTTTTTTTAACAATTTTATTTTAAGATTTAAATGTTGCACGTATTTTGGAAAATTTGAGTCAAACTTGTGGCATGCATCCCACGGCGACAAGCTTTAAGGGATGGAGGGAGTACATCTCAAATCAAAAGGTTGTAAACTGCACAAAGTATCATGGATATCCGAGAACTACAATCGTTATATTGGTGGTTTGTCTAACCGAGGTCACTTAAAACATTTAAATATCAATTTTCAATCTTTTTGAAATTGAGACGTAATTTTTCTTTACAAGATAATGTCAAATAAAAAAAACTTTTAAGCTACTCCCTCTGTCCCATGGAGTTCGTCGTTTTTGACTTTTGAACGTCATGTTTGACCATCCGTCTTATTCAAAATATTTATGCAAATCATAAAATAAATTAATCAATATTCAAGTAGCTTCATTGATAAAATAAGTTGTAACAAAATAAATTATATTTATGCAAAAAATTTGAATAAGACGGAGCATTGAAAAAGATGGCACGGAATCCAGGGTGACAAACTCAGTTGGACGGAGGGATGGAGTAGACAGCTTTCATAACTTAGCAAGATCGACAATTCTTATTTATACCGAGCAAAACTAATCCGGCCTGCGGGCTCGGCTAGAGCCCTGGCGTGTTTTGGCCCGCCCACGAACCTTATTGGACAGTGGTCGACAAAGTTCTTGAAGCCCCATAAATTTTCTTTGGCCCGACCCGCACCAAATATTACTTTTTAGCTATTTTATTTGTAGTGGAAAATGCGCCGTAGCCCGCCGTGCCCGGCCCGAGCCCGGCTCGAAAATCTAGGCCTGGACTTCCCAGTGGGACGTCATGGGCAGGATTTTTTTGGTCCGAAATAACCGGGGTATTTTTCGGCCCGACCTAAAAACGCCAGTATATTCTTTATTTTGGTTGTTTCCCCATTCGACATAGTGCTAGTGACATTGTTCACAAATCTTCAAAATCTCTCTCGTTGTTTCATCAACTCTATGAGACATGTGTAAATCTTGTGATGAACAAAGTTATTTGCGACGCCGTCGGATGAAGAAATGGCCAATATAAAAGATGTACATATTAAGAAGTTATACAATTTTTATGTTCATGAATTCTTCTACTGAAATCATTAGATGCTCCAAAAATGTTGTTTGAAATTGTAATTTTTGAAATTCAAAATTCAAATGTTATCAATAAAACATGACAAAAGTAATAGCAAGAAGAATACAATAGGTTTATACAACATTATTTTATGAAATTTTAGAAAGAAAAACCATCACATTTGGAGTTATTATGTGGAAGAAAGACTAGTCACAAAAGTTTTCGCCCGCATTTAAAAGAAAAAAAAATCGAGTTCCAAAGAGGTCGAGCGGCGGCGAGACGGTGCGGCCTTCCACGAACACGTCGACATGCCCGCTCAAAGCACGCCTCCGGGTTGCCGGCCTCGGCGAGCTTGGTGATGAGACTCGCGCTGGTAGTACAAATGCCCCCACCATAACCATAGCCGCCGACGTCGCCGACCCGCCGGTGGCAAAGACCCGGCCCAAAGGAATGCTCCGCCCAAAGATGGCGCCGCGGCACGCCTCGTGTCCAGTACGTATGGTCCGTAGATTGACCCGCCGTGGCATCGCTACGGGCGACGACGAGCAGGGAGGCGCGGCCGGCCGCTACGGTGACAACGAGCAGGCTCCGTGGCGCGCGTGGTGGTGGGGGTGTGCCGAGCATGGCCGGGCTCGGTGGCGAGGAGGACGGCGGAGAGGGGCGGGCCCGGTGCGCATCTAGACGGCGGCGCCGCCCATGCGGCGCCTCTCTCTCTCTTGCGGAAAGTTTCATGAGGTCTGCTCATGGAAAGATTCCTCTAGAAAAAATTCATGAGGTCTATTCATGATTGCTTGTTCTTCCAAATGAGGAAAAATTGAATTCCATGAGGTATGAGCTCATGGATTTTTTTCCTCTGCTTTCACCCGAAACCAAAGAGCAATAACCTTTCCCCGTAAAATTCCTTTGGCCCTAAGTTTGTTTGAAAGTTTTTAGCCATTTAGATCGAGGTAGCTATACATAAGATCGATGGATCGATTGAACACGCGCTCAAAATGCCCGCAATAGAGGACCGATGAACTCCCGACACTCGTTGCGGATCCTACACTCCTCGCCGCGTAAAAAACGCCCACGACACCGATTCCGTGCATCCGGCTTCATGCCCGCACCATTCTCGGCTCTCGCACCGATGCCCATCATGGCGAGGCACCATTTGGGCTATAAGGCGGGTTGTAGGCAACTCTTGTATCAAATGCACCGCCAAGTAGAACAGCCTAAAATCCCATGCCCGCCGGGCAGGCCGAGTACAATTGATGTTCTTCCCACGCCCCAGCCTGCCGCCGGGGTGGTCTTCGATCTCCCGCAACACCCACCGGCATAGTCGTCGTCCGCGGGTGCACCGGTGTTTGCCCCTCAGAGCATAAGAGCAAGAGCATACTTGGCGGTTTCATGCCCTCGACGCTGGGCGGGCACGGCAAGATCTCGAGCCACGGGTGGCGGATGATCGGCCGCCTTCGACGAAGACGGCATACATGCCGGCCCCTGGCATGCCTCCGGGTTGCCGACGGGCGCGAGCTTGGTGACAAGACTGTTGTGATACTCGAGCGATACCAACCGCTACCGGCGGGTTCAAACATCCGGTCCAAATGGGATGCTCGGCCCCACCAGGGGTCGCCGCACGCCGCTTTCATATCCGAACAGTGGCCTGCAGATTGTGGAGGTCCTCCATGGGATCCGCCGAGACCTTAGCGACACGAATCGCAATCTCTCGGCAAGCATGTCACGCGGAAGGTTTTCCATGGCGCGAGGCGGGCGCCGCCGGGGGCTTTTCCGGTGGAAGCCTGAGCGCTCGAAGAGTGGTCGCCGCCACCGGGCGGCGGGAGGTGAACGCGGCCGGGCGCCGCCAGTGAGCAAAGAAATGCGGGTGCGCATCGCGTAGTCCTAAGACATATGACATGGGTGCACTCCGGCGTCGGGCGGAGGTGTCGAGCCACCGGACATGAACCGCGGAACAAAGTTCAAGGAAATGGGCGCACGAACTATCCCAATGCGCCGTCTATACGATAAATGTTTTCAAACCGCTTGATTTTCCATGACAAGATGATCTCAAATTAAAATGTTATAAACTACAAAGTTTCATGGATATTTGAGAACTACAATCGTTATTATGTTGGGGGCTTGTCTATCCGAAGTCACTAAAAACATTTAAATTTCAATTTACATTTTTTTCTTGAATTTTTTATAACCATTTTTTTTCTTGAGATTGATCGAGACACTAAGAGTTTCATAACTTAGCAAGATCTACAATTCGTTGTTTCATCCGACATACCGCTAGTGACATTGTTCACGAATCTTAGATATCTCTCTTATACTTTCATAAACTCTATGACAAATTGTAAATCTTGTGGATAGTGTTACCGCGATATCATCATATGAAGAAATGACAATTTTTATGTTCATGACTTCTCCTGCTGAAATCATTTTAGATGCTCGAAAAATGTTGTTTGAAGTTGTAATTTTTGAAATTCAAACTTCAAATGTTGTCGATGAAACATGACAAGAGTAATAGAAGTAAGAAAACAATCTCTTGATAGAGCATGATTTTTACAAAATTTTAGAAAGAAAAAACCATCACACTTGGAGTTACTATGAGGGAGAGAAAGACTAGCTAGTCACAAGTTTTGACCACAGATTAAAAAAGAAAAGTTAGGGTTCTTGATCCCTAAAGGTCTCCGACATGGCGGCACACCTAAGATGCGCGGATGTCGGTCCCTCTCTAGCGACCATCACCGTGTCATCAAGAATGATATCTTACCGGCGACTTTTTCGAGCACAAGTCAAAAAAAATTTAATAAATATTATTCGCCTTATTTTCACTACTATAATTAATCCGACGCTTCGCGACAAGGAACCGGGAGTGTTCACGTCCGGCCGGCCGCCCTCGCCGGCCGCCAAGACGCCCCCTCAGTAAAAAGTATTGTTGGAAAAGGTTTTGGTCAAACCTTTTTGGGAATATAAAAACTCGCCGTTTTGTCCATCCTGGTGCAAAGCCGCGCAGTGTCATCCGCACCGCACACTAACTCCTTTTTTCCAACACAGTCCGTAGAATCGTAATCATGACATAGTACCTCAACACCGTGTACAGTAGGTGTATTGTACATCGGGGGTCATGTATGGAGTCATTTCACATGCCTGTTCGACGATCAAGAGAGAATGAGGTGAGTGTTTGATGCCAAATTTGTTTCAACACAAGGCCAAAATTTGGCTCTTTAGAACAAATCAAGCTGAATTGTTGAGCCACAATGCACAAACTAGTAATACAGGTTCAATACGTATTCTTGGAGAGCGGGAGCATTCCAAATTTGAACAACTTTTTGATAATATAACAACATTACGGAGAACAGGTTGTTTTGCTAGCGCCCGATTTTGGCCGATTTAATAGTATTCCGTGAGACATAACAAGTCGAAACAAGATGAAGCAAGAGCACACGAACATTGTCAAAGAGAGGAAGCAAGACCTAAGCTACGAAGACATTATATGGACGTCCCTCGGGTCCGGTCCTCGAGTAGGGACGACGACACCCTCGAGGAGCTAGGCCGGATTATAATTTCCAAAGCGCAGTCTTAAGCGCCAGCCATGGCCATGACCGGGCTCGAGACCTACACGGGAGATTATAGTCCTACGACCGTGAGCCCCACTGCGTCGAAGTCCACTAAAAGGGTCTCTCAAAGAAAACTTGAGTCCGACCCGAAAAAAATGCTCAACTCGGCGAGGAGAGGGGAGCAGCCCCCGCCGCGACCTCCAAAGACTAAGCCAAACTTTAAAATAGAAACTATATGTAAGAGCCAAATTATTGAGCAATATAGGAGTCACATAAATTTGTAAGACAACAGACTGTTCCTAGCGTCGCCGGGATCCGTGCCGGACGCTAATTCGTTGTCACTCAAGACTTGTCTCTCGAGGGAGACATGCATTCCAAACGACACTTAACTCCAAGAAGGAGTTGGCAAAGCAACACGTAGAAAATGTGCTTTTCTTGCCACATTTTCTTTGACCTCCTCCCCATACTTTTATAATCTCCCGCGTAGGTCTTTGTGGTTGTACAAGCTATAGCATCAATCACACAAATATTCAAGACAAAACAAAACCTTTTTAGAGCCACTAAAAAAACTTCAAAAAAAAAGTGCATTTCGTAGATCTCAACGGTGTTTACCCAAGAAGATGTGCTTCTTTGCGACATTTTCTTCGGTCTCCTTCCCAACCCAACACTAGCTAAAACAAGAGATCGAGCGGCCGGGACTTCGTGAGACCACATGAAGTCGAGATCCGAACGGCCGACTCGATCCAGACCGCAACCACCAAAAAAAAAAAAAAAAACTCAGATTTGTTTGTTCAAAAACCACATGGAAAACCATATCTAGCCGCATGGATGTGATAAAGAGCACCACCCGCCCGGATGGAGATGAAGGCGAAGGCGAGGCAGACCCCGTGTCGGACCGCTACGTACTAGGTTTGGTTGAGATAAGTTTGGAAAGTCGGACGGAGAAGAGGTGAGAATGTACAAGATGAGAAGAGGTGTAATGGGAGAAGGAAGAGACGAGAGATCATGAGAGAAAACGCCCATAGTAGCACTATAAAGGGAATCCGAGGTGGCAAATCAGAGAGTGTTCGATGCGCATACCATGGTCCCACCTGTTAATGTAAAACGCCAATGCCCCTATTTATGGGGACGCAGGGTGTACCCATCACGTAGTACACACCAAAAAAGCTATCAAATTAAAGTTTGTTCGATCGAGATCACCATCTAGAGGCCGAAGAACCTCGACACTCGCTATGGATCCTACACTCCTCGCTACGTAACACGCACCGCCACACCGCTTTTTGCAACGAGATGCGACGACGGCCGCACCATCCTCGGCTTTCTCCCACCGATGCCCGTCATGGCGAGGCACCATTTGGGCTATAGGACGGGTTGTACGCCACTCGCCGGGTATATGCGCACCAAGTCGCCCACCCTAAAATTACATGCCCGTTGGCGGGCCGAGAACGCTGATGTTCTTCCACGGCCCGTCGCCGCCGTGGGTCGCCTTTTTGATCTCCCGCAACACTCGCCGGCACACGTCCGCTTATGCACCGGTGTTGGCCCCAGAGAGCACAAGAGCAAGAACATATTTGGCGGTTTCATGTCCCCCGACGCGGGCGCGCCACAGAGATCTCGAGCCGCGCGTGACGGTGCAAAGGCCTTTTCGACGAAGACGGCATACATGCCGCCCCCCGGCACGCTCCCGGTTGCCGACGGGCGGCGAAGCTTGCGGACAAGACTCGCGATCTCGAGCGATACCCATCATACCAAGGGCGGTAAAACATCCGGCCCGCCAGATGCTCCGCCCTACCAGGGTCGCGACGCCGCTTTCATATCTCGAACAGGTGGCCCGCAGATTGTGGAGGTCCTCCATGGGATCCGGCTGAGACCTGGCGACACGAATCGCATCCGCAAGCATGTCACGCCAAAGGTTTTCCATGGCGTGACGCCGCGGGCTTTTTGGGGAAGCTCGAGCGCCTAACTATTTTTGTGTGCGGCGAAGAGTGGTCGATGTCACCGGCGCGGCAGGTGAAGATCGAGCAGCCGGCTCTCGTGAGGTGAGCCGCACATCATCGCGGGTGCATAGCCCTAAGCAAGTGTGGAGATGGACATAACCCGCGCGGAACGCACCGAGGGAAAAAAGGGCGACGCCCTAATAATTTCTCAAACTTGCATGCGTATCCTTTGTGTATCCTACACACCTCTCGAGTCTCGCCCTTGAGGGATGCTCGTCCCTACCATGGCGTCGCCGCATGCCTTTGCCATCCGCTTTAGAGGTCATCCATGGGATCCTCCGCGTCCTGGCACGCGGATGGCAACCAATGCAAGCGACCAAGCACCTCCGGTGGAAGCCGCCGCATGGTGCACGGCGAGGACGCGGCGCCAGCCCGCCGGCGGTGGTCGTGACGTGGAAAGGCGACAGCGTGAAGCTAGCGGCGATGACGAGATAGATGTAGCCGGGGCATTGAAGTGAGTTCGCCCCAAATTGCGCAGTGCGTAGAGGTAGCGAACCCACGCAATCGACGAACGTTTTTACTCACGCATTTTTAGAACGCTGGTCCAGAATGTATGGCATATTAATCACGGTGATAATATAATATATAATCCATGAATTTTCATCATATCTTATCTTATCTTATATCTTATATATCTTATATACTTACTAAAAAGAATGAAAAGGAATCGTCCACCCGGGCGGACTCACCCCGCCTCCGCATGAAGCACCGCCCCGGCTAAAAATAGGAATTAGAATTTTCACCCCTACTAAACACCCCGTTCGGCTCTAATCACCCCGCCCCATTATTAAAGGGAGCAATCACAACCAACCACCGCATCCCACACACGCCCGCCTAAAAATAGAATTTAATTCTTGGATATTAAATTATTAATATCACCCCATAAAATAGCACCTATAATTACGATCGGTAAACTTCAAATTAGAGCATTGTTGGCCTTCTTTTCGCAGCAGAAAAATTCTAAACAACTTTAGTGCTCGTACTTAAGTTTGTCTTCGTGATTGAGCCTCTTGTTGATAGAGGATTTATTATATGGCCGTAACATAATCAAGCCCAAAGAAAATGAGAATTGTTGATCACGGAGAAAGGAAAAAAAAGTGAATGATATTTTTCCCCGGTGCAACGCACGGGCATTTACCTAGTAATCTATGAGTTTCCAACACAATAGAATTGATGATAACATGTGCTAAGATACACATAAATATAAGTTCGTTTTTGACTTCTACAATCTCGCGCTTGACCATCCGTCTTATTTAAATTTCTTATGCAAATAATAAAATAAACAAATCATTATGAAAGTAAATGATAAAATAAGTCATAACTAAATAACTAAAATTTCTTAAAACTTTTTGAATAAGACGAACGGTCAAACCTAGATTATAGAAGTCAAAAACGTATTTTTATTTGTGGGACGAAGTCATAATAAAGCAATAAAAGCTAGATTTTTGCCATTTTTTTTAATGATGAAGTAACGGCGCACGCAAGCTATTTTTGGTTTAGTAGGAATAGCGGAAAATAGCGGCGCTATGGCGCTATTCGTGTTTATAGAGCGCAATAGCGCAAAGATATGACCCCGACAGACGGCCCCACCACTCGCCTTCTCCCACCCGCAGTGAAGTGGCGCTATTTCGGTATTTCCTCCTTTTTCCTTGTGCCCGCCCCCCAACTTTCCACGATTTTTACGCCGAGCTTTCACGAAACTCAAAAACCCTCAACCGCCTCCTCACACAGGTGATCCATTTCATATCTCATCCGCCTATACTAACGACGATCCATTTCATTCCTCATCCGCCCCCCTCACAGGCGATTCTAGGGTTTCCGGCCGCCTCATCGGCCACCCGTCACCGCCGACGCATCCGCGCCATTCTAGCCGACGCCGCCTCCGCCCGCGACCTCCTCCTCCGACCGACGTCTTCCTCCACCACCGACTCTAGGGTTTGATATGTAGCCCATCAATCTTGTCTGTGCCTATTACATAAACTGTTACTGAACTACATTTTGTTGATTCCACTATTCCTGAGCTACTTTTTTTTTTGGGGGGGGGGCGAGGTGATCTGTTCCCCTGAGAGCCAGTTCGCTTGTTTAATATTATTCTCTAAGAGAATAAGCTGAAACAAACTTAAGCAAGCACAAGCGAACAGGCTTGACTAGTCCTCATAGAGACATAGACTCCGCCTATTACGGAATTGAACTATATAATTTTATCCCGATTTTTTTTGACCGAGACCTACTATAACTATAAAATACTTCCGCTTAATTTTCTTTTGTACATGAATATACGTGCTCAAGAACAATGATCTCACTCAGAGTACTTCAACTATCTTGTCTTACAGAATGTCCTTATTAAAACAACCGCTTACCAAAGTACTTTCCCGAACTACATTTTTTTTTTTTTCGCCTCGGTGGTTTGTGTAGTCCTCATAGACGCCTATTACGTAAATTGAATCAGTATAATATTAGGCCCCTCGCTAATTTTTAGGCGACCGAAATTTTCAAATCTGTTTTTAGCGACAAAAGCTAGCTACTACTCGCTATTTATTTTCTTTATAGATGAATATATTTGCATGCTCAAGAAACACGATTGCTCAGAGTACTCTACTATCTTGGCTTACAAAAATGTGCCTATTAAATGAACTGCTACTCAAACCTGTTCTTATTAAAACAATCTGTATAATATTAGGGTCTTGCTAATTTCGAGCGATTTAAATTTTCAAATCTGTTCACCGACAAAGCTAGCTACTTCGATTTCCATCCAACAAGCAGGCATCAACGCATCATCGGGCGGAAAGAGATAGACAAAGACGCAGTGTCGCCTCAATTTTTCCACGCCTATAAGTGAGGAAAGGTGATAATTTTGTCCTCGATGGATATAGAGTTGTAGATACTTGAACAATACACCCGATCGCTACAATAATGTTATTATCCGTGTGTTTTTGTCAAAGGACACCGCAACTACTTTCGGCCGCTTGTTTTTCTTTATAGATGAATATGCGTGCTCAACAAACACAACTGCTCAGAGAGTACAACTATATACCTTGTCTTACAAAATTGATCCTATTAAACGAATCAAGGCTAAACTACGCTTTGTTTATATTCCTCTATTTCTAAACTGCATTTTTTTTTTCTCTCGCCTCTTTGGTTTGTTTAGTCCTCATAGACGCCTATTACAGAATTGAACTGTACAATTTTATCCTCGATGGATATATCGAGTTGTAGATACCGAACCTCGACACCGAGTGCTACTATAATGTTGTTATCTCGTCATAGGACACCGCAAATACTGCCTGCTTAATTTTCCTTATACATGAATATACGTGCTCAAGAAGAAAAGAACAATGATCTTTCTCAGAGAGTTCTTCAACTATCTTGCCTTACGGGAATGTCCTTATTAAAACAACCGTTACTAACTTTGTTTATATTCCTCTATTCCCGAATTACATTTAGTTGTTCTCGCCCTCGGTGGTTTGTGTAGTCCTCATAGAGTGCCTATTACGTAATTGAACTGTATAATATTAGGCCCCGCTATTTTTGAGGTTACTTGAAATTTTCAAATCTGTCAGCGACGGCTACGCCGTTGATTTCCATCCAACAGCAGGCATCAACGCATCATCGGAAAGGGGAAGAGACAGAGAGACACACAAAGTGTCGCCTGAATTTTTTCGATCGCTCAGAAGTGAGGAAAGGTGACAATTTGTCCACAGATGGATATATGGTGTTGTAGATACTTGAACAAGACACCCGACTTCTACTATAATGTTGTTATCGTGGTGTTTTGTCATAGGAAACCGCTACTACTCGCCGCTTATTTTCTTTATAGATGAGTATATTTGCATGCTCAAGAAACACGATTGCTCAGAGTACTCTACTATCTTGGCTTACAAAAATGTGCCTATTAAATGAACTCGCTACTCAAATCGTTCTTTTTAAACAATCAGATAATATTAGGGTCTTGCTAATTTCCGTGCGACCAAATTTTCAAATCTGTTCAGCGACAAAACTAGCTACTTTAGTGATTTCCATCCAACAAAGGGCATCAACGCATCATCGGGTAAGAGATAGAGAGCACACAAAATCGCCTCAATTTTTCTCATCACCTATAAGTGAGGAAAGGTGATAATTTTGTCCTCGGATGGATATAGAGTTGTAGATACTTGAACAATACACCGATCGCTACAATAATGTTATTATCTCAGTGTGTTTTTGTCAAAGGACACCGCAACTACTTCCGCTTGTTTTCTTTATAGATGAATATGCGTGCTCAACAAACACAACTCGCTCTCAGAGTACAACTATATACCTTGTCTTACAAAATTGATCCTATTAAACGAACTCGCTGCTAAACTACGCTTTGTTTATATTCCTCTATTTCTAAAATCGCATTTTTTTTGTTCTCTGCCTCTTTGGGTTTGTCTAGTCCACATAGACTGCTTATTACGTAATTGAACTGCATAAATTTTATCCTCGATGGATATGTTGAGTTGTAGATACTTGAACCCGACACCGAGTGCTACTATAATGTTGTTATCTGTCATAGGACACCGCAAATACCGCCGCTTAATTTTCCTTATACATGAATATACGTGCTCAAGAAGACAAGAATAGTGATCGCTCTATAGAGTTCTTCAACTATCTTGCCTTTTACGTGAATGTCCTTATTATAACAACTGCTTACTAACTTTGTTTATATTCCTCTATTCCCTGAACTACATTTAGTTGTTCTCTCGCCTCGGTGGTTTTTGTAGTCCTCATAGAGTGCCTATTATAGAATTGAACTGTATAATATTAGGCCCTACTATTTTTGAGGTTACTGAAATTTTCAAATCTGCTCAGTGACGGCTACTTGATGATTTCCATCCAACAAAGAGGCATCAACGCATCATCGCGGAAGAGACAGAGAGAGCACCGCACACGCCTTTTTTTCGGCCGCCTAAGTGAGGAAAGGTGACAATTTGTCCACAGATGGATATGTGTTGTAGATACCGAATAGTACACCCGACTTCTACTATAATGTTGTTATCCGTGTTTTTTGTCATAGGAAACCGCTACTATCGGCCGCTTATTTTCTTTATAGATGAATATATTTGCGTTCTCAAGAAACACGATTGCTCAGAGTACTCTACTATCTTGGCTTACAAAAATGTGCCTATTAAATGAACTGCTACTCAAATCGTTCTTATTAAAACAACTATATAATATTAGGGTCTTGCTAATTTCCGGGCAACTGAAATTTTCAAATCTGTTCGAGCAATGAAGCTACTTACGTGATTTTGATCCAACAAATAGGCAACAACACATCATTAGGCGGGAAGAAACAGAGCACGTAGTGTAGCCTGAATTTTTCGATCACCTATTAAATGAGGTGCCTTGCGATAGTTGATTATGCGGCACTCTCCAAAGGTTCGGCGAGGAGAGGACGGTGAATTGGCCGCCCAAGGAATCCGTAATCCTTGGGACAAATATCCACGTAACCTTGCTCGGGATTTTTTTAGCATTGAGCATACCGGGCAAAGGTCGGGTGACAAGGCTGAAATTGTTTGGACCTCGTGAAGAGGCTCGGTCTTTATCCGAGATAGTTTTAGAGAAGGCAGCCCGTCCTTCCGATGTCACCGTGTAAGGGAAAGATATGAGCTTACGGAGATGTTACTACAGAGGGCGTATTATCCGGGCCGCCCAAATTTTGTCGCAGTTGAAGGGAAGGGAAAAGGCACCGGCAATTAAGTAAGAGAGACACACACACTTAGGAAGAAGAACAAGGCACGGCGTGTTTCGGTTGGTGGGAAGACTTGTTGGTCCGACGCGTGTAGAAAGACTAGATGCAGAAGAAAGAGGGAGGCGACGAGACAAGCAGTTCGCACAAAGCTTCTTGCGCGCACTAGATGAACTCAAGGCTAAGGTGGAGGCGATGCAATCACGATATCAATTTTTCGCCCCTCGCAACATCTCTAGTCCTCGTAGGTGATCTCGCAGAGCAAAGGGCACCTTAGCCATTGCCGCAGCCGGATCGGATGCCGCAGCTTGAGATGGAATTGGAGAGCAAAGCATATCAAGATCATAGCATGATTCAACATCATATAGCATAACATGTGTTGACAAATACTAACGACATATTTTTTTCCCCGTCAACTTACTACCATAAAGGGAGTAAAACTATACCTTATCATACTCATATACATTTATTACTCACATATTTCCACTTGTAGTGTCCAAAATGTATTTTGTAGTATTTATAATAAAAACAGTGGAAATACGACCGAAAAGACGCAACCCCCGAAAGCGTATTTTGGAAGATCACAAGCCTGTGGGCTGAATCGACCAAAACACCGTAGTTGGGCCAAACAAACATCACCATCACCATCACACTTTTCGGGCCCAACAACGCCACCCCACCAAGACCGGGCCGAGCCGAGCCTGGGGGTGCGACCGCACCCCAAGGTGCGACCGCACCCATCCCGAGGCGGTTCGAGCCCGTGTTTGGCGAGGCAAGACATCAAGTGCGAAGAGGACAGTGCAAAGTGTGGCCAACGCTGAAACGCATAAAACAAGCCCAAAGGTCAAGGCCCAAATCCAACATGAAATCTCATATCGGGCGCAGGACATGGGTTCAATGTTTTGGGCATAACTTTCTCATACGGTCGGATTTCAGCTAACGAATACTCGAAACGAAGCTTTCTCTGCGAACCACGCACTCGTGCAAAGTTTCAGCCCAAACGGCCTTGATCATGGTGCGGCCGCACCTTAGGTGCGCCCGCACCCATTTGGTGGCGGTTCCAGCCCATCTTTCTCGGGCGGTTCAATTAAGAGGAGAAAAGTGTCGGTACGAGGTTTGCTGCCACGTTCACTGAACCTGGACACCGTGGTGAGGTCAGTTTGGTGCATTGATGTTGTAAAATTAGCACATAGCCCCCTCCTCTCATCCTATAAGTAGAGGGCCTCTCCTCCTCCATTCCACACACCATTCCAAGGCAAGAGCTCTCTCTTAGAGCTGCCCTCTACTCTTGAGCAACACTCCAATGGGCTTAGGCCCTAGCTAGTGGTAGTAGAGTGATTGGCGGAGGAGAGATGTGAAGGGCTGAGAGCGGGGAAGTGCCGGACTTGTCGGTGTCTCCCCAACCTTGTACCTCGGTGGATTCGTGCTTGGCTCCCTCACGGGATCTTGGCTAAGTAAGCATCCTCGGTTCGATAATCTTTATTGTCTTTTGTTTATCCACGATTTATCTACTTGTTTGCAGGGATCGATAGTTGTACCTTCGGGTCGGGACTCTAGTGGTGGAACCCTTTGACCGGGGAACCTGGCAAACACTAGAGTGATAATCACTAGCATAGACGTGGTGTTTGGGCTAGCGGTTTTCTATCTTTTTGCAAAGCATCCCACGGCCGTGAGGGTAGGCGGCGGCAGGTCGTGGTGACCTTGTCCGTCCCTTGTAATCCCTCCACGCTCGGGTGTGATGTAGAGCTAATTGCCTGACTCTACTCGATTTGGGCGAGGGCCGGTGCCCAAAGTGAACAAGTAGCTCGAGACTGGCTATCCATAGACCCTAAAGGTGTAGGAATCCTTCTCGCAAATCCTCCCCATCTTTGGCCGTGTGTGTCCTTGGGCGAACTAGTTAGGAGAGAGTACCTCTGTTCCCCCCGTGGAAAATACGATACCCCTCGAATATTTCCTGTGAAAGCTACAACGACAATTCTATACGCTTGCGGATTCTTCTCAAGGACGTTAAGAAACGTCAACAAGCTTTCCGGCGCCGCTGTCGGGAACGATTGCTATTATCTTCGAACCTAGTGAGTCCTCGTATCTATCTATTTAAAAAAAATCAAAATAGTTATTTATTTTCTTTTTCGAAATGAAGCCAACCAATCATTTCAAAAATCCTTCCGCTTCAATGGAGGAGTTCACAGAGCCGCAATCTTTTCAAAACCAAAACTTTCATCCGGCTATGAACTCCATCCATATTTAAAATCCATTGTTCTGCGGACCCTTTCTCCTGGCTACCACACTCGAAAACCCATGTAGCCACCTACGAGTTTTTCGAGGAAATATGTGCGTGTCTAAGCATTCCCGGCATGACACAACAAAATATCATGTGGACATTGTTTCCGTTTTCCCTCTTAGGGAGAGCGTAACAATGGTACACGAATGTCGTAGGAAGTTTGAATGGGGATTGGAAAGAACTCAAAGACAATTTCTGCCTAGCATTTTTCCCCATCAACACCCTACCAAGGACAATCCTCGATTTCGAGCAGGATGAGAAGGAGTCCATAGGTGCAGCCTGGGCTAGGTTTACAATGTTAATACATGCTAGCCCAGACTTGTCATCACCCGATATTGTGCTTTTGCATATCTTTTGTTCAGGTCATGACATAGATGATGCCCTATACCTTGACATGACCACCGGAGGGTCGCTTTTCACGCAAACCTACAACGGAACAGAGGAAAATCCTAGATCACATCCTAGAGAAGCATGCTTCTCCCGCTGTAGAACCTACTCCTCTCCACAAGGGCATGTCAAGCTTTGAGGAGCCCTCATCAGTCGAACCAATCCTTGTACCACCAATAGAACCGACTGTTGAGCCCTCACCCGAACAACGAACACCGAAGGAAGGGATGCTTTATCCTTCGGAGTTCCCGATCAAATTCGAGGATCATGGGAGAACCTTGAACCTTCTATGGCACGAATGGAGCAAATGGAACACATTTCCTTCTAAGGAAACTTCCTCTAACATGAAACCTTCAAAAGAATGGTTAATGGAAGTGAAACGTTCTTCTGAAGCAATTCAGATTCTTTCACCTTCCACGACCATACCTTTTTCATTACGAGGAAATTCCTTAGATGCCCCACACAACCCCACAACAGAGGCGAATATCATGTCACAATATCTTGCGGAAACCCTTTTGGGTAATATGCCGCTAGCCTCGACCGATAGACTCTTCAAGGGTCAATTCGGACTCATCTTTGCATGTTGTGGGATTGCTAGGGCTGTGCCAATAAAAATTCATGAAACCAAGGTTCACTTAGACTTTTATATCTATCCCATCCTCGACTTTGATCTTCTCATAGGCTACCCTCTAGAAAAGATTTTTCACAAAAAACCTATAGAGGAGAGCCCTGATAAGAAGTTGGGAAAGAATGCTTGTGCCTCCCACCTAGAAATCCCAAAGGCGGAGCATCTTCTCAACCAAAACCTGTTTGAGGAGGTGACGTTCATAACTCCATTTGATTTACCTAAGTTGCTTTCGCATGTTAGTGAAACAAAACACCCGTCGCCCTCACTCGAACACAAGACATGTTCCTCTGGCCAAGAAAACGTTGTTCTTGACAATGGTCGAGATTCGACGTTCATTCTTCATGACACATCTTGTGAGGATAAGAACTCATGTGCCATGGACATGCATGAAGCAACAACTCTTGAGACCAAACATGAACTCGCGATTGAGCATGTCGAAGTTTTCATTCGAAACTTCTCATGATACATGCTCACCTTTTTGGATCTCTAGAGTTGTCTCGCTTCTGACCACGTGTTCCCCTACGAGGACCCCCAACCTTCTCTTAATCCTCGTTCACAAACTTTTCAAGAGGATGGTTGTGGATGTCTTCGCTATCACAAATTTTGCTGATCTCGTAGTGGCACGATGGCACTAACCTTGCAGCCTTAAGCGTAACGCTAACTTCTTATTGGTGAGGCTGGGAACTTCACCACCTTTCATAACTGCAAGAAGAAATTCCCAAGGTCAAGCTTACGACCATAAACAAAAGCACCGCCGGGAGATAACCCGGATCGTAATAAAAAAAAAGAAAGATGAATAATTCTCTCTTGTTATCATAAAAACAAAAAGTTTTTTTTCTTTCTCTTTTTTAAAAAAGCAAGAGCATGTTATCAAGTTAGTATGCACCTTCGGGTATTCTTGTTGCTAACCATTTCAGTGTAGATCGATTAAGAAGATCAAAAGAGGCATGCGATGCTTGAAAGCAAATGATATCAAAGATAAAAAAAAAAAAAAGAAAAAAAATAATGCCCATGGGTGGTGGAACACACTCAAAAGGAGACCCGGACTTTGCACCCTTGACTTTTGCACAAAAGTCCAAGTGCGGGGGAAAGATGGTGAAAACCTCAAGTTCCATCTACCAAGGCGTCATATAAAAAAAAAGAGATGGTGAAAAAAATGATGTCACCCCTGCCTTGCTAAAAAAAAAAAAAAAAGAGAAGAAAAAAAAAAGAGGTTTGAGAATAAAAAAAAAGAGAAAAAAAAAAAAAAAAAGGATTGAAAAAAAAACAAGTGTTATCAAAAAGAAAAAAATATATATATATACAATAAGAGGAGAGAGGAGCAGCCGGCCCCGCATGGTCAAGATACATACCAAAGTGCCGCCTAACTCCACCCATCATTGCTTCCACGAGCAAGAAGGGTTTGTCTCTCATCCTTTGCGGCTACCATCAAGACCCATGGCCCATATACACATGTGTGTGGCCTAGTCTTGAGGTGCACTGGCAGGCCATCATCACGCACCGACAAAGAACAACAACCGATGCTTCATCCATAGATGCCGTTTGGTAAGTTCATCCAAATGCAAGGGAAATAAATGTTCACCAACACTCTTCACTCATTTTTGTCTCCATAGAACCAAAACTTTCTACTTCTCAAGTTTATGTCATATGCTCTAGTTTGGGTGTTTTCGCATGAGCGCTCATGAGTTACATCCATAGATCTTTTTAAATTGAGCATGGTGCTTAGGTTAAAAAGATCTCCTTTAATCAAAATTTGACATGGTGTTGGATCTTGATTAATGAACTTAGAGCTTTGTTATCATGATCTTTGGGGGTATCTTATATTGAGATAAATCAAGGCTAGGTTCACATTGCTTCTTTATATGAGCCTTGTTTGAGTAATGTTGTGGTGAGCAAATAAAAAAACAAAAAATAAAATAAAATAAAATAATCTCAATAAAGGCTCCAAGGTATTCATGCCAATAGAGCCATATGTTTTTCTCCCCTGTTTTTCTTCTTTTTTAATAAAGCCAGGTACAAGATCAAGTGTGGGGAGATCTCTCAAAAACAATGAACAAACTTATGAGATCTCCCCAACACAATGCACAATCATCGAGCAATTCATGGTGGAGAAGGACGAGACGAACGACTACCATGAACTCCTTCCTCTTCAAACGATGGTTTGTGCAACTCTCACTCTCGGGTCTCACAATAATAAAAAGGGGAGAGAAGAGGAGAAAAAAAAAAGAAATGGAAAAAGAGGAGATAAACCTTTCAACCCCAAGTTCCTTGTCCCGTCTTTGTGATGACATCAAAAGACAAGTTTGGGGAGCCTCCAACCACGCGACCAATCACAACTCAAATCATTATTGCCGCACAAGCTAGCACAACCATGAAAGGTAAGTAAAGAGCTAGCTTGGGGGAGGACTCCAAGAAAGGTAACGTGTATCTCACATTTTGATTATATCCTCTATCTTATAAAATGATGAGTTATGCTAAAATATATATATATATATATATAAATAAATAAAATCCATTCCTATACATATGAGCTATGAAAATGTTTAGATTTATTCCCTTGTTGAAATGATGAATAGTTGCTCTGTCTTATGATTTGCCTGTGCCTAGTTTATAATTCGAATTTCTCTAAAGTTTGGGTTTAGTGGCTAGGTCTAAAAAACTCGTCCCGAAAAACCCGATTCATGTGGGTTGCATAAGCTCTATCTAGTCTAAGTTGTTGCCAAGTATGATATGGTACAAATAGATTTGCTATGATTTCGTCCAAAAAGAGAAACTTGACATCCGGGAATCTAATTTGAAAAGAGAAAAGATATAGGCTATGTTAAAAAAAAATGGAAGAAGAAGAAAGAAAGAAAAGAGATGAAAAAAAAAAAATGGACATGTGTCCGAGGGCTTAGAAGAGCCCACATCTCCAAAAAAAAAAAAAGAAAGGAAAAATAAAAGACAAAAGTCTAGGGCGAGTAGAGCCCACCTCTCCAAAAAAAAAAAATAATGATAATAATAATAAAGCCCATACTTTCTCGAAAAAAAAAATATAATCTAAATAAATAAATCCCTGATAAAAAGTTGATCGAAAAGGATGAATGATAAGTATTTACTTTATAACCGTTCTATCCGCAACCGCCCAAGACTTTGAGAAAAGCTAAAAAGCCCCGCTACGATGAAAGGTAATAAAGGGTGGGAAAAAAAGATGTGCCATTTTATTCAAACTCGTAGAAAATCTTATTATAACCCCGGCACTTGTGAAATGTAATCGGCATAGTAGCAACTCCCGATCAACAACCAAGTATTTATCTTTTGCTCGAGGACGCCAAAAAGGGTAAGCTTGGGGGGAGTTTGTTGACGGTCACTAACGACATATTTTCCCATCAACTTACTACCATAAAGGAGTAAAACTATACCTTATCATACTCATATACATTTATTACTCACATATTTCCACTTGTAGTGTCCAAAATGTATTTTGTAGTATTTATAATAAAAAACAGTGGAAATACGATCGAAAAGACGCAAACCCCGGAAAGCGTACTTTGGAAGATCGCAAGCCCGTGGTTGAATCGGACCAAAACACCAGAGTTGGGCCAAACAAACATCACCATCACCATCACACTTTTCGAGCCCAACAACGCCACCCCACTAAGACCGGCGAAGCCGAAGCCTAGGGTGCGACCGCACCCCAAGGTGCGCGACCGCACCCATCCCGAGGCGGTTCGAGCCCCGGTTTGGCGAGGCAAAGACATCAAGTCGTAAGAGGACAAGTGCAAAGTGTGGCCAACGCCAAACGCATAAAACAAGCCCAAAGGTCAAGGCCCAAATCTAACATGAAATCATATCGGGTCGCAGGACATGGGTTCAATGTTTTGGGCATAACTTTCTCATACGAAGTCGGATTTCAGCGAACGAATACTCAAAATGAAGCTTTCTCGTGAACCACGCACTCATGCAAAGTTTCAGCCCAATGGCCTTGATTATGGTGCGGCCACACCTTAGGGTGCGCCGCACCCATTTGGTGGCGGTTCCGGCCCATCTTTCTCGTGGTTCAATTAAGAGGAGAAAAGTGTCGAAGCACGAGGTTTGCTGCCACGCTCACTGAAACCTAGATGCCGTGGTGAGGTCGGTTTGGTGCATTGATGTTGTAAAATTAGCACATAGCCCCCTCCTCTCATCCTATAAGTAGAGGGCCTCTCCTCCTCCATTCCACACACCATTCCAAGGCAAGAGCTCTCTCTTAGAGCTGCCCTCTACTCTTGAGCAACACTCCAATGGGCTTAGGCCCTAGCTAGTGGTAGTAGAGTGATCGGCGGAGGAGAGATGTGAAGGGCTGAGAGCGGGGAAGCGCCGGACTTGTCGGTGTCTCCCCAACCTTGTACCTCGGTGGATTCGTGCTTGGCTCCCTCATGGGATCTTGGCTAAGTAAGCATCCTTGGTTCCGATAATCTTTATTGTCTTTTGTTTATCCACGATTTATCTAGTTGTTTGCGGGATCGATAGTTGTACCTTTGGGTCGGGACTCTAGTGGTGGAACCCTTTGACCGGGAACCCGGCAAACACTAGAGTGATAATCACTAGCGTAGACGTGGTGTTTGGGCTAGCGGTTTTCTATCTTTTTGGCGGTATCCCACGGTCGTGAGGGTAGGCGGCAGGGTCGTGATGCCTTTGTCCGTCCCTTGTAATCCCTCCACGCTCAGTGTGACGAGAGCTAATTGTCGGACTACCTCGCTGGTTTGGGCGAGGGCCGGCAGTCGAAAGTGAACAAGTAGCTCGAGACCGGCTATCCATAGACCCTAAAGGTGTAGGAATCCTTCTCTCAAATCCTCCCCATCTTTGGCCGTGTGTGTCCTTGGGCGAACTAGTTAGGAGAGAGTACCTCCGTTCCCTGTGGAAAATACGATACCCTGAATATTTTCGGGTGAAAGCTACAACGACAATTACAGTACGCTTGCGGATTCTTCTGCGGCGTTAAGAAATGTCAACAACATGATCATAACAACTAGTGCAAACATGTGTATCATAACAACTAGTGCAAACCTCCGCAACCATAGCCTTCACCAATAAATTGTCCATGCTTTGACATAACTACTTTATTGGACTCCAACACTACCTTAAACACACAGGAATATTAGCACCTGTATCAACCCACCAACTTGGTGATTGAAACACCGATAGTATGGTAGGAACATTACTATACTCATCATCGGCATTGCTAATAGTCACGAGGTTGACGTTCTTATTTTTTGGTGGTAGTTGTTAATTTAGCATTGGAAGATTTATTCCTACCTTTGGTCTTGCCATGTGGGTTTTCCCGCACCAAATTCGTGCGTAATGGCTCTGGTTCCCCTTCTCAATAGTGTTCTTTGCCCGAATCTTTTCCTCAACATCAAGAGATGCTATCGGGTTTTTTTTTTTGAAAGTAAATGCTATCAGGTTTTCAACCGATATTTTTCTAGCTCTTCTATGAAGAAGGCAACTTAGCATTAATGCATACGGCTACAAAGTCATCGGCATGACACACTTAAGGAGTTCAAGTTCTTTTGCCATGTGCTTTGAACCTCATGAGCTTGCTTGACTATAGATCGGTTAAGAACCATCTTGTAATTATGAAAGCTCTCCATAATCTACTACTTAGAATATATATCTAATGGTTGCATTCAGTTGATAGTGTTGCCCCGAATCTTCTCTCTAGAGATATTTCCCTCGTGCAAGCCAACAATAATCCAAAACATTTTAGCCTCAGAGCGAGCATGGCCTTAACTCGCCGCCTCTTAAAATTTGCACTAGAAATTTTTTCTAGCCTCAAAGACGTCCGCTGAAAAAAGCCATAGTTAAATCAAGAAAAAGGCTATAATATGGTTTTTGGATTGTTGAGATATTAGGCAATTTCAGATTAATTTCATAAAAATAAATCATGACGAACTAAGCAAAATAGATTAAACATGTGAAGCATACTAGCATAACACAAAAGCATATCAAGATCATAGCATGATTCAACATGATCATAACAACTAGTGTAAACATGTGTATCATACTAGCATGACTTAGCATCGTATAACAAAGCATATCATGATCTAAAAGCATATAGCGAAGCATGACATGATCCAAAGTAGTATATAAGAAAGCATGATCATGGCAATCGATGTAAACATAGCGGTTCGCATACCCGCATGATTTTGAACATGATGAACAATAAGACTAGAACACGATGTAATACCCGCCGATGTAGAAGTACCGGGTGGTGGTGATGCGCATCGACGATCGTGTAAGCTTAGTCGATGAGTGTTCCTTGTTGATGATCCCACGCCAAGCAAAGCCTTATGACGACGGGATGACGGGCCGATGAAGAGAAATCGCCGCGGAAGATTTGGGAGCAGCCACGCAAAGAGCGCTTCCCAAAAACCTTATTCGACGACGGGATGGAGAGACTATGCAAAGACAAAGCGGGAAAAGGAAAATATTATTTTTACTACTTTAGGATTTTCTAAGTGGAAGGGGCTGGCCTGGTGCAAGTGGTCTACCGCATGTAACCGGAAGGTCCCGGTTCAAACAACAAAGCCGCATATTGCACATGGTGTGGGTAAGGCTTGGCGCTAAAATACCCTTCCCCTGCACTCGCAAGCAGTTGGGGAGCCTCACGGCGCTGGTACGCCCTTTTAGATTTTCTAATTGAAACTCCCAATTATAGTTGTGGTGTTGTGTCTAATCCCAGCGGGCTTGGTACAAATATATAGGGCGGAAAAACTCCCTACCTCCACATCAACCAAAGAATATGATACTAATTGATATCGCACCTCGCACCTTTACTCATGGGTCGAAAACAATAAAGCCCATTAGGGAACGTAGATATTGGGCCTTTGAGATTTATCGAATTTCTTCATATGAATTTTAGGGGAACTATTCATATATAAATTCTAACATGTGTTTCATGTGTTTGCAAAGGCTTCGTTGCAAAACCGATAAGTGATAACAAGACATGTGTTTCATATGTTTTGCGATTACTCGTTGCAAAACCGATAAGTGATAACAAGACATCTTTCCACACACCATTCATCTCACATAGATTAGAATGTATGAGTTCTAGAGGTGCCAAGAGCCTCTCCTCCACCGCCTTGTGAGGCTTTTCGAGGTTGCTTAGATTGCACACAATTATGACACTTAGAACCTTTGGTAATGGTGAAATCTAGAATTAACTCGCAAGCTCACCAAAATTCACATCTAGAATTAACTCAAAGCTAGATAGATGTGACACCAAACTTCACATGACAGAAACGAGAATGCCAAACACTTGAATTATCATTAATTATGTCACAAATCTGATTCAATCGACTTATTACAAAAAATCACCAAACTTAGGTGAAACAAACCTCTCAACCATAGCCTGCACCAATAAATTGTCCATGCTTAGACATAACTATTTTCGACTCCAACACTACCTTAAACCCATCTCTTGAAAGAAGGTAAACTTTAGATCTACCGTATGTTTGCAGATATTGGGCCTTTTGAGATTTATCGAGAATTTCTTCATATGAATTTTTTGGGAACTATTCATCATATATAAATTCTAGCATGTGTTTCATATGTTTGCAAAGGCTCATTTGCAAACCGATAAGTGATAACAAGACATGTTGGTTAATTTTTCTTTCTTTCTAGTTAATTTTTAACTTCAGCCTTAAAAGATTTTAAAGTAGTAATAATGCCTCATCTTTAGTTTTCAGCAAGTAAATATAGCAAAATCTAGAAGCATCATCAATTAATGTCATGAAATATCTCTTTCCACACACCATTCATCTCACATAGATTAGAATGTATGAGTTCTAGAGGTGCCAAGAGTCTCTCCACTGCCTTGTGAGGCTTTCGAGGTTGCTTAGATTGCACACAATTATGACACTTAGAACCTTTGGTAATGGTGAAATCTAGAATTAACCGCAAGCTCACCAAAATTCACATCTAGAATTAATCGCAAGCTAGATAGATGTGACACCAAACTTCACATGACGAAAAACGAGAATGCCAAACACTCGAATTATCATTAATTGTGTCACAAATCTGATTCAAATCGACTTATTACAAAAATCTACCAAACTTAGGCTTAAAACAAACCTCCGCAACCATTGTTGACATTTCTTAGCGCAATCAAAGGAAAATGTATAAAACCCATCCCCAATAAAAGCGCCCGAAAAAATGCCACGACATTCCCAAGTAAACCACCATGTCGGTGATCCGAAAAGGGATTGTCAACGGGATAGATCTTGCCATCTTAGATATTTCATCCGCAAGCGCACGGATCTATCATTGTAGCATTTCACCCTAAGTATTCAAGGTATCGTTATTTATATTTTCCCCAAAGGAAGGCATGTGTTTAATAAACTAGCATGGCATCTGAATAGAGGAACATGTGTTTGCTTAGACCAAATTGTTCATAAACAGGGGTAGCGATAACGGTTTATGGATAGTGTGACACACACTTAAGAATCCACCAAAGAAAAGGATAAAGAAAATAGATAAAGAATAAATGAATAACCTAATGGAGTAATTCTAATGTATCTAGTCATGGCCATACAAATGAATAGCTAGGATCATATGCAAACTGATCTAGGCATAGTTAGGTCTAGGATACCGGGGAGACCCCATCCGGAAGTCTGCTTCCTACCGAGGCATTTACTTAACTCCTACAAAGACACGAACGGGGGGGATTTCAAGGGGCGGTCAAGGCTTGTCACGACCAAGCCGCCTACCCCCCTCAACCGTGGCATGCACTCATATCCACAGGTGTCATAATACCCGCACCATGCCCGCATATCGAAAGCACTACTCTTGTCCCCCAGATCCCCACTCGTCGAATGGACGGACTAGAACAAGAGCAAACCCGAAGGAACAACGAACCGATATCCCACCTCTAATCAAATTAGGCATATGATGATCGATGATGAACTGAGATGAACATGTCAAGATTATGATATGTAAACTATATGTTAGTTCATATACCAACACAAGAACATGAACAAGACTATACTCTAGTTCATAAGTTAGGCCAAGAACATAGATATAAGACTTGTAAATAGAAGAATGCTCCATAGAGAAGATGTATTACCAAAGTACTTTCTTCTAGGAGACAAGCCCTCCTTGTAGCTCTTCTACTCCAAGTACTAACCAAGAACTAAGAAGAAGAAGAAAGTAGAAAGAAGAAGTAGAAGAAGAGAGAGAGGTAGAGGTGGTAGAGAGAGATTGCCGGTTTGCTTTGGACTCCAAGTGGTGTGTGTTGAGAGAGGGAGAGAGGGGCCTACTTATACACTTGGAGGAGGGGCCTAAGTGCTAAATTACACCAAAACCGACCTGCAAACCTTCCTAATCTGAGTAAACCGACCATCCCACCCGGGAATCCCCATTTGGCAGTGCACGAACCGCCTCCCCGAGGCTGGGCCGAAACCGCCTCGGGAGGGTGCGGCCGCACTGCAGTGGTGCGCTACGCACCCCCCGGCTCGCCCAGCCCGGTCTCGGTGGGGTGTCTTCCCTCGCCTTGAAAAGTTGTGGGCCGGGCATGGCTGCTGACATTTCTTAACGCAATCAAAGGAAATAGGTATAAAACCCATCCCCGATGAAGGCGCCGAAATGTGCCACCGACATTCTCAAGTAAACCACCGTGTCGGTGATTCAAATGAGACTGTTAACGGATAGATCTTGTCATTGTAGATATTCATCCGCAGCGCCGCGGATCTATCGTTGTAGCATTTCACCCGGAAAATATTGTGGTATCGTTATTTATATTCGCCCAAAGGAAGGCATGTGATTAATAATTTAGCATGGCATTTGAATAGAGGAACATGTGTTTGCTTAGACCAAAATACTCATAACAGGGTAAGCATGAATGGTTTAAAGATAGTGTGACACACGCTTGGAAATCCACCAAAGAAAAGGATAAAGAAAATAGATAAAGAATAAATGAATAATCCTAATGGAGTAGCACTAATGTATCTAGCCTTGACCGCATAAATGAATAGTTAATCATCATATGCAAACCGATCTAAACATGGTTAAGTCTAGGATAACGGGAGACTTCCCGGTTACCATACGCCCGATAGGGAAGCATTTACTTAACTCCTACAAAGACAAAGTAACGTGGGGGATTTCAAGGGGACGGACAAGGCTTGTCACGACCAAGCCGCCTACCCCCTCAACCGTGGGCATGCACTCATATTCACAAAACATAATACCCGGCACCATGCCCGCATACCAGAAGCACTACTCTTGTCCCCCAGATCCCCACTCGTCGAATGGACGGACTAGAACAAGAGCAAACCCGAAGGTACAATGAACCATTATCCCACCTCTAATCAAGTTAGGCATATGATGAGCATTAATAAACTCAGAATGAACATGTCAAGATCATGATATGTAAACTATATACTAGTTCATATACCAACACAAGAACATGAACAAGACTATACTCTAGTTCATAAGTTAGGCCAAGAATGTAGAAATAGGGACTGGCAAATAGAAGAATGCTCCATAGAGTAGATGTATTACCAAAGTGCTTCTTCTAGGAGACAAGCCCTCCTTGTAGCTCTTCTACTCCAAGTGTAACTACTAAAGAATAAAGAAGAAGAAAGAAGAAGTAGAAGAATAGAGAAAGGTAGAGGTGGTAGAGGAAGAGATTGCCGGGTTTGTGGACTCCAAATGGTGTGTGTTGAGAGAGGGAGAGAGGGGATCTATTTATACACTTGGAGGAGGGGCCTAAGTGCTATTTTACAACCAAACCCGACCTAGTAAACCTTCCATGTATTCGAAACCGACGGACGCAAAGGCGGTAATCCCGCTTTGGAAGGTCAACGAACCGCCTCCTCGAGGTTGGGCGCGAACCGCCTCTACAGGGAGGTGCGGGCGCGCCGCCGGGGCGGTTGTAGCGCACCCCGAGGGTCGGGTTCGCCCGAGCCTCGGTGGGGTGTCGTGTTTCGTCCTCGAAAAGTTGTGTACCGGGCCGCGCCGGTCCGTTTTTGATGTTTTGGGTCGATTTGCTCCTTGGGCTTGATTTGGCAAAAATGTGCTTTCCCTAAGGCGTACTTTGGTTGGTTTTCCACTTGCTTTTATGATAAATCTGCAAAATAAAATACACGACACTACAAGTGGAATTTATTAGTGGTAAATGCATATGAGTATAAAAAGATTTAATTTTACTCCCTTTATGGTAGTAAGTTGATTCGTAAAATATGTCGTTGGTTACCGCCAACAAACTCCCCTTAGCTTACCCTTTGCGCGTCCTCGAGCAAAAAGAGATAAGTACTTGGTTGTTGATCGGGAGTTGCTACTATGCCGATTATGTTTCACATGTGCCGGGGTTATAATAAGATTTTCTACTAGAGTTTGAATAAAATGGCACATCTTTTCCCCACCCTTTATTACCTTTCATCGTAGAAGGGCTTTTTAGCTTTTCTCAAAGCCTTGGGCGGTTGCCGATAGAACGGTTATAACGAGAGGTGCTTATCATTCATCCTTTTGATCAACCTTTTATCCGGGATTTTATTTAGGTAAAAATTCTTTTATTTCTTTTTTTTTTTTTCAAGAAAGTATGGGCTTTATTGCTATATATATATATATTTTTTTTTTTTTTTGGAGGGTGGGCTCACCGCCCTAGACTTTTGTCTTTTATTTCCTCTCTTTTTTTACTTTCTTCTTTTTTTTTTTTCTTCTTCTTTTTTTTTTTTTTAGAGATGTGGGCTCTACTAAGCCCTCGGACACTTGTCCCTTTTTCATCTCAATTTTTTTTTTTTTAAAGCATAGCCCAACACATTTCTCTTTTTCAAAGTATAGATTCCCTGATGTCAAGTTTCTCTTTTGGACAAAGTCATAGCAAATCTATTTGTACCATATCATACTTGGCAACAACTTAGACTAGATAGAGCATATGCAACCCACATGAATCAGATTTTTTTCAGATGAATTTCAAATTAGCCACTAAACTCAAACTTTAGAGAACTTCGAATTATAAACTAGGCACATGCAAAGCATAAGACAGAGCAACTATTCATCATTTCAACAAGGGACCAAGATTAAACATTTTTATAGCTCATATATGTAAGCATTAAGGCACAAAGAAGAGCTACTTATTCTGTTTCTAGATTTTTTTTTTTTTTTTTTTTTTTTTTTTTTTTTTTTTATGCAATATTGCTGAAATGTAAACATGCTAAAATAAAATAAAATTGAGGGAATTAAATATGCAATGCAATGATACCTGCGGGGGTCCTCCCCAAGCTATCCGAGACCCGTGAGTCACCTTACATTATTTATATATATATATATATATATATTATTTTTTGAGATAATTGCCGTTTTACCTTCGGGCGGAGGGTCCACTCTTTGGAGTCGGGTGGACTGGGACTTTCTTCGACTTTGTTGTTTAATGGTGCACCATCTCCCCGGAGATACGGGGGGACTGCACCTCTTTTTGCTTCCACACCTTTTGCGGAGGGGTATACTTTATTTGCTTCTTTGGTTGTGATTCTTTTGGTGTGGAGCTTTCTTCCGGGGTCTTTTGTCCTTTTGTAAAGATGGGGACCTTCTCCTTCTTGGGTTTAGGAGCTGTCTTTTTCTTTTTGTTCCCACCTTTTATTTTTGCTAACCGCCTTGGGAGTGCTGCTAATTTTTGGGGGCTGGATTTCTATCTCTTTAATGCCTTGCTCCCCATATTTTATCCGGATCATTTTGCACTCTTCTGAGACTCGGGGTCTGAACTCAAATCTCTCTTCATTGCCATTGATATTGAAGCGGATTTCTCCCGCCCCAACATCAATTTGTGCCCCGCTGGTGCTCAAGAATGGTCGTCCCAAGGATGAGTGGTGTGTCTTTAGTGAACTCCATGTCCAATACCACAAAATCAACTGGGACAAAATACCCTCGGATTTTTACGGGTATGTCCTCTGCAACCCCTGCTGGATACCTTATGGATGAATCTGCCAGCTGTAGTGTCATAGATGTTGGCTCAAGATTTGTATGTTTGAGCTTGTCAAAGACGGATTTCGGCATGACACTGACACTGGCGCCCAAATCACATAAGGCGTGGTCGAATGTTTGGGTCCCAATTGAGCAGGGGATTGTAGGGCACCCTGGATCTTTCTTCTTTTCAGGCAGACGATTTAGGATAGCAGCACTGCATTCTTCAGTCAACTTCACAACTTCCGTTGTTGGCAGTGGCCGTTTTTTCTGGATGATGTCTTTTATGTACTTGGCATATGATGGTACGTGGAGCATGTCTAGGAGGGGTACACTTACATGTACCTTTTGGATCATGTCCATGAACCGAGTAAACTGTTCATCCGGCGTCTGCTTCCTTGTTCTTGTGGCGAAGGGTAGGAACGTTGTGTCTCGTATATTACAATGGTACCTCCTCCACTTACGGTTCTTCTTCGCGCACTGTGGGGTTACCCCTTCCCGCAGGCTTCTCTTTGTTCCTCACCGCAAAGATTAGGATTAGGTGGGTCTTGGGTAGATCTTCCCCTCTCCTTGGTTTGTTCTTGCATTTATGCTCTCCCGGGAACTTCGTTGCTTTGGAACTTTTTCCCCACCGTTATTTGGGAGACGAGCGGCTAGGCGGGGCTATCCGGGCTTCAATCTTCTTGTTGAAGGCCAACCGACTTGTCAAAGCGAGTTGAATCCGTCTAGCTTGCTGGCCGACTCCTTCTAAGATGTTATCCGTTTGGCTCATCTTTTTTGGTGAGGTTTTCATTGATCTTGGCTTGGCCCGATGCAGGTCCTTGGTGATGGCTGACCCGGGGTTATAGTTGGAGTTGTACCCCCGATTGCCTTGGAATGGCGGCTGGGGCGGTTGTTCCAAATTCTACGTGGTTGGCGATACCCGTTCTGTTGTTGATGAAGGCGGCTTCTTCCGCGGGTCTCGGGGCGATTATCCCCCAGTGGCCAACCTCTCCACACGTCTCCACGAGTCATGTGGCGTCCGTGGCGTAGGCTGGCGCTGGGAGGCGTGAGCATCTGTCTTTGCGCTCTTCCGGTCTCTTCAGCGTAAGATCCATTTTTTGCGGCAAGCATATCCGCCTCCTTCACGGTATGCATGCCTTTTTGTGTTTTGGCCAGGGCTCTGTCTTCGCCCGGCCTCGGGTTTGCCACCATTTTGTCAATCGGGGCTGTTGCCCGATCGATGGTGAGTGATAGAAATGCGCCACCGCCAGCGGGCGCCGAGGTGCCCCTTGGATATGGTCGTGAGACCATTGTAGAAGTTCGGAGCACCGGCCCGTTCTCCATCCCGTGGTGCGGGCATGCTTGAATGTATTCTTGCAGCCCTTTCCCACGCCTCCGGAATGGGTTCTATCGGGTTCTCGCGGAAGTTGGCGATTCTCCCCCCCAAGGGCATTGGTTTTGCCCATGGGGAAGAACTTGGCGAGGAACGCCGCGGAACATTTGTCCCACGTCTTGGACGACTTCCTTGTCCTTGTAGAACCATCGTTTCGCCTTCCCCACAAGGGAGAAGGGAAACAGCGAGCCCGATGACGTCTGCAAATGACATCCTTGATGACGATCGTATCGCCGCCTCCGTGAAGTGTTGAAGATGAGCGTTTGCGTCCTCGCTCGGCGAGCCCACAGAATGGACCGGCTGCACCATGGTGATCGGCCAATCTGGCTTCGAAGTTTTGTCCGTCACATTCACCGACGGCCCGTGGGCACGTTGGTGACAGCGGAAGTTGAGAAATCGCGCGCGACGACTTCCTCGGCCATAGCTTGCGGTTTGGTTGGTGCGGGGATGTCGGTCTCGACTCTCGGTGTTCCTCTTGAGGAAGAAGCGCACGAGTCCGGTTCTTCCTTAGGAGTGCCTCGGATCGGAGACGAAGTTTTCCCTGCAGAGGAAACCTGACATACACTATCCTGTTTTCATCCACAACGGAGAAAACATAAAAAGATTAGCCCGTATGAGCAAACGGCATCCACGCACACGCTTCATATTCATAGCCAGCCTATTTATTTTATTTTTTTTCACAATGCCTTCCCGGCAACGGCGCTGAAAATGCTTGTTGACATTTCTTAACGCAATCAAAGGAAATAGGTATAAAACCCATCCCTCGATGAAGGCGTCGAGAAATGTGCGTCGACATTCTCAAGTAAACCACCGTGTCGGTGATTCGAAAATGAGACTGATTAACGGGATAGATCTTGTCATTGTAGATATTCATCCGCAAAGCGCCGCGGATCTATCGTTGTAGCATTTCACCCGGGAAAATATTCGAGGTATAGATTATTTATATTCGCCCAAAGGAAGGCATGTGATTAATAATTTAGCATGGCATTTGAATAGAGGAACATGTGTTTGCTTAGACCAAAATACTCATAACGAGGGGTAAGCATGAATGTTTTAAAAGATAGTGTGACACATGCTTGGAAATCCACCAAACAAAAGGATAAAAAGAAAATAGATAAAGAATAAATGAATAATCCTAATGGAGTAGCACTAATGTATCTAGCCTTGACCGTACAAATGAATAGTTAATCATCATATGCAAACCGATCTAAACATGGTTAAGTCTAGGATAACGGGGGAGACTTCCTGGTTACCATACGGCCCGATAGGAAGCATTTACGAACTCCTACAAAGACGAGCGAACGGGGGGGATTTCAAGGGGCGGACAAGGCTTGTCACGACCAAGCCGCCTACCCCCTCAACCGTGGCATGCACTCATATTCACAGTGTCATAATACCCGGGCACCATGCCCGCATACCGAAGCACTACTCTTGTCCCCTAGGATCCCCACTCGTCGATGGGACGGACTAGAACAAGAGCAAACCCGAAGGTACAATGAACCATTATCCCACCTCTAATCAAGTTAGGCATATGATGAGCATTAATAAACTGTAATGAACATGTCAAGATCATGATATGTAAACTATATACTAGTTCATATACCAACACAAGAACATGAACAAGACTATACTCTAGTTCATAAGTTAGGCCAAGAATGTAGAAATAGGGACTGGCAAATAGAAGAATGCTCCATAGAGTAGATGTATTACCAAAGTGCTTCTTCTAGGAGACAAGCCCTCCTTGTAGCTCTTCTACTCCAAGTGTAACTACTAAAGAATAAAGAAGAAGAAAGAAGAAGTAGAAGAAGAGAGAAAGGTAGAGGTGGTAGAGGAAGAGATTGCTTTGGTTTCTTTGGACTCCAAATGGTGTGTGTTGAGAGAGGGAGAGAGGGATCTATTTATACACTTGGAGGAGGGGCCTAAGTGCTATTTTACAACCAAACCGACCTAGTAAACCTTCCATGTATTCGCAAAACCGACGGACGCAAAGGCGGTAATCCCGCTTTGGAAGGTCAACGAACCGCCTCCCGAGGTTGAAGCGCGAACCTCCTACGGGGAGGTGCGGGCGCGCCAGTGGTGCTTGCACCCCCGAGGCCGGTTCGGCCCGAGCCTCGGTGGGGTGTCATGTTTAGGCCCCGAAAAGTTGTGTCTTGGGGCTGCGCCGGTCCGTTTTGATGTTTTGGGTCGATTTGCTCCTTGGGCTTGGATTTGGCAAAAATGTGCTTTCCCTGGAAGGCGTACTTTGGTTGGTTTTTCACTTGCTTTTATGATAAATCTGCAAAATAAAATACCACGACACTACAAGTGGAATTTATTAGTGGTAAATGCATATGAGTATAAAAGATTTAATTTTACTCCCTTTATGGTAGTAAGTTGATGGGTAAAATATGTCGTTGGTTACCGCCAACAATGGCTCAAATTTCGCTTTGATGTTTTGGGTCGATTTGCTCTGGGCTTGTGTTTTGCAATAATGCGCTTTTTTGGATGGCGTACTTTTGGTCGATTTTTCCACCCGCTTTTATTATAAATCTGCAAAATAAAATAATAGCACTACAAGTGGAATCTTATTAGTGATAAATGTATATGAGTATAAAAGGTATAGTTTTACTCCCTTTTTGGTAGTAAGTTAAAGGGAAAAATATGTCATTGGTGACCGTCAACAAACTCCCCCCAAGCTTACCCTTTGCGCGTCCTCGAGCAAAAGAGATAAGTACTTGGTTGTTGATCGAGAGTTGCTACTATATGCTTCATTACGTTTTACAAGTGCTAGGGTTATAATAAGATTTTCTACTAGAGTTTGAATAAAATGGCACATCTTTTTCCCACCCTTTATTACCTTTCATTGTAGCGGGGCTTTCTAGCTTTTCTCAAAGTCTTGGGCGGTTGCCGGATAGAGCGGTTATAAATGTAAATACTTATCATTAAGCCCTTTTGATCAACTTTTCTTATCCGGGATTTTATTTAGTTAGATAGTATATTTTTTACGAGAAAGCATGGGCTTTATTGCTATATATGTATATTTTTTTTTTTTTTTTAGAGGTGGGCTCTGCTGCGCCCTAGACTTTGTCTTTTATTTCCTCTCTTTCTTTTTTTTTAGAGATGTGGGCTCTACTCACCCTCGGACATTTGTCCATTTTTCACCTCATTTTTCCTTTTTTTTTTTTTTTAGCATAGCCCATATCATTTCTCTTTTCTTTCAAAGTAGGTTCCTGGATGTCAAGTTTCTCTTTTGGACGAAATCATAGCAAATCCATTTGTACCATATCATACTTGGCAACAACTTAGACTAGATAGAGCCTATGCAACCCACAAGAATCGTTTTTCGGGATGAATTTTTAGAATTAGCCACTAAATCCAAACTTTGGAGAAATTCAAATTATAAACTAGGCACATGCAAAGCATAAGACAGAGCAACTATTCATCATTTCAACAAGGGACTAAGACTAAACATTTTTATAGCTCACATATATAAGCATTAAGGCACAAAGAAGAGCTACTTATTCTTTTTTTTTTATATATATTTTTTTTGAATGCAAGGTTGCTGAAATTTAAACATGCTAAAATAAAATAAAATTTGATGGAAATAAATATGCAATGCAATGATACACTGGGGGTCCTCCCCAAGCTATCTCGGAGGCCCGTGGGTATCTTTATTTATTTTTTGTTCTTTTGAGATAGCTGCCGCTTTACCTTCGGCGGAGGGCCCACTCTTTTGAGTCCGTGGATCGGGGACTTTCTCGGTTTTGTCGTTCGATGGTGCACCTTTGCTCCCGGAGATACGGGAGGGCTGCACTTCTTTTAGCTTCCACACCTTTTTAGGAGGAGCGTATTTTGATTGTTTCTTTTGTTTTGGTTCTTCTTTTGGTGTGGAGCTACCTTCCGGGGCCTTTTGTCCTTTTTGTAAAGATGGGGACCTTTTCCTTCTTTGGTTTAGGAGTGTCTTTTTTTCTTTTGTTCCCACCTTTTATTTTTTTGCCGACCGCTGCCTTGGAAGTGCTCCGGTCTTTGGGGGCCGGATTTCTATTTCTTTAGTGCCTTGCTCCCCATATTTTATCCGGATCATTTTGCACTCTTCCGAGACTCGGGGCCTGAATTCAAATTTTTTCTTCATTGCCATTGATATTGAAGCGGATTTCTCCGGCCCCAACATCAATCTGCGTGCCTGGCGTGCTCAAGAATGGCCGTCAAGGATGAGTGGTGTATCTTTAGTAAATTCCATGTCTAACACCACAAAGTCAATCGGGACAAAATACCCGCGGATTTTCACGGTATGTCCTCTGCAATCCTCTTTGGATACCTTATGGATGAGTCTCGCCATTTGTAGTGTCATAGATGTTGGCTCAAGATTTGTATGTTTGAGCTTGTCAAAGACGGATTTTGGCATGACACTAACAACGGCGCCCGGATCACATAAAGGCGTGGTTGAATATTTGTTTTCCAATTAAGCGGTAATTGTAGGGCATCCCGGATCTTTCTTCTTTTTAGAGCGACGATTCGGGGATAAGCGGCACTTTGCATTCTTTAATTAACTTCACAACTTCCGTTGTTGGAAGTGGCCGCTTGTTACGGATGATATCTTTTATGTACTTGGCATATGGCGGCACATGGAGCATGTCTAGGAGTGGCACACTTACATGAACTTTACGGATCATCTCCATGAACCGGAGTGAACTATTCATCCGGTGTCTACTTTCTTATTCTTGTGGTGAAGGGTAGGTGCGTTGTGTGCGTATATTCTAATGGTACCTCCTCCACTTCCGGTTCTTACGCTACACCGTGGGGTTACCTCTTGGTAGCTTCAGCTCCTCACCGTAGAATTGGGATTTGGTGGGTCACAGTAGATCTCCCCCCTCGGTAGTTCTTGCATTTATGCTCTCACGGGGGCTTGGATTGCCTCAAAGCTTCTTCTCCCACCATTCTAGGAGACGGCGGCTAGCTGGGCTATCACGTGCTTCAATCTTTTTTGTTGAAGTTTAAGCGATTTGTCATAGCGAGTTGAGTCCGTCCGACTTCTGCTGCCGACTCCTTCTAAGATGTTATCGATGCGGCTCATCTTTTTGGTGAGGTTTTCGTTGATCTTGGCTTGGACCAATACCGGGTCCTTGAATGACGGCTGACCAGGGTTATAGTTGGAGTTGTACCCCCGGGTTACCTTGGAATGGTGGCCTGGGCTGGTTGTTCCCGACCTGTTGAGGTTGACGATACCCATTCTTTGTTGTTGATGAAGGCGGCTTCCTCGGGGTCTCGGGCGGTTATCCCCCGAGTGGCCAACTCCACCACCACGTCTCACGGGTCATGTGGCGTCGTGGCGTAAACTGGGCGCCGTATGTAGTAGAGTCGTGCTGCGCTCCTCCGGCTTCTTCAGCCAGAAGATCCATTTTTGCGGCAAGCATATCCGCCTCCTTCACAAGATGCATGCCTTTTTGTGTTTTGGCTAGGGCTCTGTCTTCGCCCCACTACGGTTTGCCACCATTTTGTCAATCGGGGCTGTTGCCCGATCGATGGTGAGCGATAGGAATGCGCCACCGCCGGCGGCGTCGAGTGCCCCTTCGATATGGCGTGAGACCATTATAGAAATTACGGAGCACCGGCCGGTTCTCCATTCCGTGGTGCGGGCATGCTAGAATGTATTCCCTCGGCTTCTCCCACGCCTCGGGAATGGGTTCCATTGATGTCTGGCGGAAATTGGCGATCCTCCCCCTCGGGGCATTAGTTTTGCCCATGGGGAAGAACTTAGCCGGGAACGCCCCGCGAGCACTTGGCCCACGCATCGATGACTTCCTTGTCCTTGTAGAACCACTATTTCGCCTTCCCCACGAGGGAGAAGGGGAAAGCAGGGAGCGATAATAACGGCAGCGGCGTCCTTGATGACCCGATTGTGTCGCCTGGCTCAAGGAAGTGTTGGAGATGAGCGTTTGTGTCCTCGCTAGGCGATCCACGTAATGGACCGCTCGCACCATGGTGATCAGCCGATTAATGCGGCTCAAAGTTTTTGTCGCCACATTCACCACCCGGCCCGGTGGGCACGTTGGTAACGGCGGGAAATAAAGAAATCGCGGCGGCGACAAGGCCATGGCTTGAGATGTGGTTGGTGCGGGGATGTCGGTCTCGACCGTCGGGGTTTCGGCCGAAGAAGAAGCGGCACGAGACCTGTTCTTCCTTAGGAGAGTGCCTCCGGATCGGAGATGAAGTTTTCAGCGAGGGAAACCCGACATACACTATCTGTTTTCACCCACAACGGAGAAAACATAAAAGGTTAACTTTGTATGAGCAAATGGTAGCCACGCACCGCGCTTCATATTCATAGCCACCGTTTATTATTTTTTTTTTCACAATGCCTTCCCGTAACGGCGCCGAGAAAATGCTTGTTGACATTTCTTAAGCGCAATCAAAGGAAACAGTATAAAACCCATCCCCAATAAAAGCGCCCGAGAAATGCGCGACATTCCCAAGTAAACCACCATGTCGGTGATCCAAAAAGGGATTGTCAACGGGATAGATCTTGCCATCTTAGATATTTCATCCGCAAGCGCCGCGGATCTATCATTGTAGCATTTCACCCGGAAGTATTCAGGGTATCGTTATTTATATTTTCCCCAAACGAAGGCATGTGTTTAATAAACTAGCATGGCATCCGAATAGAGGAACATGTGTTTGCTTAGACCAAATTGTTCATAATAGGGGTAGCGATAACGGTTTATGGATAGTGTGACACACACTTAAGAATCCACCGGCAAAAGGATAAAGAAAATAGATAAAGAATAAATGAATAACCTCTTTGGAGTAATTCTAATGTATCTAGTCATGGCCATACAAGTGAATAGCTAGGATCATATGCAAAGCGATCTAGGCATAGTTAGGTCTAGGATACCCGGGGAGACCCCATCCGGAAGTACGCTTCCCTACCGAGGCATTCTACGAACTCCGACGGCACACACACGAACGTGGGGGGATTTCAAGGGGCGGTCAAGGCTTGTCACGACCAAGCCGCCTACCCCCCCTCAACCGTGGCATGCACTCATATCCGCAGGTGTCGTAATACCCGGGCACCATGCCCGCATATCGAGCACTACTCTTGTCCCCCGGGATCCCCACTCGTCGAATGGACGGACTAGAACAAGAGCAAAACCCGAAGGAACAACGAACCGATATCCCACCTCTAATCAAGTTAGGCATATGATGATCGATGATGAACCGAGATGAACATGTCAAGATTATGATATGTAAACTATATGCTAGTTCATATACCAACACAAGAACATGAACAAGACTATACTCTAGTTCATAAGTTAGGCCAAGAACATAGATATAAGACTTGTAAATAGAAGAATGCTCCATAGAGAAGATGTATTACCAATGTACTTTCTTCTAGGAGACAAGCCCTCCCAGAGCTCTTCTACTCCAAGTACTAACCAAGAACTAAGAAGAAGAAGAAAGTAGAAAGAAGAAGTAGAAGAAGAGAGAGAGGTAGAGGTGGTAGAGAGAGATTGCTTGGTTTCTTTGGACTCCAAGTGGTGTGTGTTGAGAGAGGGAGAGAGGGGGGGCCTACTTATACACTTGGAGGAGGGTCCTAAGTGCTAAATTACACCAAAACTGACACAGTAAACCTTCCTAATCTGAGCAAACCGACCATCCCACCCGGCGGGAATCCCCATTTGGCGGTGCACGAACCCGCCTCCCCGAGGCTGGGCGAAAACCGCCTCGGGGGGGTGCTTGGCCGGGACCAGTGGTGTGCGCGCACCCCCCAGGCTTGGCCTGGCCCGGTCTTGGTAGGGTGTCTTCCCTCGTCTTGAAAAGTTGTGGGCGGGCTTGGCTCGGCCCGTTTTGATTTTTGGGTCGATTTGCTTCTCGGGCTTGTGTTTTTTGCAATAATGCGCTTTTCGGATGGCGTACTTTGGTCGATTTTCCACCTGCTTTTATTATAAATTTGCAAAATAAAATAATAGACACTACAAGTGGAATCTTATTAGTGATAAATGTATATGAGTATAAAAGGTATAGTTTTACTCCCTTTTTGGTAGTAAGTTGACAGGAAAAATATGTGGATTGGTGACCGTCAACAACCATAACTGCACCAATAAATCATCCATGCTTAGACATAACTACTTTATTGGACTCCAACACTACCTTAAACCCATCTCTTAAAAAGGAGGTAAACTTCGGATCTCTTGTATGTTTTGCGGATATTGGGCCTTTGAGATTTATCGGAATTTCTTCATATGATTGCGATTAGCACATTTGCAAGCCGATAACAAGACATGTGGGTTCTACACGGTGCACCACTTGATGGGCTGCGATGAAACAAGTTCATTAGGATCATCACGAGGTAACTTCGAAGTGCGACTCCATCTTGTATGCCTACCTTTGTTTGGCAATATAGACCATGTGTACACAAACACTTACGCCTACCTTTCTTTGTATTAGGATTTTTTGACTTGACGGGAGATTCCATCAATTTGGAGGATATTAGAGAGAAGATGGCCAAGTTTCTTATGGAACATGTCATCAGCCCTCGAAGGCGAGCATTTAAGTTTAAGTAAACCATGAGTTGATTCTGTTTCCCTTGCCGCATGACGATCGGTGGATACATGCATGTGAACTGTATTCTTGTTACCCTTCTTTGCATGACGATCAAAGTTGGATACATGCATGTGAACCGTGTTATTTGTGTTGTGAACAATCACGTGGCATGCCACGAAGAACCGGGTACATCTGTGTGAACAATCGAGATACATCTGAATTTGCAATCTTTCTTTGCCGTCGCCATTTGTTTGTGATCGGACACATTGCATCCAGATTATTTGTGTTTGCCGATGTCTACCATTTTCAATTGTTGTCGCGATAGCTAAAATGGTGCATTATCTATGTATTGGACCACATTTCTTTGTCGGCGCTTTGTAGGTTTTCGTACTAAATGTCCGGCGTAGAACCGAAAAACGCTCAAACACAGAACAAGCGTCCGAAAGTGCGTAACGCTTACGTCGTCTGAGAATCAAAACGTCGCCCAAAAAGCGACTAAATCCTGAGCGTGGGTACAAAAAGAACGTCTCGTAATAGATTGAAAGGAACGCAGACGAGCTTACTAAAAACGCGTCTGTAGCTTCGTGTGTTACTTCCTAATACGTCTTTGCGAACAACCGTCAGTAACATGGAACACATTAAGGACGATCGTTTTAAACATCGCGACCGTAGTTACAACGAGTTACGGTCGACCGACCTCTGGCGTTTGAAAGTGGATTAAGTTTCACGCAGCGGTGAGTACGAACAAGCGTCGTGAACTAGAGTGTGGATACGGTCGAGCAATCTAACCTGCGTGCGTAGCTCAGTAGGCGACACCGGATGTTGGTGTTTCTTACGCACACGGAGAAATCCGCAAGCGCACGGAAATACGTTGTAGCACTTCACCCTGGTAAGCGGGGGTATCGTATTTTACACAAGGGCGGTCGCGCTGGCCGGCTTTTCGGTCTATGTCAACCTAAGGCAAGGGTTTGTTTTCTTAAGAGTAGCGAGGTATCTATAGGCTAAGTTTTTCAGCAAAGTGATTCCTAAAGTCCGTTATCTACTCACTTCGGGCACCGGCCAACGCCCAAATGGGAAGCTTCCGGCAATTAGCTCTACGACCACGGCCGAACATGGGGATTTCAAAGGGCCGGACAAGGCTTGTCACGACCAAGCCGCCTACCCCCTCACCCGGGATGCACCGCAAAAAGATAGAAAACCCTTAGTCTAGACACCACGCTTCACACTAGTGATTATTACTCTGGGCGTGTCGACAAGGCTTACCCCGTCCCCGGGGTCCTTCTACCAGAGCACCGCCCCAAAGGAACGACTATCAATCCCGCAAGTCTATAACGGCTAAGAAATATCTGAAGGAAATTAAGTAGTGCAAGATAATCACAAGACTCCTTACCAAAGCGTAAGCGACTTGCAGAGGTACAAGCGGGCCGGAACCGACAAGTTCGGCACTCCGTCCCTCCTAGGAATCGTGGAACACCGAGAGGCGAACCGACAACTCGGGTAGAAAGAACAAAGCTTCTTTCTAGCTTTTCCCCTCTCTCACTCTCTAGAATTAGAAGATAAAAGAAGAAGTAGAAGAAGAAGAACTAATTCTACTCTCTTGCACAAGTGGACTGGTTTCTCCTTGGAATTGTTGTGTAGAGAGGTGAAGGAGGGAGCTATTTATACACAAGGGGAGGGGCCTAAGTGCTAAAAAACACCAAAACCGACCTAGGAAAACCTTCCATATGCGCCAAACTAACCATCCAACATCGGTAGTGTTAGTTTTGGAAGGTAACAAACCGCCTCCCGGAAGGCGGGCCTGAGCCGCTCGGCCGAGTGCGGCCGCGCACCAGGTCTGGTGCGCGCGCCTAGGGAACCCCGGCTCGGGCTTCGGCGGTTGGGCCACCTTGCCGCGTGAAAAGTTGTGCGTGGTCTTGGCCCGGCCTGGTTTTTTGACGTTTTGTCCGTTTCTTGTTTGGGCTTGCCATTTGCTTCTTTGGGCCTTTTTCTATTTATTGATTTTATTTCTTTTTTCTTTGTATTTTTTGGCCCAAAGTGATCATTCTTGAGTTGGTACCTGCAAGTCCAAATAAACACCAAAACTTTGGAATATGTTAGTTGAAATCCCTATTTTTTTAGGTTGTTTTGGTGTCATGTTGACGGTGTTTAAATTGCGGTTGGTTACCAGTCAACAAACTCCCCACACTTAGCCCTTTACTTTACGTCCTCGAAAGTGAAGGCCTGTGAGGACTAAAGTGGTTTAATCTCCAAGATGTAGACACGCATACAAGTTATTCCGGGGCCTTACCCGCCTTGTGAGCATTCATGGTGGCTACCAAGCTATCTTAGAACAATTGAGCAATGGAATAGCACGAACTTCTATCTTCTTGCTACTGCTCATGCACAAAGACTTGGTAAGTTTTTGAATTTTTTGAAAGAAATAGCATTGCTCTTTATGGTATTGACTCTCACAAAGTCACTCTTGTTTGAATTTTCCTCTTCAAAGCACTCTTGTTTGATTCACTCTCACTCATCCTATTTTTGCGGGGTTTTGTGGATCTTTGCATGGAGTGATGCATACGCATACCTCTACATGTTTTTGTCGGGTCAAGCTTTGGATTGTTGGAAAGAGGTGCCATACCCTTAGCTTGGAGGACATAGCTTGAGAGATCGTGCTCTTCTTACGTACACTCTCAACCGTAGGACCCTCTTTGGGCACAATGTCGTCCCTGCTTAAATCCTTTTGGTTGTCCCCGGATCTGAGGTTTGGGAACCCACTTCTTCCATTCCCCATTTGGCATTTGCTCTAAGGTATATGGGAAGCATGAATCAGTTTTTGGAAGAAACTGGAGAGATGTTTTGTCGGGTTATTGGAGTATACTATTGTTTCTTCTTGGTTGTCTATGGGGATATTTTCCTTGCCGTCTACCTTCCTCTTCTTTGGTGACGGAGTATTAACTGGGGAAGGTAGGAGGGGCAAGGTCTCTTTTGGGGTCTCCCTTTTCTCTAGATATTTGGAGGCAAAAGTCATGGCTTCTTCTCTATTGAAGGGTACTAGTGCCATGGGAGAAAGAGAGCCTTGCCGCTTGTTCAACTTGGAGGAGGAAGTATTGAGGAGAGAAGAAGAGCAAGAAGGAGTGGTGTGAAGAATGGAGAGGAGGAGGGTGGATTTTATAGGACAAATTCTCCTCTCTCGGTTTGGCAGTGTCGAAATCTGGCGGAGCAAACCTTACCTCTTGTAGGTTGTGAGAAAGGAGAAGGAGATGGGCGAAATCCCGCACCGAAGCGGGGCCGGCCGAGTCTTGGGCGCACTGTGGTGTCTTGTAGCGCACCACCCGTGTCCCCCAGTCGGGTTTTCGGCCACATCCGCTTTCCTTTTCGAAAAGTTTTGAATCGGTGTTTGCTTGGGGCGGCGTTTCCTTTCTTCTCGATCTCTAATTGATCCCCAAATTCAAATTTTGAAAATAGTTTATGCTTTTGATTTAATTTAGAAAGTAGATATTCTTTGTGTAACAATTGACCAAAGATGCTTTTAGTGAGGGCAAAGAAGTAAAAAGAAAATAACAAGGTAAATACTTTATTTAAAACAAAGTAAAAATATATAGATAACTTTTACATTTTATTATTACCTTATATAATAAATTTTCTCTTTTTTTAGTTGTAATAATTTTAATTATAAAAAAAATACATTTTTTTATATGCTGATCATCACAAATTAATTTTCAAAGCATAAATCTATTCTATCGAGCTCTTGGTTAAGATCGGATCTTGGCTCGAAGAAAGCTTAAAGGCGTTGACCGTTTACCTTTTGTATCTCACCGTCATCTTGGATTGTAATTGCACCGTGTGGTGATGTGTTGATGACGATTATGCGGTCCTTTCCATTTGCTCCTCGGCTTCCCTTAAAAATAGTTTCACCCGGGAATTGAATAGGAGTACTTTGTCACCCGTGGTGAATTCTTTGATCTGGATCTTGTTGATCGTGCCATCTTTTTGTGCGCTCTTTGTAGAGCTTTTGCAATTGTGGTGCGCCTTTTCTCGCCATTCTTCTAGTTCGAGATTTGTCTCGACGGTTCTTCCCGCCGAAGTCGGCGTCCATGTTCCACTTTTTGATGGCCAATGAGCTCGATGCTCGGTTCAACCGGTAAATGGCGAGTTTTGCCATAGACCCGGTGATAAGGTGACATCTTAGATGGGGGGCTTGTAAGTCATCCGATATGCCCGCCAGAGAGCATCCGGTAGCTTATTTTTCCATCCTTTCCCCATCTCGTTGACCGTCTTCTGCGGGATGTTTTTGATTTGTTTATTGGAGGTTTTCGGCTTGCCCGTTGGTTTCGCGGATGATAGGGGTAGCAATATTGTGCGAGTGCCAAGCTCCTTCAAGAATGCCTTGAATGATTTGTCCTTGAAATGCGATCCTCCGTCACCGATCACCATGCGTGGCGTTTGAAATGGGGAAGATGATTTCATGGAACATCTTGCGTGCGTGTTTGCCATCGGCGGCTCCGCATGGAAGTGCCTCTACCCACTTCGACACGTAGTCCACTCGCCACCGGGATGTACTCGCAATCATGGGATTTCGGAATGGCCCCATGTAATCAATGCCCCACACATCAAATATTTCTATTTGAAGGTTGTAGTGTAGGGGCATTACGTCCACGAGCTGTGATGTTCCCTCGTCTTACGGCGGTTGTAATATCTTCGATGAACTCTTTAGGTGTCGTCGTACATCGCCGGCCGAAAGAATCCGCCTTTGCCAAATTTTTGGCTTGTGTGCGGGTGAATACTCCCGGATGCCGGCGTAGGGAGATGCATGACATTTTTCAATGATCTCGCATTCCTTCCTCCCTTGGTATGCATCTTCTCGGCAAAGCTGTCCGCACACACCACAATGCGGATATGGGTCGTCCCATAGGTGTCGCTCGCTCTCCATTTGGAGTTTTCGCTTGTTCTCCCCAGGTGGTACATAACCTGCAACCATGTAATTCACAATGTATGCGTACCATGGGATGAAGTGCAAAACCTTGAGTAGCATGTCGTCGCGCAAGTAGTCGTTGATTGGCGGTTCACGCATGTTAGTTACACGCATGATACGCGACAAATGATCCACAACCGTTTTTCTACTCCCTTTTTATCTTTTTATCTCTATGTCAAATTCTTGGAGAAGAAGAATCCAAATGGATCAAGTGAGGTTTCGCATCCTTTTTTGGTAAGAAGATACTTAAGGGCGGCATGGTCTGTGTAGACAATTATTTTGCTCCCACTAAGTAGGAACGAAACTTCTCGATAGCAAAGACTAATTGCTAGGAGCTCTTTTTTCTGTTGTAGCATAATTAAAAATTTGGGCTCTGTCCGAGTTTTGCTAGCATATGCGATGGCATGCTACTTTTTGTCCTTGGTTTGGCCTAAGACCGCACCAACAGCGTAGTCGCTAGCATCGCACATGATTTCAAATGGCAACGACCAATCCGGGGGTTGGATGATCGGGCGAGATGAGTGCTTTCTTGAGGGGTTTCAAAGCATGCAAGCACTCATCTGTGAAGTCAAAGGGTACGTCCTTGGCTAACAGGGCGTAAGGGGTCTAGTGATTTGTGAAAAATCTTTTATAAATCTTCTATAAAACCTGCGTGTCCTAGGAAGCTACGGATACCTTTGGACGCTCAATCGGGGTGGTAGCTTTTAGATAACGTCTATTTTGGCTTTGTCTACCTCTATTCCCCTCTCGGACACGAGGTGCCCGAAAACGATGCCTTCTCGGACCATGAAGTGGCACTTTTCCCGATTAAGTACCGTGTCCTTTTCTTGGCATCTTTGCAAGACCCTGTCTAGGTTCTTCGAGACAACTTTTCGAAGGTCTTACCATAGGCGGAGAAATCGTCCATGAAGACCTCCATGATTTCTTCGATCATGTCTCGAGAAGATAGACATCATGCACCGCGAAAAAGAAGCGGGGTGCATTGCACGGCCCAAATGACATTCTACGGTAGGCATAGGTTCCGTATGGGCATGTGAATGTGGTCTTGCTCGTCATCGGGGGTGGATCGGGATCTCGGTGGTAGCGAGAATACCCGTCAAGGAAAGCGAAAGAAAGAATGTTTTCGCTAACCGCTCCAACATTTCATCAATAAAGGGAAGCGGGAAGTGATCTTTCTTTGTTGCCTTGTTAAGTTTTTCTATAATCAATACACATTCTCCACCCTCGTGACTTGTCTTTGTGGAATGAGTTCGTTTTGGCATTCTCAACGACCGTCATTCCTCCCTTTTTAGGGACCACTTGAATTTGGCTAACCCAATCACCGTATGGTGCGGGATAGATAATCCCTGAAGAAGCTTGAGAACTTCCTTCTTCACAACTTCACGCATCGCATTATTGAGCCTGCGCTGGGGTTCGCATGATGGGGTACTGGAAGGGTCAATAGGTATGCGATGTGTGCAAAGTGTTGGGCTTACCCCTTTTAGATCTTGAAGGGAATACCCGAAGACCGATCTGTGTTTTTCTAAGACGGCTATTAGTTGGGTAGTTTCCTGTTCACTAAGCTTGTCACTTATAATGACAGGGGCTTGTGAATCGCCGTTTAGGAAGACATAGCGTAGGCCTGGGGGTAGGGGTTTAAGCTCAACTGGAGGCCGAGTTAGCTCTTCCTCCTTGGGAAGTTCTATGAGTTCCCCTGTATCGTCCTCTTCTTCAATGAAGAATTGGGCGTCTTTTTCTAGGTCCGCTTTAAGGGTTCTCATATAGCATAACTCCCATGACCTCCTCGGTGTCATACTCAAGGAAGGGTTACATTACCGAGTTTTTAGCTCGAGTAACCGGGATGGAAAAAACTTTTTCTTCCCGAGTTTGACATCTAAATCCCCGGATGTTGATAGATCAAGAATCTTCTCCAAGGGATGCCCGATCAGGATGTCGAAGTCTTGGATATCAAAAATATGAAAATCCAGAGACAGCTTGACATTCCTATATAGGAAGATTTGTTCATGTATAACCTCACGGCTTTCAAGGGTGGTGCGTGGTGCTATGCGCAAGGTCCGTGTTGTGGGGGTCCTAACAGTTTCCTCCTCACAAGCTTGTGCAAAGGTTTTGGACATGACGTTTATTCCCACAGCAGGGTTATACATGACTTCCACCATGTTTCCACGATATTCGCATTGGATTGGTGTAGAGGAGCCACTTATCCGAATCTCTTTGAAAGAAGGTCCTTCCTCTCGCAACCATTCCGTGCTCATTATAGTTAATTAGCTTCTTAATAGACTCACGGAGGAAGGATTTATCCGAGGGGGTTGTTCAGGCCTAGCCGGGGACGGTGGTTTCTTCCATTGTTAAATTGCCGAGGGTGTCACCGAATTGATCGATAAAAGTCAACCTCGAAGAATGGGAGATCCGTGCATATGGTCTCCTTTGCGTTACGGTTCAGGCGAGGGTCTCTCTATAGGTTTTAACAGTTCGGGTTAGCCAAGAGACTTCCCTCGGTTTTACGCTTGGGTTCTACTCGGATGGGTTCTAGCGGAGGAGTATGCTCAAGAATACGGTTTAGGAGAGCTTCTCCTTCCGCTTTGTGGTTTTATGGGAAAACGACCCTCCTGCGGCTAAATCAAGCGGCCCGTAGGCGGTTGCCCCCGTCCAATCCTAGCCGTAAATGCCGTAAAAGCATGTGGTTTGGTATGGACAGTGCAGGCGGATCGTGTAAGCGTGGTAAACCGGTCCTGTGCTGCACCTAAGGTTTCACCCTCTATTTGTTGGAAGTTGAGTATCTCTTGTCACGGGGGCGCGATTACGGATAAAGGGTAGAATGCTACACGAGAATGCGTTTTGCGCTTCTTCCCATTCTCCGCTTACCAACCCTACGTTATGGGCATACCATTGAGTCGCCCTCTCGAGAGAGAGAACGGAAACAACTTCCACCTCAACGTGTCGTGTGTCATGCCTCGCAATTGTCGCAGCTGCCAGAGCTGCTCAAACTCCCGTAAGTGATGGTAGGGGTTTTTGTATTCCGAGCTTGAAAAGGCTAAGGCTTGAACCATGGCTATAAAGCCGGGGCGGAGCTCATACTGCGAAGGAAGCTGTGATTGGCCCCATGATTGGCATGGTTCTCTGAGCTCGCCCTTAGGAGCGGGACAGATTTGTAGGGTAGGTTGCTCCATGAGTAACAAGGGACTCTTTTTGGTATTTTTGTTTTGAAAGGATACTACCAAATCCACCAAAGGTTGACTAGGCTCGATATATAACTCGACAACCGTCCCGGCAACGGCGCCCGAAATGCTTGTTGGTGTTTCTTACGCACCACGAGAGAAATCCGCAAGCGCGCACGGAAATACCGTTGTAGCACTTCACCCGGTGGTAGCGGGGGTATCGTATTTTACACAAGGACGGTCGCGCAGCGTGCTTTTCGGTCTATGTCAACCTAAGGCAAGGGTTTGTTTTTCTTAAGAGTAGCGAGGTATCTATAGGCTAAGTTTTTCAGGCGGTGATTCCTAAAGTCCGTTATCTACTCACTCGCGGCACCGGCCAACGCCCAAATGGGAAGCTTCCGGCAATTAGCTCTCGACACGGCCCGAGCGTGGGGATTTCAAAGGACGGACAAGGCTTGTCACGACCAAGCCGCCTACCCCTCAACCCCGGGATGCACCGCAAAGATAGAAAACCCTTAGTCTAGACACCACGTCTACACTGGTGATTATTACTCCGGGCGTGTCGACAAGGCTTACCCGTCCCCGGGTCCTTCTACCGAGCACGCCCCAAAGGAACGACTATCAATCCCGCAAGTCTATAACGGCTAAGAAATATACGAAGGAAATTAAGTAGTCGCAAGATAATCACAAGACTCCTTACCAAAGCGTAAAGCGACTTGCGGAGGTACAAGCTAGACGGGAACCGACAAGTTCGGCACTCCGTCCTCCTAGGAATCGCGGAACACCGAGAGGCGAACCGGCAACTCCGGGTAGAAAGAACAAAGCTTCTTTCTAGCTTTTCCCTCTCTCACTCTCTAGAATTAGAAGATAGAAGAAGAAGTAGAAGAAGAAGAACTAATTCTACTCTCTTGCACAAGTGGACTGGTTTCTCCTTGGAATTGTTGTGTAGAGAGGTGAAGAAGGGAGCTATTTATACACAAGGGGAGGGGCCTAAGTGCTAAAAACACCAAAAACCGACCTAGGAAAACCTTCCATATCGCCAAACCGACCATCCAACGTCGGTAGTGTCGGGCTTTGGAAGGTAACAAACCGCCTCCCGAAGCTAGGCCTGGCAGCCTCGGCCGAGTGCGGTCGCACCAGTGGTGCACGCGCACCACCGCCGCCAGGCCGCTTTGGGCGGGGCTTCGGCGGCTGGGCCACCTTGCTGTGAAAAGTTGTCTCGGTGGTCTTGGCCCGGCCCTAGTTTTTGACGTTTTGTCCTGTTTCTTGTTTGGGCTTGCCATTTGCTTCTTTGGGCCTTTTTCTATTTATTGATTTTTTATTTCTTTTCTTTGTATTTTTGGCCCAAAGTGATCATTCTTGAGTTGGTACCGCAAGTCCAAATAAACACCAAAACTTTGGAATATGTTAGTTGAAATCCCTATTTCTAGGTTGTTTTGGTGTCATGTTGACGGTGTTTAAATTGTAGTTGGTTCACAGGTCAACAAATGACACGTGTACCACAATGCGTAAATGCGAAGATATCACGGTCGGCCGTCCCACACGGGTCTGTATTTGAATAACTGATTACGTGACATTTCGAGGGTACGATCACATCTTAGACAATTATATGCGTAGGTGCGTAGACCCGCAGGCGAGCAAAACCCCGGGGCCACGAGGCGTTCCACGGCGTGTGTAACAAGGACTCACTACGCCCGTGAAGTTTGAGGCGCCCGAAATCCCGTGCGTATTAAAGCTTTATTCTGCGAGCGCTCGCTACGGAACAGTGCACGTAAAGTCGGACATTTAGAGACCCTAATAATGGGCGTCAGCGGCGGCGGCTGAAAGCCCTCAACGCGGCCTTAGAGGCTTTTTTTGGCATAGTGAACGTCATCAAAATGCGTCAAGAAGAACTGGCGGTCCTTGTTCCTCTCTTGTGGAGTTTTTCCTTCACAACCTTAACGGCTTCCTCGGCCCTCTCCTTCAAGGTTTTTCTAGAAAAAAAAAGGAGAAGTAAGAAAAAATAAGACAAAGTGTCCAGGAAATAACAACAAAGCATAAAAACACATACCAATAACGGCTTCGCCTTTGCACTGCATGGCTTTTCAACAAAGAATCTCGAAAACCTTTGCGGGTTACGAAACAGGCTTTGTCTACGTGACTCCGCTAAAGCATCAACCTTCTTATTCTTCTCAATCACCTCTCAGTCGACGAAGTGAGGAAGGATTCTCTCGTATTGTGCACTAACAAATGACTCATATGAATGTCTCTAGCTAACTTAGCTAATTCAGGACAATCATGATCATCGACAAAGTGGAAGTCAAATTCGGCCGAAAAAATCGGGAGTTGGATCCCTAAGTCTAGGAGAAGAGGGAGATGTAGTACCCGATGGGGAAGTTTACGTCATATTCACATCGGCATCCTCGCCACACCACAGAAGTCCCAAAATTCTGCGGGACCCAAAATTTTGTAAATATTCCGCAAGAGGAGTAAGCAAATCCGAGTCGAACCGGTAGGAGCAAAAGCCTTGGAAATTTTCCTAACCTCTAAATCTCGAAGAGAAGTGCCAAACTCGAACCCTCAAGAATTGGGGCACCGACTTCGCTATCGAAAAAAGATTAAGATTATCAAGCAAATCCACGCTAACTTTCTTAGCTTTTCTTCTTTTGAGGCTTCTCGGAGTAGCAAAGGTTTTTTCGGGACACGGGAACTTTAGTTGCATCTCGGTAGAAGAAGAAATCTTTGCGGCATCTTTTCTCTTCCTCTTCAACTTTTTATCGGCCCCCTTATCATCATCTTGATCCTTCTTTCCACAAGCATAGCGGAGGAGGGACGGGGTTTGTAAGTAATCTTAGCAAGTTCAAAGATTCGATTCAACGTCACATAATCGGCACCAATAATTTCATCCATCAATTTCCTCTCGATATGGAGATACTTCCCAAGCAACTCCATGGCTCCCTTCTCAACACATCAACAAACTCTTCTTCGCTCCTAAACCGCGAAGGCATCAGTGTATCTCTGTCAGGATAAAGATAGTCTTTTTTCCTAATTTTCTTCGCATGATAGCGAAGAAAATCCCACCTGCCGAAGCGGCCAAACACCCGGCAACCAAGTACTCCTCAACCAAATCCCTGGTCGACCGGCCGAGAAACAACCCTCTTAAAAGCCTTGGACATTCGAAACAATTCTTTGATGTAGAAGGTTCTGGCTTACACACAAAACGTTCTTTGTGCATGCTTGCTTGAAGCCAAAGGATAAGTCTTAAGAACACCTTTTCTACCACGATTTTCCTCAACCATAGGAACCTTATGGTAAAACCGGTAGTCATACCAACCATCCGCCCATTTGTTCTTTTGAAGCGGAGAAATCGCCTTTAACCTCGGCGGTTTTAAATGCGCAACATCCATAATAGAGCTTCCGCGAGACGTTGCTCGATCTTCCTACTACGAAATTGTGTATGCAACTCATACAAAAGAACGTAAAGCATCTATATCCCCGCTTTTGACTCCGCACAGCCCATATGAAAAACGACAATTTCACTATCGCATTGGGCGTGAGATGATGCATCTCAATATTAAATTTCTTGAAAACCTCTTCCAAAAATCTTGGGGGGGGCATGCGAAAATGTCCCTCCACATATACGTAGAGGAGAGGGGGGCTTGTTGGAAAATGTCCTCCCCATATGGAAGGAACCAAACCGACCTTGGTACACCTTCCTAATCAACCCAAACCGACCAACCAACGCCGGCAACACACTTTTTGGAAGGTAATGCACCGCCTTGAGAAAGCCGGGCCCCGGTTGGCGGCCGCCGGTGCTTGTAAGCGCCACTTGGTGCGGGCGCACCAAGATGTGGGCCGTTTGGCCTGAAATTTTGCAGGAGCGCGTGGGCCTCGGGTATGCTTCGTTTTGGCCCGTGGATCAACAAAATCCGATTTCGTATGAGAAAGTTATGCCCAAAACATTGAACCCATGTCCTGCGGCCCGGTATGATTTCATGTTGGATTTGGGCCTCGACTTCTTGGGCTTATGTATAGATGTTGATATTCATGTTTATGGGCATTTCTCCTCTCTTCTCCTTGCTTTTGCTTATGTCCATTTAGGGCCTTGTTATTCTTTATATGTTTTCCTTTACTTTTGGCCCGAAATGTGTATGTTTCAACATTGTCACGCAAAACAAGTGAAGTACCAAAACTTGTGGAAATGGTTAGCTCAAAGCCCTATCACTATTGTGTTTTGGTAGTTTTATACTAATGTTGACGGTATAAAATATGTAGTTAACGACCGTCAACAAACTCCCCCACACTTAGTCCTTTGCTCGTCCTCGGTGAAGGCTTAGGGACTAAAAGTGGTTCAATCTCCAAGATGTAGACACGCATACAAGTTATTCTAGGCCTCACCGCTTTGTGAGCATTCAAAAGTGGCTACCAAGTTATCTTGGACGATTGAGCAATGGAACGGCATGAATTCGTATCTCCTTGCTACTACTTATGTGCAAAGACTTGGTTGATTTTTTTTTGAAGATAAAACAACAATGCTCCATGGTTGATTCTCACATGGTCACTCATTTTGTGTCTTCTTACCAAAGCACTCTCGCTCTCACTCATCCTATCTTTTTGCTTTGGTTTTGTGGATCTTTGGAGTGGAGTGTTGCATACGCATACCTCTCGTATGTTTGTCGGGTCAAGCTCGGATCGTTGGAAAGAGGTGCCATACTCCTAGATCGAAATGTGCAAAAGTGTGTGGAAAAATATTTGTGGTATTTTTTTTTGTGGTTACTCCTTGACCCATGATCTCTCTTTTTTTCTTTTTGTATGCTTTTGGAGAGATACAGGCTACTTTTTTCTTCTATCTCTTTTTTTTTGGAGATGTGGGCTCTACTCACCCTCGGACACGTGTCCATTTTTCATCTCTTTTTCTCTTTTTTTTTTTTAGCCTTGTATCTTCTTTACGCATGATACTTTTCTCGATAATAGGAGATGCTCATGGCATAACTTGGATGGAGTATTTATTTTTCCGGATGTCGAAGATGCATGTTGTCGCCAATTCTCATTGTGAGAATCGGCATATATATATGGGTGTATGCGTGTTTTTACGATCTTGGGAGTATGAGCCTCTCTCAACGCGAGATCAATGGAGCCCGACAAAACTCAATACAATAGGTAGTAGCTATAGTGGATATTCATGTCATTATTCCAGGCTTTGGTAGGACTTGTCTAAGTCAAACCCGAGGAGCATGCTTTATTTGAATTTTTGAAATAAAACCAAGTCTCATTGCATAAGAGAGCAAGCATCAAGTCATTCTACCATATCTCAAAGCTCAATTATTTAGATGAACATGGGGTCCCTAACAGGTAGTTGCTCATCAAAAGTATGGTTTTTGGCGAGAATAAAGTGTATGCATGCCATGAATCAATTGGTAGACCGGAGATGGAGTTTTTTTTTTTTTTCAAGAAGTTTTGTCTTTTTGATTTGTTCAATTTCAGACCTCAAAACTTTATGGAGGATGTGAGAGAGGGAGTAGCACAAACCACCGCTTTGAAGAGGAAGGAGTTCTTGGTAGTTGTTCGTCTTGTCCTTCTCCATCGTGAATTGCTTTCGGTGTTCGTGCCTTTATGTTGGGGAGATCTCGGATGGGTGTGCTTGTATGCTTGAGAGATCTCCCCACACTTATTCTTGTACTGTTTTATTTTTTAAACAAAGAAAAACAAAACAAAAACAAACACATAGCTCTATCGACAAGAATACCGTGGAGCCTTTATTATGATTATTATTTTATTTATTTTTTATTTTATATATTTTTTTTATTCACCTCAACATCACTCAAGCAAGGCTAACATATAAAGAAGCATTGAAGAACATAGCCTTGATCATCTCCAACATAAGATACTTCCAAAGATCATGACAGAGCTCTAAGTTCATTAACCTAGCTTTGACACCATATCGAGCTTTGGTTAAAGGAGATCATTTTTAACCTAAGCACCACGCTTCATTTAAAAAGACCTATGGATGTATTACACGTATACATGTAGGTACACCCAAACTCAAAACATATGTCATGGCATGGGAAGCATAAAGTTTTATTTTCATGGAGACAAAAATGAGTGAAGAGGTGGTGAATGTTACCTTTGCTTACACAGTATAAATACCGTCGGCATTTATGGATGAAGCATTGAAGTTGTTCTTTGCGGTTTGCTTGATGGCTCAACCCGTGTGTATCTCGAGGCTAGGCCACACACACACACATGATGTGTGTGCGGGCCATGGGCCTTGATGATAGTAGCGAAGGATGAGAGAAAGAGTCCTTCCCCTGCTTGTGGTAGCAATGATGGGTGGAGTCAGGCGACACTTTGGTATGTATCTTGACCATGTGGGGCCGACCTCCTCCTCTCTTCTCTTATTTTTACTTTATATATATATATTTTTTTTTTTTGATAACCCCTTTTTTCTCACTTTTTCACTCTTTTTTCACTTTCTCTCTTCTTCTCTCTTTTTTTTACCTCTTTTTTTAAAAAAACTCTTTTCTCTCCATCTTTTTTTCAATTCTTTTTTTAGCAAGGTAGGGGTGACATCATCTTTTATTCACCCTCATTTTTTTATGATCCCTTGGTGGATGGAACTTGAGATTGTCACCATCTTCCCCACACTTAGACTTTTTGTGAAAAAGTCAAGTGTGCAAGGTCCGTCTCCTGTTGAGCATGTTCCATCACCCATGAACATCATAACTTTTTTTTTTGTGATGTAGCCCTCATGTTCTCGAAGCGTCGCATGCCTCTTTGTTCTTCTTAATCGATCTCCACCTGAAATGGTTAGCGACAAGAATACCCGAAGGTGCATACTAACTTGATAGCATGTTCTTGCTTTTATTAATAAGAAGAGAGAAAGACTTTTTTTAATATGATAGTCCAGGGTATCTCCCCGGCGTGCTTTCTTTTATGGTCATAAGCTTGACCATGGGAAAACATCCTATCTGGCGATGGTGGTGAAGTTCCCGGTTTCACCACTAAGAATTTAGCATTACGCTCAAGCCGCAAGGTTAGCGTCATCATGCTATTATTTTTGAGACTTGCAACCATTCTCTTAAAAAGGTTTACAAAGAGAACCAAGAGATGGTTGTGATCTTCATCGAAGCATTTGGCTAGAAGCAAGACAAACTCAAGAAGACCCAAAGGTGAGCATGTAGGAAGTCTCAATTGACAACTTGTTATGCTCAAAAATAGATTTACGCTTGGTCTCAAGAGTTGTCGCTTTTCGTGCTTGTCCATGGCACACCACGAGGGTTTATCCTTAAAAAGATGTGACATGAAGGATGAACGTTGAATCTTGACTATTGTCTCGAGAACAACATTTTGTTGGCTAGAGGGACATGACTTGTGTTCGGTGAGAGCGACAGGTGTTTCGTTTCACTAAGATGCGAAAGCAACTTGGGTGAAGCGAACATAGTTATGAACTTTGCCTCCTCAAATGTTTGGTTGGGAAGATGCTTCGCCTTTGGGATGTCTAGGTCCGAGAGGCGGAAGCAATCTTTCCCAATCTTCTCATATGGGTTTTTCGTGAAAAAGCTTTTTTTTTCTAGAGGGTAGCCTGTGAGAAGAATGAAGTCAAGGATGAGATAGATATGAAAGTCTAAGTGCACCTCGGTTTTTCGAGGTTCTATCATCATCCTTGAATTCAATCGCGAACTCTCAAGGACAGCATTCCTTCCTTCGGTGTTCATGGTTCGAGAGGGCTCAACGGTCGGTTCCAATGGCGGTACAAGAAATGGCTCAACCGATGAGGGCTCCTTAATGCTTGACATGCCCTTAATATAGAGGGGGAATAGGTTCTACTAACGGGAGAAGCAAGCTTCTCTAGGATGTGTTCAAGGGTTTTCCTATGTTCCGTTGTAGGTTTACGTGCAAACAACCCTCCAACGGCCATGTCAAGGCATAGGGCAGCATCTATGTCAAGACTCAAAAAAAAACATATGCAAAGGCACACTATCGGGTAATGACAAGTCTAGGCCAACATGTATAAACATTATAAATCGCCTAGGCTACACCTATGGACTCCTTCTCATCCTACTTGAGATCGAGGATTGTCCTTGGTAGGCATTGATGGGGAGGAATGCTAGACAAAAAATGTCTTTTGAGTTCTTCCCAAATCCCCATTCAAATTTCCTACGACAATAGTGTACTATTGTTTTGCTTTCCCTATGAGGGAGAGCGTAAAACAAATTCCACATGTGAATTTGTTGGATCATGCTAGGAATGCTTTGAGGGCATGATCATAATTCCTCGAAATCTAGTGAGGTGGCAACATAGATTTTCAAAATGGTCACCAGAGATGGAGTGCCCCTAACCAAAAGTTTTTAAAAAAAATTAGGGTGAGTTCATAGCCAGATAAAAATTTTGGTTTTGAAAAAGATTGTGGCTCTTGTGAACTCCCCATTGAAGCAAAAAGTTTTTTGAAAAGGAGTATGCTTCATTTTGAAAAAGAAAAATAAATAACTATTTTGTTTTTAGATACAAAGACACCCGTGCTCTAGGCTCGAGAGAATTACGACAACCATTCCCCTAAGAACGGCGCCAAAAAGCTTGTTGACGTTTCTTAACGCACCGCGTAGATAAATCCGCAAGCGCACGCAGAATTGTCATTGTAGCTTTCACCCAAAAAATATTCAGGGTATCGTATTTTCCACACAAAAACGTTTGCACTCTAATCTTTGAGCAGGCCACCCTAGGATAACTATGGATAGTGAGGTATCTTTATGGGCTTAGGTTTATTTGGTGCGGGATTTCTAGGGCTTGTTATCTCCTTGCTTCGGGCACCGCCCAACGCCCAACTATGAAGCTTCCGGCAATTAGCTCTACGTCTGCCCGAACGTGGGGGATTTCAAGGGACGGTCAAGGCTTGTCACGACCAACCGCCTACCCCCTCAACCGTGGGATGCTTACAAAAAGATAGGTGAACAGCTACACTATGTAAAAAGGCCTCTGAGGGCGGGTTGAGGGCTTCTGATCCGCGAACTCTCTGGCCGCGGCGCCGAGGTCTCTAAATGTCGACTTTCTGAGACCTATCCATAGCGGCGTCGCAACAGGCTTTAATACGAGCGGGTTTTGTGCGTCTCAAACTTCCAGTGCAGTAGTGAGCCTTGTTACACACACGTCCGTGGAACGCCTCGTCTGGGGTTTTGCTCGACCGTGTACAAGATTATCTCACATACCGCCTAAGATGCGATCAGAAAGCTCGGAAACCTCACGCACCCGCATCGATGACGGCGTACGCAGCGTCAAGTAGTGACGCACGCGCCGCCCGATGCGACCTATGGGGGTTGAATGTGCGGACGTACACAAGAAGACGCTCAGGCCACTAACGCGGCGGATGCATTACCTTATATGCATCGCCGCCTCTAATCGTTATCCATTCACGGACACCCGATCACTGAATTTCGTAACCCGTTATTCAAATACGCACCCGTGTGAACGCAAACCGACCAGGATATCTCTTCGTACTTACGAGGGCGCCGCGGTACACGCGTGTACGTGGTCGCCTCTGAAGCTACGAGACGCAGAGTTAGATCGCCGATCAGACAACTACTCCAGTTCACGGACGCTTGTTTTGTACTACCGCTCATGAACCTAATGTACCTCGAGGCGCTTCCGTGTCGCTCGTTCGTTTAAGTCGTCTTTAAACTACTGATCGCATGTTTAAAACGATCGTCCGTAATGTACCCTCGTGTTCACGCACGGTTGTTATAAATGCAATGTCGAGGAAGTAACACCACGAGCTACAGGCTTTTAGTAAGCTCGCCCGTGTTTCTTTCCGGCTATTACGAGACGTTCTTTCGTAACCACGTCAGGATTTAGTCGTTTTTGGCTGCATCTAACCGTTTTGATTCCGCACGCCCCAAAACGTTACGTATTTTCATACGCTTATTCGGTGTTTCGAGGCGTTTCTTCTATTCACGTGACCGGACATTTTGTATGAAACCTACACGGCGCCAAGATCGCCAGCCTATGGTCCGTACATAGATAACGCACCGTTTCAACTATCTATCGTGAAGAAATTGAAAATGGTAGACATCGGCAAACACAAATAATACGAGATGGGCAGTCCGATCACAAACAAATGGCGATCTACGGCGGAATTGTAAATTCAGGTGTATCTCGATTGTTCACACAGATGTACCCGGTTCTTCGGGGCACGCCACAGTTGTTCACAACACAAATAACACGGTTCACATGCATGTATCCGGCTTTGATCGTCATGCGGCAAAAGGGAAACAAGAACACGTTCACATGCATGTATCCACACCGATCGTCATGCGGCAAAGGGGCGAGAATCAACTCACGGTTTTCACAAAACGAAATGCTCGCCTTCGGGGCTGATGACATGTTCCATAAGAAACTTGGCCATCTTCTCTCTAATATCCTCCAAATTGATGGAATCTCCCCGTCAAGTCAAAATCCTAATACAAAGAAAGGTAGGCGTAAGTGTTTGTGTACACATGGTCTATATTGCCAAACAAAGGTAGGCACAAGATGGAGCTGCACTCGAGTTACCTCATGACGATCCAAATGAACTTGTTTCATCGCAGCCATCAAGTGGTGCACCGTGTAGAACCCACATGTCTTGTTATCGGTTTGCAACAGTAACACTTTAATCATATGAAGAAATTCGATAAATCTCAAAGGCCCAATATCCGTGTTTCCAATATCTCGCAAACATATATTCTCAAAAAAAAAATGCAAGCATACAAATAGATCCGAAGTTTACCTTCTTTTATGAGATGGGTTTAAGGTAGTGTTGGAGTCCAATAAAGTAGTTATGTCTAAGCATGGACAATTTATTGGTGAAGGCTATGGTTGCGAGGTTTGTTTCGCCCCTAAGTTTGGCGATTTTTGTAATAAGTCGGTGAATCGGATTTGTGACACAATTAATGATAATTCGAGTATTTGGCATTCTCGTTTGTGTCATGTGAAGTTTGGTGTCACATCTATCTAGCTTGCGCTTAACTCTAGATGTGAATTTTGGTGAGCTTGCGCTTAATTCTAGATTTCACCATTACCAAAGGTTCTAAGTGTCATAATTGTGTGCAATCTAAGCAACCTCGAAAAGCCTCACAAGGCGGTGGAGGAGAGGCTCTTGGCACCTCTAGAACTCATACATTCGATCTATGTGAGATGAATGGTGTGTGCAAAGAGATATTTCATGTCATTAATTGATGATGCTTCTAGATTTTGCTATATTTACTTGAAAAACTAAAGATGAGGTATTATTAGACTACTTTAAAATCTTTAAGGCTGAAGTTGAAAATTAACTAGAAAGAAAGAAAAATTAACCAACATGTCTTGTTGTCACTTATCGGTTTGCAAATCGTGCACTACAAACATATGAAACTTCATTGTTCACACAGATGTACCCTGGTTCTTCAGGGGCATGCCACAGTTGTTCACAACACAAATGACACGATTCACATGCATGTATCCGGCTTTGATCGTCATGCGGCAAAAGGGAAACAAGAATACCGCACACACATGCATGTATCCACCGATCGTCATGCGGCAAAGGGAACAGAATCAACTCACGGTTCTGGCGAAAACGCTTGCTCGACTTCGTGATGACATGTTCCATAAGAAACTTGGCCATCTTCTCTCTAATATCCTCCAAATTGATCGAATCTCCGGCCAAGTCAAAATCCTAATACAAAAAAAAAAAGGTAAGTGTTTGTTTTACACATGGTCTATACTAGAAAATAAGCGCGGCTTTGCCGCGCTCTAAAAATGATTTTGGGGCGATTTGGCCACCACGTGATGGAATGTGCAAACGTATTCTTCACTTATTAATTCTTAGTCAAAACTTATGATGGATATGCGGTTCTCAATGCGTGTTAGAGTGCTCAATACAAAGCTTGAAACACGGAACATATTACAGCGATATATATAACATAGATCGGTTTTTATACGGTTCTAATTTATCATCCCCGATTACCCTACCATAAATTGCACATTTTTCGAAATGATATTGTTTCACGGTCATCATGACAATCTTCCGTGAAATCAATGCAACCCGCAAGAATTCAAATGTTCAACATCCACTTTGTACACTTACTATGAAAACCCACCAAGTAACGATAACTTTATGCATAAGTTACATTAATCTATTTAATATGGACCGGATACCTCAAAGTACCAATAGGTGGAAGAAACCTTTAAGTTGATTTTACTCATAGGGCATCTTGCAACACTTTCAAATTTAAAAAGGTAGCAACAAGTAAAATTGGTAGTTGTAGGATTATTACTTGAGAAACTATTATTTTTAGGTAATAATCGTATGTGTTACCTGTATTAGTTTCGATTGTTAGAAAAAGCTCAGTAGCTCAACAGGTAGCAAAGTACAAAGCTAGATTTATTTAAAAAAAAAATTGATGATTAGTCGGATACTAAAGCTTAGAACTGAAATCATATATCGGTGAGGTATCCATGTGAGGATAAGATATTTTAAAAAGTGCATTTGACTTGTATCATCAATGCATATGATGGGGAATACTATGCATTCAATTGATCATAACAAAATCAGGTGACTACAGTTCAAATCTAAGGTTCAATCTTTTGTTTTACATAAACAAATACAACTATGCATTGATAATTCCAAAATCTAACACAAATTTATTGATATACTTATAGTGTGTTTGGCAATCCCTGAATTCATAGGAATTGCTAACAATGAATATCGATCTTGTTGTTTATCTTAAGTACCCATCTATTCTTGTAAAAGTTGGGCTAACTTAAAAAGTCATTATTGATGTTGATTCATGATCGGTAATTATGCCTTTTTATAAATGAAAATTTCAAAGTGGGATACTATACATAGGAAGCTCCTAATTAAATATCCCGAGGTTCATGAATCACATTTTTTGAAGAAAAGTAGTGTAAGGAAGCATGGTACTCTAGCTTCATTGAATTAATAGGATGCAACACACGGTAGAGGGTGCATTGTAACTTGTAAGATCTCCATGCAGCTAAAAGCGGACATCGAAATGCTTGTTGATGATATTTCCATAGGTGGAGGACAACAACCTCAATAGCAATTGCAAACCAAATGTCCCCGAGTGCATTTGTAAAGTGAATAAAAGGTAAGATGACAAAGTGAGCAACATATAATGACGAAAGTAGTTATAATTGGTGACTATTTCCAATTGCACCGCCCATCCATTCGCTAAAAAGCCAATTCAAATGGCCATATGAGATTGATGCTTTGGAATTTGCATTTAGCTAGAATTTCTTTTGAATTACACAAAATGATTGACAAGTTAATTCCATGAATTTTGTTGGAAAATAATAGTATATGTAGTCTCTTGAAAAAGTGAACCAAACTTTGTTTTTCGAACACAAACTTTTTTTCAAGAAATGGTAGCTCTAGAAATGGTTGTACTGTACCATGCTTATGTTGCCGGTTTTGCTAAACGACCCCATCTACCCGACGAAGCTTGGTTAGAAAGGATAAAAAGCTAAGCACTAAAACTTGTTTGCATTTTATAAAAGCAGTTGGATTAGGATGCGTCCATCATGAGATCCGTCTTTGTCCTAATCAAATCAAAGCTATAGCAATACGGAAAATTACAAAACATGAATGGGTTGATCTTGATCTACTCAAGCGTTGTTGTTTTTAACTTCAAGATACAAACTTCAAAGCGAATCAGACATGCCCGGCACGTGAAGCAAGCTCTTCGGTTCGAATCCACTAACACAAGGTCGGTTGTTTAGCATCGACGTACCTCTTCAAGTTTGTCCGCTATTGTCAAACTATTTAACATGACACAATGCGAAGCTAATATTTACACTTTTTTTTTTGCAACATAAGGCAACAAAAGCATAAAAAAAATTATAATGCAAAGATTATTGTGTATATACATTCCTCCGTAAGGACACATCACAACAGATCCAATAAAATTGTGTTGCTATTTGTAGAACCTTGGGGAATTTATTTTGCATTTATCAATTTATGCTCATTACAATAAATAAAGAAATTTTTTAGCTAGAGTAGCATATTATGCAAACATATTTTCCATGAGTAGAGGATTAAGTTATGAATCTAACAAAATTAATTTTACATTACTTGGATCTATAATTACTTTCCTAGGAGTTTTTCAAATCTCGCACGCATTAGTACAATGTATAGTTCTTATTAGCATGTACTGTTCACCTTCTAGAGAGAACTCGTAGCGCCGCGTATTTGCTAGCCTACCTTGCATACCCCCGACCGCGCTTGCGCCTCGTTGGTCCTCTGTAGCGCCGCCTAGGGATGCCATGCCGTGGTCGCCGTGGGAGGGAGGCCCGCCGGCGGCCACTGGCGCGCCCGAGCCCTACACCGTCGGGGTGGTCGCGGCTCCCGTGCTTGCGTCCCTAGCCCGCTCCGGTGGCGGAGCGCCCACACCGCCACTCCCGCTCGCGCCGAGGTCGCCGAGGCTGCCCGCCGCAACCCCCGCCCGCGTCGGGGTCGCCGGAGCCGCCGGGACCCCACTCGCGCCGGATGAGGGAAGTGGAGGAGTCGAGGGTGAAGGCCGGGGAGCCGAAATGAAATGATCGGCCGTGAATGGCTCGGGGATGATGAAGTGGGTACAAGACCGAACCAATCCGCATTGATTGGGCGGACCGGATCGTATGATGGCTCGATCCAATGGCTAGTGAGTAGCGCGGCGTGGCCTGATCCGTTAGCCCGCTTTTTGGTGCGAGATCGTATGTAGAAGATTGCCAAACAAAGGTAGGCACAAGATGGAGCTGCACTTAGAGTTACCTCGTGACGATCCAAATGAACTTGTTTCATAGCGACCATCAAGTGGTGCAATCGTAGAACCCACATGTCTTGTTATCGGTTTGCAATAGGCACTGCAATCATATGAAGAAATTCTAATAAATCTCAAAGGTAGGCACAATCATATGTAGAACCCACATGTCTTGCGCTTAATTCTAGATTTCACCATTACCAAAGGTTCTAAGTGTCATAATTGTGTGCAATCTAAGCAACCTCCAAAGCCTCACAAGGCGTTGGAGGAGAGACTCTTGGCACCTCTAGAACTCATACATTCGATCTATGTGAGATGAATGGTGTGTGCAAAGAGATATTTGATGACGTTGATTCATGATGCTTCTAGATTTTGCTATATTTACTTGCGAAAACTAAAGATGAGACATTACCATTAGACTACTTTAAAATCTTTAAGGCTGAAGTTGAAAATTAACTAGAAAGAAAGATTAAACATCTAAGGTCGATCATGGTTGTAAACCAATTGGATGTAAGTGGATATTCAAGAAGAAGCTTAGACCTGATTGTGCTATTGACAAGTACAAGGCTCAGCTTGTGGCTAAGGGTTATACTCAAAAGGAGGGTTTCTTTGATACTAATTCACCTGTTGCTAGAATGACCACTATTCAAACACTACTCTCCTTGGGTGCCTCATATGGTCCGATCATTCATCAAATGGATGTGAAGACAAACTTTTCTTAATGGAGAGTTGGATGAGGAGATTTACATGGATCGGCGATGGGTTTGTAGTAAAAGGTGAAGAGCAAAAGGTGTGGAAGAGAGTGGGATTACTTTATCACAATCTCACTATGTTGAGAAGGTCCCGAGCCGATTTGGCTATATGGATAGAAAGTCTTCTCCAAAGACCTTATGATCCTAGTGTGACATTGCAAAAGAATAAGAAGTGTACCAGAGATCAATTGAAGTTCGTACTCTGAAATTGTTGGTTCACTCATGTATCTAGCTAGTGCAACTAGACCAGAAAGGGCCTTGTGCTATCTTAAAGGTACAATGAGTTATGGGATTCACTATTCCCGCACCAGTCGTGCTAGAGGGATATAGTGATGCGAACTGGATTTCTAATATTGATCAAATCTACGCCACTAGTGGGTATGTTTTTACTCTTGGGGGTGGTGCGGTGTCATGGAGGTCTAGTAAACAAACTATTTTGACTAAATCAACCGTAGAGGTAGAACTTACTTTGCTTTGGATACGGATATGCTTTGTTATATGAGGCTAAGTCATGCTAGTATGATACACATGTTTGGACTAGTTGTTATGATCATGTTATGCTATATGATGTTGAATCATGCTATGATCTTGATAAGAAAAAAAAAATGCATGGGTCGGTTGTAGGTTAGGAAACACTCCTTTGTTTTATTGCGGTTTTCAACGGAAGCGTGTCGACTTCAAGCCGGGGCTATGGTTGCGGAGGTTTGTTTCGCTAAGTTTGGCGATTTTTGTAATAAGTCGCCGATATGAAGCACAATTAATGATAATTCGAGTGTTTGGCATTCTCGTTTATGTCATGTGAATTTTGGTGTCACATCTATCTAGCTTGCGACTAATTCTAGATTGGGGGTATTGCATTTCTACCCTTCTGAAAAGGCCAATTGTGATTCTACCCTCGCTTTTCATCATCTTGCATTTTTGCCCTTACTACGTTAGAAGGAAGCATCGCTTTACCCCTCCTTTGTATTCCGTTAGTTATTTTGATTTAAAAAATCAGAAAAATATGGGAACCCTAGTAAAAAAACCCAATGGACACAAATGCCCTTGGCCACTCGCATGCAACGTAAACGTTTGGTTCGTTCGATCCGTCCGCCGCCCACGCGACGCTGGCTGCGGCCGGCGCATGACTCCTTCACGTCGTGCGGCGAGGTCGGGAGGACTTCCGGCGGCGACGCTGCAGCGGGCAAGCGCGGGCCCGTGTGCGGAGCAGCGCGGCAATGGCGCCCGCAGCCCCAGCGGCGCGGTCGGGCGGCGCGTCTGCGTGAAGCGGGCGAGGCGCGGGGCGGCGTGGCGGCTTCCCACGCAGCGTGAAGAAGGCCATGGCGGCGATCCAAAGAGCAAGCGGCCAGCGAGGTGCCATGGAGGCTCCTCCCGGGAGAGAAACTCGAGAATCGACGACCTTACGATTGAAGTTCAAAATCGTCCTATAAAATGGTGCAATGGAATGTAAATCAGTAACCATCTAGATTTTTAGATGAATTTTACTATTTAAGTGTCTTGGCTTAACTTGAGCGAAAATGATTACATTTGCTACATTGTGCATTAGGTGATTACGGAGAATCGGCTTCCAAATGTTAATGACAACGAAACTCAATGGGACTTGAGAGTTATAAATGGAGGAACTAAGTGATTTCCTTTTGATGTCTTTTGTCTCTGTAGGTTTGTGTGCCCTGGTGAGGGCCTCCTCGATGACATTGTCCAGGATATGTTCGAAGAACACCCAATGGTCAACCCAAGAAGGCGTGGGACTAAGCACATGCGGAAGATCCTCCAATTGATGGGTGCAATGTCCAATACATCGTGGAGTCGAAATGAAGTTTCTTCCTTATCATCCTCGAGCTACCCCCGGCCTTGTCCAAGAAATTCGGTAGAGAAATCACCGATATATATCTATATTTGCATGTTGTGTAGAATTATATGTAATAAGTTGGGTGATGTTGCTGCCATTTTTTAAAAAAAAAAAACAGGGTAAAATCACAATGCACACAAGAAAAGTAAGGGTATTTTTGCAAGGGCAAAGTTGTCCTAAAAGGCTCGCTTAACACCGTTAGCACCGATAATCGGAGTAAGGGTAAACTTGAGCTTCATTTTTACAAAACAAGGGTAAAAATGCAAGATGATGAAAAGCGAGGGTAGAATCACAATTGGCTATCTCAAGAAGGGTACAAACACAATAGCCCTTCTAGATTTCACCATTACCAAAGGTTCTAAGTGTCATAATTGTGTGCAATCTAAGCAACCTCGAAAAGCCTCATAAGGCGTGGAGGAAAGACACTTGGCACCTCTAGAACTCATACATTCGATCTATGTGAGATGAATGGTGTGTGGAAAGAGATATTTCACGACATTAATTGATAATGCTTCTAGATTTTGCTATATTTACTTGCTGAAAACTAAAGATGAGGCATTCATATGAAAAAAAATTCTAATAAATCTCAAAGGCCCAATATCCGTGTTCCCTAATGGGCTTTATTGTTTCAAAGAAGCGTAGTTTAGCAACGATTCGTTTAGTAGGAAATTTTTGTAAGACAAGATAGTAGTAGTACTCAACAGAAAGCAAATTAGGTTCTTGAGCTTGTATATTCATCTATGAAGAAAATAAGTAGCAGAATTATCACCTTCCTCACTTCGGCAACCGAAAAATTTCGGCGACGGATGATGACGCGTTGATGCCTCACGCTATTGGATGGAAATCAATCGAAGTAGCCGTCGCCTGAACAGATTTGAAAATTTCAGTCACCTGGATATTAGGAAGGCCTTAATATTCACTTACGTAATAGGAACTAGAAAGTCTACGAGGACTACACAATCCACGAGGCACCGATTACAAAAAATTGCACTCTCAGCTAACAATAACACGATTCACATGCATGTATCCAAATGGTCATCATGCAGCAAGGGAAACAAGAAACTAATGGTTTACTAAACAAAATACTTGCCTTTTGTTGACATTTCTTAGCGCAATCAAAGGAAACAGTATAAAACCCATCCCCAATAAAAGCGCCCGAGAATGCGCCGCCGACATTCCCAAGTAAACCACCATGTCGGTGATCCGAAAGGGATTGTCAACGGGATAGATCTTGCCATCTTAGATATTTCATCCGCATAGCGCATCGGATCTATCATTGTAGCACTTCACCCTAAGTATTTAGGGTATCGTTATTTATATTTTCCCAAAGGAAGGCATGTGTTTAATAAACTAGCATGGCATCCGAATAGAGGAACATGTGTTTGCTTAGACCAAATTGTTCATAACAGGGTAAGCGATAACGGTTTTTGGATAGTGTGATACACACTTAAGAATCCACCAACAAAAGGATAAAGAAAATAGATAAAGAATAAATGAATAACCTAATGGAGTAATTCTAATGTATCTAGTCATGGCCATACAAATGAATAGCTAGGATCATATGCAAACTGATCTAGGCATAGTTAGGTCTAGGATAACAGGGAGACTCCCCGGATACCATACAGCCCGATGGGAAGCATTTACGAACTCCTACGGACATACGAACGTGGGGGATTTCAAGGGCGGTCAAGGCTTGTCACGACCAAACCGCCTACCCCCTCAACCGTGGCATGCACTCATATTCACCGTGTGTCGTAATACCGGGCACCATGCCCGCATATCGAGCACTACTCTTGTCCCCGGGATCCCCACTCGTCGAATGGACGGACTAGAACAAGAGCAAACCCGAAGGAACAACGAACCGATATCCCACCTCTAATCAAGTTAGGCATATGATGATCGGCGAAGAACTGAGATGAACATGTCAATATTATGATATGTAAACTATATGCTAGTTCATATACCAACACAAGAACATGATCAAGACTATACTCTAGTTCATAAGTTAGGCCAAGAACATAGATATAAGACTTGTAAAATAGAAGAATGCTCCATAGAGAGATGTATTACCAAAGCACTTTCTTCTAGGAGACAAGCCCTCCTTGTAGCTCTTCTACTCCAAGTGCTAACCAAGAACTAAGAAGAAGAAGAAAGAAGAAGTAGAAGAAGTAGAAGAAGAGAGAGAGGGTAGAGGTGGTAGAGAGAGAGATTTCTTGGTTTCTTTGGACTCCAAGTGGTGTGTGTTGAGAGAGGGGAGAGAGGGTGCCTACTTATACACTTGGAGGAGGGGCCTAAGTGCTAAATTACACCAAAACCGACCGTAAACCTTCCTAATCTGAGCAAACCGACCATCCCACGGCGGGAATCCCCATTTGGCAGGTGCACGAACCGCCCTCCCCGAGGCTGGGGCGCACCGCCTCGGGGAAAGGTTGGCGCACCGTGTGGTTGCGCGCACACCCCTAGGCTCGGCCCGGCCCGGGTCTCGGTGGGGTGTCTTCCATCGTCTTGCAAAGTTGTGGGCGGGCTTGGCTCGGCCCCCGTTTGATGTTTTGGGTCGATTTGCTCCTGGGCTTGTGTTTTGCAATAATGCGCTTTTCGGATGGCGTACTTTGGTCGATTTTCCACCTTTTATTATAAATCTGCAAAATAAAATAATAGACACTACAAGTGGAATCTTATTAGTGACAAATGTATATGAGTATAAAAGGTATAGTTTTACCCCCTTTTTGGTAGTAAGTTGACGGGGAAAAATATGTCGTTGGTGACCGTCGACAAACTCCCCCAAGCTTACCCTTTGCGCGTCCTCGAGCAAAAGAGATAAGTACTTGGTTGTTGATCGGGGAGTTGCTACTATGCCGATTACGTTTTACAAGTGCCGGGGTTATAATAAGATTTTCTACTAGAGTTTGAATAAAATGGCACATCTTTTTCCCACCCTTTATTACCTTTCATCGTAGCGGGGCTTTCTAGCTTTTCTCAAAGTCTTGGCGGTTGCGATAGAACGGTTATAACAGAAATACTTATCATTCGCCCTTTTGATCAACTTTTCTTATCCGGGATTTTATTTATTTTTCTGAGAAAGCATGGGCTTTATTGCTATATATGTATATTTTTTTTTGGAGAGGTGGGCTCTGCTCGCCCTAGACTTTTGTCTTTTATTTCCTCTCTTTCTTTTTTTTTTTAGAGATGTGGGCTCTAATCGCCCACGGACACTTGTCCATTTTTCACCTCATTTTTCCTTTTTCTTTTTTTTTAGCATAGCCCATATCATTTATGTTTTCTTTCAAAGTAGGTTCCCGGATGTCAAGTTTCTCTTTTTGGACGAAATCATAGCAAATCCATTTGTACCATATCATACTTGGCAACAACTTAGACTAGATAGAGCCTATGCAACCCACAAGAATCAGGTTTTTCAGGATGAGTTTTTTAGAATTAGCCACTAAATCCAAACTTTAGAGAAATTCGAATTATAAACTAGGCACATGCAAAGCATAAGGCAGAGCGACTATTCATCATTTCAACAAGGGACTAAGACTAAACATTTTTATAGCTCACATATATAAGCATTAAGGCAAAAAAAAGAGCTACTTATTCATTTTTTTTCCAATGCAAGATTGCTGAAATTTAAACATGCTAAAATAAAATAAAATTTGATAAATATGCAATGCAATGATACACATGGGGGTCCTCCCCAAGCTATCTGGAGGCCCGTGGGTATCTTTATTTATTTTTGTTCTTTTTTTTTTTTTAAGATAGCTGCCATTTTACCTTCGGCGGAGGGTCTACTCTTTTGAGTCTAGGCGGGACTTTCTCCAATTTTGTTGTTTGATGGTGCACCATCTCCCGGAGATATGGAGGGCTGCACTTCTTTTAGCTTCCACACCTTTTGTGGAGGGGTGTATTTTGATTGTTTCTTTGGTTTTGGTTCTTCTTTTTTTGGTGTGGAGCTACCTTCCGGGGCCTTTTGTCCTTTTTTGTAAAGATGGGGACCTTTTTCTTCTTTGGTTTAGGAGCTGTCTTTTCTTTTGTTCCCATCTTTTATGTTTTTCTTGACTGCCTTGGAAGTCTTCTTAGGTCTTTGGGGGCTGGATTTCTATTTCTTTAATGCCTTGCTCCCCATATTTTATCCGAATCATTTTGCACTCTTTCGAGACTCGAGGCCTGAATTCAAATTTTTCTTCATTGCCATTGATATTGAAGCGGATTTCTCCGGCCCCAACATCGATCTGTGCCCCGGCGGTGCTCAGGAATGGTCGTCCAAGGATGAGTGGTGTATCTTTAGTAAATTCCATGTCTAACACCACAAAGTCAACTGGGACAAAATACCCCCGGATTTTCACAGGTATGTCCTCTGCAATCCCCTGCCGGATACCTTATGGATGAGTCTGCCAGGTTTGTAGTGTTGTTGGTGTTTCTTAGCGTAAAGCGAAATAGTCATAAGCGCACGGAAATACCGTTGCGACACTTCACCCTAAGTGTTCGGGTATCGATTTCCACGAGGAGCGGGCGTTAAGTCGGGGCTTGACTAGCTATCGGGGATGAAGATGGAAAGGGTGAATTGGGTAGTGAGTTTCTACTACGCCAGATTATCCTAAAGCCAAATTACTTCTTTTCTTATACGTTCACGTAGCCACCGCTCTCCCAGGTGCGCCCGGAAGGGTCGGCCTCCAGACTACCGCACAACCCCGGACGTGGAGGAATACTAAGGTCGAGCAGGGGCTGTCACCACCTGCCGCCTACCTCACTACCGTGGGTGATTGGTAAACGAGGGTGACTTGTAGTTTAGACACCACGTCTACACTACTTATCACGTACTCTAGCGTTGGCCGGGAGCATCCGTCTTCATCGAGTCCTCTAATAGAGCATCTACCGATATGGTAAACAACGAACCGGGTGAATGTATAATTAAAGTAATAATTTAAACTCAAAGATAATTACTTAAATAGAACACGGATCTCTTACTCAAACCGGTAGGATGATCCGTAGAGGTACAAGTGCGGAGACGGGGCCGAGCGGGTTCGGAACTCCGTCGCTTAAGGCGGGAGGGTCGCTACTCCTCTTCTCCACACTTCTTCCTCTCTCACTCCCTTCTACTTCTAACTTGGCTCCTTTCCTCTACTCCAATGTGTACTAAATGTGATGAAGTGGAGTGTGTGAGAAAAATGGTTGTGTATTGATGTGTATGATGATGATTTACAAGTGAGGGGTGCCTCTCTTTATATAGTGGAGAGGAGGAGGGAATGGAGGGCTCTCCTTGCTTCGAGCTATTCTTGGCGGGAATGAAATTTTGCACCGCATGCAACCGCCGCTTGAAGATCGCTCAAATCGCTAGAGAAAGGGCGGGAACTTTTGCCAAAAAGTTGCGCCGATCATGCCGCAAGGGGCGGCCGCCCCACAGTTTGGGCCTCCCGGCCCGGCCTTCTCCCGTTGCGCGTTTTGTCCTTCAAATGTTGGACCTATGATGGTGCATGGGCCAATTTGTGCGCGGGTTTGGTCGTTTTGATTGATCCACTCCTTGGCGTCTTTTGTTCAATGCGCTTTCTAATTTATTTGGCGACTTTGTACTGTTTTCCACTTTTATACCTGCAAGATATGTTTTCTACAATACAAGTGAAACTAGGTTAGAAATAAATGCATATGCACCATGAGAGTGTTCATTTCCCTTCGAAAGAACCTGAGTTAGCGGTGTTTAAATGCTCGATAATGACCGCCAACAACTCCCCACACTTGGCTTTTACTCGTCCTCGAGTAAAGTTAATCTTTTAAGTTTTTCACGAGGTTTGTTTCCTTTGTCAATAACCAAAGTGTTACGTCACATTACCTTGAATGATCGTGCGATGGAGATAAGCGGGGAGTTCTTTCTTTCTACTTACACCGCACAAATAGACTTGGTTGTTTTTCAAATTTTTGAAAAGAATTTGTGTCACCGGGTTTAATCAAACTTGAGAGTACCAACAAAATTGCTTACTTCCTTGTATGAAATGTCAAGTCAAATTCTAGATTAATGGAGAGAAGTGTCATATTCCTAGATCAAAGATGTGCATAGGTAATGTTCTTTTTAGTTATGATGCCTCTTTGCGGTCAAAGGGTCATGGGCTTGCTACTCTTTTTCCCTTTTTTTTTTTTGGAGAAGTGGGCTCTACTCGCCCTCGGACACTTGTCCATTATTTCTTCTCTTTTTATTTGGAGAAGTGGGCTCTACTCGCCCTCGGACACTTGTCCATTATTTCTTCTCTCTTTTTTTTTTTAGATAGGCGGGCATCGATGTACCCATTGTTTTTTCTATGTGGGCACGTGCCCATTTTTTTAGCACACCCATGACTTTGAAGCATACAGGGTTTCATCATATTTGAAATATCAATTTATTTGTGCACATGTACTTGATCTTGGGACCATGAAACTTTCTCAAACATTAATCTTTGAATTTGACGAGATGCAATAAATAAGGAAGTAGCTATTTTGTTTGAATACTTGGTTCATGTTTTGATTGTCCCAGGAACATTATTTTGAGTTATTTATCTTTAAATAGGAAAAATCAAGTCTTATTTGTACAGGGAAGGAGAAATTCAAGTAATCATGCTCTCTCTCAAAGCACAAGAATTCGAGATAATGTGTGGCTCCCCCCTTTTTTTTTTATAATGGATTGACGAAAAGGATAAAGTTTGTCTATGTTTTTAAGTTAGCATATGAGTTTAATCTCCCCACACTTGTTTCTTTTATAGAAGTTAACAGAGAATAGAGAAACAAGTGCACAAAAAAATATTCAAAGACAAACTTTATTGATCTTCAGGCAATTACAATGTAAATAAACAAAAATAAATGCGAGGAATTAAAAAGCCCGAAGCAATCGGTGATTTTGAACCCTCTTTATTGTCTACGCTAGACGGTCTAATTTTTCATTGAACCCGCGACGCATAGTCGAAAGAGAATCTTCTAGATTTTTCACTTCTAATGTCGCTATAGCTACTTCATTATGAATTTTCTTCATTCTTGTTTGTAGGCTGTTGATCCTTGTGTTGATCACTCAAGTGTAGTTTTCTTCTTAGGTTTTCTTCTTCACTATCACTTTGAAAAAAAACCGGGGGCTGTCCTCTAATAGGAGGGCTCCCTAGTGGTGGTCGAATTCTTTTGACTACGTGTGCTGGCTTCTTGAGGGCAGTTTTTTCTATCGACGGCTTCATTTGTGCGGGAGTTGTGGTTGATTTGGATGGCAGTTTCCTGGAGATGAGTTTTTCGCGTTGGGTTTGCTATTTACGGGAGGTTTATGAGGCCGGTTCGTGCTAGGTGAACCCTTGTTTCTGATTGGGAAGGATGGCCTGGGAGTTTTGATAGGTGGTAAGATTGCCGGTGGTTGAGGCGACACGAACATGGCTTCTTCTATTTCTTACGGGTTTTCTTGGAATGGTTCAATGTCTAATCCTAAGGAGAGGTATAAAGCTTTGTTGTTTCCCATGGGTAGGTTGAGCAAGTAAGAATGAGGGAGAAGAGGTGGCTTGGTGTGGTTTTTTCATGGGGAAATGGTGTTCAATTTATAGCGTTTTGCATCGAACCGTGACCGTGCACCATAGGTATTAGGATAGGCTCGCTGGGATTAATCCATAGGAGAAGACGGGGAGGCACGGGGCCGCAAATGGGGGCCGACCGCCCCATTGCGGCCGCCGCCGCAGCCGTAGCGTGCCATGTGCACAACTTTTTTCATCTTATCTCTATCTTATCCGTGTTCTTCCCCCATGGTGGTGCACCTGGGTGGATAAACCCCGTTTATGTGATGTTTTCTTATTTAGGATAAAAAAGAAAAGAAAAAGTAAAAAGTAATGGCTATGTAATTTTAAATTTATTATTTATTTTTATTGTGTTTTCTATTTAATATGTTGGTAGCAATTGTTGAGTTATTTTTATATTGTTCAAAATCTACCAACATTATTTTTTCTATATATTTATTTGGAGAAGGCTCGAGAAAACTTTTAAACGTTGGTCATTTACCTTTGATAAATTACACGAGTCGTCGGTGATGGTGATTGCGCCATGGGGTGTGACGTCGGCGGCGATGTATGGCCCTTTCCATTTACTTCGCTTCCCTCCACCCGAATAGCTTTACACGAGTTAAAGAGTAGTACCTTGTCTCCTTCATGGAAAGTTTTTACGTTGGATTCGGTGATCGTGCCATCTTTTTGTTCTTTTTCTTTGTATAGCTTGGCAGCGTGATATGCCTTCTCCCTCCATTCCTCTAGCTCGGTTAACTGTTTTTGTCTATTTTTTTCCCGGCTAGCTTAAGGTCCATGTTCCATGTCTTGATTGCCCGAGAGGCTCGATGTTCGAGTTCTGCGGCAAGTGGCAACTTTTTCCGTGAGACCGGTTGGAATGGTGGCATGTCAATGGGGGTTTTATAAGGCGTCTGTATGCCCGAGTGCATCGGGTAGCTTGTCTTTCCATCCCTTCCCCATTGCATTGACAGGTTTTTACGAATGTTTTTGATTTGCTTGTTTGATGTTTTACGCTGGGCGCTTGTCCGAGGATGGTAAGGTGTGGCTATATTGTGCTTAGATCCCGGCTCTCGTAAGAAAGCTCGAAAGGATCTGTCTATGAAGTGTGATCCTTCATCACTTATGACCATCCTTGGTGTTCCAAACCTTGGGAAAATGATCTCATGGAACATTTTTACGGCATGTTTGGCATCGGCGAGGGCATGCCGAGCTTCGACCCACTTGGACACGTGGTCGGCGCGATGAGGATGTACTTCACTATCATGGGACTTTGGAAAAGGTCCCATGAAGTCAATACCCCAAACATCGAAGACTTCTACTTGGAGATTGTAGTTGAGGGCATGGCATTTCTTGACGTAATCCCTCCTTGCAAGCGACACTTTTGGCATCTTCGATGAATTCTCTTGTGTCTTGGTACATCGTCGGCCGGAAGAATCCGCCTTTGCCGGTTTTGGCTTGAGTGCGATGTACTCCATAATGGCCTCCGTGCGGAGCTGCATGGCATTTTTCAATGATTTGTTGTCCCTCTCACGGTGGGTACACATCTCCTTAGCATGCCGTCGGCACATACTCGGTATAGGTGCGGATCATCCACAGGTGGCGGCGACTCTCAATTTGTAACTTGTGCCTTAATTCGCCGGGTGGTGCGTAACACGAAACCATGTAATTCACAATATCTGCATACCATGGGGTTTCGTCCTCCACCTTGAGGAGCATGTCGTCAGCGTAGGAAATCATTGATAGGTAACTCCTGCATGTTAGTGAATTGCAAACGCGACAAATGATCCATAATGCTGTTCTCTACTCCTTTCTTGTCTTTAATTTCTAAATCAAATTCTTGGAGTAAGAGAATCCATCTTATTAGTCCGGGTTTAGCGTCTTTCTTAGTGAGCAAGTATTTCAATGCCGCATGATCCATGTAGACAATCACTTTGGATCCCACTAAGTAAGACCTAAACTTATCAATAACAAACACGACAGCTAGGAGCTCTTTTTTTAGTTGTGGCATAATTTAATTGAGCTCCATTTAGCGTTTTGCTAGCATAGGCGATCGCGTGATGCTTTTTATCTTTGGTTTGGCCAAGGACCGCACCAACGGCATAATCACTAGCATCACACATGATTTCAAAAGGCGGCGACCAATCGGTGGTTGAATGATTGGTGCTGAGATGAGTGCTTCCTTAATGGTGAGAAAAGCTTTCATGCACTCATCGGTGAACTTAAAAGGCACATCCTTAGCTAGCAAGCTTGTTAACGGTCTAGAAGTTTGTGAAAAATCTTTTTATGAACCGTCTATAAAATCTGCGTGGCCTAGAAAGCTACGATTCCTTTCACGTTCACGGGGGAGGTAGTTTTTCAATCACTTCAATTTTTGCTTTATCTACCTCAATCCCTCTTTCGGACACTAGATGTCCAAGGACAATGCCCTCTCGGACCATAAAATGGCACTTTTCCCAGTTTAGTACCAGGTCCTTCTCTTGGCATCGTTGCAAGACTCGATCAAATTCTCAAGACGATCGTCAAGGTTTTTCCATAGACGGAGAAATCGTCCATGAATACCTCCATGATTTCCTCAATCATGTCGAGAATATTGACATCATGCACCGTTGGAATGATGCGGGTGCATTACACAACCGAATGACATTCTCCTATATGCGTACGTTCCATATGGGCATGTGAAAGTTGTCTTGCTTTGATCATCGAGGTGGATGGGAATTTGGTGATAACCTGAATACCCATCGAGGAAACGAAGAAAGAGTGTTTCGCTAACCGCTCCAACATTTCATCAATGAAAGGGAGCGGAAAGTGATCTTTCTTTGTTGCCGCATGAGTTTTCGGTAGTCAATGCACATTCTCCACCCCGTGACGACACGCTTTGTGGAATTAATTCATTTTTAGCGTTTTCAATTACCGTCATGCCTCCTTTCTTTGGTACCACCACGACGGGGCTAACCCGGTCGTTGTGTGGTGCGGGATAGATATCCGGTGTGAAGAAGTTTGAGGACTTCCTTCTTCGCGACTTCTCTCATCTCATTATTAAGCGGTTACAGGTTCACGTGAGGGTGATTTTTCGGGTCAACGGGGGATGCGATGAGAGCAAATCGGAGGGCTAATCCCTTTTAAATCATGCAATGAATACCCCAAGACCGTCCTATGTTTTTCTAGTATTTTGATCAATTTGGATGACTCCTCATCGGTTAATTTATCACCGATGATTATGGGAGCATTTTTTGTCATTGTTTAGGAAAACATAGTGTAATCCTTCAGGAAGGGCTTTTTAGTTCAATGGGAGGTGGTGTCGTTTCTTCTTCTTTAGGGAGATCGATAAATTCGTCTATCTCACTAATTTCTTCAATGAAGAATTTGGAGTCTTTTTCTAAAGATTCTTCGGGGAGTTTCAAAAGGTATTTTTGACACCACCTCTATGGTTGTTATGGGGGACGGGGGTTCAGCTATTGTGTTTTTTGGATTTTTGTATGGGTAGCGTGAACGTGTCCCTACCTAATTTGACATCTAACTCCCCTTGTGTTTGGTGGGTCGTGAATAATTTTTCTAGGGGATGACCAATTAGAATGTCGAAATCCTCAATGTCAAAATGTGGAAGTCAAGGCTCATTCCGACACCTTCGTGGTAAAGAGAAACATTATGTAAAACCCCCAACCCTTGGAGAGTCATACGCATATCAGTTCTAAAAGTCTTTATTATGGGCGAGCGTTTCTCTTCCTCAAAATAAGTTTGGGCATAGATTTCTGACATGATGTTAATGCCCACGGTTGGTTTATACAACACGGTTTCTGTTTTCTTTTTATCGTGCATTGAATGGGGGAGCGAGGGAGTGCGAATCCGAATTTCTTCGAGAGACGACTCATTCTCGTGTACCCATTCGCTACTCATGAAAGATGTTAACCCCATGATTGACTCTCGTGAGAGTCGGTGCTTAAAGGTTCTCTAGGGGTGACGAGGAACGGGTGGTCTCTTTACCGACTTCGTATTTTGAGGTATTTCCGAAATCATCAAGAAATACGTCCTCGATATACGGGAGGTCTCCCGAAGGGGTTCCTCCTTTGGTTCGGTCCGGTATTTTCGGAGGTTCGGCTTGAGCGGCGAAACCTCGTCGGACATCGACTCAACACGAGACGGGTTCTAGAGGAGGGGTGTTTTCAAGTATTCGGTCTAAAAGGGCTTCCCCTTCCTCTGTGGTTTTGTGTGTAAACGACCCTCCCGTGGCCGTGTCTAAGCGTAGAGGGCGGAACTCTTTAGTCAAACCAAGCTAGAAATCTTTGCGACACATGGCTGGGAATGGATAGTTCGGGACCGGACCTCGTTAAAATTGAGAATCTATCCCGGTGCACCTAACGACTCCTTCTCTCCTTGTTGGAAGCGGATTATCTCTTGACGGAGGGAAGCAATTCGGGATATAGGGAAGAAAGCTTGGCAAAACCTTGCCCGCAATTCTTCCCAATCACACTACCTTTCCCTACGTTGTGGTCGAACCACTTTGTTTCGCTCTCTCTTCAAGTGAGAAAGGGAATAACTTCCACCTCAACGTGTCTTGTGACATGCCTTCAATGGTGAGGCAAGCACAGAGTTGCTCGAACTCCCTCGGGTGATGGTATGGATTTTTCGTAATCATAACCCGAGAAGGATTGATCCCGAACCATGGCCGGTAGGCCGGGGCGGAGCTCATAACTTCGAGGCTGTGATGGGCTTCGAAGAAGATGGGCGTTCTAAGAGCTCGCCACTCGGAGGCGAACAGGTTTTGCAATAGTTGGGTGCTCCATAATTTTTTAGATTTTTTTGTTTTAATGGCGGTGGTGGAAATGGATAATGTAGGATACGGGTAGACTAGGTTCGAAGACTATAATGACAACCGTTCCGACAGCGGTGCCAAATGCTTGTTGGTGTTTCTTAGCGTAAAGCGAGAATAGTCATAAGCGCACGGAAATACCGTTGTAGCACTTCACGGAAGTGTTCGGGGTATCGATTTCCACGGGGGAATGGGCGTTAAGTTAGGCTTGACTAGCTACCGGGATAAAGATGGAAAGGGTGAACTGGGTAGTGAGTTTCTACTACAGCGAGATTATCCTAAAGCCAAATTACTTCTTTTCTTATACGTTCACGTAGCCACCGGCTCTCCCTCAGTGCGCGGAAGGGTCCGGCCTCCGGACTACCGCTGGCCGGACGTGGAGGAATACTAAGGTCGAGCAGGCTGTCACCACACGCCGCCTACCTCACTACCGTGCAGTGCGATTGGTAAACGAGGGTGACTTGTAGTTTAGACACCACGTCTACACTACTTATCACGTACTCTAGCGTTGGCCGGGGAGCATCCGTCTTCATCGGGGAGTCCTCTACTAGAGCATCTACCGATATGGTAAACAAATCGAACCGGTGAGCGTATAATTAAAGTAATAATTTAAACTCAAAGATAATTACGTAAATAGAACACGGATCTCTTACTCAAACCAAGTGGGATGATCCGTAGAGGTACAAGTGCGGAGACGGGGGCCGACGGGGTTCGAACTCCGTCTGTGCAAAGCGCGAGGGGTCGCTACTCCTCTTCTCCACACTTCTTCCTCTCTCACTCCCTTCTACTTCTAACTTGGCTCCTTTCCTCTACTCCAATGTGTACTAAATGTGATGAAGTGGAGTGTGTGAGAAAAATGGTTGTGTATTGATGTGTATGATGATGATTTACATGTGAGGGGGTGCCTCTCTTTATATAGTGGAGAGGAGGAGGGAATGGAGGGCTCTCCTTGCTTCGAGCTATTCTTGGCGGGAACGAAATTTTGCACCGCATGCAACCGCCGCTGAAGATCGCTCCAAACCGCCGGAGAAAGGGCGGGAACTTTTGCCGAAAAGTTGCGCCGACCGCGCCGTGATGGGCCGGCCGCCCCACGGGCTGGCCTCCCGGCCCGGCCTTCTCCCCGTTGCGCGTTTTGTCCTTCAAATGTTGGACCTATGATGGTGCATGGGCCAATTTGTCTTGTGGGTTTGGTCCTTTTGATTGATCCACTCCTTGGCGTCTTTTGTTCAATGCGCTTTCTAATTTATTTAGCGACTTTGTACTGTTTCCACTTTTATACACGCAAGATATGTTTTCTACAATACAAGTGGAACTAGGTTAGAAATAAATGCATATGCACCATGAGAGTGTTCATTTCCCTTCGAAAGAACCCGAGTTAGCGGTGTTTAAATGCTCGATAATGACCGCCAACAAGTGTCATAGATGTTGGCTCAAGATTTGTATGTTTGAGCTTGTCAAAGATGGATTTTGGCATGACACTAACACCGGCGCCCAAATCACATAAGGCGTGGTTGAATGTTTGTGTTCCAATTGAGCGAGGGGAATTATAGGGCATCCACGGATCTTTCTTCTTTTCCGGCGACGATTTAGGATAAGCGACCTTTGCATTCTTCGGTTAGCTTCACAACTTCATTGTTGGTAGTGGCCGCTTGTTACGGATGATATCCTTTATGTACTTGGCATATGATGGCACATGGAGCATGTCTAGGAGTGGCACACTTACATGTACCTTTTGGATCATCTCCATGAACCGAGTGAACTGTTCATCCATTAATGCGCTTCCTTGTTCTTGTGGTGAAGGGTAGGTACGTTGTGTGCAGTATATTCCAATGGTACCTCCTCCACTTACGGTTCTTACGCTACACGTGGGGTTACCTCTTGAGGCGACTTCTCTTTGTTTCCTCACCGTAGAATTGGGATTTGGTGGGTCACGTGTAGATCTCCCCTCCGGTAGTTCTTTGCATTTATGCTCTCACTGGGGCTTGGTTGCCTCGAAGCTTTTTCTCCCACCATTCTTGGGAGACGAAAGCTAATTTGGGGCTATCGTGCTTCAATCTTTTTTGTTGAAGTTCAACCGATTTGTCATAGCAGAGTTGAGTCCGTCGACTTCTTTGTGACTCCTTCTAAGATGTTATCGATCCGGCTCATCTTTTTGGTGAGGTTTTCGTTGATCTTGGCTTGGCCCAATACCAGTCCTTGAATGACGGTGACCCGGGGTTATAATTGGAATTGTATCCCCTGGTTACCTTGGAATGGTGGCCTGGGCCGGTTATTCGACCCCTCTTTGAGGTTGACGATACCCGTTCTTTGTTGTTGATGGAGGCGGCTTCTTCACGGGTCTCGGGGCGGTTATCCCCGAGTGGCCAACTTCACCACACGTCTCACGGTCATGTGAGCGTCTATGGCGAAACGGGCGCTGGCGTAGTAGTAGAGTACGTGTCTTGCGCTCCTCCGGTTTCTTCAGCCAGAAGATCCATTTTTGCGGCAAGCATATCCGCCTCCTTCACGTATGCATGCCTTTTTGTGTTTTGGCTAGGGGCTGTCTTCGCCCGGCTACGATTTGCCACCATTTTGTCGATCGGGGTTGTTGCCCGATCTATGGTGAGCGATAGAAATGCACCACCGGCCCGGCATTGAGGTGCCCCTTTGATATGGCCATGAGACCATTGTAGAAGTTACGGAGCACCGGTCGGTTCTCCATCCCGTGGTGCGGGCATGCTAGAATGTATTCCGGCCAGACCTCTCCCCCACGCCTCGGAATGGGTTCCATTGATGTCTGGCTGAAATTGGTGATCCTCCCCTCGGGGCATTGGTTTTGCCCATGAGGAAGAACTTAGCCGGGGGCGCCGCGGAGCACTTGGCCCATGTACTAACGACCTCCTTGTCCTTGTAGAACCATCTGTTTTTGCCTTCCCCACAAGGGAGAAAGGAAACAGACGGGCGATGACGTCGGGTTCGGCGTCCTTGATAACAATAGTGTCGCCACGGCTCAAGGAAGTGTTGGAGATGAGCGTTGGCGTCCCTCGCTAGGCGGTCCGCGAGAATGGACTGCACGCACCATGGTGATCGGCCCGTCAGGCGCGGCTCAAAGTTTTTGTCGCCACATTCACCACCGGCCTAGTGGGCACGTTGGTGACAATGGGAGTAGAGAAATCGCGCAATGACCGAGCCATGGCTTGAGATGCGGTTGGTGCGGGGATGTCGGTCTCGATCGTCGGGGTTCCGGCTAAAGAAGAAGCGATGCGAGACCTGTTCTTCCTTAGGAGTGCCTCCGGATCGGAGATGAAGTTTTTTTTCGGCAGATAGGAAGCCCGACATGCACTATCCTGTTTTCACCCACAACAGGAGAAAACATAAAGATTAGCCTATATGAGCAAATGGTAGCCATGCACACAGTTCATATTCATAGCCGACAAGTATTATTATTTTTTTTTTTCACAATGCCTTCCCGAAGAACGGCGCCATGAAATGCTTGTTGACATTTCTTAGCGCAATCAAAGGAAACAGTATAAAACCCATCCCCAATAAAAGCGCCCGAAAATGCGCCGACATTCCCAAGTAAACCACCATGTCGGTGATCCGAAAAGGGATTGTCAACGGGATAGATCTTGCCATCTTAGATATTTCATCCGCAAGCGCACGGATCTATCATTGTAGCATTTCACCTAGAAGTATTCAGGGTATCGTTATTTATATTTTCCCAAAGGAAGGCATGTGTTTAATAAACTAGCATGGCATCTGAATAGAGGAACATGTGTTTGCTTAGACCAAATTGTTCATAACAGGGGTAAGCGATAACGGTTTTTGGATAGTGTGACACACACTTAAGAATCCACCAGCAAAAGGATAAAGAAAATAGATAAAGAATAAATGAATAACCTAATGGAGTAATTCTAATGTATCTAGTCATGGCCATACAAATGAATAGCTAGGATCATATGCAAACTAATCTAGGCATAGTTAGGTCTAGGATAACAGGGAGACTCCCCGGATACCATACGGCCCGATGGGAAGCATTTACGAACTCCTACAGCACATACGAACATGGGGGGATTTCAAGGGATGGTCAAGGCTTGTCACGACCAAGCCGCCTACCCCCTCAACCATGGCATGCACTCATATTCGCAGGTGTCGTAATACCCGGGCACCATGCCCTCATATCAGAGCACTACTCTTGCCCCCCCAGGATCCCTACTCGTTGAATGGACGGACTAGAACAAGAGCAAACCCGAAGGAACAACGAACCGATATCCCACCTCTAATCAAGTTAGGCATATGATGATCGGCGAAGAACTGAGATGAACATGTCAAGATTATGATATGTAAACTATATGCTAGTTCATATACCAACACAAGAACATGATCAAGACTATACTCTAGTTCATAAGTTAGGCCAAGAACATAGATATAAGACTTGTAAATAGAAGAATGCTCCATAGAGAAGATGTATTACCAAAGCACTTTCTTCTAGGAGACAAGCCCTCCTTGTAGCTCTTCTACTCCAAGTGCTAACCAAGAACTAAGAAGAAGAAGAAAGAAGAAGTAGAAGAAGTAGAAGAAGAGAGAGAGGTAGAGGTGGTAGAGAGAGAGATTGCTGGTTTGCTGGACTCCAAGTGGTGTGTGTTGAGAGAGGGAGAGAGGGTGCCTACTTATACACTTGGAGGAGGGGCCTAAGTGCTAAATTACACCAAAACCGACACAGTAAACCTTCCTAATCTGAGCAAACCGACCATCCCACGGCGGGAATCCCCATTTGGCGGGTGCACGAACCGCCTCCCCGAGGCTGGGCGAAAACCGCCTCGGGGGAATGCGGCCGCACAGTGTGGTGCGCACCCCACTCGGCTCGGCTGGCCCCTCGTCTCGGTGGGGTTTCTTCCCTCGTCTTGAAAAGTTGTGGGCCGGGCTTGGCTCGGCGCAGATTTTTGATGTTTTAGGTCGATTTGCTCCTGGGCTTGTGTTTTGCAATAATGCGCTTTTCGGATGGCGTACTTTGGTCGATTTTTCACCGCTTTTATTATAAATCTGCAAAATAAAATAATAGACACTACAAGTGAAATCTTATTAGTGATAAATGTATATGAGTATAAAAAGGTATAGTTTTACTCCCTTTTTGGTAGTAAGTTGACGGGAAAAATATGTCGTTGGTGACCGTCAACAGCGACCTTCGAGAGGCGATGATCTGTTCCATAAGAAATTTGGCGATCTTCTCTCTAATATCCTCCAAATTGATCGAATTTCCGGACAAGTTAAATTGCTAATACAAAATAAGGTAGGCATAAGTGTTTGTTGTACACATGGTCTTTATTGCCAAACAAAGGTAGGCACAAGATGGAGCCTGCACTTCCAGGTTACCTCGGGACAATCCAAATGAACTTGTTTCATCGTAGCCATCATGTGGTGGGCCGTGTAGAACCCACATGTCTTTTCATCGGTTTCGCGGCAGAACACCGCAAACATATAAAACACGAGTGGTACGTTAGGAAACACTCACTTTGGTCTATTGCACTTTTCACTGACCGGTATTTGACTTTAAGCGGAGCGCAGAGTCAACCAAATAAGCCTTCCGAATTTAGCAAGCAAATAGATGAAGAGGCATCCCGAATGAGTCCGAGAATAGAAGAAATTGTACTCACAAAGTGTCATGCGGCGAAGGATGGCCATATCCAATACATCCAAGGCCATGAGGTCAAACAAGTCGTCCGAAACCCACATTGATCATAGCCTCTTCGTGCGTGTCACGCCAAAAGGCCTCTTTCCCAAGCGATGCAATAAATGCCACCGATTGCCTGTTTGCAGTTTGCTTGCATGTACCACTCTTGAAGAGCGGCACAAGAAGGCCCTGCCTTATGAAGCTCTTCGGGTGATAGTATTGGAGATCCATGCTGGTACTTAGGGTTGGCTCAGAACAACACCCGGTTTTAAGAACAAACCAGATGATGCTATATGTGAGCTCGGAAGTCAATCTCACATATAGTTTACAAATAAATGATAGTATCAATTCACAATGCTTAAAATATAACAAACATAATATAAAAGTATAAACCTTAGCTAGCAAGCGGCGGAAAGACACTCGATCTTCTGGTGTAGACTCCACGAGGGGACCGACCGACCGTTGATCACAAGCCTAACTTCCTCCTGAGGTGGGGTGAAATAGCAAGGGTGAGTCCATGTCGAACTCCGCAAGCATAGCCGGGGGTTATGAGGCTAAGAAGCTAACACTGTCTTAAGCTGCGGTTGCTTTTAGAGTTGGTCAAGTTTTAAGCTTAAGCATAATAGAATCCCATTAACCCATTAATCACAAGTGTGGACAGATATCAACATCAATTTAAAATCAACAACAGAGTAAGCACAAAATTCTATTCATAGATGTCTCCAAGGCCGTTCATGACCGCGAACACGGCTAACATGTCAGTTTAGTTAACTCTGCGCAGAGGTGTATACTTTCACTACGGGTCATGGTTTCCATCAGAGTAGGTTCTCAACTCCCTAACCAAATGAAGACCATATAAAGTCGCTCAAAAACCCTCCTAACAATATTGAATGGCCAACAGAGCTACAACCCCGTTTCTCCCAATTACGGCAAACCACCAACAAAGTTAGGTAAAACCCTTGAGCAACTAGAGTCGAGCCATGTGACCCCCATAGTTGTCTTATATCCCTTGATAATCACAAATGAATTAAGTCCTTATGGAGAGCTAAGAGCTTCATAAATAAATAACACAAGCTCTTTTAAGCCCTATGTACCATGGCATCATCAACTAGTTATCACGATTTAATCCATAAAGCAATAAATAAATGTGTGTTGGTTGAGCGCTAGCAATTTACTACCCAATGCATAACCCATAGGAGACAAGGAACAAGTAATCAAAACTAGGTAAGTCCTTAATGGCAAACAAGGAGGACACATGCATCATGAATTATTAATTAAGGTGAATAGGACATCAAGGAAAATCCCAAGCTATACTTGCCTTAAAAAGATATCCCGTCTTCAAGTCCAAGCTTCAAAAGAAATCCTTCTTGATCATCAACTTCTTCTAGATCACCAACGCAAAGCTCACCGCCTACTCGATTCCAATCGAAGAATGCAGACAAACATATGGATAACAGACAAACATATGGATCCAATCATGCATGGCAAACAAGACTACCATTAGAACAAAGTACACCAACGAGTGGAAAAACAGTTTGAAAAGCTTATAAAACTATTCTACATGTCACTACGATCACACGGGGCGTAAAGATCACCGAAATCGGAGCTAAAATGGTGTAGATATGAATTTTACAAATTTATTAGTAATAAAATAATAAACTAAATTCAAATTCGAAATTTAAAAGTTCAAAAACCGACTACGATAATATAAACATGTAGATTACGCGAATTACGAACCTAACGAAAGTAGAAACGGTTCAAAACGGTTTAAAACGAAAAGATATCACTACAAGAAATCGTTAATCCGTGATGCATTCTCGATGACGGATTTACATATCGTCATCGACGCACGTAATCTGTGATGAAATTTTGTTTTCCGTCACGGATGAGCCCAATGGATATTCACAGCCCACTAACTCGTGACAGTTTTATCAGGACCGTCACAATGTATGATTTTAATTCTTTTTCATACTCTAGCTAGCCCAAAACTATAGGCACGCTATAATATTAGCACGAAGGAAAACTATAAATATGATTGCAAGAAGAATAAAACCCAAAAGATGATTTGTTAAATTATTTGACACAAAATAATTGTGTTAATTTGTTATTACATATATATGGTGCATATGGCACAATTAAAACTATTCTCCATATATATGGTCCGGTTGGGAAAAAAAATGCAGCCTATGGGATTTGAACCCATGTAGGAAAATGTACATGTTCTATTTTATTAGTCTTAAATATTTTTTTATTTCTTAACTGGCCCAGACTTCACTGGAGTTGGCGCCCAGCATCCTGCCAAACGGCGCGGCCCAGCACTGGAGTTGGCCCATGGCATTTGGTAAAATTAAATAGAAAAAAAAAACAGGCAAACGTGGCCCTGGCCCATTCACTTTGACGTGGCCCAGCATTTAAATGCTAAAACAAATAGAAAATAAGTGGGCTCGGTGGAAATCAAGCTCCACGTAAGATGCTACCTGGCCAACACTGTTGTTGCAGAGGGCCCATTTTTCCCATCCCGTGCGTGGCAAGAGCGGGCCAATCCTTTTCTTTTCATCCCGTGCATGGATAAAAGCAGGCCCATCTCTTTTTCTTCCATCCCGTGCATGCCCAGCAAGAGGCGCATCTCTTTTTTGTCAAAAAAAAAAAAAAAAACCCTTTCTTATCAGGTCCCGTGCGTGGCCTAAAAAGAGTGACTCTTTCAAGATTTGAAGAACACCAAGGTAAAACGGCCTGACCACTAATTAAACTGCTTATGCACATTTATTGTGTAGCAAATAAACAAGTCAATAAAGTATTTTTTTTTAAAAAACACCCCTCCCATAGGAACCTTCACATGACTCATCCATCTCGACGTCATAAGATGCTCAAACTTTTTTTATCAAACTTGTGCAACTCACTTTTTTTTCTTTCTCGTTTTGAGCGATAGATAAATTTAGTAATTGTTTAATTTAATCTAAAAATATAAGATTTGGTGTGGCATCGTGCTTTGGGCCTTCATACGTGTAGAAAAAGATTCAAGTCATTTCGACACTGATCTATTGTACATGCTTCACAAAGGTCATGTGTCATTTCGAACAACCATACATACGTGATGGATCTCCACATGACTTATCTGTTTTGATGTCCCGAGATGCTAAAACTTTTTCTTAAACTTGTGCATGCCACAAGATGAGGAAACTTCAAGTTTTAGAATTTTTCGAGAGATGTTTTGCTATTTTATTTTATTTAAATGAATTTTTTGCGTGTTTAGACGCTTATAATTGTAGGTTGAACTAAGTCTACCCCTTAAACGATCCAAAATTGTGCCAAATTTCTACATTAGGTCTCACATCCCCTAGGGAGCCGGTTTTAGTCATGGAAGATGGTAAAATATTTTATTTTCAAGGCGTAACTCACTCTCCTTTCTCGTTTTGAGCGATAAATAAATTCATAATTGCCTAATTTTATCCGAAAAATCTAATATTTGGTGCGGGGGCTATGTTTTGGAACTTCATGCATGTAGAAAAATTTTCAAGTCATTTTGACACCGAAATATTATACATGCTTCATAAAGGCCATACACCATTTCAAAGAACCCTAACTACAAGTGATGAGTCTCCACATGACTCGTCTATTTTGATGTACTAAGATGCTAAAACTTTTTCTTAAACTTGTGCATGCCACAAGATGAGGAAACTCCAAGTTTTAGATTTTTCAAAGATGTCTTGCTATTTTATTTCATTTAAATGAATTTTTCTAGTGTTTGGGCGCTATAATTGTAGGTTGAACTAAGTCTACCCCTAAACGATCCAAAATGGTGCCAAATTTCTACATTAGGTCTCACATCGCCTAGGGAACCGATTTGTCATGGAAGATGGTAAAATATTTTATTTCCAAGGCGTAACTCCTCTCCTTTCATGTTTTGAGCGATAAATAAATTCAAGTAATTACGATAAATAAGTTCAATAATTGCATAATTTGTGTGTGTGCCATGATTTGGGACTTCATGCATGTATAAAAGTTTCAAGTCATTTTGACACCGACTTATTGTACATGCTTCATAAAGATCATGCGCCATTTTGATGAACCCTAGCTATTAGTGATGAGTCTCCACATGACTCATCTTTTTTGTCATATGATGTGCACTTTACCATATACATATCCAATTTTAGATGGTTTCGTGAGTTGCCTTAGTTCAAAATTTAATTACTTGGTACCGTCACACAGAAATTTTATTAAATTATGATGAGATAAGAGTCGTGGAAACTTAAATAATGGGCTTATATGTATTGAATAATGAAAAAAGTTATTAGAAACTCAGTTCCGCGCTTTAGCATGAAAACAACTCAAAACAACACATGATTCACGCGGCCTGCTAAGGCCCGTGCAGTTCCCAAAGCCCAGCAACAGCCCAAACAGGGAAAACCTAATATAACCAAGCGACATGAGCCGTTGATCTAAGATGGATGGCTTAGATCTAGCCCCCCTGAAAACAGACACATATAAAATCTGGCCTAACCCTAAAGGCACTCAAACTCCTGACTCACGCCCTCCTCTTGTCCTTGCACGCAGCAGCCACCAGCATCTGGGAAGAGAGAGGGAGAAACAAATCTCATGGCGCCCGCGTGACACCAGCAGTGACCTGACGGCGGCGGCCCGCGCGGCGACGGACGTCGACGACGATAGCCACATGCGTGGCGGTGCCTGACCCGACGGCGCTTCTCCTGGTGGATGTCAAACCGGAGGCCACGCACATGGTGAATCAGCGGATTTCATGCTACCCAATGCTTCTCCGTGAGCTGAGGCAATACTTTGTGCTCCCAATGCTTCTCTGTGAGCTGTGGCAATTCTTTGTGCTTCATTTTCTTTAATGGTTCCTATTTCGCAGAGCCTAAGAAGACTGTCGATCCTGCCGTCAGCGCCGTGGATCTGGCCGTCCGAGCCGCCGATCTGGCCGGACTTTGGCATGCCACGTCGGCGGCCACTGTGGCTCCCCGCAGCGAAGGCGACGAGGAAGAGAATATGGGCCTATAGATCTAGAGGAGCTAGGTCAGTACGCACTGTCTCTTCTCTTCCTTTGAATTCAGTCTTGTTCATGGCTGGAGGAAGCCTCTCCTGCCTCCATCGCTGGAGGCTGAAATATGCAGGACACCCTCTCTGTCTGCTATGCTGTCTAGCCTGTCAAAGGTGATAATATATACTGTACTAACTATATTTTTCTTTCTCAGTCTATCTGTACAGGAGTGATTGATAGCCATCAGTATCATCCGGTCATGTCTTCCCTGGTTATCAGATAGCAGCAGCTGGACAGGGTAAGCAGGTAAGGTCACTGATGTTCCTATTCAGTTCAGTAGCCGCAGTAAGCGATTAATTTAGTTTAGATTTTAATTATGTTGTATGAGATTTGTTTGCCTGCTGCTGCTGCTGCTGCTATGATTTCGAGTTTTCCAGATTCTGATGCCCAGTTTGCTGTTTTCCTCTGTTTTCAACAGAATATCTTAGAGAAGAGTACCATCTGGAGATGATGAAATCTGCTGACTTGAACGTAAGTTCTGATCTTTAAAATGTACGAGAAATAATGATTTGTGTGTGAGATATATGTGATGAGCCTACTCTACTGTTATCAACTTGAATGCTTGTGTTGTTATGTGAGTAGGCAGACTTGATGTGGGAGAGCCTGCTGTGTGATCTTATTTGGAGATGATGAAATCTACCAACAGTAATGCTAGTGCTGCTATGTGAGATGCGTGTATATGCCCTGTACTGCAGAATTCTATAATAATTATTGAGTGCTGGTTTTAACCTACAACTGCCATATTGAATGAAACTTACTGTGATCAATCTTTTAGATAAAATTTGAACTCAGCCTCTAGTTATTGTTGTTTAAGTAAAGCTAGCTTCACTATATCCACACAGTTAGTAGTGTCTTTGTTTGATTCTAAAAGTGTTGGAGCATTTGGTGAGCTTGTGCACCTTACTGAAATGCTTTAAATTCTAATCTTCTCTGAAATTGAAAGTGCCTTGCTGAAATGGTTTAAATTCTAATATTCTCTGGAAGTGCAGATCTGGTTGTGGTGCTGAAAGCTTGAAACATTCTGCTGCTGCAACTTGATGAAGCATGCTATTGCAACTTCATATCTGTAACTGCATGGAATTTTTGGGAACTTGTAATTTGTTGTTGGCCTATGTGCCATTGTGAATTGCACGATGTGGTGCTTTATGTAACTTTGTATCTTTTCTTATGAGAATAAACTTGAGATCTTATGTGCTGCTGGATTAAGTTCTTATGTAATGGAAAATCAGTTGATTGTCTACGTGTATTTGTATCTGCCACAATAATCGGCTATATTTTGTATGTGCTATAATAATTGGTCAAAAGAAAATAAAAATGTAAATGGGCTCAATATAATATTTTAATGGGCTGGATGCCATTTGAAAATGGGCTGGAAGTATGTGAAAAATGATATGAAAATATGCTAAAAAACTGGCCCATTTTGTAGGATGGGCTGTTAATAAATGGGCCAACCCATGCTATCATCCACATCATCGTCCACGTAAGCAACCATGTAAGCATTTAGTGATGATGTGGCAATTCATCCGTGACGGATATTTTTACGTCACGACAGAAATGGGCTTGGGCGGGTTAACTAGGCCTCGGGCTCTTTGGTGACGGTAGAAATCCGGTGGCGGTAGAAATCCGCCACCGATTCGATGTCTGTGATGGATTTTAACGCATCGAATCACGCGGGTCAATTCATGACGCTCAATCGTGATGATCTCTCGAAACCATCACAAATCCTATTTGCCGACGGATTTTCGGTGATCCGTGACGAAAATTTTCCATCACGGATTAGCGGATTCTTGTAGTGTATGAAGATTTGAATCGGGATGGCAAAACGTACATACTTAATACTTGATTTACGTTGGGGGAGGCCTGAACTTGCCCACCTAGGTCGCCCAAGAAATCTAAGGGCCAAGAATGAAAGATTGCGGCGGTATGATCGAAAGCCGGGACATTCGGTTCGGCGGGCGGATGTCGAACATTCGTTCGGGCGCGGTCGAGTGCCCACGGTGGACGGGGTCTTCGATCAACAACGCCGAATGTGAGAACTTCCGTCCCTAGTGGCGTAAAACCGAGGATCGCGGCAAACGAAGGTACTTGCATTCGGGCGTGTTTGCCGAAAGGAGGATTTCTGCCGTCGAAGTCGGCCTTGGTGAGGCGCTGAAACTCGGGCTTTCGCCAACTTGGCCGAAACTCTATCTAGACCCGATCTGGCCGAATGGTCGAGGGGCGAAGGTGGTGACTTTCGGTCACGCGGCAGCCGAGACACCGGAAGCTTCGCCCGCCCCTATGCAGCCGCCTCGATGCCCGAGCCGAATGTCCGGCGTTCGGCGGATCGGGCGAATGCGGAGAACGGTTTCAAGGGAAACATCGGGACGGATCCGACAAAGCTCCGGCCCGGTCGGACGAAACCGATTGCTTTACGGCCGCCCTACCGGCGGTCCGAGGCCTCGTGACTCATTGTCTTGTCTTGCAAAGTTACCCGCCGTGCTTAGGCACCTCACCGGGGAGATGCGACCTCGAGGCCGGAAAGTACCGTCGCCCCTCAACGCCGGCGGGAAGCGCTTTAGGCCTAGGGGCGGTAGAAGGGTAAAATTGAATTGTAATAGTCTACGGACTATAAATAGACCCCCAAAGGGGCTTTGTAAAGACGTATTTAAAAATTAGTGAAAGGAGTGTTCCGAGATTAGCATACGCTTTCGGTGTGTAGAGTTCGGTCTAATTGAGAGATTCGTCCTACCGGGGGTAGCCCGCGCTTTGGGGCCGACCAACATTGGCGCCCACCGTGGTTGTGCGGGCAACCCATGGCTCCAACGCCCGGGAGGCCTAAGGCGGCGGCAGCGCCTCCGGCCGGATCTCCTCCCGGCGGATCCATCTTCGGATCCTCCGGTGGAGGTCACACCGGCCGCCCAAGGCCAAGGTGCGGCGGAAGACGCCGCCACGGGTCCGGGGCCCCGACCGGCTAGGGACTTCCGGGCGGAGGCTCGAACCTCCGTAAGATGAAGACAACGCCGACGACGATCACGCAGAGGATCATCGGGCACCGTAATGAACAAGAAGAGCGGGCAAGGCCGATTCAAGAGTTGAGCCTTAAACAAGCCGAGCTTAGGGGAACTAAGGGCTCGGAAAGAGGCAATGATGAGAGGCGATGCGCCCAAAGCGAGAGAGGATTCGGCTAGGGAGCAGCTTGAGGCTCGCCGAAATTGAGAAAGAGAACCCGCTACGGAGATATTGCGGATGGAGAGAAACGCTGAAAACATCCCAAGGGGGAGCAAGAACCACTTTCATTGCGGAGGTGAGGTCGATCGGGCCGCCACTTTCGCCCTGAATCGCAGCCTTAGCCCGTGGCCGGTTGGTTACAAGCCTAGGCTACCGTCATTCAACGGGAAATCGATCCAAGAAAGTTCATCGCAAGCTATGAAGCCGCAGCGACATTCGGCGGGGAGATTCAATTACTTTGGCAAAATCTCTCATAATGGCGGTAGAGGACATCGCATGAATGGTACATAGCACTTCGTCCGCTATCGATAAGAAACTGAAACAACGGAAGAACGACTAATCATCACCTTTGAGGGATTCCGTGCTTTGAAAAAGGGAACCCCGGACTTCCTAAAGCTCAAGCGGAGGACGGAGAATCGTTGACTCAATACCGAGAAGATTGTGCGGCTCGCGTGCACGGCCAATGTCTCGGATGAAGTAGTAATCGCAAAGAAGAATCGAGGGCATGGCTATCGGCCAATGCGCGCGGCACTTCTAGATAGAGAAGAGCCGAAAGACCCGACCGAGTTATATGACCAGATCAAGAAATTCGCCAAGTCCGAAGAAGGCCTAAAAAGAAGAAAGGCAAAGAAGAAAGGACGAAGCGAATCGCCACACCCAAACAACAAAGAATGCTCAAAGGGGGGCAAGACCCCTCGCCCCGTGAACAATGTACAAGAGGATTCGCACAAACGGTCGAAACTAAAAGAACCATCCCCGGGTGACGCTTCAATCTCTAAAGCGAATCAATCCAATCGGGTGGCCAAGCTCTAGGGGCGGAGGGCGCGAAGAGGTCGAGACGGTCCGAAAGTGCCATATTGCTTCATTTGCGGCGAAAACATGGGACATTTCAGCGGGATTGCAAGTATGGACAGATGGCCAAAGATCGAAATCTAAAGACGAAAGTACACAAAGCGACCAAGCTCCAAAACATGTATATAACATGAGAGAAACAAAGAGCACACGGCCGAATGCGTATTTCGGTTATCGGAATGTCCACCGCCGCCACCACCTCCGCTAATGCATCGCTTCGATGATTCCAAATCACCATAATCGGTACTTTCGTGGAACTACCCAGTTACGCTCCACAAGCTCGGCCACCATCGATGGCGGCATCTTCCCCCAAGAAACTTGGATCAATCACAACAGAATATGCAAATGAAGCCTGAAGCAAATCAGGAAAACAGGCTAGTAAACTTCGGTTCTCCCATCACGGGGTCACATCTACGCAATCACAAAGCGGATCAAACCTTGAGCATGAAAACAAAAGAGCGAGAAGAGATTATGTGAGGAGAGTTCACACGATAACACCAAGGATACCCTTGAACAGGTCAGCATGGTCGATGGTACCAATCACGCTTGACGAAACCGACTTTCGGTGCGAGATTACCCACATACGGATGCATTCGTAGCAACGACCAATGTGGACAAGTTCACACTTCACAACATTCTAATTGACAATGGCGCTCAAATTGATATTACTTTCATCAAAGCTTTCCAAACCATGGACATGGATCGGCCGATTGCTACAAACCCCGGGTAACTCCTTGTTTGGATTCGGAGGAAAGAGGATAGATGCGATAGGAAAGAAAGACATTGCAAAGACTTTCGGTGAGGTTGGGTTGTCTTAGAACCGAAATAATCACATTCGACATAGTCAACATAGACTACCCGCACACAGCAATATTCTAAGGGGTGTGTCATCGGCAAGTTTGATGCGGTGATTAAGCAAAGTTTCCCGTGTATGAAAATACCATCCCCATTCGGGCGTTGTAACCGTTTGGGGCGACCAAGAGGCAGCCCGAAGAATAGATGCAAAGCCAATACCGGCTACAAAGATGATCAATGAGGTAACGGAGACAAATGCGAGATGAAGACGAAGAAGAAGATTTGGAACACAACCCAAAGATCGCTAAAGAGCCGAAAGTGGAATCACCGAATCCACCGAAGGGTTCCCATTTCCACAACAGTCCCGAAGAGAGATCGTAATAGGATCCGAGCTAGCACCGTGGGAAGCAGCTCGCTTATCTCGCATTTCTTGACTCCAACTCCGATGTATTTGCATGGTCGCCAGGACCTAAAAAGAGTAAGCCGAAGCCTTGGCTCGATAATCTGAAAGTATCATACCAACAAAGAAACCAAAGAAACAAAGACCGAGAAAGTTATCCGAAGAGCGGCACCGCAGCGGCGAGTCGAGGTTCAAAGACTCTCTTCGATGCAAAGCATAAGACCCGGCCCAATATCCGAATGGTCGGCGAATGTGGTAATGGTCCGTAAAAAGACATCGATCCCAACATCAAAAAGTGGCGAATGTGTGTAGACTTCACCGATCTAAACAAGGCATGTCCCAAAGACCCGTACCCCCCCCCGGGATAGATACCTTGATCGACTTGGCCTCGGGTTGTGAAAGAATGAGCCTACTCGATTGCTTCTCCGGATATCATCGATCCATCCGAACCCGGAAGATGAGGAGAAGACAAGCTTCATCACCCGTGGGGAACCTATTGTTTCAAACGAATGCCTGGGAAGGGTCATGGAATGCCGGATCTACCTTCTCCGAATGTCGACGAAGTGTTCGAGAGAACAAAAAGAAAAAGAAGAACCCGGTAACATATGTGGATGATATAGTTGTAATAAGCGTAAAAAGAATCTCATATCAACGACCTAAAAGAAACTTTCGCGAACCTACGACGAAGCGGCCTTAAGTCGAATCTAGAGAAATGTATCTTTGGAATCACCAAGGGCAAGATGTTGGGATGCCTAGTTTCGCCGGGGGTATAGAGGCGAATCCGCACAAGATCTCACCATTGTCAACATGAAGCCCCTGATAGCCGAAAGAAGGTTCAGCGACTCACGGAGGCGGTTGGCGGCCGCCCGCCAGGTTCATATCAAGATCACCGAGAAGGGACGCCATTCTTCGGGTACTCAAAAATAGCACTGAAGTTCGAATGGGGACTGAGCAAAGAAAAAGGCTTTCCAAGACCTAAAAGACTATCTCACCAACTCCGACAACCATGACGAAACCGTCCCCAAAAGCGATTTTATCTTGTTGTACTTGGCAAAGATCTCCAAGGTGGCGGTAAGTGCAGTCCGGGTCGAAGAGAAAGAACATGAAAACAAGCTTAGACAGTTTCCCATATATTACGTATCTCGAGGCCCTTTCAAATAAGAAAGCTCAACTACTCGTAGCTAGAGAAGATAGCTTACACGGTCCCCGATGGCTAGCCAAAAGCTAAGACATTACTTTCGGGCACATAAGATCCGGGTTATCTCTTCTCGCCCACTGAAGCCCTGTTCGTAAACAAATGGCCGGTCGGAAGAATTGGAAAGTGGGCAGCCGAGCTCAACGAATTCGTGATTGATTACGAACACAGATCGGCAATAAAGTCACAGGCGATAGCTGACTTCATAGCAGATTGGACACCCGCCGCCGAATCAGGTCCGGAGGTTTTTGACGAACCTACCTGGACGGCATATTGCGACGGAGCCTGGTGCGATAAGGGGGCTGGGGTTTCGGCAATTCTGACACCCCAACAGGGACCGCCAATCAGATACGCAACCAGGTTGCAGTTCACAAGCACCAATAATACAAAAGTACGGTGCAGTCTTCGCTAGCACCGAAAGCTAAGGGCTATGGGAGTTAAAAGATGCATCATTCGCACAGCACTCTCGTGTGGTCGTGTGGGCATTGCGAGAAGGAGTACACAAAGAAGGGAACCAGTTCTTATTAGATATCTACAAAAGGTAAGATCGATGGAGAAGCACTTTGCGGGTTCTCGATAAAGTACATACCACGCAGTTGAAAACAGAGAAGGCATTTAGCCGGCGAAAAGCAAAGAAAGATTAGGGGATCCCAACCCCCCTGATGTATTCTTCCAAAGAACTCTCGCCTAAAGCAATCGAGATGAAGAGGAAGCGCCTAAAGAGCATTCATGTCATCGCAAGCCATGACCGGAGAAGCCCCATATTCGCATTCCTAGCGTGCACCTATGAGCCCAAATCCAAGCATGAGCAGCAAACGTATGGAGTCGCGAACAAAGCACTATTCAATCATAAGAGGTGAATTGTACAAAGACGGTATAGTAGCCAAGCTCAAGTGCATCAAAGAAAAGAAGGAAGAAAGCTTCTAGAAGAAATACATGGAGGAATGTGTGGAGCTCACGGGGGGACCTCACGAAATCGCACAAAGCAATGAGACAAGGATTTTACCGGCCTACAAAGAAATGAAGACGCCGAAACAGCCTAGTAAAAACTTGCGAGAGTTGCCAAATGTTTGCCAAGAAGCGTAACGCGCCATCCAACCCAACCGGATCGATAGTGCCAACCCGGCCTCTTCAACGCGTTGGGGCGTAGACATAGTTGGGCCGCTGCCAACAAAGACCCGAGGAACGTGAGATTCGGCCGTAGCACTTGAGTATTTCACCAAGTGGATAGAAGCAAGACCCCGGCCCGAATCACCTCAGCCACCTTGATTAGCTTCGTATGGCAACAGATAGTCTGTCGCTTTGGAGTCCCATCCTACATAACTGTGGACAACGGCAAGCAGTTCGACTCAACTGAGTTTCGGAACTTCTGTGAGGAGCTCTCCATCAAAGTGACTTTCGCATCGGTCTACCATCCGCAAAGCAACGGAGCGGTTGAAAAGGCCAATGGCCTAATCTTCTCAGCTGTCTCCAAGTGTCTCTGGGATGCAAGCAAGGGAAAATGGCCAGCTGAGATGACTGTTGCAGTCTGGGGCCACAACATCTCGAAGTCTCGGGCAACCGGGTTCACCCCGTTTCACCTACTCTATGGCGAAGAGGCCGTAACACCCGAAGAGCTCAAGCTAGGCTCATTTCGCACGCAGATAGCTGATGTAACTGAAATAGAAAGGTTTGTAGATGCCGACACATCTGAATTCCGAAAAGTTGCAGCCGCGAAGAACCTCGACAACTACCATAAGGAAACGCAAAGCTGGAGGGACAAGAAGATCCTTCGAAAGAACATCTACCCGGGCGATCTCGTACTAATTCGCATACCGACAAGCGTGGCAAGCTACGTCCCAATGGTACGGCCCTTTCGTCGTCGCAAGCATGGTCAAGCCTGGGGTCTTTCGCCTACGGACGGAAGAAGGTGACGAATCCAATCACACATGGAACACGGATAATCTCCGCAGATTCTATGCGTGACGAATGCTCCCGTCTTTGGGGAGTTGTAATTTTCTTTCCTTTCTCCATGGTTTGTAATAATTAATACAGAAGCTACAATAGGGTTGCGCTCTTTTTCCCTCATCGGGGAAGCCCTTTTCGGGGGTGTGAGGTTTTTTAATGAGGCAACCCTAAAACATTAGGTTGTGAGCCCCTATAAAGGTTCCGGTTTCCCCAAGAATAAGAGCATCTAAGAAAAGAGCCGAAAGAAAGAAGTGACTTCATCATTCTTGCTACATTCGGCATATCACGTATCCGGAAAGGATGTATATGCTGAAAGAGCAGCAAACAAAAGGCTTGAGAAGCCGAAAGACCAAGGTCGAAAAGGACCGAATGTCGGGGAGCAAGTCACAAAGTGACAATCCCAAAAGAAGCAAAAAGGCAAAAAGCCTAAACCAACCGAAACTTGCAAAAAGTTAGGTTCCGCCACCACTGCAAGTCGCCTAGTAAAGACACACACAATGGTTTAATCAACCAAAGTCCTAAAAAGGACAAGAAGTAGGTATGCGCAATCAATGGAAGTCGAAAGTCCGTAGTCATCCATTGCATGCCTCAGGCAAATCAAAAACAATAAAGGCCAAAGATTCAGGAAAGGACAACCAAGGCCACTATAAAAGGACCCCCGAGGGTCACATATCTTTCAGAAGCAGCAACAAGCTGCATAGGTGACAACAGCATTCTTAGGTAGATACCAAAGAAGAATAAGTGGCAAAATAGGGGATTACACCCCTCCCGTGGCTTCGGCCATTTAGGATTGAGAGGAGTCAGGAATATTGAGGGAGCATTCGGCCAAAGATGAGTGGAGAGTTGAAACTAACCCAGCTGAAGGACAGCCTCACCATGCGGGAATCCCCGGTAGAGACACGAAGAGCTGCGTATGCGGCTCGTCGACACGTAACAGGGATTACCCCCGCTAGCCGACAATATCCGGGTTTCGCCGACGCAAAGAGCTCAACTCTCTCGAACGCCGAAATCGGAAGCGCCGAATGCTCGGGTGAAACCCGAGACAAGCATTCTCCCTTGCACGAGTCCATCCCCGCATGGCACGTGCAAGGCCGAATCCGCCGAGTGCATAAGAAGGCCAGCTCCCCGAAGGACGAAAAGATCACACGTTCGCCCAAGCCCCGCCACGTAACAATGTCAAGCACCCTCACTTATACCGAATCTTGGGGCAAGGAGAAAAAGCTCTAGCTCCAAGATGGCCGAATGTTCGTAACGGAAGTATTCGGACACACAAGAGGCGTAGTCCGCTTTACATCACTTGTACAAGAACTCATTTAAGTTTAAAACAACTTTCGACAACATTCATGACTTTCGTTTCCTCGCAAAATGGGGGGAGGGGGTTTCTTGTAAAAGACAAATATTTCCGAGAAAACGAAACAGTTAATAATCGAAAGTATCATTTACATGGTTTGTTCAACCAAAGATCCTTCACGTAGCAATACCTATATCTAGGAGCTGAAAGCTCAATAGATTCGCCCCTCTATCTCTACTTTCGGCTCAAGCAAACGCCGCGAACTAAGTTCCTCTCGCCTAAGGGAGGGAACGAAAGTGCTCCAAAAGTCGAGCATACGTCGGCCACGCCGAAGGATCCTGTTCCGACGTGACGTAAAAAATTCCTCTACCTCATCGGGATGATCTTCCACGGCCTTAAGCCATGAAGCACCGCTAACACCGAATCCATCTCGCTCAACATTCAAAGGAAACAAGTCTTCCAATAAAAGCTGAAGTCCCCTCATCGGGAACCCGCCACATGATTTAAAAAAAGGGAAACCAAACATGTCTTAAAACTGTATCATTACGTAAAAGGGCCACCAAGGCCGAATCCAACATTTACTTAAAAGAAAAACTACTCTACCCTATCCTCAGCCGAATGCTGCTCGCCATCAGTGTTCCGCTGGGGTGGTGGAGTCGGGGGAGTTCCGGCGTTAGAAGGGCTGCCAGATTCGGCGTTAGGTGTCCGGCCGTCACGCTCCGCGATGAAGGCGTCGACCTTAGCCCGAATCTCAGCTTTTTCTTCAGCCAGATCGTCATGTTAAAAAGAAGATTCGTAAGTAAAGAACAATAAAAAAGAAGCGAATCCCAAAAAGTAAAACTATAAAGAAACTGCCAACTCACGCTAGCTCGGGATTCGGCTGCCCTAAACATCGCGAGGTCTTTCCCTCCCTTCAGCCAGTAGTCCTTGTAAAATTTACCAGCTGCCGAAAGCGCCGGCTCGGGAGTGCGCCAGTACACGGCAGGGTCCTCATTCGGCTCAATGGCCTCAATATGAGAACAACCCGTTTCGTGCGTAGCTGTCCCGAAGGCCCTGAGGGTTTCGAGGGAGGCATAGCCTCTCTCCCCTCAATCTCCACCCGACCGTGCAAGGAATTGATCTCTTGCACGAGCCGGTGAGCCTCATCTTGGGGCTCGGCCCGGGGAGGGACGGCTTCGTCGCCGAATGATGCCAAGCTGCGGCCTGCGGGGACGAAATGCCAGCCCGCGTCTCATGGTCTAAAACCTGGGAGAGCGAATGGTTGGCCTTCCTTGCGTCCTCCAACTCGGCCTCCAGGGTTTTCAATTTGTTCTCGGCCTTTTCGGCCCGGGCCTCGGCTTTCGTCTTGTCGGACTTGGCAGTTTTCAAGTCCTTGGCCAGCTTCTCAACCTTGGCTTTTTCGGCCTCAAGGGCCCTGCTGCCCTGTCCCTGGAACTTTTTCTCCAGGGTGTGTGCGACAAGCATGGACTGTCCAAAGTGAGAAAATACGAATCAATAATGGAAGTGCGAAACAACCATTCGTCACAAAACATGAGAAAATAAAAATTGAACTCACCCCCGTGGCATAGAAGTTGAGAGCATCGAAGAGGAGCTGGGGCTCCGTCTTTAACAACTCCTTCTCTGTATGAGGAGCGACGAATGAGGAGGAGCGCCGGTGCCGAATCCGACGCCGGCATCCGAGGGGAGAAGAGGAAGCGTGCGAGGATCTACCCCGCCACCACTCTAGCATCCGAATCCGCTCCTAGACATCGAGCAAGCTTGTAAGTCTTCTCCTTTCTCGGGCTCATCTCCTCGGGAACTAAACCCGGAGTAAACAACGGGCTCCCCGAAGTCACTAGACGTGCTTCCGAGAGAGAGCACCGTGGGCCGAAAAGGCAATCCTTGAAAATGTCGGAACTCTTGATGAACTCTCGGTAAAACCGAGACTTACCCGGACAAAGCTTGGTGCGGCGGAAGACGAAGGTGGGGCCGACGAAGGCACGACGGGCTCCTTTGTTCGGCTTCTTCTTCGAGGCCGCCGCATTCGCAGCAGCCCCCCCTCACGGGGGCGCTTAACATTCGCGAACAAAGGACCGTAAGACATCGAATCCCCGAGTCCTTGAGGGTGGCCAAGGGATCCTTCACGGCTTTCCCGGCCATCTCACCCGAATCGCTAGAGATAACCCGCGAACGACAAATCAGCTTGATTAACGACGAAAAATAAAGAGAAGACGAATGCTAGATAAGCGAATCAAAAGCATCGGGCCAAAAAGAACATTATACCGAGGTCGAAAGTAACAACGCCAAATCGGCGAAATACGGCCGAATGTGACCTTTCTGGCCACGAAGACCGGGGACCTTAGCCGAAGGCGACCTACCTCAACGTCCCGAGGCTCTTTCGGCCCGGCCCGATGAGTCGTCTTCTCGCCTTTTACTCGCTCATGAGGAGCCGAATCAAGACAAAAAGCTTTTGCCCCGATAGGCCGCCTTCCGCGCCCCCCTCTCCGCTTTAAACTTCCTCTCGCCAAACGATGAGGGTAAGGCACCCCCATGGCGTCGAAAGCCCTAGTTGATTCGGCACTTTCCCCAATAATCTCAAGAGCCAATTTGTATTCTCGATCACTCACGATACCGAGAATTGAATCCGCTCGTCCGTCACAAACTCCCGAAAGGCCTTCTTGGAATGAAATCTCGAGGGCACGTAAGCCTGAACCGTTCTTTTCATAATTATAACTAGGAGATTCGACCTCGAATCTAACACGAGCTCAGCGGCCGAACCTCCATAGCGATCCATTCTTCCACAAGATCGCGGGTGCTTTGCCTCTAAAGTGCCGAGGAAGGCCGTAGATGCTTCGGCGTTACCTTCTACATCCGCAACAAATGCAGCATGACATTTCGCTCGTAGAGGAACCATTCGGCTTTCGAGGGCGCTTCATAGGCAGTCCCGACGAAACCGATTCTTCTTCATTCCTAGCACCGACTCAGCATAGAACCGTAACTCCATCCACTTTGTCCACTTATTGCAAAAAGCTGGAGCCGCACGAATGTTACCCTTCGGGATGAAAGTATATCCACCAAACCGCACAACACACAAGGCTCCTCTTTCCTTACATCCCGAATCTTCTTTGGCTTCTTATGGAGAGCATAAAATTGAACGAACGTTTCAACACAAAGGGGCGCCCATCATCTTCATTGCCTGCATTTAAAGCCCCCAGCGAAGTGAACGCATTCGGCGTAAGATGATGTATATCCAGAGGCCGAATCGCTCGAGCACGGCACCAATAAACGCGTCCCTCGCAAGGAAGGCGAAACCCAACCCGGAAATAATCCTAAAAACCAAAGCCTCCCCCGGTGCGGGATTCGGGTCCTCTCACCAAATGGGCCGGGCGCCCGCAGAGGCCCGGCACGCCGATCCATGAAGCCTTTCCGCACGCACTCATTCAGGGGTAGATTCGTGACACGCGACCGTCCCAGCCCGAAGAACCTCGCTAAGGACACGAGGCCCGGCATTCTCCCCGAACCCTCCGCTGCCGTGTAACTCGCCGCTCGACCCTTGGGCGGCAAAAAACATCCTTCAGATCAGCAGCGAAATAGAGGCTAGGTTCCGCCGCCACAACATCACCCCCTACATGGGACCCTTCGATATCAACATCCATCTCGCCCGTAACTCCGAGGACTCACCGCCGCTTCACTTTCGAACTTGTGGATTCGTGTCGGAGCTAGAATACAAATGCGATTGATAGATCGAGAGGTCGCGCGATTGATCGCGCTAGCGCGCGCCGGGACAGCGACGAATCCGGCTCGAGGAGTCGTTAGGCAATCGAACTCTTGGACGAAGAATCGCCATCGAACCGTAGCTCTTGGCCGAAGAGCCGGATCCCAAAACGGGTGAACCCGACATCCTATCAAATCAACGAAACCTAAAATGCAAAATAAAAAATGGCGAAACCCTAAAGTAAAGAGTATGCACCCAACTCAACCACAAAAAGAAAAGAGCGTAAACAGAAGAAACTCACCGAGGGAATGAAGTCGCCGAAAGCTCTTGAGATTCAAGCCCGAGGTCGCCAAATGCTCCAAAGCTTCAAGGCAAGGATGGCCGGAAGGTCCCGAGCTCGAGCGCGAGGAAAGACGTGAGGGACGGCGGGGTGCAAATGAGCCGGGGTGGAATGACCGCCCCGCCGCCACGCCTTTAAGTAGGCGAAACGGGCCGCGGACCGAGGCGGCGTCCCATCCGTCGCGCCTCGCACGCAAAACCAAGGCGTCGTTTCGACTTCCCCCCGGACGGCGCCAAAAAAAAAAATCTTAAAATAATAAAAATAACAATAATTTTTTGACACGAAAAATGACAATAAGGCCTTTCGTAGAGGGGGTTTCTTGTGCCAAGAATCGAAACCAAGGGTAGGGATCTAACAGCCCCCGCCTCTTTGGTCCCGAGGGGGCTACTGTTGGGGAGGAGGCCGGAATTTTGCCCACCCCTACGGTCGGCCCAAGAAATCTAAGGGCCAAGAATGAAAGATTGCGGCGGTATGACGAAAGCCGACACATTCGGTTCGACGGGCGGATGTCGAACATTCGCTCGGGCGGTCGAGTGCCCACAAAGTGGGACGAGGGTCTTCGATCAACAACGCCGAATGTGAGAACTTCCGTCCCTAGTGGCGTAAAACCGAGGATCGCGGCAAAACGAAGGTACTTGCATTCGGGCGTGTTTGCCGAAGGAGGATTTCCCGCCGCATCGAGTCGGCCTTGGTGAGGCGGCGCGCGAAACCTGGGGCTTTCGGCCAACTTGGCCGAAACTCTATCTAGACCCAGTCTGCTGAATGGTCGAGGGGCGAAGGTGGTGACTTTCGGTCACGGCAGCCGACATCGAAGCTTCGCCCGAGTTCGCCCTATGCAGGCCGTGCGGGATGCCCGAGCCGAATGTCTGAGCGTTCGGCGGATCGGGCCGAATGCCCGGAGAACGGTTTCAAGGGAAACATCAGGACGGATCCGACAAAGCTCCGGCCCGAACCGAAACCGATTGCTTTCGGCCGTCCTACCAGAGCGGTCCGAGGCCTCGTGACTCATTGTCTTGTCTTGCAGGTTACCCGGGCCCGGTGCCGGGCACCTCACCGGGGGAGATGCAGCCGCGAGGCTGGAAAGTACCGTTCTGCCCCTCAACGTCGGCGGGAAGCGCTTAGGCCTAGGGGCGGTAGAAGGGTAAAAATTGGAATTGTAATAGTCTACGGACTATAAATAGACCCCCAAAGGGGCTTTGTAAAGACGTATTTAAAAATTAGTGAAAGGAGTGTTCCAGATTAGCATACACTTTCGTGTGTAGAGTTCGGTCTAATTGAGAGATTCGTCCTACCAGGGGGTAGCCTGCTTTGGGGCCAGACCAACAATTTCGAAATAAAATAAATAAAAAAGAAAATCAGAGTTGAACATGCTGAAGAACGATGAGAAGGAGTACAAGAAAATCTAGGGTCTCTTTAGAAAGATAACCCATGAAGAGATATATTCTAATCTGGCTAAGAATGAATGTAGGCATATGTGTATTTCCATTGTATTCTAGGATTTATTTTTGTAAAGGAAAACGGCAAAAAAAACCTATGTGAGGTCATCATGATGTTAGGCAATCGGGTGAGCTAGAGCACGTGAGCATGCACAGCGCTGTCTTGTGCCAATGGCCGGCGATGGAGCTTCATGATCGAGAGTTTGCTGAAAGAAGGTACATGCATATTGTCTCGGCGTATTCACGGAGGAACACAAAGTAATAGAGGTGAATGAGTAGAGCTCACGATTTCTCAACGACGACGATGAAAGCACTGCAAAGCTGTCAGTTCGGTTGATTCATGAACTGTTGCTTCCTGCGATGACTGGCAGCTTCGCGAGGCGGATGAACTCGATGGGGTCGAAGCTGCAGTGCAACGATGAAACCGTGGCGGCAGCTCCGCCTCCGTCTAGGGTTTCGCGGCTGGCAACTCGAACGAGACGGAGGTGATGCTCGTGAGTAGATGGAAAAAGAACGGCACGAGGTGTGCGATGGGGCTCGACTTATATAGGTGCCAGGTGAGTGCGGTTACAAGGAAAAAGAGCTACAGGATGGATTATTAGCTTGTAGATCTCAAGGGTTTGAAAAGATACGATGCCAAGGCTGCTATAAATATAGTACTCGTATATATACATATAGAGAGATATATAGAGACAACAGATGGCAAACGTGCGTGAGATATTAATATGGAGTATCGCAGACACACTAGAAAGATTGGAAAGGAAACACACCGACATGGATACGGGTGCTCATCGAAGGCTGGTGGTGGGGTGCTGGGCTGCTGCAAGCGAGCGGCCAGGCCAGGAAAGAGAGAGGGAAAGGCTTGGGCTGAAAATGAAAATAGAGGGGAAGAAAATAAAAATAGCTTTTCTTTTGGTTCAAAAGCATTTGAAATCATTTGGTCTTTGAAAGAAAAACCACTCAGTACAAAAACATAAATGCACCGGCATGAATGCACAACCATGTTTCTAAATCCTATGATAAATTTTTAATTTCACAAAAAGTATTTATTTTCCTATATTTTATGAGCACAAAAATACATAAACAAATCATTTTATTCTATTTTCAAAAATGCTAAAATTTCGGGTGTTACAGCCTATGCGAACTGAAGGGCATTCGAAGCCACTCTGGTGAAATGGGGCGAGCCACTCTCTGCATTCTCACCACCTACAGGGCTAGGGGTGTTGGCAGGCGGTGAACGATGTCCTCGTGATTCCATCTCAACTGCAGCATCCGGTCCGGCTGCGTCTGATTCCATCTCAACTGCAGCATCCGGTCCGTCTGCATCCGTGGCTAAGGCGTATCTGCTATCCAGACCACCTACAAGGCTACAGGTGTTGGCAGGCGTTGAACAATGTCCTTGCGATTTTATCGCCTCCAACTCAGCCCTGAGCTCATCTATTGCAGCTGCAAGCTCTGCTTAAAGTGCTTCGACCTTCGATCGCCTCCCTGAGCTTCCTCTTTCTGTACATGTCGGCGCACTCCAGCCAAGCCTTCCAACGAGACGAACTAGACACCCCACGCACATGCCCTGCCTGTTCTGAGATGCCAGGACGTCTGTGAGCATATCTCTTTCCCTTACACCAGTGCCCTCAGAAGGACGGGCTGCCTTCTCTAAAACCTTCTCTGCTGAAGACCGAGCCCCCTCGTTACTGTGGTGCCCAGGGCCTCTGTGAGCTCATACCTTTCCCTTCCCTTCTATGCAACAAAAGCTGCCCAATCGTCAGACACCTATATCAAAAAAATAAGTTACACAGAGAAGTCAACAGCTAGCACTCAAAAATCTAACAATAAGTAGGGTTCATATATCTCAGAGGCACAGATATCACAAAAAAATGTAGTTCAGGAACGGAGGAACATAAACAAACTGTTGTTTAGCAACAGTTCATTTAATATGCACATTTTTTAAGACAAGATAGTTGTAGTACTCTACAAAGCAGTCATTCATCTTCATCAGCATGTAATTCATCTGTAAAGAAAATATGAAACAGTAGTTGCAGTTTCCTATGACAAAAACACACGGGTACGGTAACAACATTATAGTAGCGATCAGGTTCAAGTTTAGCAAGATCCACAACTCAAAATATCTATGTGAGGATAAAATTATACGCTTCAATTCTGCTGTAATAGGCGCTTTATGAGGACTATACAAACCGCTAAGGCAGAGAACAAAAAAAAATGTAGTTGAGGAATAGATGAATATAAACAAACCGTAGTTCAAGAATGTCCATTTAATAGGCACATTTTTGTAAGCCAAGATAGAGTACTCTACAAAGCACTCGTGATTCTTGAGCACGTATATATATTCATCGATAAAGAAAAAAAGCAGCGATAGTGCAGCTTCGTGCGATAAAAACACACGGATATCAACATTGTAGCGGTCGGTGTCAAGTTTAGTATCTACAACTCGATATATCCCTCCGAGGATAAAATTATACTAGGTGAATAAGGTTTTGGGAAGCGTTCTTCGCGACGACGCTCCCCGATCTTCGTCACGGCTCGTCTACCTTCAAGGCCCGAGGCGCTACATCTTGGTGTCTTCAACGTCGGCGTCGTCGAGCTCTATCGCCGCCGTTGATCGGCGGCGACGACGGCGACCTAGAAGACCTCGGCTTTTCGGGGAACCTCTCCATCACGCCGTCATCTACGCCTAGCGGGTATTACTCCCGAGATCTAATCTCGGTGTTAGTCATGTCCAATCTGTTCAATCTATCTCGTGTGCTAGTTGTGCTTACACTGTTGCTATGATCATGCTATGCTATACGCTATTATGTTGTTGAATCTTGCTATGCTCTGTGATATGATTTTGAGTCATGCAAGTTTGCTGCACATGCTTATTGCTTAATCTAGTTGTTCAGTTCGTCATGATTTATATTATGGATTTAATCTGGGGAAATTGCCTAATATCTTTCTTTTTTTTTACAACAAAAAACTGTGGGGGGAGAACCCCACAAAGGGCGCCATTTTCATTAATTTTTAAACGAGAAAAAAAATATAATTGCCTAATATCTTAACAATCCAAAAACTTTGAAGATTTTAAAGTAGTCGAATGCCCCATCTTTATACGATACAATTACGTAATAGGCAAAGCTATGAGGACTAAACAAAAACAGAGGCATAGATCGCAAAAAATGTAGTTCAGGAATACATCATGAATATATAAACAAACTGTAGTTAAGTAACAGTCCATTTAATAGGTACATTTTTGTAAGCCAAGATAGTAGTAATCTACAGAGCACTCGTGTTTTTTGAGAGTAACAGTCCATTAAATAGGCACATTTTTGTAAGTCAAGATAGTAGTAGTACTCTACAGTACAGAGCAGTCATTGTTCTTGAGCATGTATATTCATCTATAAAGAAAATATGCAGCAAGAGCTGCAGCTTTCCTATGACTAAAACACACAAGTAACAACATTACAAAGATAGCGGTCAGTGTCAAGTTCAGTACCTACAACTCGATATTTCTATCCGAGGATAAAATTATACGATTCAATTACAGAATAGGCGCCTATGAGGACTAAACAAACCAAAGAGGCACAGATCGCACGATCAGTGAAGAAAATAAGCAGCAGATGAGTTGCGGCTTCCTATGACAAAAACACACGATAACAACATTATAGTAGCAGTCAGGGCATCAAGTTCAGTATCTACAGCTCTATATATCAATCCGAGCACAAAATTATCACCTTTCCTCGGGCGATCAAAAAATTCAGGCGACACCGTGTGCTAGCTATCTCTTCCTGCCTGATGATGCATTGATGGGCTGCCGTTGGATGGAAATCACCGGGCACCTTCGTCGCCTGAAAAATGGCATACCCGGTGCCGTCGGGCTCCCCGCACCGCGAGGATCTCGAGTAGGGTATTTTAGCGCTAAGCCTTTACCCGCACCATGTGCAATATCGGAGGCTAGGGCTTGAACCCGGACCTTCCGTTTACAGGCGGTAGAGCACTACCACCTTCGCCGCTGAACAGATTTCAAAATTTCAGTCGCCAGAAAATTAGCAGGGGCCCAATACTAGACAATTCAATTCTTAGGCGGTTTATGAGGACTACACAAACCGTCTTTGTCGGAGATGACGGCGCGCACGCCGCTTCGGGTGGAGGATGAAGCCATCGTAGCCGGTAGCGTATTAACCCGGCAGAAGCGCGTCGGAGATGGATCGGAGATGGTTGGACGGTGGTCGCTACGCTGATACGCCGTCGGCTTGAAAACCTAGAATGGCGAGGGCGGTAGTTGGTTGCGGCGGTGGTGGTTGTCAACGGTGGTGGTGGGGCGGCGGCCGGGGGTCAGATACCCTAGAATGGCCTGGTGAGGAGGCGGATGAGGGATTTTGAGTTTTGCGAATGCTCGGCGTCGGGCAAGCAATTTACATCTGAAAATTTTTGGCGTGCACAAGGAAAAGAGCGCCACTTCAGCTGCAGCTGGGACCTGGGAGAAGGCGCGTGGTGGGACCGCTCTGTCAGCATGGAAAACTCGGGATGAGAGGTTTTGCGTTTTGCGAATGCTCGGCGCGCAATTTTGGTAAAATTTTCGGCGGGAACAAGGAAAGCGCGCATGGTGGGACCGTCTGTCGCTTTGGAAAACATACAAGCTACCAGGCGCATCTCATAGTAATTATAAAATTGATGGTTTTTCTTTCTAAAATTCTATAAATCATGTCTATGAAGCTTGTATAACAACATTTTTTGAGGATCTACTGGTTTCAAGACAACAAGTCATGAACATAAAACCCGTAGTATAGCTTCTTAAGATGTACTTCTTTTATATTGGTCATTTCTTCATGCGACGTGTTGCCGCGCTAACATTGTTCACAAGATTATTCGAGTGGTCCGTTTAGCAACGAGGAGGCGGCTCCTTTGGCTGGGCCGCAGGGCCCAACCAGCGGCGACTTGTTCATATGAGCCGGTTTTCTCACTCCCTCCCTCTCTCACCGCCGACAACCACCACTTTGTTCATAGGAGCCAGAGATGCTTATTTTGGGCTCCTCCCGCTCCCCTGCGTGCTACGATTGGAGGAGCCGAGCCCAGCCGCGAGCCCCTGCCAAATAGGCCCTTACACAACTCTCGAGTTTATGAAACTACAAAAAAGAGATTTATAAGATTTGTGAACAATAATGTCACTAGCACTATGTCGTATGGGGAATCAAAACCAAAAATAAGAATTGTAGATCTTGCTAAGTTATTAAACTCTCAACTTAAAACTCTTTGATTATTGACTTTGTCTTAATACTTGGGAAAAACTAGGTCTCAAATTCAAAAACCCCGAAAACTGAAATTTAAATGTTTTAAGTGGCCTCGGATATACAAAGTTACAAACCACCAAAGATACCGATTGTAGTTCTCAATTATCCATGATATTTTGTAGTTTACAAATTTTTGATTTGAGATCCATCTTGTCATGGAAAAACATGTGTAGTTTGAAACCATTTATGTTTAGGTCGGGCCTCAATGGGCTGGGGTTTCATGCCACGCTTTCCAACACATTCAGATTTTAGAAACAAGGCGTAAGAGATTAATGGGGATGAAACTCTCTCTACTCCCATTAAACTCTTATATCATCACTCTCAATATTAATATGGTGCCACATTAGCCTAATTAATGCCCTTGTAGTCCAATGGTTGGGCGGTCTAGTGGGTTGCTACCCACCGGGGTTCAAATAATCCTAGTGCTCGCACCTTTTCTTGAGATTTTCCCGTGATTTACCGACATTATGCATTAAGTGGTAGCGGCGTTCACATGCCGACAACGAGGCGCCTATGGTGACGAGAATCTCGTATGTGTCGGCCGCCCAATCCTTCCGGAGGTTCTCATAGGGGTAGGGATTGTGCTAATGCGTTCATAGGGGTGAGTGTGCGCGCGTATTGTGAGCGTCCCGAGTTGCCGTGTATTTTTTTAAAAAAAACTCGTATGAAACTCAAATGAGACTAGACTTACAGGCACGCGCACTAGGATAGGGCGTCACGCCCATTTCCTTCGCCGCGTTCTTGGTTTTATGTCCGACGATCGACCTCCCGCCGAGCACCGGCCAAGACTCATAAAATCCCACGTCTCCGTGCGTTGCTTTGTTCACCCATTCCAGCAAAAAACCCCCCGCCGCGCCGTAGTTTCCCGAGAAAAAACCCCGCCGCGCCGAGGTTTCCAGCAAAAAGCCCCCACCCCCCACGCCACGCCTCATCGCACCATGGAGAACCTTTCGAGCACTTGCTTGTGGAGCTTGATGCGCTGTCGCCATGCACGCAGAGCATCCTATGGAGGACCTCTTCAATCTGGCGGCCACCGCCGCGAGATGAAAGCGACGCGTCACACCCTTGGTGGGACGGAGCATCCGACTAGACCGGTGTCGTCTCGCGCGGGTCTACGGCTGGGGGCGCCAGGACCGCCGCTACGAGTATCGCCGAGTCTCATCACCAAGCTTGCCAAGGTCGGCAACCCGGGAGGCGTGCTCGAGCAGGCATGTCTGGCCAGCCGTGGAAGGCCGACACCGCCTCGCCGCCGACAAGCCGAAACAAGCCGCCCGACTTCGGCATGCGCCGGCCGACGCGTTCATGCCCTTCGCTCTACAAAGGAACGCCGCCCCGCCGATGACGACCTTGCCCGAGAGGTGTTGCGGGAGATTGAGCACGACACGGTGGCGGCGATGGCTGCACCACGGAGGAGGACCACGAACAGCCATGAGTACTTCTGAACACCGAAAGTGCTTTGCGACGACGACTTCGGTGGTGCCCCCTATGGAGAGAGGCGGCATCTTCGCCCTCCTCTTGCCCAACCGTGCATCGCCAGACGGCATCGGTGTAGATGGGGAGACAGGTACTCTTCGCGGTGCCTGTGCCGAAAACCAGGATCGATATTCTTTGCCGCCTTTGGGTGTACCGCAATGGGGGTGTAGGATCCGCTGGCGAGTGTAATATGTTCTACCTTTGCCGCAGGGTGGGCATAAGCGGACTTCGATGATGCTCACATATGCAATGTATGTTCCGTGCAAATTGGTTGCCAAACTTGTTTTGCCTAAGGTCGTGTTTAAAAATTTTAAATCCTGAAAATTGGCACTGCATCGATCGACATTTCAAAAGATCCGCCTCGCAATGTACATCTAAACTGTAATTATTAGTTATTTTGTTTACCGACATTTCATAATCCATGCATGCGTTGGTACATTTTAACCATTCAATGTGACGGAATTTTGGGATTTGAAGCCAAATTCGGTGATCTATAAGCGCCGCTATATTTTTCGTGGCTTGTGATATATATATATACTATTCAATGGTGTTTTCCTTTTATTTTCTATTGAATTGAAAAATGAAATATTTTTTTTAAAAAACAAAAGGAAAGAGTCCTAACGGGCTAGATTGCCACTATGGCCATGCACGGGAGAATCGAGACTAGGATCAAAGAGCGGGGGCTTGCGCTGCTTGCTGCCATTTAACTCTCCCCCCGCCCCGTGGGCGTATCTACGTACTATCGGATATACGTATTCGATCACCGACAAGGCAAATCGGGCAAGTATTCGGGTAACGTAAAGTATATACGTCCGCATGTCCTCTCATCCGCCCAATCGGTGCCGCGCCGATTGAGAGAGACGCGGATCTCAACCGAGACAGCCTAGGTACACGAGGAGACACGCACGCAAGGTGTACGATGCGCCTCTATCAAATGTCGCCGTAATTGGCACCGGTCATGTCGCCGTAAACATCTGTCCGCTCCTAAAAAGCGAAAAATCCCATGTCCCCTTTGCACGGAACGCACCCGCCACCCGTGTGTGCTACCCCCGCAATCGAAGCGCCACACGGCCGCACTCACCTCCCACCTCCCGCCGCGCCGAGTTTCCAACAAAAAGCCCCCAACCGTGTGCGCCGCCGCGCCACGCCATGGAGAACCTTCCGGAGCTTGTGGGCTTTGCGATGCGCGTCGCCATGCACTTGAGCATCCTATGGAGGACCTCTTCAATCTGCGGGCCACCCGTGTTCCCAGATGAAACGGCGCGCCGCGACCGTGGGACGGACATCCGACTAGACCGGGTGTTGTCTCGGCGGGTCTACGGTCGGGGCTGTACTACCGCCGGCGTATCGCGCCCTCATCACCAAGCGGCGTGCAGTGTTCGTGGAAAGGCTGCGACACCGTCGCCGCCTCTCGACAAGTCAAACAAAGTCGCCGACTGAGCATGCGCCGGCCCCGGTCACGCTCACACTCTTCGCCTGATGGAACCCGCCGCCGCCCGATGACGACGGTGCCGAGGTGTTGCGGAGATCGAGCGACTTCGCGGCGACGCCGCCTCGACGCCGGACGAACGCGAACTGCCGCAAGCACTTCATGCAGAACGCCCCGAAAAGTGTTCTTGCCGACGTTTGTCGCCGTATCGGTGTGGGGTGGCAAAGACGTCTGCCTCGCCCAACCGGTGCCTCGCCAGACGCGCGCCGGCGCGATGTGGAGACAAATGCAAAGACTCGCCGCGAATGGGGGCCAGGATTAGTATGGCCGCCGCGGTGGGTGTTCCCGCAATGTAGAGTGTAGGATCCGGCGTCGAGGTGTAGTATGTTCTTCCTTGTCGCAGCGTTGGTATAAGCCGGGCCGCCCTCGATGATGCTCTCGGGGCACTATATACTCTATGTGTGTGTTGTACATTTTGCTAGCTTAGCTCTAAGCTAGATGATCGAGATCGAATGACTTTTTGCTACCTTTTTGGTTGTGTGCTTGCAAGCATTGGTTGATGTTCGATAGATCCGTCCTCCGAGTTTGAGTACCATGCGGTGATGAACAACGGTTAGACGTTTTTAATTCGTTGTAGTCCATGTGTTATTTTGTTTTGTTGGTGTTTATGGGACGATGGTGTTTGTGATTAATTATCAATGTGTTGTATTTCTCCAAATCATGTGCTTTGCATGGATGTTTGATTGCAACTGAAATGATGAGTGACTAGAGTGATGACAATGGTATATCCATGTTTGTGAGGTGTAAAATTTATTTGCGATTGGTATATTCATGTTTGTGAGGTGTAAAATTTATTTGCGATTCTCACCCTCGGTGGCCACGCCCGGCCGCCATGGTCGCCGGGCATGAGCACCTCGGCGTGGCCGCCTCGAGGTGAACTCTCTCCCTTCTCTCTTACCCCGGCACCTCGAGACTCGTCGGCTTGACGGTTATGCACATTGCCGTTGACGTCGCCTTGACCGCCTTTGTGTCCGCCGCCGGTTCACGCCGCCCGACCGAAGCGAAAAGCACCGTAGTACTTTTCGTTTGTTTGTGGTAAATATTATCCTACCATCGCATGGGATAACTAGGCTTAAAAAGATTAGTCTCTCGCAATGTACTCATCTAAATTATGCAATTAGCTATTTTGTTTATTACCTCGTTTCATACTCAATGCATGCGTCTTTTGGTACATTTAATGATTTGATGTGATTGGAATTTTGAGACGTCGAGCCAACTTCGGATGATTTAAACACACCCTAAGAATCTTGCTTAACTTTGTTTTGCCTAAAGGAATCTTGCCACATTTTTCTACTCTATGATATGTGGAGCCCAAAAAGAATTTCAAATCTTTTTTGCTTTGAAATTATCTTGTAAAGGAAAACTAGGCCTCAAATTAAAAAATGAGAATTGAAATTTAAGTGTTTTAATTGACCTCTTATAGACAACAAACTACCAATATAGTGATTGTAGTTCTCAAATATCCATGAAACTTTGTAGTTTACAACTTTTTGATTTGGGACATGTGTGTTCTTAGTTGTGATATATATACTATAATTAGGACAATCAACAAATAAAAATAGGCATCTCTAGCTATTCCATTCGAGGGTGTTTTCCTTTTATTTTCTCTTGAGAAAAAGAAATAATTTTTAAAAAGGAAGAGCCTGACGGACTACACACTGTCACTATGGCCTCGCTCACCAAGCATGCACGAGAGAATCGAGGCGGACTAGAGCTGCACTAGTAGACCACCTCGTTTATAGTAGATGGCAAAATATTTGCCAAAGGCAGGCCCCACTATTTGAATTAACTAAAAATGTTATAACTCACAAACCGAAATACCAATTTAAATTCCGATTGCACCATTGAATTCCTTTCAATAAATCTTTCAAAACAAGAAATCATATGGTTATATTTTGATAAATTATAGGTGGGTCCCGATGGTAGTTGGTATTATAGAGTAAAGTAAAAAAAAAAAAGAAAAAAAAAAGGGGAAAAAGAAAAAAAAAAAAAGAGAATAGGAGGGTGTATGTGTAGGGAGTTTGTTTATTAATTTTTTGGGAATTTTTAAGCTTGGAAAATGTAGTTTTCGCTCCTCCGTGTATGCGATCTCGGGGTTGCACGTGAGTACTAGCATTTACCTATCGACCGACGCGGGTCTAGTGTTTCGTAGTTGGGACCGCCGCCCGCTGTCTTTGTGAACCGATCTCGTGGTCTCTTCTCCCTGTCTCTCTATTCTCTTGACCATGTCCATGCTAGCAAGGAGAAGTGAGAGGTTTCAATGACGGGGGGCCCTTGGGGAAATATGGCGTGGAGCCATTTGCCACAAAGCCCACAAAGACGCGTGGCCTTGGATGCCTTCAACCGTCGGTCCACGCCGTCCCACCGTAGTGTAGCCGAGAAAAGAAAGGGAGAGATAAAAGTGAAGAGCGAAGCCGAGGCGGCGGAGGGGAAGAGAGCCGCGGCGGCGGTGATTTCCCTTGTCGTAGAAGCGTCGGATTAATTATAGACGAGAGAGAAAAAATGGCCACCGGCCGCCCCAAATTTAAAATACCTAAAAATGTTTTAACCGAGAAACCAAAAATCTAAATTAGATTCGATTACACCATTAAATTTGTTTCAATTAATTCTTCAAAACAAGATATCACATGGATATATTTAGATAAAATTACAAGTGGGCCCACACGATGGAAGTTGGGATAGAGTAGGACAAACTTTTTTTCAGGGCCAAATTCCTAATTCTCCCATAGTCCTATTACTACTCCAAATAATGTTTGAAATTTCAAATATAGCACAAAAAGTTCTGATTCGCCCTTTTACATTAACTTACCCGTGGGACCATGGTGTCTGCGCATCGAACACTTGCCACCTCGGATTCCTTTATAGTGCTACTATGGGCGGTTTTCTCTCGCCTCTCGTCACTTCCTTCTCCCATACTACACCTACTGTACTAGTAGTACTCTTCTCTCACCTCTTCTCCGTCCCGACTTTCCAAACTCATCTCAAGCAAACAAGAGTAGAGAGCGGTTAAACCATGTGGGGGCGCCTGCTTCGCCTTCGTCTCCATCCCAGGCGTGTGGTGCTCTTTATCACATCCATGCGGCTAGTTATGGGTTTTCATGAGGTTTTTGAAGCGGCAAAATACAAAAGTTTTTCTTTTTTTTTTTTTGTGGTTGCAGATCTGGATCGAAGTCCCGGCCGTTCAGATCTCGACTTCATGTGGTCTCAAGTCCCAACCAGCTCACGATCTCTAGTGTTTTAGCTAGTGTTGGGTTGGGAAGGAGGCGAGAAAAATGTCGCAAAACAAGCACGCCTTCTTGGGTAAACACCGCCGAGATCTCTAAAATGCATTTCCTTTTTTGAAGTTTTTTTAGTGGCTCTAAAAAGGTTTTGTTTTGTCTTTATATTTTTGTGTGATTCATGCTAGCCACAAAGACCTACGCGAGGAGATTATAAAAGGATGGGCGGGAGGTCGAAGAAAAATGTGGCAATAAAAACACAATTTTCTTTGTGTTGTTTTTCCAATGCCTCTTTGCGTTAAGTGTCCTCGAAATGGGTGTCTCCCTCCGAGGCACTTCTCTCTGTCAGCCAAGTTGATGACATGAAGGGCATCAACAATGTAGTACGCATGAAGGGCACCAACCATTGTGGAGTTAGACCATAGCTATTGTCCATCCAAAAACACCTCAAGCTTATGGTGCACCACAAGCAAATAAACAATGATTTCTCTCACATCTTCTCTTCTTTTTTCTCTCACACATCTTATTCTTCTCTGCTTTTCTGTACATGGGCCCATGCTTGTCGCCTCCACCATTGTGGCTTTGGCACGTCCGTAGCTATTGCCCAAAAAAATGGATCCCACGCTTATGGTCAATTGTTGCATGCACATTGTGGTTGCCCGAATAGAAGCAAATGAGCGGTTAGATAGGTCTCGAGCCTTAATCATGCGCATGGCTAGAGCTAAAGACCTGCCCTAGAGATTATAATCCTGCCAAGGGCATACACCGTCTCGCGGTGCTGTTATTCTCTACTGAAGTCCGGAGAGGAGGTTGCCTTCTAAACAGATGCTCCCTACTCGAATCAGACGAACCTGTATTGCTAGTTTGTGCTAGTTTGTGCATTGTGGCTCAACAAACGAATTCAGCTTTTGATTTGGTCCGTAAAAGAGGCAAATTTTGGCCTTGTGTTGAAACAAATTTGGCATCGAACACTCTACCTCATTCTTTTCTCTCGATCGATCGAACAGAATGTGAAATGACTCCATACGTGACCCCTGATGGACCGGTACACCTCCGAGGCATGTCATCATGATTACGATTCTACGGACTTCGTCTTTGGTGGTGGGATGACACTAATTGCGAGGATGGACGAGGGAGAGAAAAAATGACCACCGGCAGACCCACAATTTAAAATACCTAAAAAATGTTTTAACCCGACAAACCAAAAATCTAAATTAAATTCCGATTACACCATTAAATTTATTTCAATTAATTCTTCAAAACAAGATATCACATGGATATATTTAGATAAAATTACAAGTGGGCCCACACGATGGAAGTTGGGATAGAGTAGGACAAACTTTTTCGGGGGCCCAAATTCCTACTTCTCCCATAGGCCATAGTCCTATTACTACTCCAAACAATGTTTGAAATTTTGAAATACTAGCACATAAGTTACGATCGCCCCAAAAAGTGCGAGACTAATCTTTTGAGCCTAGTTACTCTATAATAGGATAACAATTACCAAATACAAACAAAAAAAGTGCTACAAGAGGCAAACCCAAAAATATTTCACCAACTAAACACACATTAACCGTGGGACCATGGTGTTCGTGCATCGAACACTCTACGTTGCCACCTTGGATTCTATGAGATCTTGTGGCAGCCCCACTTGTTTGAACTAACTAAAAATGTTATAACTCACAAACCAAAAAAACCAATTTAAATTCGATTACACCATTGAATTCCTTTCAATAAATCTTTCAAAACTAGAAGTCATATGGTTATATTTTCGATAAATTATAGGTGGGTCTCACTGATGGTAGTTGGTATAGAGTAAAGTAAAAAAAAAAAAATAATGAAGAATAGGAGGGTGTAACTGTATGTGTAGGGTATTGGGTGTACATAGTTTGTTTATTAATTTTCCGGGAATTTTTGTAGCTTGAAAAATGTAGTTTTGGCTCCTCCATGTACGTTCTCGGGTTGCATGCACGCAAAGATTTACCTAGTGGCCGACGCGCGGGTCTAGTCTTTGCAGCTTGGGACTGCCTTGGCACGTGAACCGATCTCGTGGTCTCTTCTCCTGCCTCTCGTATTCTACTAGACCATGTCCATGCTAGCAAGGAGAAAGTGAGAGTTTTCAATGACAGTGGGCCCTTGGGGAAATATGGTGTGCAGCCATTTGCCACAAAGCCCACAAAGACGTGGCCTTGGATGCCTTCAACCGTCGGGTCCACGCCGTCCCGCCGTGTAGTGTACTCCCTCCGTCCCACCGAAGTTTTCACCCCGGATTCGTGCCATCTTATTCGATGCTTCGCCTTATTCAAATTTTTTTGCACAAATATAATTTATTTTGTTACAACTTATTTTATCAATGAAGATACTTGAATATTGATTAATTTATTTTATGATTTGCATAAATATTTTGAATAAGACGGGGTGGTCAAACATGAAGTTCAAAAGTCAAAAACGATTTAACTCTATGGGACGGAGGGAGTACTCCGCCCGAGAGAAAAAGAAAGGGAGAGAGAAAAAAGTGAAGAGCGGGCGAGAGGGGTGAGGGGAAGAGAGCAGCGGCGGTGAGAGAGAGAGAGAGAGAGAGAGAATGGGAAAAAGAAAAAAAAAGGAGAGAGAGAATAAGAGGGTGTGATAGTAGTACACTACTAGATTTCTCGTTCATACACCTCGTGTCAACACGGGGATATGACGCTGAAGGACAAAAGTTAAACGGATTAAAACATACCAAGGATTTCCTCAAATAAATTATTATATATATGTTTTATTGCATTACGAGAAGTTGTCACCGTCCAACATATTGGTTTAGCTTAGGGTTTGAACATAAGATTAAATAATCTTTTTTTGCGAGATAATTTTAGTGATTACACAATTCAATCCTTTAACAATATAATACCCCCTTTCTACCCAGGGCAACGCAACGGGGAATACCTCTAGTTATTACTACTCTCAACCGGCGCCACACAACCGTTGTTCACCTTCCACCTCCCGCCGCCCCGTCGAGCTACTAGCTTCTAGCAAAAAGCCCCATCAGCGCCGCCGCCGCCCATGGAGAACATTTCGAAGCACTTGCTTGTGGAGCTTACGATGCACGCCGCCATGCACGCAAAGCATCCTATGGAGGACCTCTTCAATCTGCGGGCCACCGTTTTGCGATGAAAGCGGCGTCGCGACCCTGGTAGGACGGAGCATCCGCTAGACCGGTGTCGCCTCGGGTTCACGACGGGGCCGGGGCGTACTACTGCGGCGAAGTCTCATCCGCAAGCTTGCCTAGATCGGCAACCCGGAGGGCGTGCCGTGAGCGTAATATGTCTACCGTGTGTTGTTCGGGAAGGCGCGACACCGTCTTCCGCCTCGACAAGCCAAACAAGCCGCCGACCGGGCAAGCGCCGCCCTGGCACGTTCACGCTCTTCTGCTAGAGGCGGCGGAACGCCGCCGCCGCCCGATCCCGTGACGCGGCGGTGCCGAGGTGTTGCGAGATCGAAGCGCCGGCGCGACGACGGCGCTCGACGCTGATCTAACGCGTGAATCGCCGCAAGCACTTCATGTGCACTAGAACTGTTGCACAACGATTACGCCGCCGTAATAGTTTTTTTATATTTTTTTGGGAATTTTCTCAAGCTTGAAAAATGTAGTTTCGTTCCTCCATGTACGATTTGGGGCACGTAGCATTTACCCTGCGGCCGATGCGGGGTCCAAAGGCTACGCTTGGGACCGGCCTCTTCCTTTTAGCATGTAGACTTGTGGGTCCCACGACCTCTCACTCCCTTTTCTCTCTTCCCCCGCATGGAGCAACAACGTTCACTTGGCTTATCGGCCGACCCGGTCCCAGCGGTAGCATCGGCCCGACCAAGAAAGCCCGGCCCGCCAGTACTTTCTCTCAAAGATCAGCGGCCCGGCCCGGTGGCCGTTTTTTCATACGGTTTCATAGATGTTGGAAACAACGCTAGAGAGTTTCACCATGATGAAAATTTTTCCCTCTCTCTCCTCAGTTTCATGAAAAAAGTTAATGTGGCACCCTATTGAAACCCCATTGAGACCGGCCTATGCATGAAAAACAGAGGGTTTTATTAGTTGTAAACATGCATTGTGTTATATTTTTCAATTTGTGTTGTTTGGATGTTTGATTGCGCTTGAGGGGGCCCCTTTGGATACAAGGAGAGCAAAATGATAAGAAAAAGAAAAACATAAGAAACGAGTTGGCATAAGCGAATCTCGTGAAAATCCTATCCTAGTACAAAATTCCTTTACTTCACCAAAGAACCAAAGGACCTCGAAATGATTATAGTGAAATCATTGTTTGGGAAAAAATATCAGACTGCGCACACCCTCAGCCCCAATAAGTTCATGTCATCGCATATATGCCACTTTGCCTCGGACTAATAAGTTTAAAGGGTTCACATCATTGCATAAAGGCGCCACAAAATTGACAAGAGAAGTAGAGGAGTGGAAGAAGATGGAGCAATTGTGGCGAATAGGTAGCCAACAACCACCAACATCCCAAAATCGGTGCATAAACTAGAGTAGAGTAGAGTAGAGAGGTAGAGTAGAGGTGGTTGTAGACAAAGTAATGCAATAAACAATTAAATCAAGTCACCAAGAGACAATAGAGTAGAGTAGAGAGATAGAGTAAAAGTAATCACTCAATTCATAGACAAAGTGAGGTGGTCCAAATTAAGAGATTGTAGAGTAGAGGTATATAGTTGTAGACAAATGCAAAACAATTAAAATCACGGCCAAGTCTAGGCAAGTTAATTAGACCAGCATTGAGACAAGTGAAATAGGGACCCAACACCATGCAAGTCTAGCAAGTCTAGGCACAATAAGCACCGTTAATTGATTAGGCCAACAAAGTTCATAGCCAAATGTGTTCAATTAATTAGGCCAAGTTAATTGATTCACGACCAACGGTTTCAAATGTACCCCATGCATATAGACCAACAGCCAACATACACTAATAGAGTGACATGTCCAACATATAGAGTGACAAAGATTAGACCAAGTGAGCTAAAATAGCTCCCAATAGCCAAAATTAGGGGAAAACCATGACTTAGCTTCTAGCCAACAACACTAGCAAATAGGGACCATTAATTGACATATATACAGAACTCAAGTGAGCTAAGGCATAACCAAAAAAAGAGTTCAAATTGGAATTCAAAAATAGAGATGGACACTAGCTAGCTCAGTATAGCCAACAGCACTAGCATATATGTAAAGTAGAGGTAGTCAACAGCCAACAACCCCAACATATGGAATTAAGGGGATAAACCATGAGTAGGCATAATTGACACTAAAACTGCCAATATTCAGAGGCAACCATGATCAAAATTCAGAGAAGCCATGATCAAAAATAGAGCCAACAGACAGGTACAGAGATAACCAATCATAGGATTAGGCAACGCTTTAAATTGGAAGACAAAAATAGAGGCAAAAATAGAGGATTGGGGCCAATCATATGCTCGGTTTATCCAAATTCTATAGCATCACAGCCAGTGGCACATAAGCTCAGCTAATTTGTTTTTCTTTTGCATCACAAATTGAGGTGGGCACAAAAAACAGTGGGTGGCATCACAGTGCGTCTCAAAAAGCACAAAGATATCTCAAAAAAACTCAATTCAAAATGACGGGAGCTCAATTCAAAATGACAGAGCAATTTCAACAAAATGTACGGTAGGGAGAGGCACGAGACAGGGGGTCACCAACGAGCAAAGACGGAGGACTGGAAGAGGATGGAGATGGAGGCCGGGGTCGCCGGCGAAGCACCGAGGGGTCACCGACGAGCACCACGCTACGGACAAAATAACACCACCACCGGCAGCACCACGCGAGGGCGGCGGCGCGACCGGAAGATGGAGACGGGGACGGGACGGCGGACGGCGGACGGGGACGGGCACCATGGCGGACGGGGACGGGCACCACGAAAGCACCACCACGAGCACCACGGCAGACGGGGCGGGCGCCATGGGCACCACGACGCGGGCGGCGTTGGGGTTTCCACCGCCCCAAGCTCCCTGACGGAGGAGAGAGGAGGAGACGGGCGAGGACGGAGGCGCGCCGTGGACGGATCGGAGGGAGGAGGAGGAGGGAGGGGGCGGGGACGGTGGCGAGGACGGTGGCGGTGACGGCGGCGGCGGCGACGGTGGTGGCGGTGGCGACGACGGTGGGAGCGGGGCGCCGCGCCGCAGTCTGCCGGGGTGAAAAGTTGCGCGACGAAGCGCTACGGGGCACGGGCGAGGTCGGGGCCGTGGCGGCGAGGAGCACGACGACGGCGGATCCTGGCGCACGGCGGCGGCGCGTTAGGGTTGGGGAAAAATCGGGGCAGCCCTTTGGGGTCGAATCGAACGAGTGAAGGACTTAGAGAATTTCGGGATGGGGGTGGATTATTTATACTACACGCATTTTGGCGTGGCGGGCGAGTAAGGATGCCCGCCACGGTGAACATTAACCGTGGCGGCGGTAAGGATGCCCGCCACGCTTAACGCGAACCGTGTGGCGGGCAAGTAAGGATGCCCGCCGCATGTAATATTTTCGTAATAAATTGAGAAGTATTGTTAAAAATTGTTATAAATTGTTAAAAATTGTTATAAATTGTTATAAATTGTTAAAAATTGTTATAAATTGAGAGATCAATTCGATAATATATCAAAAATATTCTGATGAAATTTGAAATTTTTTACACATTCGGTATATATAGGGATGCTTTTTAGGTTCCCAACACATATCCTATGGTATATATATAGGGATGCTACGAGGAAGAGGATGCTTTAAATATGCGTAGTGAGAAGTATGTCATTATTAGAAACTTTTTACAGTTCCCAACACATATCCATTTATATACACCAATTGTACATCTTGATGAGTACTTTCAACTTTGTATTCAAACTTTTTCGAAACTAGGTCGTTTTAGTGGTCCGTTTGACCAAGGTTTGACCGGTCAAACTTGTGACTTTTGAAGCTCTAGTTTTTCGAAGCCCTAGACGTCGTCGATTCGAAAAGTCATGAATACCACTTTTGTTAAGCTCTCTGAGATCTACGTTTGGTATTAGGGTCAACTTTTCATTTTTGATCTTTTCACACCTCCAAATTTGAAATTTGAATTTTTTTACACATTCGGACGACATTTCGAAGCCCCGACGGCCAAGATTCAAAAAGTCATGAATATGGAAAGTTCATAACTCATCAAGATCTACATTTCATATATATAGGTCATTTTTGCATACGAGAAATTGTTACAAACGTGTAGTTGAAAAATCACTAGTCTCCCCTCAGTAGTTTCCTCGAAACTCGTGTGAGATATTTGTTTTTGACTATTGTTTACATCAGAATAACTGCAATTACATATCATTTTGGTGCTGGTGCATTGGTGGTCTTCTTCTCGCCATCGGGAGGGTCCATGGCATCATTTTAGTCTTGTCGGGATTGATTCTGTCCTCAACGGCCTTTATCTTTTTCGAAAATCAGAAAAGAGGTGGAACTCATCATAGTTGTTGTATGTTTTGGGACTCGGACCCCATCGGCTCCCATGATGATTGCTTTCCCGCCACAACAATATGTCTATTTATGTTCTCCGCGTTCATGTAGTAGGCTACTTGTGCGACATCGATGCAAGCACCCACTGATCATCTTTGTACCGCACACTTTGAAGGTTCACGGTGGTTAGCCCAAAATCGTCCACTAGAATCGTCCCCTGTGCTTGACCCATCGGGTAATCGAAAAAACGATTTTGTAGGTTACCGCCATAGTCAAGTTTCCATATTTCTTTGACTTGTCTCGCGAAGCATGTCATCTTCTCCTGTCACGTTGTTCCCCCTCATATCGAACACCGCCGCTGTTCTGGATGCACTCTTCTTGTCCTTCTCTTTTGTGAGGAACCCTGCACTGTTGACATCATACCCTTGCCACGTGGTGACCTGCGCATGGTGGGCCCCCGACACAAGCTTCTTCACTTGTCTCGCATCATCTCCTCGGGGGAATGTTCCGCTTTGGAGCCACCGGAGGGAAACTGTTCTTGTGTTCCTTCTCCGCCCAATCCTTCGACAGTTCTTGCGCTTCCTACTTGCACGCGGAGCTCTTTGAGGTGCTTTTAACGTATGTGTCCATGATCACAAATGATGAAGGATCTTTGTAGTGAGCGTCTAGCACTTCTTCCCTAGGTATGTCGGTGCGTTTTCGCCCGCGCACCCCATCCCCGAGGTTCTTCCTTCATGTTGATGCACCGGAAGCCCAATAGCCCTACCATCTTTTATGTACTTCATACACCGAGCCCACGGCCTCCTGGCTTGTGTATGCCTCGATCATAGAGCCCTCTGGGTAAGCGCGGTTATGATTGAATCGATTGGGGGTAGACATTAGTCGCTCAGTGGTCCACATCGCCTGTAGGTACATGGGTCCCAGCTGTTCTATCTGATCAACCATGTGCATCATTAGGTGTGGCATAATGTCGAAGAACGACGTGGGAAACACATCTCTATCCGGCACATTGTTTCCCGATGAACTCTTTCAGCGTAGGCGGATCTGCTTTGGCGCTTAGCTTCCGGGTGATTTGGTTAAAGAAGTATGACAACCTTGTGACCACCATCTTCACGTATTTTGGATGAATAGCTTTGATCACAATTGGAAGGAACACCGTCGGCATGATGTGAGCATCGTCTTGCGTTGAAGTTCGTCATTGTGAGGTCTTTCATGGATACCCGGACTTTTTGATGTTGGAAGAGAAACCCGTCGGTGCCTTGATACCCCTAATCAACCGACACATAGCCAACTTCTCATCTCTCGTTAGGTTGTAGGCTGCACCTGGGAGTTGGAATTTACCATTTGGAAGCCGTGTAGCATGAATTTCCGGTCGGATGCCCATGTTAACAAGATCTTGACGTGACTTCACACCATCCTTAGTCTTGGTCTTGATATCCATCGGGAGACGATCGTGCTTTCGAAGACATTTTTCTCAAGGTGCATAGAGTCGATCGCATGGGGGTGTATGCGGTATCTTCCAAAGATACTTTAGATACTTGAAGAAGATTGACTTCTTCTTGAAAGGAACGGCAGGAGGCGCTTCTTCCTCCAATTTATCCCTCTTTCTCTTCATTGTCTTCGAGGTGCCGTCTTCCTGATCATCTTTCTTCTTTTTCTTCTTCCAAACTCGCACTCCAAGTCCTTCATGTTGGTGTAGCCCCAAATCAAGCTACCCCTGGCTAGACCGAGCACGCAACGAAGCTGAAGCCAGCACACGAAAGGTGCGTGCTGAATTAGACTCTCTTCTATTAATCTATGTCTCTGGCTTACAATGCCCCCTTGGGGTTCTATTTATAGTCCGTAGACTCTTACAATTCCGATTATACCCTCCTACCAACCCTTGTCCTAGGTATGTCCCACTAGAACTAAGGGTAGTATGGTCTTTTCCTGCTCCACGATCCCTCCTGCCCCCCTGGGGCCACCCGGCGCCGGAACGGGACCACCTGCAAGACAAGAATGATGAACTTTCGTCGACCGGACTCTCTAGCCCCGCCGGAAGCGGCCACTTTCGGCATCTCATCGAAACCTCGGGGATTGGCGCCCACGGCGCTGTCTTCTAGGCTTAACCCAAAGCGCTCGCCGAAATTGTGGCCCGATCGCCGGTCCCCATGCTGACGACCTTAGCCCCGCTGGCCGAATGCTTCACCCTTTTGGCGCGGCGGACCGGTGCCGACCGGGCGGCGCGGAGGGCGAAAGCCAATAAGACATTCGGACCGCGATCGACTCATTCCGTTCGTCGAAGGCGCAGCATCCGCCACGCGGCGGATGCCTCGGCCGTCTTCTTATCGCCACCCGCTGAAGTCAAGTCCTGACCGTTTGGTGTTCGCTCGGCCGTCGCGGACAAAAGCCTTTGCTTCCGTCCTTGCCGCGCGAAACCTCTGGGCCCCTTGGGCATCATGCCCTTCATCCCCGAGCTCGCGGAGTGCTAGGGCCGAATCCCCGGAACATTCGACCCCTCAAGCCGAACCTAGTTCCCCTATCATCTCCAGCTGGGGTTTCACGAGTGGCCATAGGTGGGCGGGTTTCGTCCTCCCCCCACGGTAGCCCCGAGGCCAGGACGAGGCCTTTCGGGCCCTCGCCTCGGGATTCGACCTCTAGGCCCTCAAGAAACCCCTCGGTGCCGGATGCCTAGAGAACGTTTTTGGGTGGTTGTTGAATTTTTTTTTTTTAGAAGTCGAGAAGACGTTGTCTCGGGCTGCGTGCCTCAAGGTGACGGATGGGACGCAGCCTCGGGCGCGAACCAATCTCCCCTATATAAAGAGGCTAAGGTTGGGACGCTGGGCTTCCCACGGCTCATTTGCCTCCCAACGTTTCAAGTTCTAGCGCTCCTAAGCTTCTGGGCTTTCGGCGACCTTGGCTTTCGGTGTTTAAAGGCTTCCGGCGGCTAACTTCTTCTTTCGAAGTGAGTTTTCTTTCGTTTCTTACTTTTCTTTGTTTGGTTGGGTTGAGCGCGTCCGTTTTTATTTTAGGGTTTCACGCCTCTTTCTATTTTTGTATTTTTGGTTTCATTGATTCGGTAGAATGTCGGGTCCGGCTGCCTCGATCCGGCTCTTCTTCGAAGGGCTCGGATCATCCAGCCCGGTTTCTCGCTCGAGATTCATCCATTGCGAATGTACTCAATGTGCAGCCGATTCAGAGCGTCGATCCGCACCTCTTCTCTAGTGACAGCGAAAGTGGGTCCGAATCTAGCAGTCCGATGAGCCCCCCTGTCGTGGAGGAAGTGGAGGCCGATGTTGACATTGAAGGGTCTCCCCGTTGGGGGAATGTTGAGGTGGAGCCTGAGCCGAATCTTTCAGCACAAGAGGACTCCTTTGGAGATCCGGAGGGGCCTGGATGACGAAAGTCACTCAATTGCCGAGGGCTCCGGAGAACCGGGACCTTCGGTTCGTCGAGGTGTCTTGGGCCGGAACCTCGAGGGTCACCGAGGAAGTTCTGAATGAGTATGTGCGAAGGGGGTTGATGGATCGGAGACGAGGCTGGCAGTGCAGGGCCCCAAGCGGAGAAAGAATTCGAAACCTAAGGCTGGAGAGGCGCTTGTTTTTAAAGACTACTTTAAAGCTGGGTTTCGTCTGCCTTGCGAGGATGCATTTATCGGCAGTGTGCTTGACCGTTTCGGCCTTCAACTTCATCATCTGACGCCGAATGCGTTTACACGCCTGGGGGCCTTCGTCTGGGCCATGAAAATGATGGGCGCTCCTTTGTGTGTCGGCTGAAACATTAAATGCAGTATTATCTTATTTGCATAAGAAACCGAAAAACATCCGGGACGTTAGGTCGAAGGAGCACTACAACGTTTAGTTTGGAGCTTACACTTTATACCCTAGGGGAGCCTTCGTATAGCCCCCTTTCGGCAACAAGTGGTCGAGATGGACACAATTTTGGTTCTACAGCGCGTCGGTGCGAGGGGCGAACACGAAGGCTACCACCTCCGACTGCCGATGAACAGCGTTCTTGAGAGCCGAATGGTCCTTCGCAAAATGTCATGCGGCTCACTTTGAGGGCGCGGAAGGAGATGCGGAAGCTACTCTGGCGTTCCTTGCCACCTCGGAACGACAGTACCCGCGACGGTTGAAGAATGGATAGCTATGGGCATTCGGCCATTAAGTTCTAAGTACGATTCGTCGTAGATCCTCAGAACTATGGCTACGAGACGAATCCCGTTCAAGGCATTGTTCCTTCAGCTTTCACTTTCGAAGAACGTTTTTTACGCAATATGTGGTTGGCGAGAAAACCGACGGCGTTGCGGGGCGGTTGGAAAACGCGAATACGATATGGCCCAGGAGATCATTGGGGAGAATGCCCGAATTAATCGGGTCCTTGATGCCATGCAAGTGCCGTATCCTCATCGGCTGACTCCGGCCGAGGCTAAGGCGGAGAAGGCTGCACGAAAGGCGGGCTATCGCGGTAAAGCTGTCTGCCAAGATTCGGGTCCACTTGAGCGGGTGAAAGGCGAGAAAATAAGTCATCCAAGGCCGAAAAGAGCCCCGGGACATTCGGGTAGGTTGTGATCCGGCTAAGGTTCCTGGTTTTACATAGCCCAGGAAGGTTACATTCGGTCGAACTCGTCTGCATTTGGCATTGTTACCGGCCTCGGTATCTTGCGCCTTGTCCTTAGGTTTTTCGGTATTGGTTTCGGTGTTTGGGTTAATTATCTTTCGTCCTTTGGGGATGATTAACTTATGTTATTCTTGGCGCTTAGTCGTGTTTTTATCTGTGAGGTCATCTCAAGTGACTCGGACGAAAATGGCCGGCAAAAGGCTGTGAAGGGACCCCTTGCCACTGTTCGTGATTCTGGGGATTCGACCTCATCTGGCCCCAACTTCAGGGTTGTGAAGTGGCCTCGTGATGGTGCCGCAACTACAAGCGCTGCGGCTTCAAAGAAACAGAAGTCAAGTAAAGAGCTCCCGGCTCCGCCCCAGGTGCCCCACCTCCGTCCTCGACTCGAAAGGCTGCGGGTAAGTCTCGGTTCTACCGGGAGTTTGTCAAGACTGCCGGCATTTATAAGGACTGCCTATTCGGTCATGGCTTCCTTTCCCTTGGAAGCACTTCTAGTGACTTCAGGGAGCCTGCTGTTTACTCGGGGTTCAGCTCCCCGAGGAGATGAGCCCACGACGAGAGAAGACTTACAAGCTTGCTCGCTTGTCTAGGAGTGCATTCGGACCCTCGGGTGGTAGCTGGAGTGGATCCTCGCACTCTGCCGCTTCTTCCCAACGAAGGAGCAGTCAGATTTGGCACGGACTGCTCCTCCTCCTTCACGGCTCCCCAAACCGAGAAGGAGCTGTTGAAGACGGAGCCGCAGCTGCTCCTCGACGCCCTCAACTTCTACGCTTCTGGGGTGAGTTGCCGTTTCGCCCCCCTAATTTTCGAATCTCAGTTTCGTACTGAGTCCTTATTCGGACTGTCATGGTTCTTGTTTGCGCCTATCTTTGGTTCGCCCGGACCTTGGAAAAGAAATTCCATGGTCAAGGGAGCAAGGCCCTTGAGGCCGAAAAGGGCCAAGGTCAAAAAACACGGCCAAGACCCTTAAGGCAGCAAAGACCGAGAAGGGTAAAGCCCGAAACCCGGCCGAGAAGGCCGAAAAGAAATCCATGGAGCTTGAGCGTAAGGTGAAGGACCTCGAGGCCGAGCTCGGCCGAGAGGAAGACCAACCGTCGCTCTCGCACACTATGGAGCACGAGACGAAGGCGGGGTTTCGCCTTTACAGCGGCTGTTGGCCTCCCTTTGGGGATGAGGCTGTTTTGCCACCGGGGCTTGGTCACGGGAGGGTCGACCTGGCTCGTGCAAGAGATTCGCGGACTTTATGACCGTGTGTGGATACCGGAAGGGCTTATGCCTCTTTGGAGACCCTCAGGGCATTCGGCTCCGCCTTGCACGAGCTTGGGTGTCCTCACATGGAGGCCCCTGGAACTGAAAGAAGATCCGGCTGCCTACTGGAAGACCCCCGCCGAGGTGGCACCGGTGGCGGCTAAGTTTTATGAGGGCTTCGGCGAAGGGTGGGAAGGACCTTGCGCTGTTCCGCGCGGCCGAATCACGAGCCTCGGTTAGTTCGATTCGTTATTGATTAGCGCTATCTTTCTGCTTTCGTCTTTCTTGGAGTTTATTGATTGGTTGTGTTGCTCTGTCTTGCGTAACCCTGAAGAAAAAGGAGGAGATTCGTGCCAAGGTGCATGCTTTCGTTCGAGGCGGGATGGCGGACTTCCGTGCCAAAACCGGCGCCCCTCTGCGGACGGTAGCCCTCCCGCCAGGGCCAATGCTTTGGAGTCGATGATGATAGGGTAGAGAATGTTCGGTAATTTCTGATTCGGCCATGTCGGCCTACGGGCTTGTAATGGTACATGTTTGAATTTTTGTTATAACATTTCTTTGGCGGGTTCCCGAGGAGGGGACCTTTTGATTTTATGGACGAAGCTCCTTTGAAAGTCGAGCGTGACGGTTTCGGTGTGAGTGGTGCTTCAGGGCGCGGGCTTTGGGAGAGATTCCCCGACCGAATGGACGACTTCTTTTCGTCGCGCCGACGAAAGATTGCCCGAAATGGTCGGTCGATTCTGGATTTTTTGGCGGACCTTTGTCCCTTCGTAAAGACAGAGAAATTTGGTTCGCGGCATTTTATTGGAGCCGAAACTAGAATTGGAGGATCGAAACCGAGGCTCTCCCTGCTCCTCGGTACCGATATTGCAAAGTTAGGGGATCTTGTATCGTTCGTGTGTGATTGTGGATCGGTCGAATGCTTCTATATAAGACAGCCCTTTCGATTTGTTTCCATCTCTCGAATATCTTCAGTTTTTTCAAGAAAACCCCCTCCGACTGTTTGGCGAAGGGTGGAAAGCATGAGTCATGTTGAAAGGGCTTCTTTTTGTGCCGCAAATAGGGGTGGAGTAGGAGTCCCATGACCTTTCGGCTTCTTAGACATGGATTCTCGTTCTCGCCGAGGATTTTTCGGTCGAGGTAACCGCGTATGTTGTACCTTTGCTTCGTTTTTAGACGTTTGTGAAGCTACTTTCGATCGGGATGGCTTCGTTTTTCTCGTAAAATATCTTCTTGTTAAGAAACCCCCTCCCCCCTTTTTGCGAGGAAACGAAGGTCGTATGCTTTGTCGAAAGTGATTGTCTTTAACTTGAGCATTGTACATGCCGTGCGTCTCATATAGGGACTTGATCTTACATATCTTGTACATTCGGTCATTTTGATGTTACAGCTTTCTCTTTCCTCCTAGCTAGCTGGTATATGCGGCCAGGAGTAGTTGTTCGAGCCCTAGGTGTTTGAGACTGATTTGTTGGCTTGATATTGCTACGTGGTCAGGCTTGGACGAAAGTACGGTGCTTTGACCTTCGTCTTGCTACCTTCTTGTACATTCGACCAGCCTCGTTATCGTATCTGTTCTGCCGATGAGGATGGACTCATACAATGGAGAATGCTATTCCAAGTTTTACCGTGAGCATTCGGCGCTTCAGTTTTCTGATGTTCGAGTGGGCTAAGGCGTTGTTTCACTGAAACCCGGATATTGTCGGCCACCTTGAGTAATCATGGATGTGCAAGAGTTGGCCGCAGCGCTTTCTACGGAGCTCTTTCTAGGTTAGGCCTTAGGGTTCCCTCGTGGTTGAACTGTCTTTTGATAAGCTCTTTCATGACAGCATCTTGTGGGCAAGCTGCCAGAGCCACTCACTATTCAGCTGTTTCGCTCTGTGCGGCCGAATGCCGTCCATCCTTTCCTGACCCCTCTCAATCCTAGTGAGCCTAGGCTCTTCTTTGTGAGGCTACAACCCTCTTGCATTGCTTTTGGTGTCTAACTAAGGATATTCTCTAAAACAGCTTGCAATTGTGCATTCCGAGGGGGTATGTCACCCTTGGGTCCTGTTTTTATAGTGGTTTTGGCCGTCCCTTGCCATATCCCGGGCCTTTATTGTCCTGATTGCCCGAGGATATGGCGTTGGAAGATGCGTTGTGATAGAACCCTCATTAAATGGGAACACCTATTTTGTCCTTTTTATGGACTTTTTAATGGCTTTTTCCTTTTGGTGTATGTATTGGCAATGGCCTGAAGCCGTGCCTTTTTCGCGGGTTTCACCGCTTGTGGTCCGGTTTGACCTTTTGGTCAAGCTTCGGATGATCCGGGCTTGCTTGCCTCGGCTTTGGAAGTTGTCACTTTCGGACTTCTTCGACTTTCGGTCCTTTCGACCTTAGCCTTTTGGCTTTATGCCTTAGTTTGCTGATCTCTTCAAATATACCCTTTTCGGGCATGGATTCTGCCGAATATGACAAGTGTGACTTAGTCACTTCTTGCTTTTCGGCTTTTTCTATTTGACACTATGTTTGGGGAAAAGGAACTTTTTTATAAGGGGGGTTTCACGAATGATTGTTTCCAGGTTGCCTCATTAAAAAACCTCACACCCTCGAAAGGGCTTCCCCTGTGAGGAAAAAGAGCACAGCCCGTTGTAGTCTCGTACGTTACTTATTACAGACCATGGTAAAGAAAAGGAAAATTACAACTCCTGTTTCTAGGAGCATTCGTCACGCGTAGAATCTGTGGAGGTTATCCGCGTTCCATGTGTGTGTAGTTTCATCGCCTTCTTCTGTCTTGAGCCGAAACACCCCGGGCTTGACCATGCTTACGACGACGAAAGGCCCGTACCATTGTGATCTGCAGCTTGCCTTGCTTGTCCGCATGCGAATCGGGACAAGGTCGCTTTGGGTAGATGTTCTTGCGCAGTACTTTCTTGTCCCTCCACTTTGGGTCTCCTTGTGGTAGTTGTCGAGGTTTTTCGCCGCCAAACTTTCGAAATTCAGATGTGTCGGCATCTACAAACCTTTAGTTTGCTTTACATCAGCTATTTGTGTACCGAAACGAGCCGAGTCCGAGCTCTTCGGGAGTTATGGCCTCTTCCCCATAAAGGAGACGAAACGGAGTGAACCCGGTTGTCCGGGACTTGGAGATGTTGTGGCCCCAAACCGCAACGGTCATCTCGGTCGGCCACTTTCCTTTTGCTTGCATCCTTACGGAGATTTAGAGGCATGCTGAGAAGATTAGGCCATTGGCCTTTTTCGACCGCCCCATTGCTTTGTGGGTGATAAACTGGCGAAAGTCACTTTGATCGAAAAGCTCCTCGCAAAAAGTTCAAACTCTGTTGAGTCGAATTGCTTGCCGTTGTCCACCGTGATATAGGACGGAACTCCAAAACGACCAGGACTATCTGGCGCCCGGGCAATCGATCGAGTTGCTGATGTGATTCTGGCCAGAGGTCTTGCTTCTATCCATTTGGTGAAATATTCAAGAGCCACGGCTGCGAATCGCACATTGCCTGGAGCTGTTGGTAGTGGCCCTACTATGTCTACGCCCCATCGTTGGAGTGGCCAGGTTGGTACTATCGATCCGGTGGGGTTGGATGGTGTGTTTTGCTTCTTGGCGAACATTTGACGGCTTTTCGCATGTTTTCACCCGGTTGTTTTAGCGTCTTGGCGATGGCGGTAAAACCCTTGTCTCATTGCTCGTGGGCTATTTCATGAGGTCTCACGTGCGCTCCGCACATTCCTCCGTGGATTTAGATCCGGGAGCTTTTCGTCCTTCTTACGTGGGCCGATGCACTGAGCTTTGGTGCTCTGATGCCATCTTTGTACAGCTCACCTCTTATGATGGAGTAATGCTTGGTCCGTGATTCCATTCGCTGTTGTTCATGCTTGGACTCAGGTTCGAATGTTCCTGTTAAGAATGCGAATATGGGGCTTCTCCAGTCTTGGCTTGCGATGACATGAATGGCTTTTGGTTGCTCTTCTTCTTCTCTGATTGCTTTGGTCGAAAGTTGTTGGAAGAATACGTCTGGAGGGGTCAGAATGCCGAGCGCGGCTGCTTTTGCTAGTTCATCAGCTTCTCTGTTTTCGTTTCGTGGTATGTACCGTATGGAGAAACCTGCGAAGCGCTTCTCCATTGTCCTTACCGCTTGTAAATATCTTACTAGGACCGGTTCCCTAGCTGTGTATTCCTTCTCGCGGTGTCCGCTTCTTATCTGTGAATAGGTGCGTATGACACATCTCTTGACGCCCATTGCTTTTTAGCTTTCGTAGTGCCAGCGGCACCGCTTCATATTCGGCCGTATTGTTGGTGCTTGTAAGCGTAGCTTTGCTGATATCGATGGATGGTCCCTGCCATGGCGGTGTGAGTATGGCGAAACTCCGGCCCCTTTATCGCACCTCCTCTCCGTCACAATATGCGGTCTAGATGGGCTCGTCAAAAGACTACCGGGTTGCCTTCATTTGCCGGGGTCCGATCTGCTATGAAGTCCGCTATTGCTTGGGACTTAATGGCTGATCTCAGGTTTCGAAATCGATGGCGAATTCATTGAGCTCGGCTGCCCATTTACCTATCCGGCCTATGGCCTCGCTTGTTCTTGAACGGGGCTTCCGGTACGGGAGGAAACAACCCGAATCTTATGAGCACGAAAGTAGTGCCTTAGCTTTCGGCTTGCCATCAAGACCGTGTAAGCTATTTTCTCAAGTTCTGAGTAGTTAAGCTTAGGCTGGCGAAAGGGCTTCGGATACATAATATATGGGGAAACTGCTTGAGCTTGTTATCCTGTTCTTTCTCTTCCACCGGGATGGCGACCGCGGCGGTGATCTTTGCCAAGTAAAGTAATAGGACTGCCTTCGGGGATGGTTTCGACATGGTTGTCAGGTTGGTAAGATAATCTTTCAGTTCCTGGAAAGCTTTTTGTTGCTCAGGTCCCCATTCGAAATCTGTAGTATCTTTTAGTACTTTGAAGAAGGGCCCCCTTTCTTTGGCACCGTGATATGAACCTACTCAAGGCTGCTAATCGTCCGGTAAGCCGTTGGACTTTCTTTCAGCTATCTGGGGGCTTCATGTCTATGATTGCCGCGATCTTATCTGGATTCGCCTCTATGCCTCTTGCTGATACTAAACACCCCAACATCTTGCCTTTGGTGATGCCGAAGATACATTTTTCCGGGTTTAACTTGAGCCCACTTCGCCTTAGATTCGCGAAGGTTTCTTTTAGGTCATTGATGTGTGACTCTTTCGAGTTGCTGATGACTACTATATCATCCACGTATGTTACGAGGTTCTTCTTTTTCTTCTGCTCCCTGAACACTTCGTCCGACATTCCGGAGAAAGTGGATCTGGCGTTCCTCAAGCCTTCGGGCATTCGCTTGAAGCAATAGGTCCCCCCTGGAGTTATGAAGCTTGTCTTCTCCTCGTCCTCCGGGTTCAGATGTATCTGATGATAACCGGAGAAACAGTCGAGCAGACTCATTCTTTCGCAGCCTGATGCTAAGTCGATTAGGGTATCTATCCTGGGGAGAGGATATGGATCTTTCGGACATGCCTTATTTAAGTCGATGAAATCTACACACATTCGCCATTTCTTGATGTTGGGGTCGGATGTATTTTTACGTACCATGACCACATTTGCTAACCACTTTCGAGTGCTTGAACCGGCCCTGATTACTCTCAAGGTCAGAAAGTCTCTAGACCGGCAACCGCTTCTTTACTTCTTTCTTCGATAGCTTTCTCGGCCTTTGCTTTTTGGTTTCCTTTTGTTCTTTGCTACACTCGGGTGTTGAGCCAAGTTTTGGCTTACTCCTTCAGTCCTCTGGCGACCAAGTGAATACATCCGAGGTTGGAGTCGAGGCACGCGGACAATTGGGCTGCCGATGCAGGCCGAGTTCGGAGCTGATTATGATTTCCCTTCGGGTCTGTGGGTGGATATTGGGACCTTTTTGTAGACTTCGGTGATTCTACTTTCGGCCCCCTGGTTTTCTCGGCTTTCGGCTCGGCTCTCCTTTGTCGTCATCTTCTCTTTTGGCCTCTGTTGCCGTTGATCATCTTTTGTATCCTCGGTATTGGTTTCTCATCTATTTTCCGGGCTGCTTCTTGATCTCCCCATACGGTAATGACGCCGAATGGGGAGGGTATCTTCATGCAGAGGAAACTTTGTTTGATCACTGCGTCGAACTTGGTTATGACTCCTCTGCGAATATTGCCGTGTAGGGATAATCGATGTTGACTACGTCGAATGTTATGGTTTCGGTTCGACATAAGCCAACCTCTCCGAAGGTTCTTTCGCGATGTCCTTTTTCCCAATGGCATCTATCCTTCTTCCTCGAAACCGAATAATCGCGCTTTCCTGGCCGTTTGTAATGTTCTTTGTTCCATATCCATGCTCGAAATGTCTTAATGAGCAGAGAATGTCTCGCTGAACTTCCGTTATCTATCGGGATGTTGTGAAGCGTGAACTTGTCCCACATTTGCGGTTGCTACGAATGCGTGCGTATGGGGTAGGTCCCTTAGCCGAAGAAAGTCACTTTCGCCGAAAGTGATTGGAACCATCGACCATGTTGGCATGTTCAATGGTAGTCTCGGTGTCACAAAGTGGACTCTTCTCATCGTAGTCTCTTCGGCTCTCTTGTTCTCGTGCTCGAGATTGGATCCGCTTTGTGATTGCATAGATGTGACCTTGAGGCGGAAGTACCGAAGTTTACGGTCCTATTTTCCCCGGCCGCCGAGTTCGGGCTTCAAGTGTGAGTTACGCTCTGTTCGTTTGCTTGGGGAGGATGCCGCCATCGATGGAGATCGATCTTGAGGGATGTAACTTCGGGTAGTTCCAGAAGTGCGATGATGGTGGCCCGGAGGCGGGGCCCCGCACTAACGGAGGCGGGGGCGGCGCTTGGGCGTTACGGTAACCGGTATCGCGTTGGGCTAGCGCTGCCGGTTCCTCATGTTGAAGACGTGCTTTGGGCCTGACTACCACCTCGCGAACTTTCATCCTTTGATTTCTCGTTCTTTGGCCATGTGCCCATACTTACGATCTCTCGGCCGAAATGACCCATGTTTTTTAGCCGCGAGACAAAACAATATGGAACCCTCGGGCCATCCCTTCTTCCGCGACCTACGCCCCTTTGAACCTCGGCCGCCTCGGTTAAATTTGGCGCTCGAGTTTGAGGCGTCCCGGATCTGGTTCTTGGCGGGTTCGGCCGTGCGAGACGAATCTTCCCGCGCGTTGTTGACGGTCGGGGAGCCTTGCCGGCTTTTTGGTACGTTGCTTATGTTTGGATCGCGGCGATTGTTGTTTCTCGTCCTTTTTTGCGGCCTTTCTTCTTTTTCGGGCCTTCTTCGGTTTGGCGAACTTCTTGATCGATCGTATAGCTCGGTTAGGGTTTTAGGTTCCTCCCTATCTAGGCGTGCGGCGCCTTCGACCTATAGCCATGCCTTCAATTCTTTCTTTGCTATGGCGACTTCATCGATACATTCGGCGTTTGAGCAAGGCACACTATCTTTTCAAGGTGCGTGTATCGGTGATTCTCCATCTTCTGCTTGAGCTTCAAGAAATCTACGGTTCCCTTTTTTTAAGGCTCGGAAGCCTTCAAGCGTGATGATCAATTGTTCTCTCAGGTTGCTTCGGTTTCTTATGGATAGTGGGCCGAAGGGCAATGTACCATTCATGCATAATGTCTTCTACGCCATTATGGCGATTTAGCTAGGGTGACCGAATCCCCCACGCCCAATGTCTGGCGGCTTCATAACTGCGATGAACTTTCTTGGGTCGGATTTCCGTTGAGCGATGGCGATCTAGGCTTGTACGATTGGCCATGGGCTTAGAGCACGTAACTTCCCGTAGCGGTGAGACCCGAATCAATCTCTCCCTCGAGGCGAAAACTCATTGTTGCTCCTCCACGGATGGTCTTTGCGTTTTTCTCAAGCTGTGCCATTTCTCGGAGCAAAGTTTCCTTCTCGATTTGAGCAGCTCAAGCGCTCACCAGTCGAGTCCTCCCTTCGCCTAGTTGCCTCTCCTTTCATCATTTGCGTCCTACGGGCCCTCAACTCTACGACTCTGCTTTTGTGCGAGGCTCAGCATATTAGCTTGGAGGCGGCTTGCTCAGGCTCATTACTTTGTTACCCGTTCTTGAGGCTGTTCCTCCTACGAGTCTTCCTCCTCTTCTTGAGCTTCGGCTTTTCTTTGCGCGGAAGGACCTTGACCGTCACCGCCCCCAGGGCCGGTGGGGCTGCATCCTCTGTTTCGCCACGGCGACGACCCCGGGGGTGACGGTCTCAGTGGAGGATCAAACCCAGGATGATCGCCGGAGGCTCCGGCAGGAGCCGCCGCCTTGGGTCTTCCTCGCCTACGGGGCCATGGGTTACTGCACAACCACCGGTGAAGCCAATGTTGGTGTAGCCCCAAATCAAGCTACCTGGCTAGACCGAAACGCGCCTTGGCGGGAAACCGACACACGAAGGTGCGTCTTTGAACTAGACTCTCTTCTATTAATCTACGTCTCGGCACAATGCCCCCTTGGGGGGTCTATTTATAGTCCAAAAGTCTTACAATTCGATTATGCCATCCTACCAACCCTTGTCCTAGGTATGTCCCACTAGAACTAAAGGGTAGTATGGTCTTTTCCTGCTCAGCGATCCCTCCACCCCCCCAGAATGGGCCGCAGCCGGAACGGGACCACAAAGACAAGAATGATGAACTTTCGTCGTGGACTCTAGCCCGCGGGGAAGCCACTTCGGCATCTCATCGAAACCTCGAGGATTCGCACAATGGCTGTCTTCTAGGCTTAACCCTTCATGAAGTGTGTCCTTGATCCCCATGCCCCATTAGCCCGGGCGACCACCCTTCGACGGACGGAATCTTCGACCTTCGGCACGGAGGGCCAAAAGCCAATACATTCGGACCGCGATCGACTCACTCCGTTCGTCGAAGGCGCGCGGCATCCGACCACCGGGCCGGATACCTCGGCCTCGTCTTCTTATCGCCACCGTGAAGTCAAGTCGACCGTTTGGTGTTAAACTCGACGTCGCGAGGCAGCGCTACGCTTCGGTCGCCTTGCGCTGGCGAAACCTCGGGCCTCGGGCATCATGCCCTTCATCCAGAAGCTCGGCGGGATGGGGCCGAATCCCCGAACATTCGACCCCTCAAAGAACCTAGTTCCCCTATCTGTCTCCGGTGGGGTTTCGCAGTCGGCCATAGGTGGTGGGATTTTAGTCCTCCCCAACACTTCACCATGTCGAAACACCTTTGGACCATAACTGTCGGTGCCGTGCGGTTTCGACTTCGCCCTTGTTATCAAAGTATATATTCATTTTCCATCTCACGTACCTATGCTTCTGCGGAGAGCGCGTCGTGTTCCATGTACCCGCCGTTTTGGTGGATCTCTTCGGGTAAGTGGAGGCGGGTTTCTTGATGTAAGCTACGGCCGGTCTTCCCTTTAATGCCCGATAATGAAAGCGGGCCGGGTAATCGGTGATGGTGACAAAGATGATGGCGCGAAGAAGTGAACTTCGCTGCGGTGTGCGCATCAACCATCGACCCCATCATCAAAAAGTACACGCATCTCCTCCATGAGCGGCTCCGAGGAACACATCTATATGGTTCTTGCGGTACGCCGGTCGAATATAAGCATGGTGAGCAAAACATACCTCGCTTTTGACAAAGATGTGGAGGTAATACATAGTGAGACGGCCCAGGCCATGTCTTTGTGTGTCTTTCGGGTCACGAATGGGTTCATTCCGTCGGTACTCAATGCGAACCGAACGTTCTGGGCTCCCACAAAGTCGGGGTAAGCGGCATCGAAGTCTTTGCCAGCGCTTAGCATCCGAGAAGGGTGCCAGTAACTTCCGTCATCCTTTACATGATCGCTAGATGCATGCGGTCATGTGCTTAGCATCCTCGGGGGTTCCCATAGAGAGCCCGACCGATTAGTGGCGGGAAGGTACCACATTGATAGCGCTGAACGTTTCCTCTTGCATGTAATTCCTCTTCCTGCGTCTAGCGTTGACATGATCTTCTTCGGCCGCCTTTGGTTTTCTTCGCCCCCCTTCTTCTTTTTTTCGCCCATCCTGCTTCCTCATTGAGCTCATCGTCCGCAGCGATATCCGGCATTCCACTTGTCGACTAAGCGCCACAATGCGGACAAGCTGGTCAAATTCTCGTCTTGATCGCCATGATATAGGATACGATGGTTGGGGCGGGCATCGAACTTCTTAGGTTTCGCCCTTTGGCCGTATCAACTTCTTAGCACGCGATGCGTAGTAGCGAGGAACCTTGTTAGGCGTTGGATACATGGCTGAGTAACTTACAAACTCATTGAAGCTAGTGTCGGACCGACCATGGCGGACTTCAACATCGGCAAATTCGAGGTTAAAACTTGGCGGCCGTGCAACCCTTGACTGTCTTTATAAAGCGGATCAATTGCTGCACCTTCATCTCTTTGAAGTTCTCCAACCATCTCGGGCACCCAAATAGAATGTCGTCCTCATCGAGTCGGTTGACCAAATCTTCAAAAAATCGGACATCCTCGAGTACAGCGTCATCGGTTCTCCTGCTCTCCATCCGCTCCACCACCACCACCACCACCGTCATCGTCATCATCGTCGGCCTTGGTAGTGCTTCGAATAAATCGATGGAATTGGACCTACGATGGACTTTTCGGTCTTTGGATCGGCGGGAGGCTCGGATCGATCGCGGTGGATCGAAGGGTGGAACTTCTTCGCCGTGAAAAGTCCGGACCAAATAGTCATCAGCGGCCATGCATGATCGGGTGAGATCGCACCACGGTGTCGGTGAACGCTTTTCGGTTCTTGCGGCGCAGGGGACGGATGTCGGCCTCTGTTGAATTATCTCATTGTGTCGCCGCTCGAGCAACAAACTTCTTCACCTCATCAAAGTATTCGTCATCAACCCTCTTCATCTCATATACATCCAGGTGGGCTCGGTGCCTCTCCATCTGTCTCCACTGCTCTTCCAAAAGCTAAGTGCCGTTACATAGTACTCAAACCAAAAAAATAAGAAGTTCCACCATAGATCTAGATCTAGAAAGGCAGTTTTCTCTCTCTCCATGGATCTAGATCTAGAGGGGGGATGAAAAAGAGGGAAAGAAAAGATGAAAAGAGGCCTTTACCAACCAATTAGTGTCTTCTCCTCCCCAAATCAAAGCCAAAGTCCCAAATCAAAGATTTTGTCAAAAATTTGGGTCAAAACCTCCCCCCACAAGTTGGAAGAGGAAGATCCGTGGAGAGATGAAGGGGTAGCCGCCCAGATTTTATAGGCGTCGGGCCTTTTGTGTGGCGGGCGCCATAATGCCGCCATGCAAAGAAGGAGGGGGCGCGTGGCGGGCGCACACCTGTAGCGCGCCACGCTTAATACATTTGCGTGGCGGGCCGCGTTGCTGGCGCCAGCGGTTAAGGTCGTCTTTGCGTGGCGGGGCCGAGTCTTACCCGGCACCAGCGCCTGATCGATCACTTCCTGGCGGGTGGGAAATGTGCCCGCCACGAAAAGATCGTGTGCGTGCTTTCAAAAATCGGTACTAGTCTTTGGGCCTTGCTGCCCACGCGGAATAAATGCTCGTGGAGCCAAAATAGCTGATGGGCGCCAAAAATGAACCAACCAGGAATCGAACCACGCAACCACTATCCTCGGGACAATGACACTAGCCAACTGAGCTGTGCATGCTTTGGTGCTATAATGCACCCGATACCCTATTTATTAGGGGCAAATATGGAAAAAAATCACTCCTAATTTATCACTCCTTGTATGTGTAATTGGCCCTAAACGACTTGAATACCATTACGAGGGAGTATGTCCACAGGCCATGGTTTCACAACCGTGAAGTTACAATTTTTTAATATGTTTTCACATGAATTTGAATTTTGCCATGAGACTTTATAATAAGGATGATTGAATTATGTGTACAAAGGGATATCTAGGGTCTTGTTTTCCGAATGCTCGACCAGTACCAGTTGATTATACATCCTTGCGTTACTTTAGCAAATCTGACAACACCACATGCCTAGGTCAGTGCTTGCATCTTCCGATCCATCTAGCAGCCAACCAGTATGGTGGTTAACTTGCCATTCAAATCAAAAAGACTTTTCATATGTTACATGATTCTTGTATGAATTGCTTGATATGCTTTACCCTGCTACAGGCTGCCAGGCTTTCCTTGCAATGGATAAAAGAGCCTTTCTCTGCACATAATTAGTGGTTGAATCCTACCTATAATAAGTGGGAACTTCAATTTGCAGATGCATAGGTGAATTCTCTCTGTTTTTATATGGTAGACGTAATTTCTGCTTGATGGTACATGTGAGCCCATGGATTCAGCTAATCCAACATATAATGAATTTGGGTTCAAAAAAATATATATATATATACATATAATGAATTTGCTTGTGTGTCCATATCCCATGGTAGCACTTAGCAGCTTGTCAATTCCTTCAGACTGTTTTGATTTACAATGGATAGCAGTAATGTGTTGATTACCACCTCCAACTCAGGCCTTAGGGATCGGGGCAAATAGCTGGTAATGATGCTCCTTTTGTGCAGATCTGTTGTGTTGTCCATTTTTTGCTGTGTTTACACGAACCAACTGGATTTACATTAAAAACACTGTGGCTGGGCCGATGTTGTGAGAGAAAGTATTGTTGGCTGTTGTTTGTTGGTACGCCTTTGTGAGAGAAAATCTCTTGACCGGGTGATAAACCAAGCGAACAGGGCTTGCACCTATTCTCGGCCAAATTCATGCCTCAAAATAAATTGCATCCATGTGGCTTTGTTTTCTCTTGCTTGCAAAGTCCTCTCCTATCCTACAAGGTTCAGACTCACAACTTTGTTTCATACTCATAATGATCATGATCAACTATACTGTTTTTCATAGGGAAACTTGTAGGGTTTTGGATAGTTGCAATAGTTGAATATTTCATTGCTCCTGCCCTATGCTTTACGAGGAGGCCTAGGTCCGAAAAACCCCTGGTTTTGGATAGCCAATTTGTTTTAATACAATAGGGAATATTGTAGTTTTTTTTGGTGGTGAGGATGAGAGGATCAGATAAGAGACTTGGTAGCTGCTCTCAATATGCATTGTGCAGGCATTGAAAATTATGTTCCTCAAATAAAACAATGTTGTACCCATGCTAACTGTATTTAAGTGATAGGAATAGTCATTTTTTTTTTTACAAAGTTGATCAAGTATGGAGCACTATGAATATAGTGAATTCATTTCTTAAAATGGAGAACATATTAGTTCGTTTAGCTATATCATGTTCCCCTCAAAATATATGCTTTAAAGATTTTTGTACCGTTGCAAACGCACGGGCACCCACCTAGTCCCAAAATTAAAATGACTCTTCACTGCTTCCTTCTTCGGTTCTACTTTGTGATCTTTTCTCCAACAACTCCTTTGCAATGTTTAGCATCTTTGCTTATTAGTTCGTGATTAAACAGATATTCCTCTGTTACTTCATCATATTGTTGTTAGATTCAATGCTCCTCTGCGCCTTATTGAAGTTGACATACATATTCTCCATAGCAAGACCATGTCCTGTCAGATCCCAAGTCTAATAGATGTATAAACCACGATTACAACCACTTATTAATTTCCATTAACAACTATATCTACCCGATTTGTTTTTATTTTCATATATCCACAGCAAATTGCTCTGTTCAACAACTTCCCCTTGACAACTATGTGTCTACCCGCGTGAAGGGCAGGGGGCTCCGACTAGTTACATGAAAATTGAAATACTCCTACCTACTACTACAAACCAATAAGCATCAACGGATCATCAGCAACATAAGATAAAATCACAAGCAGAGCCAAAAACTTTCGAGATCAGAAACAGTAAAATCAAAATAACAGCCACATCAATCTAAGTTAACATTCCATTACCATCTGCATTCATCATCAGGCAGCAGAAATTAAGTTACAGAGATCGAACCATAAGTTCAGTTCCATGACCACAGTTCCATGACCACTCATCCGAAACCATAGTACTGCTAGACCATATGGGGACTACTGCTAGACCATATGGGGACTACTGCTACAACTACTATGCAATTCTACCGATGCAATACTAAGATACAACAGAACTACGATGACCAAGTGGCACTTAAAACTTAAGGGCATGTTTGGATGGAGACTAAAAATTAGTCCCTAGCCCCTCCCAAGAGTCGAGTTCTTATGTTTTTCGTTATTTAGGGACTAAATGAGACTAAAAATTAGTCCCCTAGTCCCTACTCTCATCATGGGAAACTTAAGGGCATGTTTGGATGGAGACTAAAAATTAGTCCCTAGCCCCTCCCAAGAGTCGAGTTCTTATGTTTTCGTTATTTAGGGACTAAATGAGACTAAAAATTAGTCCCTAGTCCCTACTCTCATCATGGGAAGCAAACAGGCCCTAACTTATGATGATGATACTACAACTGCGAAATTGTGAAAACAAGTTGCACTACGACTTCTGCTGCTGCTACGGGCTAAGCCAAAGCACACCGGCCATTCATGGTTGGCGGCCGGCCAGGGTGGTGCCACGGCTCAACCAATGATGATGATGATGGTGGCAATGACTCCGAGGGAGCACAGTGCCAACGATGATAGGATTCTCGTCACCGGAGTGCGGTGGCGTGAGCATCGTGGGCGCAGTGGCTGGCGCCAGCTGGGAGGCAGCGGGCAGGCTGGCGGGGATGGCCTTGCCACGGCTGGGGGCACCACCAGGCTGCTGCTGGGGCCACAGCTTCTCGCTCCATGGCAGCAGGGGAGGGGCCTCGCCTGCGAAACATCATCACAACAGAAACATAGACACCGCACGGATTAGTCCAATTCTCGCGTCGATCAAACAGAGCAGACGAAAAGTTAGAGCACAAACAGAAATAGCACAGAGCAGAACAGGAGACAGCGGGTTCGTACGTGTTAGCTGCTTGTGGCGAGGGGCGGCGGGCGGCAGCGGGGCAATCACGGAAACGGTGGCGGCGGGAGGTGACGGACCTGCATGCAAAGGGCACGATAGTTTAACGGCGTTAATCCACATATGCAATAATTTCACGTTCACAAAAAAGAAAACAACAGTAAGATAATTAGTGCGCTGCTGCAGATTGTGCAGCTGGCATGTGCTGCGGCAAAAGCCAGAGCTGGGCAAGTTGCCCTCTCTCTCTGTTCAAAATTCAGGCTAGGATGCAACAGGAAAGAAGAACAGAACGCAAAAAGGCTAAAAACCACAGAGTTTGGACATCGGTTAATAAGAAAAAAAAAAGAAATGGGCCAAATAATCATCAGGTGATACACGAGGGAAACCAAGGTGAACAAAGTTTTTCGAAATCAGACCAAAACTGAAAGAAATCCAAACCAAAGAGAGAGAAAAAAGCTAAGAAAAACATCCCACTGGCAGTAGCGCTCTTGCGACCCTAAAGAAACGACGATATGAAGTCAAAAAAAAAAAATGCAAAGAAGCAAAATAAAATCGAACAATCTTGATCAAGGCGTACAGATCCGTCGCCATAAAGAGAACTCGCAACACATTACATAAAAAGCTTAAGAACCAAATCCGAAAGCACAGACACACAGTACAGGATCTCACAAAACCACAACTGGATCCTAAACACACAATAATCACGCACACCGGTCTCCACACAGATACACACGCGGCGCACACATACACACACAGATCTACAGACACAGAGAGAAAGAGGCGAACTTATGTACCATGGGAGGCGGCGGCGAGGTGGGCGCCGCCGGTGTGCTGTCCTCCGCAGGAAGCATAGAGCGCGGGAAGGTGGGTGGCGTTGAGGCGGGCGAGGACGAGCTGCGGTTGGGCGGAGACGCGGCAGAGGCGGGGATGCCGCTGCCGAAGTCGACGGAGGCGATGATCGGCTCGCAGCAGGGGCGCCGCGGGCATGTCCGGCGTGTGTAGATCTGGGTGGCGATGATGGAGGGGTCGCGCACCGGCTGCGCCTCGGCTCCCGTGGTGGCGGCCGCCGCCGCCCAGGCGAGGAGGCTGAGCAGCAGCGCGGGTAGTGGAGGCGGCGCTCCATGGGTGGGTGGTGGGGGTGAGACCTCTCGCTGACTCGCTAGCTAGGGTTTGAACCTTGAAGGCGGAGGGCTCGGTGTGGTGTGGTGTGGTGTGGGGAGAAGGCTCTGGATGGATAAGGCTGCCTGCCTGGTACGAAGGGGAGGAAGGAGGAATAGGGGGCGTCCTACACGCCGACCACCCCAAATGCCGGAACCCGCCCACCACCCCTGCGCATATGGGCCGGACCACCCCTGAAGTCATCAGTTCGCTCCGTGCCGCCCGCACTCCTCTTGTTGCGCGTATGGGCTGGCCTGCTCACGAATTCAGTCGGCACACGCATTCACATCTAGCCAGCAAAGGGATCACTCCCTCAAAAAAAAAAAAAAAAAAGCTATCAAAGGGATCGATTCTCAAAAAAGAAAAAAAAAAAAGCTAGCAAAGGGATCGAGTTAGTAAGTGTACTATAAGAAATTAAATTAATTACCACATAATGCCGTAAGCTATGCCGCCGGCAATGAGACTGTTTCTTTCGGTCAGTTTCTCTGATTTGATTTTTTTTTATGCTGTTAATTCCAGTTCACAATATTTTGGCCATCTTCGACTGTTTCTTAGGCCGACAAAGACTGCTTTCATTGAATGAAATACATGAGTTTCAACAAAACAAAACAAAAATCATAAATTCCTTTGGTTCCAGTTCTGGCTTACAATTTTTTTGGCGTTGAGATTGTTTTGGCGTAGATATTGAAAATGTTACAGAAAATTTCACACAATATGTAAAAATTCTAAAAAAAAAAACATGACTGACTATATTCAATATCTTCGGTAATCAGTTCATGAAAGATATTTGAATGTTTCTTGACTTGCTCAGTGTTCACGTAGAACATCTACTTGAGAAATGTTGACCTAAAAAAATTACGTCAGCCTAAGCACATTCTAGAAAAAGCAAAAAAATCAATTTTAAATGTCATGCAAAGTAAATTAAGAAGTTAACTAAAAGTATAGTTAACCTTTAACTATAACTAGTATAATGCCCGTGCTAACGCTACGAACTTCATTTCGAGGATATATATATACCTTATATGTTGAACCTAAAATATAGGCTAAAGAACAATCCTAAAAAATAAAATAAAAAATCTGAAATTAAACTTAAGAGCAACTCCAACAATATTGCAAATATGGTTTGCATTCTTCAAATTTGCCAAAAAGGGAAAAAGTGGCCTCCAACAGTTTTGCAATTTGGATTAGCATTTTGTGAAAACTTGGCATAAACCATCCTCAACTTGGCAAATATGCGGTGGGAGAAACTTGGCAAATCCTCCTTGCTTGCATGTTGCTAATTGACCGCGAAAAATAAAATCATCTCCCTACTTGCATCTTTGCATGTTGACTTTTTCTTTTTGCCAAACTAAATATGCAAAACTATTGGAGAACCACGTTTTTTCACTTTGCATATATTTACGTGACTTGCCAAATCTCAACTTTTGCCAAGTATAATTTGCAAAACTGTTGGAGATGCTCATGTCAAAAGACATTTGTAGTAGTAAATATGTGTTTACATATTACAATAATAAATTATATTGAAATAACTTCTTTGTGACTCAATGAGACTGCTAGCATATTGAAAGAGTTAAAATACAGTAAGAACCGCAAGTGTACGACAGCCCCTTCCTGCACTCATCTTTGGCATCATATTCCAGTCAAGCTCCCGAGGATCAAAGTCTTTCAGCACAGCTGCCAATTCACATCACAAAGTTAGAAGAAGAGTCTTCTTGTGTTCCCCTGACATCAAATACCACTGCCATTATAGCAATAGAGAACAGGCTAATGAACATTATTTATTCTTATCAACATGAATGTCCAGTGCTTATGTCCAGTGCTTGTGTGCAAATACAAAGTAGAAAACCTTGCTAACATTACCATCTAAGTGCTGACTTGTAAAAAGCTGAGAAGACAAGTAACTATTTAACTTTTCATAGCAATTTTGGATCAGAAATCCATGTGCCCCCTGAGGATAGATAATACCCCCTGTGAAAGGAATATGCCACCTTGGAGTATCAAATAATTTGTCACAACCTTGTCTACTGATCTTCCAGATGAGAAGATTCATAAGAAGTTGGATGCATACCTTGAGAGGCTTTCACTATCCCTTGAGAAACAAACATAAACTATCCCTTGAGAAACAAACATAAAAATAGCAGCAGTGTACCTGCAGAAGCGGAGAGAAGTAATTTCTAATAGATGTCACCTATCTTGCATACTTTTGTGCAGGACAAATGATAATCGAAATGAGAAGATTCATCTCCCAGGTAGCTCAGATGTCTTCTATCCATTGAGTCATTGAAGATAGCAGAAATTCACCTGATTCAGAAATAAATCCAGCCTACTAGCAAGCTTTACGACGCTTCAAAAATGTTCATTTCCATCACCTCGACAAAGGTGTCTCCCTACACGAAAATAACACATACAATCAAAATAAAAGTAAAGAAATCAAAGCAGCTCCCGGTAGTCTAAAATTGTATCTTATCAGAAATTAGACAAAATAAGAACCCAAAACCAAAGTGGATATTAGGATGTTTGTAAGGCCAACGGAATTTCTAAAAGGAATTAAAAATGGAGAATAAATCAAATTGATTAACAAGATGGATCCCTACAGATCCTAGGATGGAATCCACTGCAGGTATCCCACTTGATAAACACATACTACACTATGAATGGCTTTAACCACATGTTATTTTCCATAAAGAGACAGGAACTGTAAAGTATATTAAACAAATCCACCTATTAACTTGATGGTCTTTCTCTATTTCTTGCAAATGTTTTATCTATACAACTAGAAGTACAACAAAGATTCAACAAAATGTCAAAATTTAAACAAAGTAGTAGAGCTTGAAGGTAGAGAAGTTTGCAGAAACTAAAGCCAGAAATCTCAAACAACTACCCTCTAGTAGGAACTCAATTCTGTTGATCAACTAATAATGTTGTAGGATACACTTGGAAAAAAGGGAGAAAAGGAGGGAAAATATTGTATCATAAGAATATAAAAAGAAGACCGTATATTGAACAAAGAATATAGAGGTCATGAAGGTCATTGAACAAATAAATTATGTAAAGAACTACCGAACCTAAGCCCTTAAAAGAAACAAAATAGATCACACCACTTGGCTGAATTGTAATCATGATTAACAAACTAACAAGTACACCATAGTTTACTACTGAGAACCAGAATATTGAAACATGGCGTATCTATTTTTGAAGGAAGTGTCTTATCTTCTAAATAAACATTATGGGCTACAGTGAATCGTAATCCTGACAGGGCTGCATGGTGATGGACATTGCTCCATCATCCCGTCTCCCCACATGCATCTGCATATATCCATATCACTCCGCACTTCTCATAACATTGGCATCGGGTTCATGCATTCTGTTTTGTTGAAACTATAATTGAAGATACATGTTTCTTACATTAGAAATTCTCAATTGATGTTCCATCAATTGTTTGGCAAACGAAAAATTCTTGTATCGTACCTACATTAACAAAATATTTGTAAAGATCAATCAACTTTTCATATTAAATAACTTTTCTATTAGATTAAAAAGAATGACAGAGACTACTATATAGTAGAAATTATACTAAAGAATGCTTTACTAAATTATCATTTGAAAGAAATATAAAAACAAGAGTTCTATGTAGCAAAGATTAATGTTCTGTCAATGGAACTTCAATGTTCTATATTTTTATACATATGTAGTCACTGACATGTATGAATCCAAGAAGAGTAATATGCACCTGACAATATTATATGGCCTTTCCTCTGCAGTGCTAGGAACTTTGGCATTTCATTGCTGCTAATTACACAAATGGAAGACACGTTGCCGTGAACCCCGGAACTCTCTTGCATGAAGCATGAAAAAAGGACTGCATTAGAGGACAATCATACAATTAGCTACGGCACCAAGCATGAACTGAGCTCTCTTGCATGTGCACTGACATTTTTTGTATAAAAAAAGTTACCCACCATCACTTGCTATGGATATATGACATGCCAAAGGGAAACAAAACTGCGAGATATTTTGTTGCAAGTAGATTTTAAAATGCATGCACACGGGACGTAGATTCAAGCGAAAAAGAGATCATCAAAAAGAAAGGAGATTCACGAAAACATTCAGCGAGAATGTAGATTCATTTATATTAGAACATCAAAGCACACATAATAGAACATGAGAATAATGACAAAGAACAATAAGACATAAACTTGGAACATTCACCCAAGAACATCAATTTATTTACAATAGAACATCGAAGCATGCATGATAGAACATGAGAATAATAATTGAGAACATATATGCATAATCACGGGGATATTCACCAAAAACATTCATTGAGAATATCAATTTATTTATATTAGAACATCGGAGCACACATGGTAGAACATGGAAACCATGACTGAGAACATGAAATAGGTATACTACGAAAATATAATTAAAGAAGAATCAATGATATTTAGTTGACATCCTAAATGTTATTATCTTATCATATAAAAGGTGTCATACGAGGCCTAGCCACTTTATAGCAAGAGCTGCGAGGAAACCAAAGCACACATGCGAGTCAACATTCGAATAACAAAGTCAATATGAAGTTCCAAAGACCAATTCATCATGCATAGCCTCAATCAGTCAATCGGACATAAAGAGAAGCACAAAAAAAACATATATCCATTAAGATAGAATCAAAGACCTTAGAAAATACACCAAGAATGATAAAAGATTCAGTTTCACACAACATGAAGGGATAACTGATAGCATCACTCCAAATTTAGTAGGAAGCTAACAGTCACCTTGATGACAGCACAGCAGCCAGAACCTTCCTCACTTAGCCCTCAGAGCACTCAGATACTGTCCTCCCTGCAGCACAATACAACATGAATAAATCATGCGTTGCCATGCCACATGCTAAAACAAATCATGTGTTGCCACATCACATGCTAAAACAGTGACAAATAAAAATAAGCAGCTACACAACACTTGTCTGGAAGATTTTTATGGTAGTTATCTTCCATTTCCTAAAAACGCCAATTATCATCTCCAGCGATTGGTTGGGTGACAAAAGGAACATGTAGAAGCAGATTGCGTGCTAGAATTCAGGTGTGATACATAGATAGGTGTCTGGCAGGTGCATCGTAGAGCAAAAACAGCTAGATTTTACCCGTGATGCTACTAACTAGGCCGGCTGACCACATGTCCTCCATACATCCAAGCAATTCAATTCGGCAGCGCACCACCTCACACTTGTATATACAAGTATACTAGACATATCATCTTGACTTTAATATAAACTTTCAAGAAAAAGAATTGAAGAACAATTATTTAGTTGCCTCATGAATCATGAGCCCCCTCACCGCAACTCGCAGCTCTCTGTTCTCATCTCTGTTAGATGAATAATACTAGCTAGCAGGTTGATCCAAAAATTCAGCAGAGCCATGAAACAAAATGCAAATGTACAACATCCACACAGATCCTAAAAAATCATATTTGTTTCTAGGGAATGCTTCACATGCAAGCTATTGGTACAACTCTGCTACAACAGATTGTCAGGCAAAATATGAATAATAAAAATTAACCAAAACATAGTAGTAGGCATGCATGATGCATATGGAGTCAAATAAGTTCTTGCTGTTGAATCTAGAAGCAGGGTGAGGCTAGCAACAAGAACGAACTTGGTTAGCTAATCCAATCCAATTGTAGTACACATGTGTTTATACATACAGTGTAAGTTATTAAGAAGGGGATCGATTCATCCAATTGTGGTTTTTGAGTATCCAATAACGTGGATGCCACACAGCAAAGCAAGATTGAATCTACATGATTGAATTGGGGATCTGTGGTTGAAGAGGGCTTGTTCATTCAGTAACAACATATACTGTGATACTCAATCCATGGAAGCAAGCAAGAAGCAAGCAGAGGTAGGCCAGTTGCTTACTAGAGCGGATGGGTATGGATCTCATGTCCACCGGACATTCACTATCTCATATGGAAAATGGAATTACTGAAAGAACACACATTCACCGGATCTGAATCTACTGGATCTAAGAGAAAAGGAAGGTGAAATGGAAGCCATAGACAATAAAAGAACAAAAGCTGAGATAGAGAAGCTGCGAGCGACCAACATAGAAAAAGCAGATGGACTTTTGCACGTTACTGCTGTGCTTGGCGTGGGTCTGCGCTCTGCACACGCGGTCAAGGAAGCAAGAGGCAAGCTTCTGACCAATCAAAATCAAAGAAACAAAACAAACACAGATTTCACACTAACAAAGGAGGGGCTGCTCTCCAACTCATGAACAGGAACCATGAACGACAAGCTGCACAAAAATAAGTACATGCTCAGGCTGGGAGGCGCTCGGCGCTGCAGCACTGCTGCTATTCCCCCGCTCCTGGCACTCCCATTTGACTCAAAAGACAAGCTACGAACAGAAGGTGAAAGGGGAACCATAGACAAAAAAAAGAAGAAGAACGGAAGCATGAGCCAACAGGGAAGATAAGCTCACCGGAGAAGATTGAAGAGTTGCTGGAGTGGACGACAAGGTAACATCGATGATTCTTGGATGCCGCGGCGACATCGAGGGTGGAATGGTGATGAATGGCGGGGAACCGGCGAGGAGAGAGTAGAACGGCACCGGCGGAGGGTGGTCGGGGCAGCACCGGCGACGAGGCCGGGTGTGCCTGTGCTGCTGCGCTCGCACACAAGAGGTTGGGGCAGGGTCATCTTTGTAGGGTCTGGTTATCTCATCAAGGCTTCTCCGGTCACCACCGTAGACACCATTGTTGTTGAAAACGATTGCAACAACAGGCAGCTGGTACCTCACCAACGTCTGTAAAGTGAAAGGTACAGAAGAAAATAATTAGATATCTCTGTCTGGTACAATGTGGCAAAATGAAATGATAAACATTAAAACATATGGTACAGTTAGTTTAGGGAGAGATAGTTTAAGGGACCCAGTTACTAGAAAATCAAGGAAATAAAAACAGTTCATGTAATCCAAGTGGATAGGGAAATAACTAGAAGTTACAAGAAATGAAAATGACATAGAAACAGTGAAACAAAAATTAACTACTAAGTTGACCTAAGAAAACAGAGGATTGGTACTTAATAGTCAATCAGGCATAGACTCTCAAACAATCTATGGAGTTTTACTACTTATCCTATATATCAGCCACAGTTGAATTCCGAAATCAGGGCTAATTACATGGCCTGTTACGGCATAACTGTGTGCAGCTAGTCCATCAAGGGGCAAATGATCAGATTCAGATACAGTGCTTTACTCACTTCCATGATTTGTTTGATCCAAACATCTGCAGTTTGAATATCCTACTCCTACAGTCCTAATGTTTTGATTAGTAATTTAGTACACAACAATGCACATTGTAAAACTGAAATACAATACTCCTGCATCCTATTATAAGAATTGAGACTAACAAGTAACACCTACAATTCAAAGTTGCATCACCAATAAGCCGTTATATTGAGTAAAAGTATAATATAATAAGTAAGGGTATAGACATATTCTGGTTCATTGAGCAGATAGCAGATAAAGTTAAAAAAGATGCCCCAGAGCGAGGAATGGTTTTGGCTAGAATTAAATCAAATCATATAGAAAAATAACATGCAGTAATCTTAAAAACAGCAAGGTCACCATAAAAGAAAAAAAATGATTCAATAGTCCAGTTGGCAATACAGATGGATGCCGTTGCATAAAACAATGAAATATTAGGCTCGCTGGAAAATGTATAATCTATGAGTAATGGTCTCCTCTCAGATTCCATATCAAATGCTCATGTTATGAAGCACCACTGAGATTACAGGTGTATAAATACTACAAAATTAAATGTTCATATATGGTGAACTCTATGGAGCTGGGAGATGTAGTACGTGAAAGCAATCAAGTTTTCATATTGGCATATTTATATTGCTGAATGTACACTATAATAATATACGAAAACAAGGCTGGACCACTAGGATATTTCAATTGCTCCTGGGTCAGCCAAAACAGATGACTGGGCCCATTTGAAGACAACAATCGAATAGGAACCCATTTCTGTTGATAAAAGCATTTTCTACCTTGAATACTTGTAGCAATAGTATGAACCAGCACAGTTGCAAAAGATGACTCAAACACAGTCCTTGGGTAATTATCCAGGGATCATGCAATCTATGCACATTCATTAGATTAATTATCTGTTTGTCATGTTACTATGTGTCATACTAACATCTAGAACATGGCAGCAGCAGCATGGAGTAGTTGATATAAATAGATATTGGCCTCTCCAATATGCTAGTATTATTGACATCAACATAACATGACCCTGGCCTTTTTTTTCAACATGAAGAGTGTTAATTTCAGCTCACAGCAATAGGATAATAGCCAAAATGCAGAAGAAAATAACATGTTTACACAACTAAACCAAATAAGTACTGAGATTTCAGTAATTAGTCTTTCAAAGTGAAGCTGGAATCTTGCATTCATACCTCAACCTCCGTTGCACTGAATCCAAATCCAGAGTCGCCCTCGACAGCAACCACAAGTCTTTCGGGTTCAGCTACTGCAGCTGCAATACAGTACCCCAATCCGACGCCCATCGTCCCCATGTCCCTGCATCCAGTCTTGTCCTTGGTTGATTCTGCACAAGCACAATCCTGCCAACATCCATGGTGTTTGCCCCTTCTGAGACGGCTAACGGAGCAGTACTCCCCTCAGCAAGGATCGCATCCCGGATGATCCGCAATGGAGGGGCTGCTCTCCAACTCATGAACAGGAACTGTTGACACCCAAAAATGGCATAGGCTAAACTAAACCAGCGCAAAATTCCGGACTTAGCCATATTTTGGAAGTCCAAGTCACCACAAATTTCCGGACTTAGCCAAATTCTCGAGGAGGATCGGCGGCTACGGAACACCACCGGACTCACGGACCGGACTCACTGGTGCGTCCGGTCCGGCGTCGGTCGGCCGATCGATCGGTCGGCGCTGCCGGTCCTCTCTGCGCGGCCCGCGGTGGCCCGGAGCATCCATTGACCCCGTCGCGTCGGTCGGTCCGTGGCGTTCGAGCTGCCGGACTCGACCACCGGAAAGCACATATCGCGTCGATCCTGCGTCGGTGCGGGTCCGGTGAGTTTTCTTGCCGGCGAATCGATCGCGGGGGCTTCTTGGATAGTGCCGGACTCGACCACCGGATGCGTCGGTGCTCTTTATGCGTCGTCCGGCCGGCCCGATTCGGGCCGATCCGAATCGTATCCAAATCGGTTTGTTTCAAACTTGTTTGGTGCGATTTTTAGTGATTGGAAACGTCTAGGGCGCCTTCCTAAAAGGATAAGACCACCCTCCCTATATAATGAAGGGGTTCATGGCCGATTTGATCCCATCTATCACAAATCGTCATACTACAACTCTCAAACCCTAATTTTATCTCTTCCAACCTCATACCCCTGCTGTTCGACGACGAATTCGCATTTCTTCGCCGGCGTTCTAGGTGCATCCACGCCCCTAGGACAACCCTTGGTGTGCCCCTCCCGACGGGTCTTCCGGAGGTGCGTTGAGGTCTTCCGGCCGTCTACCGAGCTCTACATCGGCCCTAGCGATCTCTTGATCGTTCGTGGTCGATCACGCTGCGGTATTGGCTGCTACTAGGTTGTTTGCAACCTCGTGGGCGTCAAAGCCCTCTGGTGTGTTTGGTGCGAAGCCCCTACTTCGCGTCAACATACTTTTGGCGACTCGGCCCGGGAAGACAAGGCGTCAACTCGATCACGACTTCGACGTTAGCACTATGGCCCTGGTGATGATGCTAGCAAGAGAAGCAAGGATCATCATCCAAATTTCGGAAACCAATATCTGGCGACCGAATCGCGGATGAACTCCACAAGAATTGAAGAAGCGGCTCAAGACGCGCTTGATCTTGTCCAAACGGCCTTCTTCAAGAGTTGTCACAAGGATAGGCAAGATCGTGTGCATCAATACACCAAGCCTGTCTACACCGCGCTCGTTCCTGCGCCAGAATCATCATCAAACGAGGTAATCCCTGTTGAACAATGACCTATTTATGATGATCTTCCTATTACGCATGATGGTATTGCTAAGATGATAGTAGACCAAAATTACTGTTTTAGCGGGTCTTGTTAGTAAATTAGAAAAGCGCTTGCAAATTATAGAAGGGACTTCAACCGATAACACACAATCGGAGATGTACCTCAATCTGATTTAGTGTCACCATCGGTTGTTGCGCCCCAAACAACAACTCAAGATCAATATGGTATGCCTTTGGATATGGTTCCACATATTCCTCAACCACAATCGGCTCTTATGGCTTCGCCGTTAGAACCGATCTTGGTGGAGCTAGCACATCCATGAGCAATAAAGGATCGGCTCAATTAAGAACCGATCATGAGGCATCCGAAATTCGGGGGTGCATAATACTATGCTCAATTCGGCAGGGGGGCAACCTCCATTAGCGAATCGCAACCCCAATCCTGCACACAATTCGGGGATGAATGTTCCTCCACCAAGGGGGCAATCAATGTTGCAATCAACACCGAATAATGTGCATAATCAAAATACAAATGCAGGAAATACGAGAGTTCCCGACAATATAGATGCTATGTTAGCTAAAATTAGAGAGGATCTCTCTAAATCAATGGAAAAAGTCCAGAATTCGTCTTGATTCTATCAATACCTCTTATCGAAAGCGTACCCTTCAAAGATTTGATTACATGAATGCACCAGTTGGTTGGAAGGTACCTGATTTTCAGAAATTTAGTGGTAATGATAGTAAAACTACTATGGAGCATGTTAGCATGTATCTTGCTCAACTAGGAACAGCTAGTACCTTAGAACATATGAAAATTCGCAATTTTCCTTTATCTCTTCTTGATGCTTGCTTTTTCATGGTTTTTCATCTTTACCGCTTGTTCCATTATGTCTTGGGCTGATTTAGAAGAAAAATTTCATGCTCACTTTTATTGTGGAGTCCAAGAAACTAGATTGTCCCATCTTGCATGCATTAAACAAGGGCGTGATGAGTTAGTCCTAGATTGCTTTAAGAGATATAGGGAAACTAGAAGTCGTTGTTTTAATGTTCAAATATCCGAAAAGGGATCTAGTTGATTTCGCTTTTTCTTTGGTTTGCGCTCTAATATTAGAGAGAAACTTGAGTTCGGCAATTTAATACTTTGAATCGGTTGATTGAGAGGGCGTTTACGTTGAATCGCGCCTTAAAGATTCTCGTGATAGCAACTATCGTTCTCATCGTGCTAATGTGCACACACTCGATGGTTATTCTACATCGGATGATGAGAGCAAAGAGGTTTTGGCTGCTGAAATTAAGTGGCGGATGTGAATAAACAAGTAACCCGCCCCTCTCTCAAACCGATTAGTAAGAATCGGGGTGAGGAGATTAAGTTTACTTTTGATGTGTCTAAATGTGACCGTATTTTTTTGATGAATTGTTAAAAATCGGTATCATTAAGATCAATTATACTATGCCTTCTGCAGATGTCTTGAGACAAAGGGCTTTTTGCAAACATCATAATTCTTTCTCTCATGCCACTAATGATTGCAATTACTTCCGTCGGCGGGTACAATCGGCGCTTAATGAGGGCCGATTAACTCTTACCGATATCGCACCGGACAAGAATCCCTTCCCGCTCATGTGAAAGTGGTTGAAGCGAGGCAAGCCCGAAGACAAGACATCTGAAGTTGAAAAGCTTGAAGCCAAGGCTCCCGTTATCTTGATCCGTCTGAGCAAGCTGCTCTCTTGCAAAAAGGGAAGAACGTGATCATTGGTGAGCCACGCCCGTCCGATTATTCCTAATAATTCGGGGACGGCAAGTATTGGCTAACAAGAATGAGGAAGGCAAGACCAAGATCACTATTGTGGCAAGCTCGGCAAGAAGCTCTAAGGCGTCAAGCTTGGTTGGATGGTCATCTTTGCCGCGGGAAGGGAAAGACCAGGCTAGGCGGTTAGCCCAATCGGCCTGGAAGATCAAGACATGGTAACTACTAAAACCAGTTGAACCGACTAATCAAATCGGGTCGGCCCAGGTGATGTGGAACTAATTCCCTTACTTCGATGTGTGGTACTAAGGTCATTCATTCCACGAAAACCGAAGTGGGAGTGTGGAAGACCAATGAGCCTAAGGAGAAGAAGCACATCAAGCCCCAGTGCACATTTGATAGGCTCATAGCAAAGTACAAGAAAGACAAGGCCGATTCCAAGAAATCGGCCGATAAAAAGAGAGGGTCTACGCCTCCCTAAGCGTGATGAAGCAAGAAACAAGCAAATGGCTACATCTTCAAATGGTGCATCTTCATCGCAAGTCACTCGACCAAGATTCTCGTTGGGGACCACCGGTGGCGCCTCTACCCTCTGCGCCAATTGTCCCTCAATGGGGACCGAAGGGAGTGTTCATTCCTTATCCTTCGGCTCCTATGAAAAGGGAAGATGCTACAAGTATGGCCAAGCCTACCGTCTTTAACCGATTGGGTGCGCAATCGAGTTCTAGCGGTACAAAAAGAAGGGGTTACTCACTTCCGGGAGCTTACTAACTCGGGGAAAGCACCAATGCAACAAGTGTATATCCCAAGAAAAAGCCGGAAATGATTGTGCGGCAAAATGCCCCGTTGCTACTCCTCCACCTTCCATCATTATCGGATCAATGTCGGCTCCTATCACTAATGACAATGAACCGATTGTGATTGGGGGCAAGAGTCTCCTAAAGAAGATCAAGTCATGGAGGAAGTTGTTTGAATCTCAAGACAAGAGGAAGAAGCCCGTTGATCCTCGCTCTCGGCGGCCCAAGTGGTGTCCTGTAAATCTTGACAAGACTCAAAAGAGGAAGCTTCAACGGGCAAGACAAAAGATGCTCAAGCGCATGGCTACTTGTTCAAGGGCAAGGACCTATCTTACCGAACTTGTCCAAGAGATCAAGAAGAAGGAAGGCGAGCTGGTTCTTTGCTTTGCTAAAAGATGACAAAACCGGTTGATAAATCGGTCAAGTCAATTATAGTTCAAGAGCGGCCGCCCAAGCACGTGGAGGAGGCACCTAAGCCGAATGTTGACCTTCTTGCACCCCTAGCGGGCAAGCCAGCTAAGCAAGATGCTAATTCAGCTATGATAGTTGATGGGATCAAGTAATGTCCAACCCTCGGATTTACCGATTCTTTGAATCGGTCGAACCGCGTTTCGACGGTCCTCTAGGTGACAATGAGGATTTTGCTACTGTTGTTGCTGCCTTGGTTGGCATTAAACCTCCTACTGAAGATGATGAGGAGATGGTGGACTATGAGCCTTCACCAAAGCATGAGCATGGAGAAATCAACACTATATTCCTTTCGCCGATTATTATGTAATCGAGCAAGGAGGAGATGATGAAGTAGCGGCGAAGCAGAGATGGCTTTTGGGGTTCAAGATGCTATATTCAAGAAACCCGTGGTGCACCGTGGAGGCATCTCAAGCCATTGCATGTGAGTGGACACATTAATGGAAAACCAGTCCATAACATGCTAGTGGATAGTGGTGCGGTTGTCAATCTTATGCCCTATTCACTATATAAGAAGCTTGGTGGCAAGGGCGAGGAACTAATTCGGACCAACATGACCGTATCACGGTGTGGGGGCACCTGCGCCTATTCCTGCCAAAGGGATTGCCAACTTGGAGTTGACCGTTGGGAGCAAGACGTTGCCTACTGCATTCTTCATTGCTGATGTGGAAGGTAGCTATGATCTCATACTCGGTCGAGATTGGATACATGCCAACCCCTGTGTTCCTTGAGCTTGCACCCAGTTCCTCATCCAATGGGTGGGAGATGCCATAGAGATCGTTCATGCGAGATAATTCGGTTGAAGTTACTACAACCGATGTTTCGTCTGAGGGGATCTGGATTTGCTTGTCTTTCCGGGAGAGACTTATCCAGCTATCGATATGTCGGCTATGATGAGCGTGGATTTATACCCGTGTCATTGAAGCGGTTAATAATCGGCTCAATATTATTATATAGTTTCCCAATGGAAGACAAGCTACAATGGTTGAAGAAGAGGCTAGAGCATTATCGGGCTGAAAAGACCGATTCTTGTGAGGCAATTGATGACTTTGATGAGCTCAATAAGTTGGGCCAAGGTTTCACGTCGGCCGATCCTTTAGAACAAGTTGATATTGGAGATGGTTACGTACCACGGCCGACCTATGTGAATGCTAACTTGGATGCCGATTATAAATCTAGATTAATCGCTTCTCAAGGAATATGCTGATTGCTTTGCATGGGATTATACGGAGATGCAGGGTTAAGCCGAGATCTTGTTGAGCATCGGCTTCCTATTAAACAGGGTTTTAGACCATTCAAGCAACCGCGAAGAAACTTCAATTCGGCCATTAATGACCGAATCAAGGAGGAGATCAATCGGTTGCTCCAGGCAAATTTCATTCGCCCATGCGGTATGCGAGTGGGTTTCTAATATTGTTCCGTTGAGAAAAAGACACCGGGAAGATCGGAATTTGCATTGACTTGAGAGATTTAAATAGAGCCACTCCCAAAGATGAATATCCTATGCCTATCGCCGACATGTTGATCAATGATGCTTCGGGACATAAGGTTATTAGCTTTCTTGATGGTAATCTTTGGGTATAATCAAATCTTTATGGTGAAGAGGATACCTCCAAGACTGCTTTTATTTGTCCCGATTTGTCGGTTTGTTTGAGTGGGTTGTCATGACTTTTGGCCTCAAGAATGCGGCGCCACCTATCAAAGAGCTATGAACCTCATCTTTCATGATCTCATTGGTGTAATCATGGAAGTATATATTGATGATGTGGTGATTAAATCGGCTTCTCATGATCCTCATTTAGCCGATTTGCGTCTTGCTTTTGAGAGGATGCGCTATTATGGTTTGAAGATGAATCCACTCAAGTGTGCTTTTGGAGTATCAGCTGGGAAGTTTCTCGGATTTATTATTCATGAGAAAGGCATAGAGATTGATCCTAAAAGGATAGAAAAGATCAAGGCAGTTCAAGCACCTCAATGCAAGAAGGATTTGCAAAAGTTCTTAGGCAAAGTGAACTACTTGAGAAGATTCATTGCCAACTTGTCCGGGAAGATTATTCCTTTCACCCCCATCCTCAAATTAAAGTATGAAGCTGATTTTACCCGGGGGCAAGCCAACAAGATGCATTTGACAAATTGAAGGAATATCTATCTTCACCACCTTTCTTCGCAAGCACCTAGAAGGGGAGTACCTTTCCGATTGTACATCGCTGCCGAAGATAAGGTGATTGGAGCTGTTGTTACTCAAGAAGACGAAGGAAAGGAGTGTGTTGTTGCCTATCTTAGTCGCCGTCTTCTTGATCCCGAGACAAGGTATGCCCATATTGAGAAGTTGTGTCTATCACTCTATTTTGCTTGTTCCAAAATGAGACATTATCTTTTGTCAAGCACATGTGTGGTAGCTTGCCAGGCCGATGTAATCAAACATATGTTGTTTCGGCCAATCCTTTCTGGAAGGGTGGGCAAATGGGCATACTCTTTAATTGAATATGACTTGACTTTTGAGCCATTGAGAATATTAAAAGGTCAAGTTCTTGCTGATTTTATTGTTGAGCATAGCATAAATCTTGATCATGAAGTAGAATATATTACTATTACCCCATGGCGTTTGTATTTTGATGGATCGGTTTGCAAAGATGGTGCCGGTCTTGGTATTGTTCTTGTTAATCCTCTTGGTGCTGAAATTCCTATGTCAAGCCGATTGGAGTTTAAATGTACTAACAACCAAACCGAATATGAAGCTCTCTTATTCGGGTTGATCATGTTAGATGCTTTGGGGGTTGATCATGTTGAAGCATTTGGTGATTCATTACTTGTAATCTAGCAAGTATCCGTGAATGTCAATGTTTAGATGGATCACTACGTGCTCGTCTTAATGCTTGTATTGATTTAATTGGTAAATTTTCGAATTCAAGATTCGCATATTCCAAGAGAAGAAAATCATACAAACAAATTTGCTAGCTCAACGAGCTTCGGGCTACATAAAAGAAGGAGATCATGTGCATAAGAGGTATGTGCTTAGAGCAAATTTGCTTGCTCAAAATGCAATCGGTTTTGATGTAAAAGATAAATATTTTCATTTGCAACATTTACCGATGCATGAAAGTTTGCTTGTCTCAAATTCTAGTGAAAATTCGGTTCAACCAAAGCCAATTGGACAAACCGATGTCATTTACAATTTTGGACAGCAAAGTAAAGTTCTTTTAAATCGGTCTATTTCTGTTTTGGACAATGGTAGTACCCGATTCAAGATTGGAGAACTCCTCTCATAAAATTCTTGCGGGAGCCTAGCACTAAGGTTGACAAGAATGTTCGGGCTTGCTTTTAAGTACACATTGCATAATGGAGAGCTTTATAGGAGGACTGCCGAAGATTTGTTGCTAAAGTGTCTAGGAACCGATCAAGCAAGAGTGGCAATGGGAGAAGTACATGAAGGCATTTGTGGTACGCATCAATCGGCTCCAAAGATGAAGTGGTTGCTAAGAAGGGCTGGTTTCTATTGGCCTACTATGATGGTGATTGTTTTCGCTACTACAAAGGATGTGAAGAGTGTCAACAGTTTGGGAATATTCAAATAGTGCCGGCTGCTATGCTTCATCCTATTATCAAGCCGTGGCCTTTCCGTGGTTGGGGATTGGATTTCATTGGGCGTATTCATCCACCATCTTCGAAGGGGCATAAGTTCGTCTTGGTTGCTACCGACTACTTTACTAAATGGTCGGAAGCGGTTCCATTGAAGAACATGACACACAAGGAGGTAATTGAGTTCATCATCTGAGCATATCATTCATAGATTCGGATACCACAAACTTTAACTACGGATCAAGGTACGTCATTTATGGCGAAAAGAAGTAAAAGCGTTTCTTAGAATCATATAAGATCAAGATGCTCAAATCATCTCCATATTATGCTCAAGCCAATGGACAAGTTTGAATCCACTAATAAGACTTTAATCAAGCTTATTCAAAAGAAGATAGAAGATAATCCAAGGAAGTGGCATGAGGTCTTGTCGAAGCTTTATGGGCTCACCGCATATCTAGGCATGGTGCTACAAAGGTCACTCCTTATGAGCCGGTTTATGGTCAAGAGTCGGTGTTACCTGTTGAAGTAAATTTGGATGCATATAGATTTGCTAAGCGAGAATGATCTATCTCCTCTGTTATGTATCATGATATGATGATGGACAACATTGATGAGGTAACCGACAAAAAGACTACTAGCATTAAAGGAGATTGAGAAGGATAAAGCCCGGGTTGCAAGAGCTTACAACAAGAAGGTTAAGAGCAAATCGTTCCAAATCGGTGACTTAGTGTGGCAAACTATATTACCGATAGGTTCGAAGAGCAATGAGTTTGGCAAGTGGTCACCAAATTGGGAAGGTCCATTCAAAGTGATCAAAGTGACATCCGGAAATTCCTATGAGCTTGAGTATATACAAGATGGAAAACGCAAAGGCAATGCGGTAAACGGGAGATACTTGAAAAATATTTCCTAGTGTTTGGCAAGAGGCCTAAGTGCTCTCCAAACAATGGCCGATGCATGCATCGCCCTTAGAACAAAAATGGCCGATACATAGTATCGCCCTTTTAGTTACCGGACAACCGATACGATGGGCATTCGTGTTGTTCTTGTTTTGTTTTCGTGTTCGTGCACTTCTCACCGAAAACGAGGGGGCATATGTTGACACCCAAAAATGGCATAGGCTAAACCACTTTGCAAAATTCCGGACTTAGCCATATTTTGGAGGTCCAAGTCACCGCAAATTTCGGACTTAGCCAAATTCTCGAGGAGGATCGAAAACGCTTTGGAACACCACGGACTCAAAAAAAAACCAACTCAAAGTGCGTCGGTCAGGCCCGGCCCCAGTCGGCCGTCGGTCGGGTCGGCGCCTGCGGTTCTCTTCGCGACGCGTGGCCGGAGCGTCCGGTGACCCCCGTCGGCGTCCGGGCGGTCGTGGCGTTCGGGCGCTGCACGGACTCGACCACCGGAAGCACATATGCGTCGGTCCTGGCGTCCGGTGCCGGGGTCCGGTGAGTTTTGCGCAAATGAATCGATCTGCGGGGCTTACTGGATAGTGCACGGACTCGACCACCGGTGCGTCGGTGCTCTTGTAGCGGCGTCGGTCGGCCCGATTTGGCCGATCCGAATCGTATCCAAATCGGTTTGTTTCCAAACTTGTTTGGTGCGATTTTTGGTGATTGGAAACGTCCTAGGGCGCCTTCCTAAAAAGGATAAGACCACCCTCCCTATATAATGAAGGGGTTCATGGCCGATTTGATCCCATCTATCACAAATCGTCATACTACAACTCTCAAACCCTAATTTTATCTCTTCCAACCTCATACCCCTGCTGTTCGACGACGAATTCCGCATTCTTCGCCGGCGTTCTAGGTGCATCCGCTGCCCCTAGGACAACCCTTGGTGTGCCCCTCCCCGACGGGTCTTCCGAGGTGCGTTGAGTCTTCCGGCCGTCTACCGAGCTCTACATCGGCCCTAGCGATCTCTTGATCGTTCGTGGTCGATCACGCCTATGAGATTCGGCCGCTACTAGGTTGTTTGCAACCTACGTGGGCGTCCCAAAGCCCTCTCGGTGTGTTTGGTGCGAAGCCCTAACCCGCACGTCAACAGGGAACCATGAACGACAAAGCTGCACAAAAATAAGTACATGCTCAGTTTGGGAGGCGCTCGGCGGCCCGCGAAGACTTCCGCTATTCCCCCACTCCCCGGCACTCCCATTTGACTCAAAAGACAAGCTACGAATGAGAAGGTGAAAGGGGAACCATAGACAAAAAAAAAAAAAGAATGGAAGCATGAGCCAACGGGAAGATAAGCTCACCGGAGAAGATTGAAGAGTTCTTTGGAGTGGACGACAAGGTAACATCGACGATTCTTGGATGCCGCGGCGACATCGAGGCGGAATGGTGATGAATGGCGGGCACGGCGAGAGAGAGTAGAACGGCACCGGCGGAGAGGTGGTCGGAGCAAAGACCGGCGACGAGGCCGGGTGTGTGCCTTGGTGCGCTCGCTGCACACGAGGAGCCGCCGCCGTTGCTCCGTCGCCACCGAAGATAGAGAGAAGGAAGGAGAACGGCTGAAACGACACCGGGCCGCGACTCGCAAACTGGTCCGTGCCGCTACGAGGGGGTGGTCGGCTCGGAAGATTTCCCGAGGAATAGGGCATCTTTTAGGGTGCGTTTGGTTTCCGTTTTTTGGCCCAACCAGGCCCACGGGGTGCAGGGTATTAGGGTTTGGTTGCCTGCACCACACCCCACCAGCCCCCGGTCTCCCCCGACACACGCATGTCGAGAAACGCAGAGAAAAATTTCGTTTCCTGGGAGCCAGGCGCCGGGCTCCAAGCGCAGGCGATGGCGGGGCGAAAATTTGCCTCCGCGCGTGCAAAGCGGAGATGAGGAGGTGCACGCAGGAAGATTAGGGTTACCGCCACGCATTTCGCGCCATTCTCCCTCCTTATATCCTCACCTCGACCGCTCCTCGCCTCACTCACCCGCTGGAGCTCGCCCTCTTCTTCTCCATTGCCTCCTCGGTTTCCTGCTGCCTGGTCGGCGAGATCTGCTCGTCGCGGTAAATGGTGTCCTCGTCCATCCTCCTTCCTCTCGATTTGGAGCCAATCCCATCCAGCTGACATTAGGGTTCTTCCTCTCCTACTCTCCCACCGCAGGGTCAATCCTCTGGAATCCGTCCTAGATCCTCTCTTTGTCTGTAAGGTGAAGTAAAGTCTACTCAGATCTGTTGTTTTCCTCTCTTTTCCCCTTTGATTTTGGTTGTGTGCTTATGTAATCTGTCATTTGCAGGGCCGGATCCGTGCTGGTTGATCTTGTTGGTGTTGGAAAGGCAAGTATCCCCCTCTAGTGTTTCAATGCGTGCATGCATGACTTTGATCCGGCCAAGTTTTTCTTTTTGATGCTAGGGTTTGGTACTGACTATTGTAAATTTGTTTGTAAATTTGTAAGTGCTTGCTTTGTTTGGTTTGGTCTCACCGGTTGCTTGAGGATTCACTTGGGCCGGTGTGTGCTCGGCTCTCACGGTATCATTGGTCCGACCCAACCTTTTTTGTGTGGCCAATGATGTTCTACTTGTTTTATCGTGTTTTGATGTACATGTTCATAGCAGTTCATGATTGCTTGATTCATGTCTTTTGTCATCTTAAACTGAGCACAAGTAGTTGGCCGATGATAATTGGTACTATACAGTTAATTTGAGCACATGTTCTTAGTCGATGATGCATGATTAACTGCAATAATGCTTTCGTAAATGTGAGCACAAGTTTTTGGGCCTTTGATAGTTGGTAGTCAAATATAAATCTGAGCACATGTATTGGTCTTTGATAGAACTTGATAATCCCGAGTACATGCGAATCGGTTACGGATAACTTTGTTTGTTATGTTCCACCACCGAAGCATGTCCTTTGCACTTGTACCGTTCTAGATGAATCCTGAAAGAGAGGAGGTTGCTTGTGATCCAGCTTTGCTTTTGTGTCTCATTGTTTATGCATATTTGATGACTAGGTTGAGGATGGCACGTAGTTCACGGCCTAGGATTAGTTATGCCCCAATGAGTGCCATGGACTTGGAAAGGCAAGCCAACCTTAACAAAATCTATAACCCGCAATGACATTGAGTGCATTAGCATGCTTCGTATCGTAGAGCTCCCCTTTTTAATCTGTATAACCTATTTAGGGAGAGAAACTTGTTGAGGGACACTATAAACAAAGCTCGTGGAGGAACAAGTTGCAATGTTCCTCCATGTAGTGGGGCACAATCGAGATTTAGGGTGATCCATCAAAACTTTAGGAGGTCCATGGAAACAGTTTAGTAGGTACTTTAGAGAGGTCTTGCATGCTCGTTGGAGAACTCAAGGGGGAGATGATTAGGCTACCATCAACTCGCATGTTCCCCAAAAAATCAGGGAACAGCCCAAGATGGTACCCATATTTGAAGGTAATTACATGAACATAGTGTTGACCACTTTATTTGATTTAGTGATGACCAAACTAAAACCATAGTCTTGCTGACTGTAGGATTGCATTGGTGTAATAGATGGCACCCATGTTCATGCTAGGGTGCCATCAAAGATCTCGGCGAAAGATTTAGGGGTAGGAAAAATTATCCTACTTAGAATGTGCTTGCAGACCATTGACTTTGATTTGAGGTTTACCTATGTGCTAGGCCGGATGGGAAGGGTCTGCACATGATGCCCTTATTTTGAGTGATGCTCTAGAGAGGGATGATGGGATTGAGGGTTCCACCAAAAACCTATAAGCTAACTAAATACTTGCCTACCTAATTGTTACCCATGTCCATAACTAATCTGTTGCCTACCTAATTAATTATATAGGTAAATACTACCTAGTGGATGCTTTGGCTATGCATGTCGGCCTGGGTTTCTACCGCCATACCGGGGCACTAGGTATCACTTGAAAGAGTATGGTGGGGGACTATCCTACTAATAAGAAATGACTATTCAACTTGAGGCATTCAAGCTTGAGGGTGACCATTGAGAGGGGCTTTGGGGCTTTGAAGAACCGTTTTCATATTCTTGACAATAAGCCCTTCCACCCCTACAAGACACAAGTTAAATTAGTACTTGCATGCTTTGCATTATACACAACCGGATTGTGGGTCATGGGGAAGATGAATTGTTCCCCCTCGATGCCACCACTGGGAACCAAACCCACCATCAACTAGTACACCCGAGGAAGTAGCCGACAATGTAGCTTGGGGTCAAAGAAGGGATGTTATAGCTGATTGTTGACACCTGTTATAGCATAATATTACTAGTCAACTAAACATGGAAAAGGGCATAATTTGAATATCAACATAGACTAGGGTCTAACTAACATAATTTCACGAGCTTTGGTGATTTATGACTTTTCTGGGGACTTAACAGGATAAATGTAGAGAAGAATGGAGAAAGTTCTAGAGTTTACATCCCATACGATGACAAGACTTAACCGTGAAGTAACTCAACCCAAATTGTGGACTAAAATATTCTAGAAGACACCGAAAGACACCGGGGAAGGACCCGACTGGGCCCACCATGGTCTGCAGTGAAAGGTCCTAATGGCTAGAGGGGGGTGAATAGCCTATTAAAAATTCTACAAACAACACTAAGCTAGGCGGTTAGTAAATAAAATGGCGTAGCGAATAAGTGTTGACGTTTCTTAACGTCGCAGAAGAATCAGCAAGCGTACAGAATTGTCGTTATAGCTTTCACCCGGAAATATTTAGGGTATCGTATTTTCCACGTGGGATGGCGTGTGCGAGGGCCTTTGGATCTGTGTCTACCCTAGGCAAGGTTAAGCTTCTAAGAGGAATGAGGTATCTTTATGGGTTGACACTCTCGGGCGGGGATCACTCGTCCGTTATCTCCTCACTCTCGCACCGGCCCACGCCCAAAGGGACGTGTCCGAAAAATTGCACCGCGCCACACCCGAACGTGGGGGATTACAAGGGACGGACAAGGTCAAGTCACAACCCGACCACCTACCCCCTCAACCGTGGGATGCGCCACAAAAGATAGGAAACCACTAGTCCAAACACCACGCTTGCAATCGATGATTAATACTCGAGTGTGATATCAAGGCTTACCCGTCCCTCGGTCCTTCACTAGAGTACCGCCCGAAGGAACGACTATCAAATCTCGCAAGATTATAACGGCTAAGATAATATGCTCGAAAGTAATAACCGAAAGAGGAACACAATCTGTCTTACCAAAGTGTAAGTGGATTGTAGAGGTACAAGCGAGGGCGTACCGACAAATCCGGCACTCCGACCTCCTAGGAATCGCGGAACACCGGGGGCACTCCGACAACTCCTCTGTAGAAGGAGCCAAGTCTCCTTCTAGCTCTCCCTCTCTCACTCTCTAGAATTAGAATGGGGATAGAGGTAGAAGACTCTCTCTCTCTCTCTTGCTTCTCTTGTGCTTGTAGCTCCTTGAGGTGTGTAGAATGAGGGGAGAGGGCCTCCTTTTATAGGTAGAGGAGAGGGGCTCATTGGAAAATGTCCTCCCCCCATGGAAGGAGCCAAAACCGTCCTTGGACACCTTCCATATCTGCGTGAACCGACCATCCAACGCCGGCACGCCCGATTATGGAAGGTAACAAACCGCCTCCCCGGTTTGGGCTCGAACCGCCTCGGCCCCGGGTGCGGCCGCCGCCGCCAGTGGTGCGCCGCGCATTCCCTGGCCCCGTTCGGCCGGGCTTTGGCAGTTTGCGTCTTTGGGCCTCGAAAAGTTGTATGGCGGTGTTTGCTCGCCCGCTCAGCGTGTTTGATCCATTTCTCCCTTGGGCTTGATGTTCTTCAAGAATGCGCTTTCGAGGGAGACGCCTTTTGGTACATTTTCCACTTGTTTCTTATATAAATCTGCGAAATAAAATACTAGACACTACAAGTGGAATTTTATTAGTGATAAATGTATATGAGTATAAAAGGTATAGTTTTACTCCCTTTATGGTAGTAAGTTGATGGGAAAAATATGTCGTTAGTGACCGGGTCAACAAACTCCCCAAGCTTACCCTTTGCGCCGTCCTCTAGCAAAAAAAGAGATAAGTACTTGGTTGTTGATCGGGAGTTGCTACTATGCCGATTACGTTTTCACAAGTGCCGTGGTTATAATAAGATTTTCTACTAGAGTTTGAATAAAATGGCACATCTTTTTCCGCCCTTTATTACCTTTCATCGTAGTGGGGCTTTTTGGCTTTTCTCAAAGTCTTGGGCGGTTGCGGATAGAACGGTTATAAATGTAAATACTTATCATTCATCCTTTTTGATCAACTTTTTATCCGGGATTTATTTATTTTTTTTTTTCGAAAGTATGGGCTTTATTGCTATATATATATATATTTTTTTTTGGAGAGGTGGGCTCTACTCGCCCTAGACTTTTGTCTTTTATTTCCTCTCTCTTTTTTCTTTTTTTTTTAGAGATGTGGGCTCTACTAAGCCCTCTGACACATGTCCATTATTCATCTCTTTTTTTTAGCATAGCCCATATCATTCCTCTTTTCTTTCAAAGTAGATTCCCGGATGTCAAGTTTCTCTTTTTGGACGAAATCATAGCAAATCCATTTGTACCATATCATACTTGGCAACAACTTAGACTAGATAGAGCCTATGCAACCCACATGAATCAGGTTTTTCAGGATGAGTTTTTAGACTTAGCCACTAAACCCAAACTTTAGAGAAATTCGAATTATAAACTAGGCAATGTGGTGAAACATAAGACAGAGCAACTATTCATCATTTCAACAAGGGACTAAGACTAAACATTTTTATAGCTCATATGTATAGACATGAAAGCACGTAAAGAGCTACTTATTCTATTTATTATTATTATTATTTTTTAGATGCAAGATTGCTAAAATTTAAACATGCTGAAATAAAATTTGTTGAAAGCAAAGATGCAATGCAATGATACCTGGGGGTCCTCCCCAAGCTATCCGAGGCCCGTGGGTGCCTTTATTATTATTTTTATTTTTTTTTCTCGATAAATCATAAATCATTTTTGAAATAAAAGTCTATTCTATCAAGCTCTTGGTTGAGATCAGGCAATGGTTCAAAGAAAAGTTTGAGGCATTGACCATTTACCTTGTGTATTTTACCTACGCCGCCTTGGATTGTGATTGCACCGTGGTGACGAGGTATTGATGACGGTGTATGGTCCTTTCCACTTGCTCCTCAACTTTCCTTCGCCAAATAGTTTCACCCGGAGTTAAATAAAGAGTACCTTATCACCCCCGTGAATTCTTTCTTCTTTATGCGCTGATCATGCCATCTCTTCATGCGCTCTTTGTAGAGCTTTGAACTATGGTATGCCTTCTCTTTCCATTCTTCAAGTTCAGAAATTTGCTTTTGTCGATTCTTTCCAGCGAGTTTGACGTCCATGTTCCATCTTTTGATGGCCCAAAGGAGCTCGATGTTCCAACTCAACTAGTAAGTGGCGGGTTTTGCCATATACCAAATGATATGGTGACATGCCGACGAGGCTTTGTATGCTGTCCGATAGGCCCAAAGAGCATCGGGTAGCTTATTTTTTCAGCCCTTCCCCATCTCGTTGACCGTCTTCTGTAGGATGTTCTTTATCTGCTTATTTGACGTCTCGGCTTGCCCGCCGGTTTGGGATGATAAGGGGTAGCTATATTGTGCTCGGCGCCAAGTTCTTTCGGGAATGTTACTCAATGCCTTGTCCTTGAAGTGTGATCCTCCGTCACTTATTACCATGCGAGGCATTCCAAAACGGGGAAAATCACTTCATGAAACATCTTCCGAGCATGTTTGGTCCGCTGCTTCTGCATGGTAATGCTTCTACCCACTTCGACACGTAATCCACTGCCACCAAGATATACTCGCAATCGCTAGACTTTGGGAATGGTCCCATGTAGTCAATGCCCCACACATCAAATATTTCTATTTGAAGGTTGTAGTGTAGGGGCATTGCGTCGCGAAATGTTATACCTCCATCTTTCCGCGCCTATAGCATCTTCTTATGAACTCCTTTGTGTCGGGCGTACATTGTTGGCGAGAAGAACCCGCCTTTGCCGATTTTGGCTTGAGTCGCGAATATACCGAGGTGGCCGGCATAAGGTGATGCATGGCATTTTTCTATGATTTGCATCCCTTTCGCCCTTTGGTGCGCATCTTCTTAGCAAGCCATCTGCGCACACACCCGCATACAGATACGGGTTGTCCCAAAGGTGACGCCCGCTCTCTACTTGGAGCTTTCATCGGTCCTCCCTGTGGGTACATAACCCAGTAACCATGAAGTTGACAATGTTTGCGCACCATGGGTTGGTGTCCGTCACCTTTAGTAGCATGTCGTCGCTTGTAGTAATCATTGATTGGAAGTTCCTGCATGTTAGTTACCGCATACGCGACAAATGATCCGCAACGGTATTCTCTTCTCCCTTTTTATCTTTTATTTCTAGATCAAATTCTTGGAGCGTAAGAATCCAAATGGATCAAACGAGGTTTCGCGTCTTTCTTAGTGAGAAGATACTTAAGGGCAAAGATGGTCGGTGTAAAACGATTATCTTTGCACCCACTAAGTAAGAGCGAAATTTCTCGATAGCGAAGACTACCGCGAGGAGCTCTTTTTTTTCGTGGTAGCGTAGTTCAACCGGGCTCTGTTAGAGTCTTGCTAGCATATGCAATTGCATGCCGCTTCTTATCCTTGGTTTTGGCCTAAGACCGCACCAACGGCATAGTCGCTAGCATCGCACATGATTTCAAACGGCAACGACCAATCCGGGGTTGGATGATCGGGAGCCGAGATGAGTGCTTTCTTAAGGGTTTCGTGCATGCACTCATCTATGAAGTCGAAAGGAGCATCCTTGGCTAATGTGTTCGTGAGGGGTCTAGAGATTTGTGAAAAATCTTTTATGAACCTCCCCAGAACCCCTGCATGACCTAGGAAGTCGCTGGATTCCTTTGACATTCACCGGGGGAGGTAGCTTTTTCGATAACGCCTATCTTAGCTCTGTCTACCTCAATCCCCCTCTCGCACACTAAGTGTCCAAGAACGATGCCTTCCCCGACCATAAAATGGCACTTTTCCCAATTAAGCATCGGGTCCTTTTCTTGGCATCGCCAGAAGACCGCGTCTAAATTCTTCGAGACAACCGTCGAAAGTCTTACCATAGACGGAGAAATCGTCCATGAAGACTTCCATGATCTCTTCAATCATGTCTCGAGAAGATAGACATCATACACTTCTTGGAAGAAGCGGGTGCATTACATAGCCCAAATGACATTCTACGATATGCATAGGTTCCGTATGGGCATGTGAATGTGGTCTTGCTTTGGTCATCGGGGGTGGATCGGGATCCGGTGATAGCCGAATACCCGCCAAGGAAACAAAAGAAAGAATGTTTCGCTAACCATTCCAACATTTCATCAATGAATGGAAGCGGGAAGTGATCTTTCTTAGTTGCCTTATTAAGTTTTCTATAGTCGATGCACATTCTCCACCCCGTGACTTGTCTTTGTGGAATGAGCTCGTTCTTTGAGTTCTCAACGACCGTCATTCCTCCCTTCTTAGGGACCACTTGGACCGGGCTAACCCAATCGCTATGTGGTACGGGATAAATTATCCCCTACAAGTGAAGAAGTTTGAGAACTTCCTTCTTCCGCGACTTCACGCATCGCGTTATTGAGCCTTCTTTGGGGTTCATGTGATAGGGCACCTTTGAAAGGTCAATAGGTATGCGATGTGTGCAAAGTGTTGGGCTTACCCCTTTTAGGTCTTGCAAAGAATACCCAAAGACCGATCTATGCTTCTCTAAGACGGCAATGAGTTGGGACGCCTCCCCGGTCACTAAGTTTATCACTAATGATAACCGGAGTTTGTGTGTCGCCGCTTAGGAAGACATGGCATAGGCCGAGGGGCGGGGTTTAAGCTCAACCGAGGCCGAGTCGGCTCTTCCTCTTTGGGAAGTTCTATGGTTTCCCCGAGTCGTCCTCTTCTTCTATGAAGAATTGGGCATCAAGTTCTAGGTCCGTCTTAGGGTTATCATAGAGCATGACTCCCATGACCTCCTCGGGCATGTCATAATCGTGGAGAGAGTCCGTCACCGAAGTTTTTAGCTCGTGTGACCGGAATCGAGATTGAATTTCTCCCCAACTTGACATCTAAATCCCCGGTTTTTGATAGATCAAGAATCTTTTTCCAAGGGATGCCCGATTAGGATGTCAAAATCTTGGAGATCAAAAAATATGAAAGTCCGTGAGAAAATTTGACATCCTTATGTCAAGAATTTGGTCATGTATTATTTCTCGGCACTCAAGTGTGGTTCGTGGTGCTATGCGTAAGGTCCGAAACTGTGTGTGGGTTCACTACAAGAAATCTATCTTTTTATGACCAAATTCCTCATGACTTTAACCTAATTTCGTCATATAATGTACCATAATATGACGATATTTTTTGGGTCGTCACAAAATTGCATGCGCCATAACTATTTATGACGACAATTTTCTTTTCGTCACATAAAGGCACAAAATGTTGTCACAAAATGTAATGTTCGTACTACCTGGATGACGCCTACATCTTCCCATGTTTTGTGACGCTGTTTGCATGGTTTTTGTGATGAAATGGAGTGTCACAAACATAAATTGCAAAAAAAAAACATGTTCGCTTAGGGATTGAACCCGAGATCTTGACATAAATTGCAAAAAAACATGTTCGCTTAGGGGATTGAACCCGAGATCTTTGGAATAAAAGCAAAGTGCGTTGACCACTAGGACAAGCATCGGTTTATGTTGTATTTGGAAGTTTTATTTCTTTTAATTAATTGAACTGCAAGAAATCCTCTAAATAAAACTTGAAAAAATTTGTGACATGCGGGAATCGAACTCGAGACCTTTAAAACAAAGGTCAAGTGTGCAAACCACCAGGACAAGCAACGGTTTCTGTCAAATTGGGATCTTTTATTTCTTTATAGTGACTAGACCATAATAAATCCTATAAAAAAACTTGAAAAAATATGAGGCACATAGGGATCGAACCTGAGATCTCTAGTACAAAAATGCTAAGTCAAACCACCAAGCCATGGCTAGTTTCATGATTCAAGTGGCTATTTTTTCCTTATGAATCATATACACGTAGATGTTCCAAGTACAAAAGAGAAATCAGTCCTGTTCGTTCTTGTTTGTCGCGTGTTCTTGATGAAGGACCGATTTCTCTTTTTTTTTTCCTCGGATTAAAACTTGTAACTAGTCGTTCTCCCTCATATGAACTCCAAATGTGGTGATTCTTTTTCCTAAAATTTTCTAAAATCATGCTGCATCACATTATGGTGTTGGATTTAGATCACCTCTTCATGCGCTAAATTTTGAGCAATTCAAGTTTTGAATTCGAACTTTGACTCGGTCAAAACTTCGGTCAAACGGAACCACGAAATGAACTTCGGTTGAAAATCTTTTTGAACATGAAAGTTTCATAACTCATCGAGACCAACAAAGTTTATGTAGATCAAATGTCCATTTGAGGAAGTGGTAATAACATTTAGTTCAAATATAACAAGCCTCTCACATAGTTCCCGAAACTATGTGAGACTTTGTTATATTTGAACTACTAGCACTCAACTTTGTTGAAATGGCTTGAGATTTTTTCTTGCAGTCATTTATAGCCAAAATATGGTCCCACACAAGAACTTACATTTTTTCGGACAATTATTTTTATTATTATAATTTTTTTCCGTCTTTGGGTGAGACAAAATTTGGTGGATTATACATTGAAAACACTAGAACTATGTAGCGACCTCCACATGCATTTGTTTCCTAGGGCATAAGAGATCTTGTGGCAAAGTTTGGCGCCATTCCGGATCTTTTTGGGGTGGGCCCAGTTCAACGTATAATTACCCTGTGAAGTCGCGCGGAAAATCAAATAAACTAAAAAAAGTACCAAATGAATTCGAAAAATCTCAAACTTGGTGGTTGCTTCACAAAAGGCATTTGGAAGCCTGAGGAAAAGTTTGAGAGCAATACAATACTTGGAGCCTTTCATCGAACCATGTCTATGCACTAGGGTTCTTAGGGATTATGCGGTCCAAGTATGGTATTGGTCTCAAACTTTTTCTCAAGCTTCCAAATGCCTTTTGTGAAGCAACCACCAAGTTTGAGATTTTTCAGAAATCGCTTGATACTTTTTTTTTTCAGTTTAATTGAATTTCCTCGTGGTGACTTCGTCGGGTAATTATGTGTTGAACTAGGTCCACCCCGAAAAGATCTGAATGTCACCAAACTTTGCCACAAGGTCTCTTATGCCCTAGGAAACAAATACATGTGGAGGTCGCTGCATAGTTCTAGTGTTTCAATGTATAATTCACCAAATTTTGTCTCACCCAAAGACGGAAAAAATTATAATAATAAAAATAATTGTCCGAAAATGTAAGTTCTTGTGTGGGATCATATTTTGGCTATAAATGACTGCAAGAAAAATCTCAAGCCATTTCGACAAAGTTGAGTGTTATGTAGTTCAAATATAACAAGTCTATCACATAGTTTCGTAAAACTATGTGAGAGACTTGTTATATTTCAACTACATGTTATTACCACTTCCTCAAATGGAAATTTGATCTACATAAACTTTGTTGGTCTCGATGAGTTATGAAACTTTCATGTTCAAAAGATTTTCAACCGAAGTTCATTTCGTGTTCCGTTTGACCGAAGTTTTGACCGAGTCAAAGTTCGAATTCAAAACTTTAATTGCTCAAATTTTGGCGCATGAAGAGGTGATTGAATCCAACACCATAACGTGATGCGGCATGATTTTAGAGAATTTTAGGAAAAAGAATCACCACATTTGAGTTCGTATGAGGGAGAAACACTAGTTACAAGTTTTAATCCGAGGAAAAAAGAGAAATCGCTTGTTCATCATGAACATGTGACGAACAAGAACGATTTTTCTTTTTAATCTATAGTCAAAACTTGTAACTAGTCTTTTCTTCCTCGTACGAACTCCGAATTTGATGATTTTTTTTTTTTCGTAAAATTTTCTAAAATCGTACCCTACCAATTTATGGTGTTGACTTTACCATTTAAATTCATTTTGTAGTCAATATATTTATATAATTTATCTGTTCTGCAATAGAAAAAAAAAAAACTAACTGACGCCAATACCCTGAAGGCCCAGCTACTGTCTCCATTGACATCAGCCGTTCATCTATTGATCCAACGGTTGAAGTCCTTACATCTCAAACCCTAAACTTTCGTCCGAATCCTGATTGACCTCCTCGCTGTCCCGCGCCTCTCTTCCAAACTTCCCCGCGCCTCTCTCCCAAATTTCCAACTTCCCCCTGCTATGAGTAGCAGCGACGCAGCCAGTCCTTCCCCCTCCCTTCCGTCAGCCTCCCCCTACGGGGCCGCACGCGCCTGCGCCCTCACGAGCCCCTGGCCAAAGTCGTGCTTGGAGTTCGGATCGATGTGGACGGCGACGAGGAGGTCCTTCCCGCGGCACCGCTCCCCGGTCTCCTGCTCAAGCTTTTGCGGCGCGTCACCGGGGGCCACGGGGACGAGGTGCGGCAGCACCACCTCCGAGCTGCAGGAGTCCAGGTTGGAGGAGCTGTGGTAGGAGGCGCGCAAGCTGGAGGGCGACCTCGACGTGAGGCCCTCCTTGTACGCGCGCCTCGCCGCGTGCTCCTCCTCGGTCAGTGTTGGCCGTCGTGCCCGCACTGCCCCACCGTCCCGGCGGCGCCCCGCGGCGCCGCGAGCCAAAACCCCAGCCGCCGCCTCCAGATCTTGATTCCGCAGCGAAGCGGGAGAGGGAGGCCGCAGATGGAGCCCGCGCGGGGCGCGCAAGGAGTGGCGCGCCGTCCCCGACTCCTCGCTCGGCTCCAATGGCGCCGAGGTAAGGCCCGCGTCGATTTTTTCCTGATTGATGATAGCGCAAATCCCTCACTCCTCCCACGACCAACATCCGTGTCCACTACCCAACTCACTCCCCTGCTGTTGTTGCTTCGTGTTCAGGACGCCGCGGACCACGGGAAGCTGGGACAGTCGGAGGACCGAGCTATCTACGAGGTGCGTGCGTCCTTTCCTGATTGCTGGCGCATTCCCAAAATGCAACCTTTATCCCTCTTCAGGATCAGCATCATCTCTTGCTGCGGATTGCTTCCGCCCATGGACGCGTTGGGGATGACCGCTTTGGGTATTGCGGTTGCAGGAAGGAGCGGAGGACTTCTGTGCCATCACCATTGATGGGAGCGGAGGGCTCAACGAGGACATCCTGCAGCAGCGCGGCGCCTACAGAAGTACAGAGCCTCAAACAGGTTTTCACCCGCAAGCCCCAACCAGATGCACCCGTCACCACCCATGCCAAACTTTTGTGGAAACGGTTTTAGTCCATGGAATGGGATGCATTCAGAGGTAATTGCTCCATTTATTATCTACAAATACACTGCAGTCATCTTCAGCTAGCATACTTGTGCTCTGATTGCAGCTGAAGCTATATGCTTTTCTTCATTTTGCAAGCTTACTACCCTGTCGTTTAGTGTTTGTCGAAATGTCCAGTCAGGCTAAAATGCCTATATCACCCTCCGCTTTACTTATACGGCTGTACCAGCATTATGTTTAAATAATACAAGAGCACAGGATAGTTAGATTGATGTAAACTTAGATTTTTTTTCCTTCACCACACGTGATGCATATCTACGCATTTGAGTTTACATTCTTGCTAAAGACTGCTAAAGACTGAATGTTGTAATGTAAAAGTTAGCTCTTTCTATTTTATTCTCTACACATATACAGAGCAAACACTTGCAAGTTTCCCTGCTGTACTATAAAAGTTTGATTGTGGTCCATTAGCAAATAATTCATCTGTGATTTTGTTCCCAAATACTTAGTTTTCATATTTATAGTAGCATCGCTTCATTTTTAAATGGTGGTAGATGACCGAGCATTATTTGTTATCTGTGCAGCACACAATTTTAGCCTAGTTTTGGTTGTCTGGGTTCAATATAGTACATAGAACAAATAGTACTGTGTTTGATTGAAAAGCTTAGCTCTGCTAGCTTTTGATTAAGAAACTGAAACTTTTTGTTTATTTTTGCAGGAGCTAGATGGGAAGTATGACTAAGGGTAGTGTCATCTTTGCATATGGTAATCAGCAGCCATGCAACCGGTACTGTGTTTTGGCATGTTCTAGTGTAAGCAACGCATATTCTAGTGACTGAAAATATAGACCAATAATCTGAGAATTGTGCTATAATGATCTGAGATTTTTACCAACTAATCCATAAAAATATGGATACATGCCCAGCCTGCAATTTGATAACTGAATCTGCTTGGCAATATATGTATCACATCACAAAGCCTTGGAGAGTTAAAAAATTTGGAACTATTAAAGTGAGATTTCAAAAAATTTGTCTTCCTTGGTTTTCAAATAGTAGCAGCAACACTTTGATAGATGTAAGCTCCTTGTTCCTATCTTGCAGTAGTGTTCTAATCTTTTTGCCTTTTACTACCTTTTGCTACAACTACTATAATTAGCTATCCTACTTGGTCTTGTTTTCCCTTTACTGTAGCAGTCTGCTTGTTGTATGTTCAAGTGAATTTGTTTCCTTCTTAGTGATGCAGTTTGTAGTGGAGCTGCTGCAGTCTGAATATAAAGTGTGCAATCAATTATTTCTGTATATAAAGTGTGCAGTTCGAGATCGCTGAGCTGATAAATTTTCAAGTTTAGTGAGAGAAGAAAGAGGCCCGGTTGGACATAATCTTCTAACCATATATAGTTTCTGCAGTAAGTTTCCTTGCATCCAGTTTGATTTTTTATTCTTCCTATTCAACATAGTGACAAAAGGGAAAGTTCGTTATGGTACAAGAAGACAATATAGGAATTTTACTTTGCAGTTCGTTATGGTACAAGAAGACCATTCCTTGAGGAAGGATATAGTAGACCATTGCTGCTGCAAGGATGACTACTAGAGTATTATTATTATTTTATCAGTGGCACTATAAATGTAGTCTTCCTTGGAAATTTATATGTAAGCTCTAAAATGATTGGATACATCTATTGTGCTCAACATGCCTGTATATGCATGATCACAATCTGTGAATTGTGTTATCACATGGGATGTCTTCGTGAATTGTGAATGATTTATGAATTTTGATGCCAATCGTGTGGATGATGGCTTGATATATGTGTATTCTGCTTTTATGTGCTGTGATGGATGTCACCATCGTCACTAAATGAAATGGATGCCACTCTCGTCACAATGAAATAGCAATTTTTGACGCCACACATTCGTCTCAAAGTGTGTCTAAAATACCAAACGTTACAGCACAAATATGACAAAATATTAGGGTCACAAAACACCATCCAAACGCCTTCCCTAAACACATAATATGACGCGTTGACTAACTAATGTATGACGAGAAGTAGCTGTCATAAAAGATAATAATATGTGACAGAAGATTGGTTGCGTCATAAAAAGCAGTGACTTTTTGTGACCACCTTACATAAAACCGTCACGAGGTACATAATGTGACGGCCGATTTGTGACCACCTTATGACGATGGGTTTTTGTCATAACGTAGTTTTTATGACTGAATTCTTACCTTACATGACACTTTCCGCTTGTCATGAAAAAGCCAAAATTCTTGTAGTGGTTGTGTAAGTTTCTTCCGCACAAGTTTGTGCAAAAAGATTTGGACATAATATTTATGCCCACAAAGCCAGGTTATACATGACCTCCACCTTTTTCCCCTTGATATCTACAATAGAGAGGTGTAGAGGGACAAGTTATCCGAATTTCTTGACGATCCTTCCCCTCTTGCAACCACTCAGTGCTCATGATGGCCGTCAATTCCTTAATGGACTCCTTGAGAAAAAGTTCATCAAGGGGTTCCTTAGGATAGACGGGGGCTGGTGGTTTCTTCCAAAGATTAAGTAATTTGAGGCTTTGCCGAATTCTTCTCAGAAGATCGGCCTCAAAAACGAGAGATCCGAACATGCGGTCTCTTCTTTCTTTGGTTTTGGTTTAGGCGGGGTTTCTCTAGAGGTGTGTCGGGTTTGACTTTGGCCAAGAGACCTCCTCTAGGATCTGCTTGGGTTCTACACGGATGGGTTCTAGCGGGGAGTATTCTCAAGAATACGGTTTAGGAGAGCTTCTCCTTCCGGGGGGTTTTATGTGAGAACGACCCTCCGGCGCTTGTGTCAAGCAAGAGGGGCGTCGCTCCCATCCAAACCTAGCCAAAAATGCCGTAAAAGCACATGGTTCGGGATGGGCGGTCTCGGGCCGGATCTCGGTAAGAGTGGAAAATGGTCCTGTGTCGCACCTATGGTTTCACCCTCTATTTGTCGGAAGTTGAGTACCTCTTGTCGTAGGGCCGCAATTCGGATAAAGGATAGAACGCGAGACAAAATCTATTCCGCAGATTCTTCCCATTCTCCTTTTTACCAACCCTACGCTGTGGGCGTACCATTGTTTTTAGCTCTCTCGGAGAGAGAACGGAAACAGTTTCCACCACAATGTGTCGTGTGTCATGCCCGCAATTGTCGGGCATGCACAAAGATGCTCAAACTCCCTTAGGTGATGGTATGGATTTTCATATTCCAAGCCCGTAAAGGCTTGGGCCCGAACCATGGCTATAAAGCCGTATGGAGCTCATAACTGAAGCCGTGATTGGCCGAAGATTGGCGTGGTTCTAAGAGCTTGCCCTTAGGAGCGGAATGGGTTTGAAGGGTAGGTTGCTCCATGGGTAAAAAAAGAAAATGTTTTTGTATTTTTTTCTTGGAGACTACAAGGCACACGGGGTCGACTAGGTCCGAAATACAACTACGACAACCGCCCCCGGGCAGCGGCGCCCGAAAGCTTGTTGACATTTCTTAACGTCGCAGAAGAATCCGCAAGCGTCTGAGAATTGTCGTTGTAGCTTTCACCCGAAATATTTAGGGTATCGTATTTTCCACAGGGACGGCTGTGCAGAGGGCCTTTGGATCTGCGTGTCTACCCTAGGCAAGGTTAAGCTTCTAAGAGGAATGAGGTATCTTTATGGGTTGACACTCTCAGGCGGGGATCACTTTCGTCCGTTATCTCCTCACTTCGGGCACCGGCCCACGCCCAAAGGGACGCTGTCCCAAGCAATTTACCTTAGCGCCACACCCGAACGTGGGGGATTACAAGGGACGGACAAGGCCGTCACAACCCAAATGCACCCTACCCCTCAACCGTGGATGCGCCACAAAAGATAGGAAACCACTAGTCCAAACACCACGCTTGCACCGATGATTAATACTTTCGAGTGTGATATCAAGGCTTACCCGTCCCCGGGGTCCTTCACTAGAGTACCGCCCTGAAGGAACGACTATCAATCTCGCAAGATTATAACGGCTAAGATAATATGCTCGAAAGTAATAACCGAAAGAGGAACACAATCTGTCTTACCAAAGTGTAAGTGGATTGTAGAGGTATTTGTTTGGCGCGGGTACCGACAAATCCGCACTCCGACCTCCTAGGAATCGCGAACACCGGGGGCACTCCGACAACTCCTGGGTAGAAGGAGCCAAGTCTCCTTCTAGCTCTCCCTCTCTCACTCTCTAGAATTAGAATGGGGGTAGAGGTAGAAGACTCTCTCTCTCTCTTGCTTCTCTTGTGCTTGTAGCTCCTTGAGGTGTGTAGAATGAGGGGAGAGGGCCTCCTTCTATAGGTAGAGGAGAGGGGGCTCATTGGAAAATGTCCCTCCCCACATGGAAGGAGCCAAAACCGTCCTTGGACACCTTCCAAATCTGCGTGAACCGACCATCCAACGTCGGCCCGCCCGGTTATGGAAGGTAACAAACCGCCTCCCCGGGCGGGCTCGAATCGCCTCAAGACGCGGGTGCGGCCGCACCAGTGGTGCGCGCGCAAGCACTGCCGGGCCCCGCTCGGCCGGGCTTTGGCAGTTCGGGCGTCTTTGGGCCTGAAAAGTTGTATGGCGGTGTTTGCTCGCCCAGTTCTGCGTGTTTGATCCATTTCTCCCTTTGGGCTTGATGTTCTTCAAGAATGCGCTTTCGAGGGAGACGCCTTTTGGTACATTTTCCACTTGTTTCTTATATAAATCTGTGAAATAAAATACTAGACACTACAAGTGGAATTTTATTAGTGATAAATGTATATGAGTATAAAAAGGTATAGTTTTACTCCCTTTATGGTAGTAAGTTGACGGAAAAATATGTCGTTAGTGACCGTCAATAATAAGCAAATGCTTCAAGCTAATTACGCAAGCCTCCTAGCGATTCTAGAAATTCTAATATCTCTAATCACAAGCAAAGGCTAGGTTGCTAAGTTACTCCTAGGTGAACAAGAAACACTAACTAAATCTACCACTGGGAGCTAACAAGGCTAAGCAAACTAAACTAGCTACTCAAGCTACCAAACTAAGCACCCTAACAAGATAAGCTACTAAAGTAATGCAAGGGATGCTTAGGATATAATACCACCGGTGTAGAGTCAAGGTTGAAGCCAATCACCCTGTACAAGAAATCTCCAACGAACTAGCACACAAGACATGATGATTTTTCACCGAGGTTCACGTGCTTGCTCGGACGCTAAGTCCCCGCTGTGGCGACACACTCACTTGACGATGCTAAGCAATGGCCGGTGCCAAATCCCCTATGGGAGCTCAAGCAAACGATCACAAGCGAGGGTCCAACAAGCCACGAGCAATCCACTAGTGCTCCTTTCGCGAATCTCCCGCGGGGTAAGGAACGACCCCTCACAATCACCACCGGTGTGGCCTCGAACAAGCTCCAATCGAGCTCAACACCGCCTTTGCTCCCATGAAAACAAGAATCCCGCGGCTTCTCCAAGATGAAGTGCCTCTAGATGCAACCGATGCCGCAATGCACTTCTATCACTCTCAATCTCACCAAGAATTCGAGTTATGGATGGAGAGATGAGTGGAGAGGAGTATCACAAGCTCAATAGCAAGTTGGAAGCTTCAAATGTGCAAGAGAGAGAGCTTTGCAACCGCCAAACACATATATATAGCCTCCTCCAAAGAAGAGAGCCGTTGCCTTCAAAAAATTGCTCTCTCAAGGAACCGACCGGACGCCTTGACCGGAACCACCACCGGTCCGGTCAAGGGTCCGGTCGGTGCTTCCGTCGATCCGGCAAGCTCTCGGGCCCACTTCACCGCACCCTCCACGCGTCCGGCCGAGGATTCGGTCGACACCGATGCATCCGGTCCGGCGTCCCGGTCACAAAATCCCGCAAAACCCACTGCAGGGGGCTCTCGCGACGACCGACCGGAGCCACCGGCCGGTGCGTCCGGCCGATGCACCGCGGCGTCCGGCCGCCCCTGTTTCAGCAAGTCTTCATCTTTTTCGTTGCTCTTTGCTTCAACCTTGTTTTCGCCTCTTGCCATAAGTTGCCAACACGCCATAGATGAACACGTTATCGGGACCGGGTTCAAATGGCTGTGTTTTTGGATTGTTGTATGGGTAGCGTGAATGTGTCCCTACCTAATTTGACATCTAACTCCCCCGTGTTTGGTGGATCGTGAATAACTTTTCTAGGGGATGGCCAATTAAAATGTCGAAATCCTCAATGTCAAAAATGTGGAAATCAAGGCTCATTCCGACACCTTCATGGTAAAGAGAAACATTATGTAGAACCCCAACCCTTGGAGAGTTGAACGCATATCGGCTCTAAAAGTCTTCATTGTGGGCCAGCGTTGCTCTTCCTCAAAATAAGTTTGGGCATAGGTTTGTGACATGATGTTAATGCCCACGGTTGGGTTATACAATACCGTTTCCTGTTTCCTTTTTATTATGCATTGAATGGGGAACGAGGGAGTACGAATCCGAATTTCTTCGTGAGATGACTCGCTCGTGTACCCATTCGCCGCTCATGATAGATGTTAACCCCATGATTGACTCTCGTAGAGAGTCTGTGCTTAAAGGTTCTCTAGGGGTGACAGAACTGGTGGTCTCTTTACCGACTTCGTATTTCGAGGTATTTCCGAAATCTTCAAGAAACACGCCCTCGATATACGGAGGTCTCCCGAAGGGGTTCCTCCTTCATTCGGGGTCCGTATTTTCGAGGTTCGCTTGAAGCGACGAAACCTCGTCGGACACCGGCTCAACACGACGGGTTCTAGAGGAGGGGTGTTTTCAAGTATTCGGCCTAAAAAGGGCTTCCCCTTCCTCTGTGGTTTTGTGTGTAAACGACCCTCCCGCGCGGCGTGTCTAAATCGCAGGCGTACTCTTTAGTCAAACCTAGCTAGAAATGCCGGAAGCGAAGACATGGCTGGGAATGGATAGTTCTCGACCGCACCTCGTTAAAATTGAGAATCGTCCCCAGTGCTGCACCTAATGACTCCTCCTCCCCTTGTTGGAAGCAGTAGTATCTCTTGACGGAGGGAAGCAATTGGGATATAGGAAGAAAGCTTGGCAAAACCTTGCCCGCAATTCTTCCCAATCACCCGCTACCTTCCCTACGTTGTGGTCGAACCCACTGTTTCGCTCTCTCCTCAAGTGAGAAAGGGAATAGCTTGCACCTCAACATGTCTTGTGACATGCCTTCAATAGTGAGGCAAGCACGAGTTGCTCAAACTCCCTCGTGGTGATGGTATGGATTCTCGTAATCATAACCCGAGAAGGATTGATCCCAACCATGGCCGATGGGCGGCATGGAGCTCAAAACTCAAAGCTGTGATGGGCTTCAAGAAGATGGGCGTTCTAAGAGCTCGCCACCGGGCGCATACGCTTTGCAATAGTTGAGTGCTCCATAATTTTTTAGATTTTTGTTTTAATGGCGGGGTGGAAATAGATAATGTAGGATACACGGGTAGACTAGGTTTGAAGACTATAACGACAACCGCTCCCCGCAACAAATAAATGCTTGTTGGTGTTTCTTAGCGTAAGCGTAATAGTCCGCAAGCGCACGGAAATACCGTTGTAGCACTTCACCCGGAAGTGTTCGAGGTATCGATTTCCACAGGAACGGGTGTTAAGTTAGGTTCGACTAGCTACCGGGATGAAGATGAAAAGGGTGAACTGGGTAGTGAGTTTCTACTACAACAGATTATCCTAAAGCCAAATTACTTCTTTTCTTATAATGCTCACGTAGCCACCGGCTCTCCCCGGTCCGCCGGAAGGGTCCGGCCTCCGCACTACCGCACAACCGACGTGGAGGAATACTAAGGTCAAACAGGGGCTGTCACCACCGCCGCCTACCTCACTACCGTGGACCGATTGGTAAACGAGGGTGACTCGTAGTTTGGACACCACGCCTACACTACTTATCACGCGTACTCTAGCATTGGCCAGAACATCCGTCTTCATCGAGTCCTCTACTAGAGCATCTACCGATATGGTAAACAACGAACCGGCGAACGTATAATTAAAGTAATAACTCAAACTCGAAGATAATTATCAGAATTAGAACACGGATCTCTTACTCCAAACCAGTAGGATGATCCGTAGAGGTACAAATGCGAGACGGGAGCCGATGGTTCGAACTCCGTCCCGCCTCGAGGCGTAGGGGTCGCTACTCCTCTTCTCCACACTTCCTCCTCTCTCACTCCCTTCTAATTCTAACTTGGCTCCTTTCCTCTACTCCAATGTGTGTTAAGTGTGAGTGGTGGAGTGGAGTGTGTGAGTGAAACAATGAGTGAGTGAATGGTTGTGTGTGTGGATGTGTATGGATGTCTTCTTTAGAGGGGGGTGTGCCCCTCTATTTATACATGAGGTGAGGCCAAGTTTAGGCACTTTGGCGGAGAAAATCAGCGCCAAACAACTTTGCACCATCTTTTCCCCGCGTTAACATTTCGGCATGTGAAAGTCAAGGCGCCGGGATCGGGGCCATGCTTGCGCGCCCGCCGCCGCTAGGGGCCTACGGCCCGTGTTTGGCCCGGTTCGAGCCGGGGCTTTCGCGTGTCACCTCTTGGCCCACTTTGGTTCATTTTCCCCGTAGGTGCATCGGCCCGTTTTTGCCCGATTCGGACTGTTGGCCCTCCCTTGACAAGGCGCAATCCTGGTTTTGTGCTTTCATTGTTGATTAGGCGTATTTGTACTGTTTCCACTTTTATACCTGCAAAACATGTTTTCTACCAATACAAGTGGAACTAGGTTAGAAATAAAATGCATATGCACAATGAGATTGTTTATTTCCCTTGAATGAACCCGAGTTGGCGGTATTAAATGCTTGATAATGACCGCCAACATGTGTCATCAATTTCCAAAACCAAACATGAGATTTCAATCTCCCCTTTTTGGTAATTGATGACAACCAAACTCACAAAGATAAGCAATAAAATTCAATTGAACTTGAATTGCTTGCCCATTGAAATTTGATCATGAATCAAGGAATGGACAATCATTTTCAAGGTTCGGTTTTGGTAGTAGTAGCTCCCCTACATATGTGCTTCCATGTGTTTGGATCAAGTTGGCACATATGTAAAGATAGAAACCTTTGGGGAGAGATACTAATACCAAAAGAGATGCTAAGGTTCTAGAATTTGGACCTTTGAAGCGTGAAACCATCGGAGTCCTTAGCATCAATTTAGCTAGACAACCATCAAAAACTCAACATACCCCATAAGATCAACATTATAGGCTAAAATGTGAGCTTTGTCTAGATACATCCTATGCATGCTAGTTGGTCAATACATCAATCAATTTTCAAAAACTAGCATACACCAAGCAATCATGTATATTGAATTTAAATTGCCAATGCAACATTTCATTATGATCATGCACATACAAATACACAAATAGCTTATGAGCTTGCTCCCCTATTTGTGTGATCCTTTTTCCAACATCTTTTGTGACTTATTTCTCCCCTTTTGTCAACAATCACCAAAAAGGTGTAAATGAGAGAAATCAAGTCAATCAAAGTATCACATGTGGTCTCATCTAGATCACTTGCCTTTCCATGTATTCAAGTTTGAACCAAGGACAAGCTTTTTCACACCTCATATACATAAGGGTTATCTTGCACCATGTTAGAATACACATCAATAGCGCATTTTCTAGAGTTGACACTAGGATTGCAAGCACATAAACATGTCATATGCCACCACTAGTTCATAGAACCAATCAAAGCAATAGTGGTGCCACACATACATTGAAATCATTTTATTTTCCATGAATGAGCCTAATAAGCATGCATGATGGCTAGATGCACTAACAAGTCCTTAGCTATATATGAATGCCATGACAACCAACTTTTACCTTGGGGTTTGTCGAAGGAGAGGCATGTCATATACGTGGGGTGCATCAACTCAAGTTGGAGAAGTCAATTATGTTCAGTTCTCCCTTTAGCATGCAAAACCTTTTCTCATCAAGTGGCTTTGTGAATATGTCGGCTAGTTGATCTTCGGTGCCAATGCCCATGATACAAATGTCACCCTTTTGTTGGTGGTCTCTTATGAAGTGGTGCCTTATATCAATGTGCTTTGTTCTTGGATGTTGAACCGGATTTTGGGTCATCTTCCTTACACTTTCGTTGTCACAATACAATGGGACTTTGTCAAATTTGAATCCAAAATCCTTCAATGTTGACCTCATCCAAAGCAATTGAGTGCAACAACTTCCCCGCACTTATGTATTCGACTTCGGTTTGAAAGAGCAACACTATTTTGCTTCTTTGAAGACCATGACACTAGTGACCTTCCAAGGAATTGACATGTGCCACTTGTGCTCATTCTATTGATCTTGCACCCTCTATAGTCGGAATCCAAATATCCAATTAAATCAAACTTGGATCCCTTAGGATACCATAGTCCAACATCTTGTGTGCCCTTCAAGTACCTCACAATTCTCTTTGTTGCCTTGAGGTGACTTTTCTCTTGGATCGGATTGATATCTAGCACACATGCCCACACTAAATGCAATGTCCGGGTCTTGATACGGTTGCATAGAGCAAACTACCAATCATGGACCGATATTTCTTTAGTTCAACCATGTTGCCACTAGGGTCGGGGTCTAAGCTTCCATTGGTTGCCATTGGTGTGGACATTGACTTGGCATCTTGAAGATCAAACTTCTTGATCATATCCTTGATGTACTTGCCTTGACTAATGAATGTGCTATTCTTCAATTGCTTGATTTGGAGACCAAGAAAGAATATGAGCTCTCCAAGCATTGACATCTCAAACTCATTGGCCATCATCTTTGCAAACTCTTCACAAAATTCTTGATTGGTTGACCCAAAGATAATGTCATCAACATAGATTTGCAACACAAACAAGTCCTTCCCAATCTTCTTTGTGAAGAGAGTGGTGTCCACCTTGCCCATCTTGAACCCTTTTTAGAGAGGAGAAAATCTCTCAACCTCTCATACCATGCTCTTGGTGCTTGTTTCACCCTTCTTCAACTTGTAGACATGGTTAGGATACTTGTCATCTTCAAAGCCCGATGGTTGTTCCATATACACCAACTCATTGATGAAGCCATTCAAGAATGCACTCTTCACATCCATTTGATAGAGCTTGATGTCATGAGCACATGCATAAGCAAGCAAGATTCTAATTGCTTCAAGTCTAGCAACCGGTGCATAGGTCTCTCCAAAGTCAAGACCCTCTACTTGAGTGTACCCTTGAGCTACTAGCCTTGCCTTGTTTCTCACAACAATTCCATCTTGATCTTGCTTGTTCTTGAAGACCCACTTGGTTCCAATCATATTGTAGTTCTTTGGCCTTTCCACCAATTCCCATACATCATTTCTCTTGAAGTTGTTCAACTCTTCGTGCATGGCATTGATCCAATCCTCCTTTTCTAATGCCTTCTCAACATTCTTTGGCTCTTCTTGAGATACAAAGGCATGGTGAGCACAAAAAGATGCCAATCTTCTTCTAGTGACCACTCCACTATTGATGTCACCGACAATTTGATCAATTGGATGATCTCTTGCTATGTTGGATGGTTGCATCACTTGCACTTGATGACTAGGATGAGTGGATGGACTAGCTTGTTGCTCTTGATCTTGATCATCATCTTGAGTGCCACTAGTGCTAGCTTCATTTGCACCAATCTCAACCGTAGTGGTAGGCAATGGAGTGTCATCATCACCATCAACTTGCCTAGGCTGAATATCTCCAATATCCATGGTCCTCATTGCATTCTCCAAGTTGGAACCACTCACATCATCATAATTTTCAACTTCATTTTGAGAGCCTTGGGTTTCATCAAATTCAACATCATGAACCTCTTCAAGCTTGCCACTACCCAAGTTCCAAACTCTATATGCTTTGCTTGTGGTTGAATATCCAACTAGGAACCCTTCATCACATTTCTTGTCAAACTTGCCCAATCTTGTGCCTTTCTTGAGTATGTAGCATTTGCATCCAAAGACTCTAAAGTAACCAATGTTGGGCTTCCTTCCATTTAGCAACTCATAGGGTGTCTTGCCAAGCATACCATGGTAATAGAGTCGGTTGCTACAATAGCAAGCCATGTTGATTGCTTCAGCCCAAAAGGAAAGGCTAAAATTGTACTCACTAAGCATTGATCTTGCCATTTCAATCAAGGTTCTATTCTTCCTCTCAACTACACCATTGGATTGAGGAGTGTACACTATGTAAAAAAGGCCTCTACATCGCGTTGAGGGCTTCTTCTCTGATCATGTGGCCTTTACTGTCGCCCATTAGGGTATCTAAATGTCTAACTTCTGCGGACACTGTCCGTGGCGGCGTCTGCAAAAGGCTTTAATCTGAAAGGGATTTGGTGCGTCTCAAACTTCCCGTCTGTAGTGAGCCCTTGTTACACACGCGCCGTGGAATGTCTGTGTCCCGGGGTTTTGCTCGACCGTGGTCTCACTGAGTATCTACAGACATAATTGTCTAAGATGCGACGTACCTCGGCAAACCTCACCGGACCACGGCATCGATGTCGATCGTATCGCGTGTCCAAAAGTAGTGACGCCGCGGCCTTGATGCTCGCGGCAATGCGATTCGAATGTGCAGTCTGCGTACACGAAGAAGCGTACCTGCCACTAACGCACACGATGTGGCGGCTTGTATGCATCGCGCGCTCTAATCAAGTATCCATTCAAAGACACCCGATCACTATAAGGGTCTCATGAAACCGCTATTCAAATACAGACCCGTATGGAACGCAGCCGAATCAGATATCTTCGTACTTTGCACGCCCGCGGGTACACGATAATGCCTGTGTCGCCCTCTGAGTCTGACTGAGGCCGGCTAGATCGCTCGACCGTAACTACACTCGATTCCGCAGACGCTTGTTTTGTACTACCGTCTGTGGAACTTAATGCACTTTTTAGATGCTTCCGTAGGTCGTTCGACTGTAACTCGTCTGAGCTACAATTAAGCATGTTTAAAACGATCGTCCGCCAATGTTTCCGTGTTACGGTTGTTGTTTCAACACGTGTCGTGAAGTAACACACGAGCTATAGGCAGCGTTTTAGTAAGCTCATCTCGCATTCCTTTCCGGCTATTACGGACATTCTTTTGTTACCGTCTGTAGGATTTAGTCGCTTTCCGCGGGCCGGCCGTTTCAATTACGCTTTCAGAACGTTATGTATTTTTAGACGCTCGTTCGGTGTTTTGAGACATTTCTTCGATTCTGCGATAGACATTTAGTACGAAACCTACAAGCACGCATCGGCCCGGTGGTCCGTACATAGATAACGACCGTTTCAACTATGCGGCCCAATTGAAAATGGTAGACACCGGCAAACACAAATAATCTGAGATGGACATGTCCGATCACAAACAAATGGCGGTGGCAGCGGCATTGCAAATTCAGTGTATCTCGGATTGTTCACACGAGATGTACCCGGTTCTTCGAGGGCACGCCCGATTGTTCACAACACAAATAACACGCGGTTCACATGCATGTATCCAGCTTTGATCGTCATGCGGCAAGGGAAACAATAACACGGTTCACATGCATGTATCCACCGATCGTCATGCGGCAAAGGGAAACAAACTCACGGTTTACTGAAACGAAATGCTCGCCTTCGGGTGATGACATCACTATGTAAAAAAAGCCTCTACAAATCGTAGCGTTGAGGGCTTCTACAACTGACCGCCGCAAGTCGCCCATTAGGGTCTCTAAATGTCGACTTTTCTGACTGTCCGTAACGAAGCGTCGCATCAGCTTTAATACGACGGGATTTCATGCGTCTCAAACTTCACGTCTAGTAAGCCCCCCTTGTTATACACGCGCCGTGGAACGCCCGTGTCCCGGGTTTTGCTCGACCGTGGGTCTACGCATCTCTGCTGCATGATTGTCTAAGATGCGAATGTACCTCGGCAAACCTCACGCGGACCAGCCAAGATCGATGTCGGCCGTACCGCGGCCCAAAAATAGTGACGCACGGCCGGTATGCGGCGATGAATAGCTTCAATGTGCGCACGCGTACACACAAGAAGGCGTCTCATGCCACTAACGCGACACGATGACGCCCCGTATGCATCGCGGCGCCTCTAATCATTATCCATTCACAGACACCCGATCACTATAAGGGTCTCAGAAACCGTTATTCAAATACGCACCGGTGGAACGCACCGATCGTGATATCTTCATACTTACGGCGCCGCCGTGGTACACGTGTTCCGTGTCACCCTCTGCAGCTCTGCACGCAGCTTAGATCACTCGACCAGTAACTACACTCCGGTTCACGAGACGCTTGTTTTGTACTACCGTCTGTGAAACTTAATGCACTTTCGGATGCTTCAGAAGGTCGCTCGAACAACTCGTACGCAGCTACAAATCGCATGTTTAAAACGATTGTCCGCAATGTGTTCCGTGTTACGCACGGTTGTTCGCAACACGTGTCGAAGTAACACACGAGCTACAGACGCTGCTTTTAGTAAGCTCGCTCTGCGTTCCTTTCCAGCTATTACAGACGTTCTTTTGTTACCGCGTCTGGTCGGTTTAGTCGCTTTTATAGAGGGCCATTTTGATTCTCGCTCGATTTGTAAACATTATGGATTTTCGACGCCGTTCGGTGTTTCAAACGCGTTTCCTTCTGCGACGCACATTTAGTACGAAACCTACAAAGGCCAAGATCGGCGGTACCGTGGTCCGTACATAGATAACGAATCGCTTTCAACTATGCAAGAGAAATTGAAAATGGTAGACACCGCAAACACAAATAATCTTGTTGGGCAGGTCCGATCACAAAAAATGGCGGACGGCGGCGGCAGATTGCAAATTCGGTGTATCTCGCATTGTTCACACGGATGTACCCGGTTCTTCGGGCACGCCACGCATTGTTCACAACACAAATAACACAGTTCACATGCATGTATCCAGCTTTGATCGTCATACGGCAAAGGGAAACAAGAACACAGTTCACATGCATGTATCCACCCGATCGTCATGCGGCAAAGGGAAACGAGAATCAACTCACGGTTTACTTAAACGAAATGCTCACCTTCGGGGCTTATGACATGTTCCATAAGAAACTTGTCCATCTTCTCTCTAATATCCTCCAAATTGATAGAATCTCCCGTCAAGTCAAAATCCTAATACAAAGAAAGGTAGGCGTAAGTGTTTGTGCACACATGGTCTATATTGCCAAACAAAGGTAGGCACAAGATGGAGCCGCACTTCGAAAGTTACCTCGTGACGATCCAAATGAACTTGTTTCATCGCAGCCATCAAGTGGTGCACCGTAGAACCCACATGTCATGTTATCGGTTGCAACAAGCCTTTCGCAATCATATGAAAAAATTCTGATAAATCTCAAAGGCCCAATATCTGTGTTCCCAATATCTGCAAACATATATTCTAAAAAAAACTGCAAACATACAAGATCCAAGTTTACCTTCTTTTTATGAGATGGGTTTAAGGTAGTGTTGGAGTCCAATAAAGTAGTTATGTCTAAGCATGGACAATTTATTGTATGGTTGCTGAGGTTTGTTTTGCCTAAGTTTGGCGATTTTTTTGTAATAAGTCGATGAATCGATTTGTGACACAATTAATGATAATTCGAGTGTTTGGCATTCTCGTTTGTGTCATGTGAAGTTTGGTGTCACATCTATCTAGCTTGCAGTTAATTCTAGATGTGAATTTTGGTGAGCTTGTTTGTTAATTCTAGATTTCACCATTACCAAAGGTTCTAAGTGTCATAATTGCGTGCAATCTAAGCAACCTCGAAAGCCTCACAAGGCGGTGGAGGAGAGACTCTTGGCACCTCTAGAACTCATACATTCTGATCTATGTGAGATGAATGGTGTATGGAAAGAGATATTTCATGACATTAATTGATGATGCTTCTAGATTTTGCTATATTTACTTACCGAAAACTAATGATGACGCATTGTTAGACTACTTTAAAATCTTTAAGGCTGAAGTTGAAAATTAACTAGAAAGAAAGAAAAATTAACCAACATGTCTTGTTATCACTTATCGGTTTTTGTACAGTACACGGCAAACATATGAAACACATGCTAGAATTTATATATGATGAATAGTTCCGCTAAAATTCATATGAAGAAATTCTCGATAAATCTCAAAGGCCCAATATCTCGCAAACATACTGATAGATCTGAAGTTTACCTTCTTTTTAAGAGATGGGTTTAAGGTAGTGTTGGAGTCCAATAAAGTAGTTATGTCTAAGCATGGACAATTTATTGGTGCAGGCTATGGGTTCGGAGGTTTATTTCACCTAATTTTGGCGATTTTTTTGTAATAAGTCGATGAATCGATTTGTGACACAATTAATGATAATTCGAGTGTTTGGCATTCTCGTTTTCGTCATGTGAAGTTTGGTGTTATAATCATACTGGCGGTTGATGTGGAGGTAGAGAGTTTTCCTCCCTATATATTTGTACCAAGCCTCTTTGGGATTAGACACAACACCACAACTATAATTGGGAGTTTCAATGGAAATTGCCTAATATCTCAACAATCCAAAAACCTTATTATAGCCTTTTTTTCTTGATTTAACTATGGCTTTTTTCACTAACGTGCCGAGGCTAGAAAAAAATTTCTAGTGCAAATTTTAAGAGGCGGCGAGTTAAGGCCATGCTCTAGCTACTGTGCTAAAATGTTTTTGGATTATTGTTGGCTTGCCCGAGGGAAATATCTCTAGAGAGAAGATTCCGGGGGGCAACACTATCAACTGAATGCAACCATCGATATATATTCTAAGTTGTACATTATGGAGAGCTTTCATGACTACAAGATGGTTGCTAACCGATCTATAGTCAAGCAAGCTCATGAGGTTCAACACATGGCAAAAGAACTTGAACTCCTTAAGTGTGTCATACCCGACGAAGTTTGTCGCCGTATGCATTAATGCTAAGTTGCCTTCTTCATAGAAGAGCTAGAAAATATCGGTTGAAAACATGATAGCATCTCTTGATGTTGAGGAAAAGATTCGGGCAAAGAACACTATTGAGAAGGGGGAACCAGAGCCATTCTCGCACGAATTTGGTGCAGAAAAAACCCACATGGCAAGACCAAAGGTAGGAATAAATCTTCCAATGCCAAATTAACAACTACCACCGAGAAGAAGAAAAACAATGATGATGTGCCTTGCTACACTAGTGGAGAGCTTGGTCACTTTTCCGATGGGAAAAATAAGAACGTCAACATTGTGACTATTAGCAATGCCGATGATGAGTACAAATAATGTTCCTACCGTACTATCGGTGTTTCAATCACCAAGTTGGTGGGTTGATACAGTGCTAATATTCCCCGTGTGTGCCGACATCTCTTTATTTCCTTCTTATCATGAGTTCCAAGGTTCATCCGTCCTAATGGGGAATGAGTCGCATGCTTGTGTTCGTGGTGTTGGCATGGTAGATCCAAGTTTACTTCGGGAAAATAGTGCAACTAAAGAACATGCAAAGATATCCCTACCATTCGTAAGAACACCTTGTTAGTGTTTCCTTTCTTTTAAGAGTTGGGTTTAAAGGCAGTGTTGGAGTCCAATAAAGTAGTTATGTCTAAGCATGGACAAATTATTGGTGAAGGCTATGGTTGCCTCATATGATTTGATCATTCATCAAATGGATGTGAAGATAGCTTTTCTTAATGGAGAGTTGGATGAGGAGATTTACATGGATCAGCTGATGGGTTTGTAGTAAAAGGTGAAGAGCAAAAGGTGTGGAAGAGAGTGGGATTCTTGTCGATGTTTTACGACCGAGAGCCTACCACGGGGTGAGCCGGGCGGTTTGTTCGGGCCTCGATGAACCTGGAGTCCGGCGGTTTGTTGTGCAGTTGACATGGAGACGGGGTTTTTATCTTGGTTGGGCCCTCGATCCTTGATCGAGTAAAGACCTTTACGTCCGGTCGGCGTGAGCTTTGTTTTTTGATTGATGTGGTCAACCAAGAATCGGTTGTAAGGTTTACAAACACTTGATATGTTCAAGTTGCGCTCTCCTCTACGAGGTGCTCTTTGGCCGCCTTTTATAGTTCAAGGAGCCAAAGAGCTTGCTACGGACCTAGTCGGATACAGAGAGGGTTATTCGTTGAGGATTCGAACACCCAAACTCTAAACATGGTAATCGACTAGAGTTCTATCCGATTACAACGAGAAGTCTACCGTAGCTATGCTTCCATTGCCTTAAGGGGAGTTGTTTGTGGCAGCGAGCTAGGATAGAATCCCGCGAACAACTCTCTAGAGTCCTTAGGTGATCCCGTATCCACAAGCCCCGAGCATTTCAAGGCGAAGTTATGAGAGTTGTCTATGCTTCTCTCGGATGAAGCCTTGATGTGGTCTTGAGATCATCACTCGGTGTGCACTTGAAAAGTGCACCCGTAGGGTGTAGCCCCCGAGCTTCTTGCTTTTTGGCACAAAGAGCTGGAAGGTCTTTGAGTTCCTTGCCTCTCGTCTTCGACATCTTACGACGAGTTCTTTCTCTCTAGATTGCTCTTCTCCCACGAGCTCTTCTTCGGATGGAGCCTTAAGCGTGGTCTTGAGATCTTTTCCTTTGTCTTCGAGTTCTTCTCGTATTTGGAGTTCTTTCTCCAGGATGGATTTCTTCTTCGTGAGCCCCCGAGCATCTCAAGTATGAGTCATGAGAGCATCTTTTCTCGCTCTTCTCGGATGAAGCTTCGTCGTGATCTTTGAGATCTCTATCCTCGAGTTCTTCTCGATTCGGAAAAAATCTTGTCCTGGGTATCCAAAGAGCCCCGAGCGTCTAGGAGTTCTTTCTTTGGAAAGGAATCTTAGAGGTTCTCTCGTCCTCCGGGATTTTTGACCGTTTCTCTTTTTCCGTGCGCTCACGGGTCATACAGTGCGCTTTTACTGCGCTCTGTCTTTCGGGAAACGTCAGTGTATGGCAGTCATAGCCATAAATTCCTGCTTGTGTGGTTTGAGGTGACCGTTCCTTTCTTGTGGTTGCCTTTTCTTCATGGACCCGGTCTATAGACATCTTTGGAGCGTGTCTATAAATTGGGCGTTGGCTTTTCATTAGCGAGAATGTCTTTCTTGTTCCTTCTTCTTCTCCTAATAGTATCCCTCTTCTTAGAATAGCTTTTACGAGCTTCGATCCATGGCGGTGCCGTTGATTGAGTTGGATCAGCCCCGGCGTCTTCTTACGCCTTTCTTGGGTTCTTACGTGAGTGAGGGATGTCTTGTGAAACGAGTAGAAGGGGATTACTCAGCCGGCGGCTCCATTCTTGGATGTGGCTAGTGGTGGGAAAGGGATGCCTTGCGATCGAGTTTTCCTTAAACCGTCGCCCCATCCCATTCCGTCGGTCTCTCGAAGATGAGTGGGGCAATCTACTTCGGTTGTACCTTAGTTTGAGGAGGGCTAAGGTGCTTTCTTGGTCTAGTAGATTGATCCTCATGATGTCCGTCGGCTCGAGTTTCTTGGAGAGGATAGCACCCGTTGCTTCGTTCAAGGGGTTATCTTTTCCTAGATTCTTGCCTTTGAGTCTTGAGGAACTACCGAGCACGGGCTCTTTTGGTACTCTGCTCCTTTCGAGGTGTTGTGCCAATGAGGGTTCTCTTCCCCTAGGCGGCAGCTTTGGAACTCGTGGTTCGTTGGTTCCTTGTATATTCGGGGTTCTTCGGGCTTCCGGTATTACGTCACGATCTTTGATTCCTCCGTGGTCTTCTTAGCGCTCCTTGGTGCTTTGAGTCCTTGTGCAAGGTTTTTAGTTTCCTTGTTAGGATACGGAGGGCTCTTTTGCTCGGCGGTTGAAGTTGGCTTGGAGGAGTTTGGAAACAGATCTTGGTGTTACGTCTTCGTCGCTCCCGGACACGGACTCCTTACGCCGCCTCTCGTATACTCTTGAGTTGTTTGGTCATTAGCCTTCTTTGTATCTTGTACGTGGGAGTTCTTGTTAGGCTCCCGTGCATCTGAGTCTTCTTTGTATCTTGTAGGGACTTTGTTTCCCATGTAACTTGTAGTCTCAAGATGTTGAATAAAAGATATCTGTTCTTTTATTCATTTTGTTCTTGTATCAATCTGATCTGCCTTCGAGCAGACTTATTTGCAGCTTGTTTTCTGCTTTGTCCTTCGAATTCTTTTTCTTTGGACGGCTTGTTGTGACTGTGCCTTTGGATCTAGGCTTCTGGTTTTGTCCTTTGCTTGTAGACTTGTGCCGAGTAGTTGTGAGGATTCTAGCTCCATAATCATTAGGGTTGTTTCTTGCATCAGCTTTAGCTCTTCTTAAGCTTGCAGTAGATTGTTGGAGTCTTGCTCTTGCGCCTTTTAGGTTATTTTCCTTGACGCCCGACTTGTCTTCTTTTCTTGAGACTTGTCGTGGGGATAGAGTCTTGCTCCTGCGTCTTCCGGGTTCTTTCCTTTGACGCTCGACTTGTCTTGTTCCTCGAGATCTGTCGTGGAGTCATGCTCTGTGATGACAGGGGTTTTTTTCCCCGTTTTGAGCTTGCCTTCTTCTTCTCGGCTTGCTTGAAATAGGTGGGGCCTTGCCCTGCGTCTGCGGGTTCTTTCCTTCGACGCACGACTTGTCTTCTTTTCTTCGAGACTTGTCGTGGAGTCGTGCTCCGTGATGACAGGGTTGTTTTTTCCCTGTTTCTGAGCTTGCCTTCCTCTCCGGCTTGCTTGAAATAGGTGGGGCCTTGCCCCTGCGTCTGCGGGTTCTTTCCTTCGACGCACGACTTGTCTTCTTTTCTTCGAGACTTGTCGTTGGTGTGGAGTCGTGCTCCGCAGTACCGAGAATTTGCTTTTGTTCGATTTCCAGCGTCGTCTTTGCTTTTTAGACTTGCGTGGATGGTCGGGTCGTGCCCCGCCTTGCCGGGGTTGTTCCCTTCCGGCATGTGACTTGTTGCCTTTTTCTTCGGACATGTCACATAGGTGGAGTCTTGCTCTGGCCGTTTGGTCTTTCCATTAGGCCTCTAGCTTTTGTCTTTTCTTAGACTTGCTAGTAGATGTTTGGTGGAGTCATGCTCGGTAGAGAGTTGTTCTAACTCCGGGTTGCCGCTTCGGGCAAGGGCTCTCCCATGCCGTCACGGTGGACTATAGCATGACGTCCCTATATAGGGTTCTCGGTCCGGGCCCATTTAAGTGCATTCTGGACCGAAGGTCAAGATGGTTGGGTTTCTATTTCACAACACTACAATCCACCTTGCCCGGTTTTGGGCTGCTCTTGTGCTTTTAGAGAGACTTGATGTGAGGCGATGGGTTCCTATTTCATAACACTACACCGTTCACGCCCGATTCGAAAGGCCGTCCTACTCGCCGTAGGACATATTGGCTCTTTTCGGACCCTCGATGGCCTCTGCGACCTAAACGGGCCGATCCCCACGTCCTCTCTTCTTTGAGTCGTAGTTCACGACCGCCGCTAGGATTTAAGGTGTGGGCGCTATTCCGAAGGACTTCGCGTGGTTCCACCCTTGTTTGGTGACCTCCGTTACGGTGGTCGGGGTTGCCTTCCGTCGGTTGACTTCTCTTTCTTGAAGTGCCGATTTGGGCTGTTTTTGTTCTTCTCCTCTTGGGAGGCATGCGGCTGCGCTCTTTTTGGAGTTCTTTTTGTTTTGAACCTGCTTTAGAGTGCCGCGCATTCTAGTACCTCTTGTGGGTCTAGAGTTCTTCGACGCCATTTTCTTCTTCTTCTTGAGAGTTGGTCCGTGTTTTGCAACTTCTCGTGGTGGTCGAGTCTTTATGGGTAGAACCTTCCTCGAGGTTGGTGATGTGCCAAGAGTTTCGATTTCTTCTCCTTCGTGGTCATCGGTTTGCGTGTTCCGGTCCCGGTACTCCTTTGACGATGAAGGGTCCTCCCCGGACCGAGCAATTTGTGCACGCCTTACGTCTTTTGGTTTCTTTTGAGTACTTGATCTCACGGGTTTAGATTTCTTGGTCGTGTGCTCTTGTCGTAGTGCCTTGAGTCCTTGCGGTATCTTGCATTACGAAGGATGGCATTTTCTCGACTTCTTACGCGCGGTCGATCTCAAGTCTTCTTGTGCGTTCTCCTTCTCCTTCTTTGAACTCCGCTCTATCCGGTGGAGAGCTCCATATCGAATCTGGCCGGTAGTACCGCTTCGATCCGTATGTTAGGAAGAAAGGTGAGTAGCCCGTTGCTCTGCCGATTTGAGTTCTTAGGCCCTAGACAACTTTTGGTATCTCTTCGATCCATTTTGCTCCGTAGTCTTTGAGTTCTTCATATAGTCTTGGCTTTAAACCGGCAAGGATGAGTCCGTTGGCTCTTTCTACTTGTCTCGTTTGCACGAGGATGTGCTACAGAGGCATAATCGATTTGTATGCCGCAATCTCGTGCCCAATCTTCGAATTCTGCCGCTGTGAAGGGTGATCCGAGGTCTGTTATGATCCTGTTGGGCATCCCGAATCTGTGCATGATCTCTTGGATGAACTCGGCCGCTTTCTTTGGAGCCAGTAGTTAACCAAAGGCTTGTATTCTATCCACTTGGTGAACTTGTCGATTGCTACGAAAATGTATTCGTATCCTCCTTTGGCTCTTTTAAGTGGTCCGACTTGATCTAGTCCCCAAACGACGAAAAAGGCCATGATGGTGGTATGCGATTAGGTTGTGTGCGGTACATACGCTGTCTTGCGAACATCCGCATCCTTTGCATCTTCTGATGAGTTCTTCTCGTCTTTGAGAGCTGTTGGCCAAAAGTATCCTATTACAATGCTTTTCCCACAAGGGTTCTCGACGGCTGCGTGGTTTCCACAAAGATCGAATGGATTTCTTTGAGGATTTCTTTTCCTTCTTCTCGGTGATGCATTTGAGTAGTACTCGATGATGTCATGCTTTTTATATAGCTTGTCCCGATGAGCACATAGTTCTTGCTTCTTCTCAAGATCCTTGTTGCTTCGTTTTGTCTTGGGGTAGCGTTTTGTTTTTGATGAAGTTGATGATGTCCTCGATCCAGGGGAGTGGTTCTCGCGACACGAGATATTATCATCACTCCTGTTAGAGCCGATTGCTCCATATTTTCTTGCTCGGGGTTCTCTTTGATTGAAGGCTTCGATAATTCTTCGACGAATACTCCCGGTGGGACTTGAGCTCTGTCGGATCCGAGTTTGGCTAATACGCTGCGACCACGCTTTGCGTCTCGGTTGCACGTGTAGGATTTCTAAGCCTTGGAAGTTCTTTTCCAATTTGCGTACTTACGTAGTAGAGGCCCATGTTATCCTTGGTGCAGTCCCAGTCTTTGTTGACTTGATTGATGACAACCGCGGAGTCACCGTATACTTGAAGTTTTTTGATTCCCATTTTTTTGCCACTTTGAGGCCATGGATGAGTGCTTCATACTGCGCCTCATTGTTGGTAGCTTGCCACATTATCTCGTAGCACATACTTGAGTTGTCTTCCTTCGGAGATATGAAGAGAATCCGGCTCCTGCTCCCCGAGCTTCAATGATCCATCGAAGTACATGCTCCAATGTCTCTTGATGTCGTCGGGTATGGGTTGTTGGAGCTCATCCCATTCTCGCTATAAAGTCCGGAAGCGCCCGAGATTTGATTGCTCTTCGTGGGGTGAACTCTAGATTTAATGCTCCGAGTTCTACTGCCCATTTTGATATGCGTCCTATTGAATCCTTGTTCCGTAGGATGTCTCCGAGTGGAGAATCTGTGACCACTTTGTTATCTTGTGGTCAATAGAAGTAGTGCCGTAGCTTCCTTGATGTGATCGGTATGGAGTAGAACGGTTTTAGATGCGTGAGGGTATCGAGTTTTGGATTCGAAGGACCTCGCTCACGTAGTAAACCGGCCTCCGGGTTTTACCGCTGTTCCCGGGCTCTTCTCTCTCCACAATGATTGCCGAGCCGACTCATTGTATTGGTAGCCGCTATATGTAAAGCATGAGGTCTTCATGATCTTTCGGGGGAGTGAGGACCGGTGCCGACGTTAGGTACTTGTTTGAGTTCTTCAAATGCCTTGTCGCCTCTTTAGTCCATTCGAACTTTCCCTTGGTCTTGATCAATTTGAAGAAAGGTAATCCTTTTTCCCCGTTTAGATATAAATCTGTTGAGTGCCGCCATGCACCCCCTGTGAGTTTTTTGGGCGTCCTTGGCGTTTTCAGGTTGTCTCATCTCTGTGATAGCCTTGATCTGTTTGAAGGCGGCTTCTATGCCTCTCGCTGTGACCAAGAACCCGAGTAATTGTCCTAATGGTACTCCAAAAACGCACTTTGTTGGGTTGAGCTTCCACCTCCACTTCTTAAGGTTGTTGAAAGTCTCCTCCAAGTCTTGAATTAGAGTGTCCGGCTCCCTTGTTTTCACCACTACGTCGTCCCACGTATGCTTTCGGCGTTTTGCCAATCTGCTCTCCCAAACAAGTGCAGTATCGCTCTTTTGATACGTTGCTCCGTTCTTCTTCGATCCGAATGACATTGTTTTATAGCAAAGAGGCAATCGAAGGGGGTGATAAAAGAGGTCTTGCTTTCGATCTTCTTTCTTGAGCGCTATCTCGGTGGTAGCCCGAGTAGCAATCTAGGAATGATAATAGGGCTGACCACGCTATGGAATCCACTATTTGGTCAATCCTTGGTAACCCAAATGGATCTTTTTAGGCAATGCTTGTTCAGGTCGGTGTAGTCTACACACATGCGCCATTCGAGGTGTTCTTCTTACGAACGTAACTGGGTTAGCTAGCCAATGCGGATGTAGGATTTCTCCGATGAATCCGGGCCGCGAGTAGTTTCGCGATCTCCTTTTTTATGGCTTCTTTCTTTTACGGTGAGAATCTCCTCGTCTTTGCTTGATGGGTTTGGATCCCATATTGATATCAATGCATTGCTTTCGGCCGGCTCCTTGGAACGCCGGGGCATGTCCGCCTAGGTTTCAAGCAAATATATCTTTGTGTTGCTTTAGGAAGTTGGTGAGCGCGAATTCCTATTTTGGAGATAGGTGAGAGCCGATGATCGCCGTCTTGGATGGATCACCTGATCGTAAATCGATGTGCTTGACATCGGCTTCTTCCCAGGGGGTACCAAGATTGCTTGTTTCTTGGCTGGTATCTCGAGTTCCTCCGGATTTGTCTCTTGTGCCATTTGGTTGACTTCTTTTTCTCCAAGAATGTACCGGGTCTTGTTTGCTATTTCAATGGCTTGGGCGTCACACTTTCGAAAGCCTTTTGAGATCTCCTTTGATTGAAAGAACTCCTCGAATGGCGCCCGGCATCTTTAGCAATAGATACGGGGTAGTGTGGAATAGCCATGAATTTTGCAATTGCCGGTCTTCCCATGATGGCATGATATGGTGACTCGAGATCCGCTACTTCGAACTTGACGTATTCCGTTTGGTAGTTTGAAGGTGTTCCGAAAGTGACCGGTAAGGTGACTTGCCCAATTGGTATTGCTTTGCTCGTCCGGGGGACTATCCCGTAGAAGGGGTCTTTGGAGGGAGCAATTAACCCCGAGAGGTCTAGTCCCATCTTGTCGGTGTCTCGAGAGAATATGATGTTCAGCCCCGCACCTCTCCGACGTCCGACCTTTGTTACTTGTCACTCCAGCCTATGGTGGGTTCTATCACCAAGGATACAGTCCGGCGTTGCCTACACTTGTCCATTGATCCTCCCTTGTGAATTGAATCGGGTATTGGGACCAATTGAGGTAGCGTGGCGTTGCGGGTTCTCACTGCCATGATCGATCGCTGAAAATTAGCAAGGCCCTAATATTATACTGATTCAATTACATATTAGGCGGAGTCTATGAGGACTACACAAACCACGAAGCACAGATCACAAAAAAAATGTGGTTCAGGTATAGAGGAATATGAACAAACTGTAGTTTAGCAATAGTTTCAAATAACAGGAAATCGGGACAAGTATACAATTATAATTTGATAAGTGATAATGATAACCATATAATAAAGTTCTCATCCTCAAAACAAACAACCATGAAGGCAAACAACCATTAAGGCATCAAGTCAAGTACATAAGCAAACAAATCCTTAAAGTTACTTTGAAATCACTCAATCACTAACAATTATTCTAGGTGATCAATTTGCCAATAGCGCCATAATAGCGCTATGACGCTTATTTGAGCTTAGTGCACTATAAGCCAATAGCGCGAATAGCGCCAAAAAGTGCAATAACATAGCACGAGCTGCTCTATTGGCGCTACGACAATAAACAGGAGTAGTAGCAGTTTCCTATGATAAAAACACCGCAGATATCAACATTATAGTAGAAGTCGGTGTACTATTCAAGTATCTACAACACCATATATCCATCGAGGACAAAATCATCACCTTTTCTCTCACTTACGAGCAACACTATTGGTGCTCCTATCTCTTCCCCTGATGATGCGTTGATGCACGCTATTGGATGGAAATCAGCGAAGTTGCTTCGTCGCTGAACAGATTTGAAAATTTCAAATCACCTTGAAAATAGCGAGGGCCTAATATTATACGATTCAATTCTGTAATAGGCACTCTATGAGGACTACACAAACCACCGAGGCAGAGAACAACAACATGAAGTTCAGAATAGAGGAATATAAACAAACCGTACTTTAGTAACAGTTGTTTTAATAAGGATATTCTGTAAGGCAAGATAGTTGAAGAACTCTACAGAGCGATCATTGTTCTTGAGCACGTATATTCATGTATAAAAGAAAATAAGGAGCGATATTGTTGGCGGTCATTATCGAGTATATTATACCGCCAACTTATATCCAATTCATGAGAAAGGAGTAAACTTATGTTACATATACCTTTACTTCTAACCTAGTTCCACTTGTATTCGTAGAAATTATGTTTTGCAGGTATAAAAGTGGAAACAGTACAAAGTCGCCAAATAAGTCGAAGCGCATCGAAATAAAAGACGCCAAGGAGAGGATCAAGCAAGAGGACCAAACCCCGGCGCACAATTTGGCCCATGCACCACCATAGGCCCAACATGTGAATGACAAAACGCGACGAGGGAAGGCGGGGGCCGGAGGCCAAACCCGGGGGGGCCGGCCACCGCGGGCGGCCGGCGCATTATTTCGGCCAAAGTTCCCGCCCTTTCTCTGGCGGTTTGGAGCGATCTTCAAGCGGCGGTTGCATGTGGTGCAAAGTTTCGTTCCCGCCAAGAATAGCTCGAAGCAAGGAGAGCCCTCCATTCCCTCCTCCTCTCCACTATATAAAGAGAGGCACTCCTCACACACAAAACACACATCCTACATTGTGAGCAACACTTCCACATTTTATATCAAGTAGTAGTGTCCCTCTAGGTGTTCATCACCTAGTTGTATATCTAGAAAAAAGAGGAAGAGAGTGAAAGGGAAAGAGCGGAGGAGTAGCCGGGATTGTCGGCTTCGCCTCAACTTTGTACCTCTTCGGATCCGACTCGTCTGAGAAAGATCCAGGTTATCTTCTGGTAATTCCAATATTATTATTTTACTAAATTCAGTCCATACTTGATTTTACTTACGGATCTCCGTTCGACCGAAGGTTCTAGTTTTCGTACGGAACTAGTTTCGTATCCGCTAGTGTAGACGTGGTGTTTAGGCTAGAGTTTACCTGAGATTGCGCCCAAACCTACGGAATAGTTGTGGTAGCCCCGGGGTGACAGCTCCGATCGGGCCTTTGTAGTCCACCACGTACGGGTTGGTGTTTTAAATAGAGCTTTTGGCGGCCCGACCCCGATTACCGTGTCCCGTCTTTTCGAGAATCTGAAAGGTTCCGCTACTCCGCAGATAAGTAGGGTTAAGTAAGCCTGAACTTGGTATTTAGAAACTTTGGGAAAACCTTAGAGAACCTCTTTCTTCCTACCAAAAAACAGTCTTTGGATGACCTTGGGCTTGCTCCAGTTCACTTCTCGTTCCCGTGGAAATCGATACCCTCGAATACTCCGGGGTGAAAGCTACAACGGTACTTTTCGTGCGCTTGCGGATTTATTCGCTACGCTAAAAATACCAACAAGCTTTCTAGCGCCGTTCTTGAGGAAACGGTAGTCGTTCTAGGATCGAACCAAGTCATCCGTGTATCTTTTTTATCTTTACCACCATTTTTATGCACCTTACCACCACCATCACCACAACCACATGGACTCAACGCCTATCTATAAACATTCGGCTCCAAAGGGCGATTCGTTGGAGCCTCCACCATCATCCCATCCGATTCTTACAGATGGCTTTGAAATTCGCCCCGCTTTCATAGCCATGGTTCGGGACCAACCCTTCTCCGGGCACGATAATGAAAATCCATATAGCCACCGCGAGAATTTGAGCACTTGTGTTCTTGCCTAGTTTTATCCGGCATGACACAAGAGACCATTAAATGGAAATGCTTTCCGTTCTCCCTTTTGGGTAGAGCGAAACAATGGTATGCTCATACCATTGAAGGTGTTCACGCGAAACTGGGTTGAACTTCGAGACAAATTTTGTCGTGCTTTCTTCCCGATTCCCGAAGCTGCCTTTCGAATAGAAATTCTCAGATTTAAACAAAAAGAGAAGGAGACTCTAGGAGCATCTTGGGCGAGTTCTTAAGTCTTGTAAATACAGGTCCAGAACTTTCTTTGCCCGACCATGTCATTCTTTGCCATTTCTATGTTGGTCTTAACAAGGAAGATGCTCTCCAAATTGACCTATCTTCAGGAGGCTCATTCATGAATAAATCGACTAGTGAGAGGAAAGCTATTCTAGAGAAAATCCTTGAAAACACCCCTTACACTGGTATCTATGACGAGTTTCTGTAGAAACAAGAGAGTCAAGCCCCAACCAACGAGAGGAGGCACCTATAACCGAATTTGAAGTTCCTTCAAATTCTTCTCATAATTCGCTTGTCGAGGAACCTCCCGTTAAGGGAACATGCAATCACACTTCTTGGGATGATGAATCCCATCCTTATGCATGTCCCTTTGAATTCGAGGATGACCATTTCCTTGATGATGATTTTTGGAATGCTTTAGAAATTCCCGATCGGAATCATCATATACCTCGAATTCCTATATGAGACATCAAGAACACTCACAACACATAGAGGGTGAACCAATTCATATAGAAGACATTTCTATACCTTCTCCCTCTATGCCCACACATGATGTCTCATCGAATTCATTCCTAATCACCGGGAGAGCGTGAGAGACGTCTCCGCATTAACAATGTCTTATCCATGTTTTTTGCGGATGATTTGATCTATCATGAAAAAGAAAGTGCTTCCCCACAAATAGGAGATTTCATCAACGAACATGGAAGTTACATTCTAAATGTCCCATCCATTCCATGCTCATATGAAAAATCTCCCGAGTCGATCCATAACTCAGCCATCTTCACCATGATCTACAACCCCCTTCTCTCTCTCTGTTCATAAAATTTTTTGAAAGGGTTATTGTTGATGCTTTTGTCTACCATAAATTTTGCAAATTTTGTGGTATCTCGGCATGAGTTTACAGGGGGGCGACACTCAAAGGTTGGTGTTGGAGGGGAAACCACTTCACCAACATTGGTTTCAAATTTAAAAGGTTTCCCAAGGACGAGCTTTAAAGTCTTTAAACAAAGCACTTCCTGGAGATAGCCCGTCCTTATATGATTTACCTTCAATAAAATTGTTCTTTTTCAAAAAAAAAAAGAAGAAGAAAAAAAACTCATTTCTTTTTACCTCTCCGCCTTAATCTCTATTTCTTGTTATAAAAAAAAAGGCATTTTTCTATTAATAAAAAAAAAAAAGCAAGAACATGTTATCAAGCTAGTATACACCTTCGGTATTCTTGTTGCTAACCATTTCGGTGGAGACAAAGAAGAATGAAGAAGCATACAATACTTGACGAGCACGAGGCACGCTTGATGTTACGGCACCACATGGGGAACTACCCCCTAACCCATAGGCCATCACTAGCTTGGGGAGGACCCCCACGGAGGTAAGTACCTACCTCCCCTATCATTTTATTTTTATCTCTTAGTTTTTCATTTTCATTTCCTTTAATAAAAAAATGAAAAGAAAAAAAAAAATATGATTCCACTCCAATATGTAGTATAAGGATGCTTAATTTCTCAAGTTGAAATGATGAATAGTTGCTCTGTCTATAGTTCAATTTGCACCTAGTTCATAACATTGTATTCCCCAATGTTTAAGTTTATTGGCTTAACTTGTCTTGTCCTAAAACTTAATGATTTGTGGGTATGCAAACACATGATTCTTCTCTAAGCTATTGCCGGATATGATATGGTAAAAATAGAATCTACTATGATTACTGTTCTAAGAGAGATTTATCATTCTGAGAGTAATTTCCAAAATTCCTTAAGGATCAAAATTCTCATGATAGCCTATGTGAGACACCCGTCATACGCTTTTGATCAAGATTCATATTCACATTGCCAAAAATAGGTTATGGGCTAAGCTAGAAAAAAAAAATGGACGTGTGTCCGAAAAATTAAAACAATGGGTACTTCGATACCCTCCTCTAAAAAAAAAAAAAAAAAAAAAGAGAGAAGAATAATGGACAAGTGTCCGAGGGCGAGTAGAGCCCACTTCTCTAAAAAAGAAATAAGAGCTAGCCCATACCTTATCAAAAAGAAATAGAATTTTGCTTGCACATCTTGATCAAGGCTTATGACTTGTTTCTCCTTATGGTTTGCACACACGAGATGATTTAAGGAATCATTACGAAAATCTCCGCATGAATGATCAATCAAAGAATGAATGACTAGTGTTTCTATGAAAACCGTTCTATCCCGCAATAACCCAAGAGTTTGGAGAATGTTATAAGCCCCATATGATTTAAGTAAACAAGGATGAAAAAAAAAAAATGCCAATTTATTTAAACAACGGAAGAATACTTTATTATGAGCATGGTACATTTTGACATATATCGGCATTGTAGCAACTCCCCGATCAACAACCAAACACTTAGCTATTTGCTTGGGACGAGCAAAGGTTAAGCTTAAACTTGTTGGCGGTCATTATCGAGTATATTACACCGCCAACTTATATCCAATTCATGAGAAAGGAGTAAACTTATGTTACATATACCTTTACTTCTAACCTAGTTCCATTTGTATTCGTAGAAATTATGTTTTGCAGGTATAAAAGTGGAAACAGTACAAAGTCGCCAAATAATAGTCGAAGCGCATCGAAATAAAAAAGACGCCAAGGAGAGGATCAAGCAAGAGGACCAAACCCCACACAATTTGGCCCATGCACCACCATAGGCCCAACATGTGAATGACAAAACGCACGACGAGGGGAAGGCCGGGGCGGGAGGCCCACCCCAGGGGGCGGCCGCCCCACCGGGCGGCCGGCGCATTATTTCGGCCAAAGTTCCCCGCCCTTTCTCCGGCGGTTTGGAGCGATCTTCAAGCGGCGGTTGCATGTGGTGCAAAGTTTCGTTCCCGCCAAGAATAGCTCGAAGCAAGGAGAGCCCTCCATTCCCTCCTCCTCTCCACTATATAAAGAGAGGCACTCCTCACACAAAAACACACATCCTACATTGTGAGCAACACTTCCACATTTTATATCAAGTAGTAGTGTCCCTCTAGGTGTTCATCACCTAGTTGTATATCTAGAAAAAGAGGAAGAGAGTGAAAGGGAAAGAGCGGAGGAGTAGCCGGGATTGTCGGCTTCGCCTCAACTTTGTACCTCTTCTGATCCGACTTCGCCCGAGAAAGATCCGTGTTATCTTCCGGTAATTCCAATATTATTATTTTACTAAATTCAGTCCATACTTGATTTTACTTACGGATCTCCGTTCGACCGAAGGTTCTAGTTTTCGTACGGAACTAGTTTCGTATCCGCTAGTGTAGACGTGGTGTCTAGGCTAGAGTTTACCTGAGATTGCGCCCAAACCTACGGAATAGTTGTGGTAGCCCCCGGGGGTGACAGGTAGTTCCGATCAGGCCTTTGTAGTCCACCACGTGCGGGTTGGTGTTTTTCGTAGAGCTTTTGGCGGCCCGACCCCGACACCGTTTCCCGCCTTTTCGAGAATCGAAGGTTCCGCTGCTCCGCGATAAGTAGGGTTAAGTAAGCCTGAACTTGGTATTTAGTAACTTTGGGAAAACCTTAGAGAACCTCTTTCTTCCTACCAAAAACAGTCTTTGGATGACCTTGGGCTTGCTCCAGTTCACTTCTCGTTCCCCGTGGAAATCGATACCACGAATACTGCGGGTGAAAGCTACAACGGTACTTTCCGTGGCGCTTGCGGATTTATTCCGCTTACGCTAAAAAAATACCAACAAGTATTTGCAGTTTCCTATGACGAAACAACACAGATAACAACATTATAGTAGCACTTTGTGGTGTCGGGTTCAGTATCTACAACTCGACATATCCATCCGAGGATAAAATTATACGATTCAATTACGTAATAGGCGTCTATGAGGACTAAACAAACCAAAGAGGCAGAACAAAAAAATGTAGTTTAGAAATAGAGGAATATAAACAAACTGTAGTTTAGTAACGGTTGGTTTAATAGGATCATTTTTGTAAGATAGTTGTACTCTGAGAGCGCGTCGTGTTTCTTGAGCACGCATATTCATCTATGAAGAGAACAAGCAAAGCGGTGAGTTGCAATTTCCTATGACAAAAACACACGAGATAATAACATTATAGTAGCAAAAACACACATACGATAATAACATTATAGTAGCAAATGTGTATTGTTCAAGATCTACAACTTCATGTATCCATCCGAGGACAAAATTATCACCTTTCCTCATGTATAGGCGATCGAAAAATTCAGCCGACACTGCGTGCTCTCTATCTATCCACCCGATGATGCGTTGATGCCCGGCCGTTGGATGGAAATCAATCAAAGTAGCTTCATCGCTGAACAGATTTGAAAATTTCGATCCTGAAAATTAGCGAGGGGCCTAATATTATAAGTTTAATTTTGTAATAGGCGTCTATGAGGACTACACAAACCACCGAGGCGAAAACAAAAAAAAAGTAGTTCAGAATAGAGGAATATAATGAAACCGTACTTTAGTAAATCGTTGTTTTAACAAGGACATTCGAGTAAGACAAGATAGTTTAAGTACTCTCCGGAGCGGTCATTGTTCTCGAGCACGTAGATTCATGTATAAAGAAAATTAAGCGGCCAGTATTTGCGGTTTCCTATGACGACAAAAACACACGATAACTACATTATAGTAGCGGTCCAGTGTCAAGTTCAGTATCTACCTTATAGGCAATTTTTTTAAGACAAGATAGTATTATAGATAGTCTGTCATGTTTCTTGAGCACGCATAATCATCTATCAAGAAAATATGCAAAGAAGAGTTGCGTTTTCCTACGACAAAAATACTAGATAACAACATTGTAGCAATCGGTTTTACGGTTCAAGATGTACAACTTCGGTATATCCATCTTAGGATAATTACGCGAGATAAATTATGTAATAGGCAGTCTATGAGGACTAAACAAAACAAAGAGGCAGAGAACAAAAAAAATGTAGTTCGAAATAGAGGAATAAACAAAGTGTAGTTCAAGATCCAACAAAATGTAGGCTAGGAGATCGAGGAGGAGGCCAGCGCTTGTTGGAGATGACGACGGTGCTCCCTTCCGCTTCGGGTGGAGGATGAAGCCGGTGTAGAAGGTGGTTGGCGGACCTACGGTCTCCCCTAGAGAAGGTGCCTCGTACTCGGGTGGACCGAGTTGCGGGCGGTGGGGAAGGACAGACCTCGTCGTAGCCGGCAGCGCATTATCCCTACAGACGCGCGTCGCAGATGGATCGGAGGTGGATTGGACGGTGGTCACGTCGCGGATGCCCGTCGGCTTGAAACCCGAGAATGGCGAGGGCGGTGGTTGGATGCGGCGGTGGTGGTTGTCAACGGCGGGCGGCGGTCAGATACCCTAGAATCGCCTGTGAGGACGCGGATGAGGAGTGAAATGAATCGCCCGTGAGGAGGCGGATAGGGTTTTGCGTTTTTGCGAATGATGGGCGCAAATTTTCGGAAAATTTTTGGGCGGGCACAAGGTAAAGATCGCCACTTCACCGCATACGGGAGAAGGCGCCGTAGTGGGACCTTCTTGTCGAGATGAAAAAACTCGAGGAGGCGGGATGAAGAGTGAAATGATTCGCCTGTGAGGAAAAACGAAAATGATAGTATTCTCAAAAGTGCGTATGAATACATATTTCTCTCAAAAAAAAAAAAAAAAATGGTAGTTTCCGATTTTTCCGCAATCGTTTTTGAGTTTTTTCGATTGCTGCCTAAACGGAAACGAAGTGGTAACCGCGAAAAATGAAAATGATAATGGTAAAAATAAATGGAAATGAAAGTGGAAACAGTTTTGCCCTCTTCCGATCGCTTTAGAAGATTCCCGTATTTAAGCGGTAATTTCCGTTGGTTACCGAATCCAGGGGCACACACAACCAACATGCACAGTATTTTTTTGGAAACTACCCTCCGTCCCAAAAAGAATGACGTTTTTGACTTTTTAGACATCGTGTTTGACCATCCGTCTTATTCAAAAAAGTTGTATAAGATCGTATCAATTTCGTTCTCTCTCATAGTAATTCTAAAATTGATGTTTTTTCTTTCTAAAATGTTGTAAAATCATTCTCTATCAAGCTATTGTATTCTTACACAGCTAATTATTGTAAAATTTTATCAATAACATTACAGATTTGAATTTTAAAAATTACAACTTTAAGCAACATTTTTGGAGCACCTAATGATTTCAGCATGAGAAATCATTCATGAACATGAAAGTTTTGTATAACTTCTTATATATTAAGATGTATACATCTTTTGGTCATTTCTTCATCCGACGACGTCACAATAACATTGTTCACAAGATTTACACATGTCTCATATAGTTGATGAAACTACGAGCACGGCACACCCCGGTCATGGCACGGGGCAAAAGTGCGTGCTTGGGGCGACCCTCAAGCACGGGGCACGGCACGGCCCGACACGTTAAGAAAGGGGAGGCACGGTGAGGCTCGGTGGCAAATATAATGGTGATAATATTGTACTCCCTTCGGGCTGGTATTAGAAGTCGTTTTGATAAGGTTTGGGTCAAACATCGGAATATAAATCATCAATAACTTTTAAGATATTAATTTTATAAATGTAAAAATTATATCAGTAGATTTGTCTTAAAAAATACTTTAATAAAAGTATACATATATCACATTTCTATAAATATTTTTATAATAATAAGAGGTCAAAGTTGTATTTTGGAGACCGTGTCGCTGTCCTAAACGACTTCTAACTAGTATATTGCCCGTGCTAACGCTTACGGTGACATCTAGAAAAGAAAAACTAAAACTGAAATGTAAACATCAGTTATGCATCCAAAATGACACACATGCTGAAAACAAACAAACAAAAACCTCCGAGCAATCAAACTGGAACTGCTCTTGTTTGAAAAAGAAAAATTCTTGTAACAAGTAAGAAGCAGCTAAATTAAATGCATTTCATCAACTTTCTTATAACAATATGCATATAGAATCTCTTACAATGAATTCCAACATGTTGATTAGGCCACATATTCCAACAAATCAAGTGTTCTTGTTGGTCACCTGACGAGCCGCTTCACCGGTCGGCAGAAATGGAAGGGTCCTTGCGCAAGCAGTTCACTGTTCACATGCCAGCCAATGTCGGTCTCCTGCAGAAGAGGAAAATCGAAACTCTTTACCCTTTTCATGGCTGCAGCTCAGCACAAAGAAACAAGTAATAACCAAGGCTGCAGCTCAGCACAAAGAAACAAGTAATAACCAAACTAATCCGCAAATCGTTCTGTAAATCAAAATAAAGAGTGTCAGAAAAGCATGTTTCAAAATCTTGACCAGCAGTGCCTAGTAGGTGACATCTTGTTTCCCAAGTGCCATCTTGTCTGCCAAGAAGTGCCAGGAAGCTCCATGATCTGAATTCTAATATGAGCTTGACTGCATCATTCGCTTGATCCACATTCCAAATCAAAAAGCAATGAACAAGCAAAGCTGAATCAGAAAGATATGCACGAAGAAATTTTGATTAAACTCATTAAGTGTCTTCTTGTAGAATTCATTGTACTCAGTTTTCTCAACTTCCTTTGGATTCCTCATCTGCATGGAACAAAATAACCAAGTTCAATTTCTCCAACTCCAACAGTCAATGGAAACCTAAGTCTGTAAATGTACTTATCTGACATGACATGCTGATATGACTTAGCTAGGAATATTGACAACATGGTAGTACATAAATTGGGCTTGGCTTAGTGGCTTACCCATGTGGGCTTCGTTTCATTAGCAAATTGCCAGTCCCAGTACTTCTTGGTTATAGTTTTCTTCTTTTTCTGCCTTTCACCCAAGAATAATAGAAGATGATACATGCAGGGTGCTACAGAGAGACCGATCTCGAAATCAGATACAATTGCACTCACACAGAACTAACCTCATTAATCTCTTCACCTTGTTTTGATTCTTCTTCCTCTTCAACCTGTTCAGACAAGGAATATAGGTATAGATGCAAATTGCAAAATGCAATTAACTGTAGTAGAAGGAAGCAGAATTACAATAAATCATATCAGAGTCCTTCGCCATTTGTTCTTGATATCTCCTGCCATGTATATATGGGGAATGAGACAAACTGTGAGTAGTTCTTAACTAAATCTTGAATCCTCGCAGGGTCAGCAAACTCGTACTACTCCATGGTTGAAAAGGAAGACGTTTTGGAAAAGACTTGGGTCAAACATTGAAAAACATAAATTATTAATAACTTTTAAGTCGTTGAGTTTAGAAATGTGAAAATCATATCAATAGATTTGTCTTTAAAAATACTTTCATAAAAGTATACATATATAATTTTTTAATAAATATTTTTATAGAAAAGAGAAGTCAAAGTTACGCGTTGGAGACCGTGTCGCTGTCCTAAACGCCTTCTTTTCAACTATGGAGGGAGTATTTGTCATTATCCTGAAACAACAAGGCAACTGCTAGAGGGTAGAGATAATATACAAAGAGTTTTTAAGTTTCTTACTCGCAAATAAAGAGTAATATGTATTCCACGTGTCAGCATTTTATCAGGATCAGTGTCTTCCTCGATAACGTAAGAGCTGCTGTCAGCCTCTGCTTCCCCATCACGTGTAGCTTGCTTAGCTGATGAACCTGCATTACTTTCTAAAATCTACCTATTATTCCAGATAATTACTATGAACAGCTGAGCCACCTTGAGCATGTGTAGGGAATTGAAATAATTAAAAGTTGGAAAATCTTGAAACTAACAAGAGACTCACTACTACCTTGAGCATGCAGCTGCAGCCATGAAGTAGAGACGCCTCTTGCAATGACCCCATGTTAGTCGCCATCCGTGGGAGGGTGCAGCTCCATAGCCGGAGAGTAAGGAACACCATGTAAATTCACGAAGATCCAGCCGGAGAAACGTTCAGTATAATGCTATACTGAAGAAACGAAGGGGAAGAAAAAAAATAATGAAGGGGCAAAATAATCACAAATTACTAAAAATCACAGGAACAAATTTCACGTGAAGATGGGAATAATAGCATCACCTAGATCCGCACGAGCCATGGTCACGAGAGCCACATCTGATTGGTGCTCGTCATCATCTCTCCATGTAGCCGCCGCAGTCATTTAGTCAATGCATAACCGAGAGAAGATAGTGCCGAGCCAATGGAGATTAGAGATGAGCGAGAATTTCGGATCGTACCTTTGGCCCTGCACGGCGGCATCGGTGCCGCTGAACTGGAGGTGCGGCCGCAGGAAGGCGAGCCCGCGACGCCAATGGGGCAGGAAACCGGGGTGGGGGTAAGACCGGCTCCATGGTTTGGCGGCGGCGCGGACGACATTGGCGAAGAAGCCCAAGATCCTTCGCGGAGTGGCGGCGTGCGGAGGAAAAGTAGTCGCGCTCAGTCACGGTGATTCCGCGCTTGATCATCGGGAGGCAGCATAGGGTGCGACACGCTGATGGGGGAGGTGTTGTCCCATATTTCGATCGGTCCCGAACAGAACGACGGCCAGAGCGCCGCCGGGCCGCCCAGATCGCCGCCATCGCCAAGGCCAGATGACGTGGGCAACCACGGGGGCGAGGCGCCGCCGGTTAGAGCTAGGTCGTCGATCTTTTTTGTGTTTAAATTTTTCCCACCGTGATTACCGTGGATTCGAACCGTGGGCATCGTGGGTCCGACCGTGTAAGACCTTAGTGACAAACTTTAAATCCTAGCCCTTGGTTGTGAGATCCAACGGATGGTGTTGTTTGTGCCAAAAATAGAAAGAAGTGTGCCATTATAGTAGAGATACCATCCTGGAGGGAGTACATATACTTGGTATAATATTGTACATATACTTGGTATAATATTGTACATATTTGGTATATTAATTCGATATTAGCATCTTGCAATCGCCGTTTATCATCCAGGCCTACCAAATTTCACTCATGGCTCAATGGTAAAGGCCATTGGTTAGGGGGCTCCCACCCGAGTTCAAATCTCGGTGCGACACTTTATCCTGAATTTATTTCAGGATTTTCCCGCGCTATGCATTAAGTGGTAGGCGACGTCCCGCCGATAGCGAGGGCGCCCGGTGGTGACTTCGAACTTCAAGATTTGCCTGGCCGGTCCTTCAAGGTGCTCATAGGGGTAGGGTTTGCGTGCGTGTGTTCATAGGGGTGAGTGTGCATGCGCGTGTTGAGCGTCCTACGTTGTATCTGTAATCTCAAAAAAAAAAATTCAGTGTTAACACATGCCTCCTCAATTTTTGGGTAAAAGTACCTTTGCTCCAAAATTGACCATAGTTCTCGAGAATCAACACCGAATTCTTTTTCCGAATAAAAACCCCGAACCAAACCTTTAATGGACCGGGGCATTTCAAGAAGAAATCAAGCCCACTTGAACGGTTGTTCCGGAAACTTCCCAACGTGCCTTTCGGCATTCCAATCTGTTTTCGGGATACGCGCCACGATCTCATTCATGGTTTCCCACGATCCCCGCCTAGCCAACAAGAATAAGACGGCGAAGCGCACGGGCTCTCTCCTTTACCTCAATCCTCAGTATACTCCTTCATCTCGCCTTCTTGCCCTCTGCTTCACTAAAATATCAAGCTCACCGATGGCGGTCCAATACGCAACCTTGGCAAGCGCAGAGCCGAGGAAGAGATAGGAGGAAGCCGCGGTCCTCATCGCCGAGTTGGGTGAGTTTCATTACTTTGATCCGCTTCTTGTTTTTCTTGTAATCTGCTTTAACGCAACCCTTCGCTTTTGTTTAGAGATTCCTCGGCCGGAAGGTAGAGGCGGGGGGCACGCGTACTTCGATGTGAGGAAAAACAGCTCCGCCGGTCATCCCGGTGACGGGTGCAAACTCGGCCTCCTCCGATTCTTCATCCTCTTCATCGGGATCGGAGTTGGAGTATTCACGCTCCTACGCCGAGCATCCGCGCGGAGACGAGGGCGGGTTCGTAATGAGTACTCCGTGTACTCTCAAAAGATGTCCGGAAAGGAGCTGGAATGGGAGGAGCAGCGACGGCAAATCGTCGCGCGCGCATCAGGTTTGTCTTCTAAAAACCCCGATCTATCTCGATTCAACACTTTGCTTTCCCCGGTAGAATTTGATCTTTCAATTGCAGCGCTATCGCCGAAAATGCCCGGATGATCGGCTATCGGCACCGTGATCGCGAACAAGGTGAATGCCAGCGGTGCGACGATGCCCGACCGCCTTCGACCGCGTAAACGATCGCGCCGATGATCTCGGCCGCTCCACGACCTCTTCATCCGGTGCGGGCATGAGCGTGGCGGCGATGGCGACGCAGCGGAGGAAGAAGACCTCTCCCGCTACCCGACGAGCCGGCAAGACAAAACCCGGCCGAACCGACACCGATCCGAGTCGTTGTTCGCCCGATATGACGAGCACGCCGCCGACATCGCCGGAGCCATCCCTCTAGCAAAGGTCTTCAAAGGCTGTTCTAAAGCCTTTTAGTAATTTGCCACACTTGTTTTGCATAAGAATCTTGCCACACTTCGATTTGAGACATGTGTGTTATTAGTTGTGATATATAGTACTAACTACATAATCCATGTGCTATATATTTATTTCTCAAATATGTGTGGATGTTTGCTACTGAACAGAGTGACAGTTCTAATGAAATCTATCCAAATTATCTGTCAATTTGAAAGCATATATACAAGATGTTGCACACCAAGATAATTAGGACAATTTTACTCTAGCGAGCAAATAAAAATAGGCATCTCTAGCTACTCCTATGAAGCATTTGAGGGCATTTTCCTTTTTATTTTCTATTGAAAAAATGAAACAAATTTTAAAAAAATAGAAATAGTCCCGACGGGCTACATTGGCACTATGGCCTGCCTCACCAAGCATGCACGGGAGAATCGAGGAATAGACAAATGTATGTATGAGGATCAACGAGCGGACGGCGCTTGCCGCCGCCTGCGGCAGAATTCAACGCTCGCCTATCCCAGGTGGCATGCCTAGCGTAAGGACACGGCCGCCCACGCGACGAGGCCGCGAGGTCGCTCCACCGCTTGAGAGCAAGTAATACGGCAAGCAAGCCGGGCCATGTCTGACCTTCTCCCACCCCCACCCATACAGTAGTTAGCTCTTTCTTTTCTAATTAATATAGGACCCACTTGTCTATCTCACATATTGTTCTTGTGCCCAAGCCGGTCAGTAAGCTTTACAGCCCGCTTTTACAGCCTACCATAATACTTGCTCTGAAAGGCGGGCGTCTTCTGCGGCGGCAGGAGTACAGTACCGTATATCTGCGTATCAGATAGTACGTATCTCGATACCGACAAGCCAAATCAGGGAAGTATTCGGGGTAACGTACAGTCGGGTCTGGGTGATGAAGTAGGAGTACTAGGCGGAGTCGAGTCCTTCGCCCTCGCCCCGTGCCTCGCCGATGGAGACGCATCGCATAATGATGACACCGCGCCGATGGCGCATTACCAGCGGTAAGCTACTCTGGCGAGACACGCCTAAGCTACTCTACGCAAAGGTATGCACGCACGCAAGGTGTAAATGTTAGAGACGCTCTATCAAAAAAGGCGTTGGCATTCATTATAATGCCAGTAGTACGACTAGCACTTGTCATGTCATAGACGCCGCAGCCCTCACCCGGCCGGGGGCCCGCTCCTAAAAAAAAAAACTCCCTCCTTCCGTCCCAAAATAAACGCAATTTTTACAAACATTGTTACAATATTACTATCACCCTCCTATTCTTTTTCTTTCTTTTTTTTTTCTCCTTTTTTAATTTTCTTTTACTTTTTTTTTATACCAACAGGTCCTACTTATAATTTTATCAAAATATATCCATGTGAGATCTTATTTTAAAGGTTTTATTAAAATAAATTTAATGGTGCAATCGAATTTGATTTATTTTTTTGGTTCAAGAGTTATAACCCTTTTTATGCCCATAGACATGTGGGACATGTTGATGATGTGGCACAAGGAAGGGTTAGTGGGGTGGTGAGGTGGCATGCTAGTGGGGTGATAGTGGGGTGGTGAGGTGGCATTGTGTTACTCTAAATCATCCATTTAGCGTGGATGTTTGATTATTAAGGGCACTCACAATGCTAGAAACTATATCATGATTTCTAAAGTCTTGGACATTGTGCCAAGAAACTATCTCCCACAATACAATTTTCTATCATGATGTCATATGGCCCACTTGTCACTCTCACAAATTGTCTTGGTTTATGTGAAGACCTCTCGGTTTCTTAGTTAGACTTGGTTTCTTGTGTTTTTCCTCTCTCTCTTCAATAAATATAGCGCCACATCAAGAAAAAGCAATAAATAGAGGGGTAATAAATGAGGATAGAAACTATGGTAGAGTCTACATTGTGAGTGCTCTAATTGCACCTCGAGATGATGAATGAACAGTGGTATATTCATGTTTGCTATGGTGTATAATTAAGATTCGTGAACAATCACTAGCATGGATGTCGGATGGGGAAACAACCAAATTGAGAATTAATTGTAGATCTTACTAAGTTATGAAACTTTCTAGTTTAAAACCTTTTGATTTGGCATTATCTTGTAATGGAAAACTAGGTCTCAATTTTTTTAAAATAAAATAAAACAAATGAAATTTGGAAATTTAAATTTTTGAATGACCTCCGACAAACTACCAATATAAAGACTGTAGTTCCCAAATATCCATAAAACTTTGTAGTTTACAAGCTTTTGATTTGAGATCATCTTGTCATGGATAAACATGCAACGATTCGAGACATACAATCGTATTGGGAAAAGAGCGTGTCTGTCCATTTACTTGCTTTTGATGCGTTCCGCGGCCATGCATGTACGTCACGCCGCCGACCGCTCCCCGCCGGAGTGCTCACCGGGGTAGGCCAGCTCCTCGAACGCATTGCATTATATATTGCGAACGCACCAGATATTGCTGCTCACCGGTGAGGGCCGCCTTCGCTCACATCGCCGCCGCTCCAAAGCTCCAAAGCAAAAAGCAAAAAGCACCGCACCGCACCGCCGCCTTGCCATGGAGAACCTTCCGCGGGGAGTTGCTTGAGGACATTGCGCTTCACGTCGCCATGGCCGCACATGATCATATGGAGGACCTCTACAATCTGGCGGGCCACCCGCACCGGACACGAGAAGCGTGCGCGGCCTTTGTGGACCGAGCATCCCACTAGACCGGGCAACGACGGGCGGCGGCTGGTCGACGGCGGCTACTACGCTCGCGCTCCGGTCAATTTACTTCTGCCAGCGGTATCGTGCGAGTCTTCATCACCGGAAGCTCGCCGAGGTCGGGTAACCCGGAGGCGTGCTTCGTGAGCGGTGCATGTCCGCCGTGGTTCGTGGAAGTCGCGACACCGCCTCGCCGCCTCGACAAGCTCAAACAAGCCGCCGACTCGGGGCATGCACTCGCCGCTATGTGCACGCCATCGCTCTGAGAAGCGGAACGCCGCGCCGCCGATGACGACCATGCCCGAGAGGTGTTGTGGGAGATTGAGGAAGAAGATACAAATGAGGTGGCAAAATGTTGGGGAGCTTGAACCGCCGCTGCACTTCAACAATGCAATGGCAAAGGGTGACGGACGCCATTGAAGGTAAGCAACCGTCTTCCTCCTCGCCCAACCGGTGCCTCGCCATGACGGCATCGCGCGATGGGAAGATGAGGCACCAGATTTTTACTACGACTCGCGGCGACATTGCCTAACGATGAGTATAGTGCTAAACAGGATTTTATCCACAATGCCGCGGCGAGTCACGCGAGTGTACCGCAAATGAGGAGTGTAGGATTCGCGGCGAGTGTGATAGGTTAATCTCTACTTTACAGAGCAGCTGGGCTCGATCTAGAGGATGATGATGCGGTCTGAGCGAGCGTCTCATTGTGTGCATGCATACGCTACGGTGATGCATGTATGCATTGGTTGATGTTCGATCGATCCTCCGAGTAGCAAAGTGATGAACCCCGAGATGTTTTAATTCGTTGTAATCCATGTGTTAAATTTATTTGCGATTCTCACCGCCGCGGCCACACGGCCATGGCGCTCTGCGAGCACCTCGCCGACGAGCTAGCCGACTTCGGGCTGGACTATCACCCTTCTTGCTCATTCGATAGCATAGATAGCAACGCTCTAGGTTCCGGGGTACGGTGGTTGTCCACCCGTCTCTAGAGACCTCATCTCCCGTGACATCCAGCGCACGCCGGTGTGTTGCCCATGTCGGAGAACTTTTCGGGGCTCAAGAATTTTAATGCGTGGTCAAAAACGTAATCGAATGGTCAAACAGGGGATTGTAAATAAGACGAATGGTCAAACAGAGATTGTAAAAGTCAAAAACGGACTTTTATTTGTGGGACGGAGGGTGTATGTTATAGACCCGTGCTCAAAAAAAATAGTTGTTCGGCTGATTTTGGCTGATGGCTGATTGAATAGTATTCTCAGTATACTTCGCATCCATCCTTCGTCCTCATCCGCCCCAATCGGTGCCTCGCCGATCGAGACAGCATCGCTGCTGATGGAACTGCGGCTAACGATGGCGACGTCGCCCTCTTGGCGTAGAGGGGTGTGTGGGATATGCAAAGGATACACATGCAAGGTCATGGAAAAAAATAATTTTGAAACCTATATTTGCTATACACACGCGCAACATGAATCTATTCTCCTCCACGTACACAAGGCAATCACTCCACACTATCGACTACTCCCACTACCGCCTTGCTACCGAGAAATGAGTAGGTTGGGCTCTATAGCCCCCTATCGATCAAAATTACACGAGCCCTACCTAATAAGTGTTGCATTTCTTAAGCGCAATCACTAGAAACAAGTTTAGAACCCATCTCCAATAATGGCGCTAAAATGCGCCGTTGACATTCCTAAGTGAAACCACCGTGCCTGATAACACTAGGTACATCAACGGTGATAGATCTTGCCTAAGAAGATATTCATCCGCAAAGCGCCCATTATCTATCATTGTAGCATTTCACCCTGAAGTATTCGTGGTATCGTTATTTATATTTTCCCAAAGGAAGGCATGGTGGAAAAGGATCTAACAGAGACATGAACAAGATAACATGACTATGTAATGGACCAATGCTCATAACAGGGGATATAAAGGAACGATAAAGGGATAACTTGACACACTCACTCAAGCCAAACTCAAGGATAAAGATAAATAAGGAATAAAGAAAGACCTAAGTGGAGCATACGTATTCTAGTCATGGCTTGTGCATAGAACCGCTTGATAGTCGGGCAACACGCATGAGCAGGAGGCCGGAGCGAGAATGAAATGGACAGGGAGACCTCCCCGGAGCATCCGCCTAAAAGGAAGGCATTTACGAAACTCCTACAAAGACACACGAACGTGGGGATTTCAAGGGACGGACAAGGCTTGTCACGACCAAGCCGCCTACCCCCTCAACCGTGGCATGCACTCATATTCGAAGGATACCGGCATCCCACACCACGTCCCAAGATACTAGGACACTACTCATGTCCTCATGGCCCCCACCCTATGGATGGACGGAATAGGACACGAGCAAGCCCCGAAGGACACAACGAACCGCCATTCAAAGACAATCCCGACACTACCCAATTATATTGCATGAATGGTTTAAGCATAATGTTCTATATGACGATATCACAACATAGAAACTATAGACTAGTTCATGTGTCATGATCATGTCAAGAACAACATGTTAGATCATAGGATAAATCACGAGGTATAGAAATAACATGAAGACTCTAATCCTAATGCACAACCAAGATAAGATAAGAGCAAGGCTTTGGAAGAATACCATAGAAAGATTTATTCCCGGAATCCATCTTCCAAGGAGCCAAGCCCTCCTTGGTAGCTTTGCCTAGCTCCACATTCTAACCCTACTAGGAGGAGGAAGAAGAAGAAGTAGAAGAAGAAGAAGAAGAAAGGGAGAAGAAGAAGAAGAAGAAGAAGAAGAAGAAGAAGAAGAAGAAGAAAGGCTACATTGTGAGGTGTGTTTGAGAGAGGGAGAGAGGGGGCCTACTTATACACTTGGAGGAGGGGGCCTAAGTGCTAATTTACATCAAAACCGACCTGGTAAACCTTCCTTGTATGCGCAAACCGACCAACGCAGGGCGGAAACCCCGTTTGGAAAGTGCACGAACCGCCTCCCCGAGGCCGGGCGAAAACAATCGGGAGGGTGCGGTCGCACCAGGGTGGTCTTGTACGCACCCCAGGCTCGGCTGCCCGGTCTCGGTGGGGTGTCGCCTTTAAATACTGAAAAGTTGTGGGCATCTATGCTCGGCCCGATTTGATATTTTGGGTCGATTTGCTCTTGGGCTTGGGTTTTGCAATAATGCGCTTTCCCTAAGGCGTATTTTGGTCGATTTTCCACTTGCTTTTATTATAAATCTGCAAAATAAAATACAAGACAATACAAGTGGAATTTATTAGTGATAAAAGTATATGAGTATAAAAAGGTTTAATTTTACTCCCTTTATGGTAGTAAGTTGACGGAAAAAATATGCCGTTGGTTATGCCCCAACAATAAGCCCCACCTAAATTTTTATTCAGTAATTACATAGATTAGGAGGGCTAAGATGTATTTGAGATTGATCGGCCGTCCCTATTTTTTTCTGGCTTCGCCATTCATCTTTGCTACCGCCTTGCTACCCGAGAAATGAGTAGCTTTCCTAGGTTTTTTTTTAACCCCATCGTGTAACCCATTATCCATATATCTTCGAATATTGTACAAAAATATATTGTGCGCATGGAGTTAGCGAGTGCACCTCGCCTGTCCGCAATGTTTCTCTATTTACTTCCTCTATACATCTTGATCATCAAGATTTCCCTCCTTTACATTACTTTCTTCTTATGTTTAAACTCCAAGCTGAACCAATATCGAATAGAAATATTTGGATATGTTGGACCGGGTGACAACTTCCGTAATGTAATAAAACATATATAATAATTTATTTGAGGAAATCCTTGGTAGATGATTTAATCTCTTGAACCGTCCTTCATGCGTCATATCCTGCGCGTTGCCGCACATGACCGAACGAAGTGCATGTGGATGAAGTATATGATCATACTAGACCATCCATGGTGGTATATATGTTAAGCATGTATTCATACGTTGAGTATATGGATATACTTTTTTTATATACAGCAGTAGTGGCATTTTATGTAATATATTAAAAAATATAGGTTCCTTCAAAATTTTTTGTGTAGAAGATCTAGAGTATCTTATTGAGTATCTAAACATACTCAAACCGAATGTGATTTTTTGAATATGGGTATAGAAAGTGCACCCGGGTATATATATATTTCTATTTTCTTCTATTTCGAATCTACTCCAACTCACCACCACATACCACCCACGAACCACTCACGAGTTAACCGACCGCTCACCTTCACTTCCCACCGGGGCCCGCCTACCCCACCCAAGCCATATACACATGCCACCCAAATTCCCACACGGTGCACTACCACCCCGGCCCTACCCCCATTCCACGCACACACCAACCAAAAATCAAACCCTCTCCCTCTATTCCGTCAAAAAAAATCGCCCTCCCATACCAAGAAACCCGAGACCCAAAAACCGAAACCCCGTCATGGATACGGGTGATACGCATGCAAGGTGTGTCATGTGTGGAACTGTGGATATGATCAGCACGTCCCAAGTCATGTTTGTCACTCGACCTCTACGCCCGGCCCGACAAAGACCGCCCACCGTGTACTCCGGTAATAATCCCAACTCACTCTCGGGGGTCGTTCGCCAACAATGCTTTTTCTCTCACAAGTCACAACAAATCGCCACCAGCCACCCGGTACCGCGGCACTTTTTTCGCCTCCATCTCGCATTATCGAGCGAGAATACTATTCATCTTCCTTTCCCGCACCCGGAGCGAGCTTCCGAGGAAAACCGTGTCGGAAAGTGCCGAGCCATGCCGCAGAACCTTCCATAGGAGTTGCTTGAGGACGTTGCGCTCCCGCGTCGCCATGGCCACACACGATTCTACTGTAGGCCCTCTACAATCTGCCGCCACCATGTACTGGACACAAAAAGCGTCTGTGCAAGCCGCTTTGGGACCGGAGCATCCCACTAGACCGGGTCTTTGCCGCGACGACGGGCGGGCGGTCGACGGTTACGCCGCCTGCGCGCCGGGTCATTGTACTACTCGCGCGGTACCGCGCGAGTCTCATCGGCAAGCTCGCGAGGTCGGCAACCCGGATCGCGTGCTTTAGAGCAAGCATGTCTACCGTGTTCGTGGAAGGCCAAGGCACCGCTCGCCACCGCCGCTTTGCCGGAACAAGCCACCAACTCGCATGCACTCGCCGGTATGTGCATTCTCTTCTCGCTCTGAGTGAATGCCACCGCCGCCCGATAACGACCGCGCCCGGGTGGTGTTGTGGGAGCTGGGCGCGACACGGTGGCGACAATGGCTACACTCCGGAGGGCCACGAAATGCGCGTAACTCCGAAAGCGCAAAGGAAGTGTTGCGAACGACTTGTTGGTGGCGCCATATGCGAGAGGCAGTATCTTCGTCTTCCTCTAGCACAACCGGTGCCTCGCCAGGGCGGGCATCGGTGCACATGGGGAGACTATCGGGCACCCATGCCGAATGGGGCACGGCCTATGGCATACAAACCCCCGTTTCGCACCGAGGAGTGTAGGATCCGCGCCGAGTGTAGTAAGTTCTTCTCGTGTTGCACGATGGGCGGTGGAGTTGCATGAATCTATATTACTTTTGGTATGTGATGGTTGATGTATATATGTGGTAATTCGTGTTATATTCACGTTTGCGATGGTGAGACCTTCAGGGCTCAAGAACCCTAATTTTTCTTTTTAATCTGTGGTCAAAAGTTGTAACTAGTCTTTCTCCTTCATAGTAACTCCAAAAAAATGATGGTTTTTCTTTCTAATTTTTTTGTCAAATCATGCTCTTGTCATGTATCATCGATAACATTTCAATTTTAAATTTCAAAAATTACAACTCCAAACATCAATTTTGGACCACCTAGTGATTTTAACAGAAGAAATCTTACGAGACGAGCCTTGGAATTGTATGCGCCGCTAGCTCGATACCGCCGCCGAGTGCACCGCCCGCCCGCTCTCATAAAATCCCATGTCCGTGCACCGTGCTACGACCGCCACCAACCTCTTTGTGCAGCTCCCGCCCGCACAAAACATAGCTAGAGCACGCCGAGCTTCCACCAAAAAGCCCCGCCCGGCGCCGCCGCCCCGCGCCATGGAAAACCTTCCGGCGTGACATGCTTGCACAGATTCCGATTCGAGTCGCCAAGGACGCCGCATATCCCATGGGGACCTCGCCAACTGCGGGCCACACGTTCGCAGATGAAGCGGCGTGGCGGCGACCGGGTGGGGCGAGCATCCAACTAGACCGGATGTTTTACGTACCACCCGGCCAAGATGGTGTCGCCGAGGATCGCGAGTCTTGTCACCTTCGCCGCCGTCGGCAACCCGGATCGTGCTTCATAGCCGGCATGAAGGCCGCTTCTATGTCGGCGTCGCTTCACCGCCACGCCGTCGCTTCGATCTTGCTGCGGCGCCGCGCGCCATCGGGGCATGAAACCGCCAAGTATGTTCTTGCTCTTGTGCTCTCTGAGGGTCACAGCGGTTTAACGACTATGCCCGGCGGCTATTGCGGGGAGATCGAAGGCGACCGCCGGGCAACGGCCGGGGCGTGAAGAACATCAATCGTATTGCCCCGCCGAGAGGCATGGAGCAGTATGGTGGGCTACTTGGCGGCGCATATACCGAAGAGTGTCGCCGCCCTATAGCCCAAATGGTGCCTCGCCATGAAGGGCATCTCGGTAAATGGCCAGACGGTGCTACCGTAGTCTTGCCGTCTCGGGTGAGGGCTCGGGTGATGTGTGTTGCGTGTTTCTGCAAATGAGGAGTGCGGGATCCGCGACGAGTGTTAGAGGTTCTTCACTCAACTTAATCTTTTGCCGTGGTTGGTGATCTTCTTACGATCAAACTTTCTATTTCTAGTGCTCTAGATGGAGACCTCGATCGAACAAACTTAATTCCATAGCTTTTGGTGCGTACATGATGCTTGATGTCGATCCCGTGTATGTGAGCGTGATGGTGAGAAACCGAGAACTTTTTATTAGTTGTGATTAATTGTGAATTTGTGATATACTCCCTACGTCCCATGGAGTTTGTCTTTTTTTGACTTTTGAATTTCATATGTTTGACCATCCGTCTTATTTAAAATATTTATGTAAATCATAAAATAAATTAATCAATATTCAAGTATCAATATTGATAAAATAACAAAATAAATTATATTTATGTAAAAAAATTTGAATAAGACGATGCATCGGAAAAGATGGCACGGAATCCAGGGGCGATGGCGGGCGTTCGCCTCGAGCTCTCCACGCAAAGGATACACCTACACACGCACGCACCGCAAAGGTTCTGACGCGCTCTATCAAAAAGGCGTTGGTATTCATTGGCGCCCTAGGCGTAACACTCGTAATGAAAACGCGCCTAGGCGTGCTCTTGAAAAAAAAATTTGGCGCGGGCCGCGAAAATAAGCCGTACTAGATGAATTTTACGCCGCGACGGCGTGGTCTCGAAAATAAGCTGTACACACCGGTCATGTCGCCGCAAGCCTCCCGCCGCTCCCTAAAAAAACACGTGGTGCACGGAACGCACCGGCCCGGCGCCACCGTGATATTGCCGCTATTCACCTCCGCCCCGCCGCGCTCAAAGTTTCCGAAAAAAGCCCCCCACCGCGCCACCGCCGAGCCATGGAGAACCTCGGACAACCTTCCGCGGGAGTTGCTTGAGGAGATCATACTCAGCGTCGCCATGGCCGCAGAGGATCCTATGGAGGACCTCTACAATCACGGCCACTGCACACGGACACGGCGTCTCCGCGGTGACATCTTGGGCCCGCCATCCCACTAGACCGCGTCTTTGCAACGACGACGGGCGGGTTCGGCGTCGACGGTTACACGTCTGGCCGGGTGGGCTGCTGTACCACTCGCGACGAAAGTACCGCGAGTCTCATCAGCGAAGCTCGCCGAGGTCGGCAACCCCGAGGCGTGCTTGAGCGAGCATGTCTGCGTCGTGTTCGTGGAAGGTCGCCTCACCGCCCTCGCCGCCTCGACAAGTCAAAACAAGCCGCCGACTCGGGGCATGTGCTCGCCCGTGCGATGCACGCTCTTACGCTCTACAGGCGGAATGCCACCGCCGATGACGACCATGCCCGAGAGGTGTTGCGGGGAGATCCCCCGCCCGGACGGCGGCGGCGACGACGCCGCCGACTGAGTAATCGCCACGAGCACCGAGCATGCACAATAGAAGTGTTGAACGACGTTGTGCCCCTCGCTATCAAGAGTGGCGGCATCCTCCTCCTCCGGCCCAACCGGAGCCTCGCCCGGGCGGGCATCGGTGCATATTGGGAGACAAGCTGCGGCGCCCTAGCGAGAATGGGGGCCACCCCATTTGCGGTGGTGTATTGCAAAAGAGGAGTGTAGGATCCGCGCCGAGTGTGGTATGTTCTTCATTTCGCAGCGTTGGTATAGCGGCGAGGCCGGTCTATATGTGTGTGTGTTTGTGTGTCGTGTGTACATTTATCTATAGCTTAGCTCTCTAGCTACATGATCTAGATCGATCAAAACAGACTTTTGCTAGCTTTTGGTTGTGTGCATGCATGGATTGGTTGATGTTCGATTGATTCTCTAAGTAGCATCGCGATGATGAACACCGGTGAGATGTTTTAATTCGTTGTAATCCTTGTGTTATATTTTAATTGTGTACTTGTGGTATTGTGTTTGTGATTTAATATATGTGTTGTATTTCTCTAAATCATGTGCTGCGTGGATGTTTGATTGCAAATTTGAAATGATGAGTGAACAGAGCGATAATGGTGTATTCATGTGTTAAATTTATTTGTGATTCTCGCCGGACCACGCGGCAAATGGCCACCGCGAGCACCTCGGCGTGCCTAGCCGCCTTCTGGATGAACTTCGATCTTTGCCTTCTCTCTTACCTTGGCACCTCGAGGCTCGTCGGCTTGATCGGTTATGCTTATCGCCCGTGTTGCCATTGTCGCCGCCCGAACACCGCCATGTCCCGCCGCCGCTCGATCGTTCTCCGTGGCGGCAACCCCTCTCCGACCCATCCCCACCTCGACCGTGTGTTCAAAGGAATTTACGCTGCGTTCTTTGGTGCTTTCCATAACGCCTATTTGACCTCGGCTTGTCGTCATTGGCGGCGTCGATCCCCACTCCGCCATACCCGCCCACCGATTGTCGAGCTCGGAAGGAGACTAAACCCGCTCATCCAATAGCGCATACTAGTAACACTAGGTTATGGGGATCACGGTGGTGGTCCTCCCGTCGCAAAGAGACCTCACCTCCGCTAACATCCGCGCACGCCGGTGTGCCACCACGTCGGAGACCTTCGGGGCTCAAGAACCCTACTTTTTCTTTTTTAATGCGTGGTCAAAACTTGTAACTAGTCTTTCTCCATCATAGTAACTCCAAAAATGATGGTTTTCCTTTCTAAATTTTTGTCAAATCATGCTCTATCGGCGATTGTATTCTTACTTCTATTACTCTTGTCATGTTTCATCGATAACATTTCAATTTTAAATTTCAAAAATCACAACTCCAAACATCAATTTTGGAGCACCTAGTGATTTTAATGTAAGAAATCTTACGATGACCGTTGGGATAGTACGTCCGAAAAATAAAGCCGTCTCGCTCATTCCATTGCAGGTTGTTCCGCGGGTCATTTCTTGATCCGACGACGTCATGGTAACATTGTTCACGAGTTACACATGTCTCAAAGCGTTTATGAAACTATGAGAGAGATTTCTAAGATTTGTGAACAATGTCACTAGCACTATGTTGGATGGGGAAAACTAAAATAAGAATTATAGATCTTGCTAAGTTCTGAAACTCTCTAGTTTAGAACTTTTTATTTGACATTATCTTGTAATGGAAAACTAGGTCTCAAATTCAAAAAATAAATAAATAAATGAAATTTAAATGTTTTAAGTGACGTCCGGATAGACAAACCACCAACATACCGATTGTAGTTCTCAATTATGAAACTTTGTAGTTTACAACCTTTTGATTTGAGATCATCTTGTCATGGAAAACATATACACTCTCCGTCCCACAAGTAAAAAGTCGGGTTTTTGACTTTTACAATCCCTGTTTGACCATTCGTCTTATTTAATTTTTTATGCAAATAATAAAATAAATAAATGATTATAAAAGTATCTCTAACGATAAAATAAATCATAACAAAATATCTAAATTTTTAAAACATTTTGAATAAGACGAATGGTCAAACAAGGATTGCGTAAGTCAAACACGGACTTTTATTTGTGGGACGGAGGGTGTAGCAGTTTGAAAACATTTTGTAGTATGTACTACTCCGTATCTTACTGGGCGAGCATTGGGATAGTGCACCAAAGAAAGTTCGCTCATTACGTCCCCTGCACCAGCCCGGCGACCCGATTATTGGTGCTCACCAACTCCGTGACAGTGACCATTCTTCGCCGCACAATTGCACAAACCATAGCTAGAGGGCGCCGAGCTTCCACCAAAAGCCCCCGCCGCGTCCGCCGCGCCATGGAAAACCTTCCGCGTGACATGCTTGCGAGATTGCGATTCGAGTCGCCAAGGACGCCGCAGATCCCATGGGGCCCCCGCCAATCTGCGGGCCACATGTTCCACAGATGAAAGCCCGTGCGCGGCACCCCGTGGGACTGAGCATCCGACTAGACCTCAGACCGGCCGTCGGCGCCCTGCAGGTCGGCCGTACTACTCGCTCAAGTATCGCGAGAGTCTTTGCACCGGCCTCCTTGCCGGGCCGGCAACCCGGGAGGCGTGCCAGGCCGGGCATGTATGCCGCCTTCGTCGAAGCGTCGCCGCACTAGCAAACCGTCACTCTTGATGCTACAAACAAGACCGCCACATTAGGGCATGAAGCCGACGACTATGTTCTTGCTCTTGTGCTCTCACAGGCTAACACCGGTGCCGCGGACGGCGACTATGCCCTGGTGTTGCGGGATATCGAAGGTGACAACCCGGCGACGGGCCGGGACGTGGAAAGAGCATCATGTACTCGGCCCGCCGACATGCATGGAGTTTTAGGTTGGGCGACTTGGCGGGGCATATACCGGAAGAGTGGCGTACATCCCATCCTATTGCCCAAATGGTGCCTCGCCATGACGGGCATCGGTCAACCCGGCCAAAACGGTGCGGCCGTCCCTCGCGTCTCGGTTGGTGTGGTGTGCTCCATGTTCAGAGCGAGGAGTGTAGGATCCGCGACGAGTGTATGAGGTTCTTCGGTCCAAATAATCTTTTGTAGGTAGATATCACCGGCAGAGCACGGATATCATTCACGTTGTCTCCGGTTTGTGATCTTCACACAATCAAACTTTCTATTTGTAGTGCTAGGCGGCACCGATCTATTGCTACCTCCTCTTTCTCCGGATGGTGTTGTTGATCAAACAAACCGAATTGGATAGCTTTTGAATGCGCACGTGATGGTTGATGTTCTCGATCGAACATGATTAATTTGATCGATCATATGCATGGTTTATGTTGAAAAGATCCCGAGTAGGAGTATGCATGAAAACTAAGATATTTTATTAGTCATAATCATGCAATGTGTTATATTTTTCCAAATTTGTCTTTGTTTGGATGTCCTTCTCCTCTCTTCCTCCCTCCCTCCCCTCTCGTGAGTTGTTCTTCCTATAGAAAGCTACGTGATATGTGATTCTCCGTGGGGAAAGCGGGTGGCCGCCGCGGCGCTAGGGTTGGCCGGAGCTCGCTAGGGCCGTGGGGTGGTGGTAGGCGGTGGCGGGGAGCCTTGAAAACGAGAGGGCGGCGAGACGAAGAAGATAAACAATGATCGGGCTATCCGCACTTCGTGTTTCTCTATTTACTACTTCTTCAATGGTGTAATCTAGTTTTTAAGGTACAGAGAGTTTACATAGTGGGCCCCCCCCGGGCGCATGCACTTGTCTCACTCTCTCTCGTGTGCCTCTCGCTTTGCTCATCCGACGCGGGCCCCGTGGCGCACACCACACGGGAAGGCCCGGATTCTGGCGAACTTGGAGTCGGTTACATTGGGTGGCGTAGGTTCCCGCACTCCATTGCGGCAAAATTTTGACCGCTTCGTCTTATTCAAATTTTTTTATATAAACATCATCCATTTTGATGTGACTTAGTTTATTATTAGAGATACTTTAATAATAATTTATTTATTTCCTAAATTGTATAAATAATTTGAATAAGACGAGCGGTCAAACATGATGTCTTGGAGTCAATATGGTGAATTATTTTGAGACGTAGGGAGTATCAGTACACTATTTTTTTCAGCGCCTGAAATATAGCTAAGCCGATTCGGTGATTTAATAGTATTACGTGAGAGAGAATAAGCTGAAATAAGCCGAAAAAAAAGGAGCCCTGTAGGGAGTAGTAGGCGCCCTTGCGTGTTGTCGTCTTCCCGCCGGTGCCTCGCCGTTCGAGCATGTGCGGGTGTAGATGGCACCGCAGAATGCAAGGAGCACGCACGACCTGCACTAAGGATTGGCCGGAACGACAATGGCGGGGCGGCCCTATCCTACAAATGAGCCATATGCAAAGGATTCGCATGCAAGGCGGACATGGTCCCTATCCTACAGCGAGGTGTGTAGGATTACGCAAAGATTCGCATGTAAGGCCCTATACACGCCGCCTCAGTAGTTATGAGCCATGTGTGGTGAAAAAGCTCTCGTGCTCTACAAGAATACAAAAGCCGCCAACGGCGCAGGTATTTTGATGATGATTTTTATATTCCCGAACTGTTTGACCAAAACATCCTTACTTTTATTGGGACTCGGGCGGCCGGGCTGGGCGTTCATTATTGCTTCCGGGGTTGCATGTGGCGAAGCGCCGGTTTCCGCCGCGCGGTGTGGAAGGGCAAGAGGCCGGCTACCCGTGAGGGCAAGGAGGGCAGAGCGAGGAAGATGAAGGGCAAGAGGCCGCAAACACCGCTTAGACGTGATGGCGGCGATGCCGTGACGACATGCTTCATCGCAGCCGGGAGGAACCGCCGGGTAGCAGATCCTCCAGCGCTGCATCAAGCGGTGGCAAGAAGGAGTATCGAGAAGTAAGGTACATGGATCTTCGCCGATTCTGCCGCAATTTTTTCAAGACACCGACATCGAGGGGGCGATCCGGCTTCGTGTTGCTCCGTCGGATTCGTCGGCTAAGCCGGGCGATGCACAAAGTTTCCCTGAGCTCTAGCGGGCGCTTCTTCAAGGCCAATCATCCGGAGGCCATATGCTATGAGGGGATGGTGAGGATGACGATGGCGCCGTGGGATCCCAAGGGGCCGAGCTCGTGAAAGCCGCTAATGCCGCGTGGACTTCGGCGCGGCTTACTTCTTGGCGATGCCGCCAGTACCTTCGAACCCCGCGGACCGGAAGCGGCCGGTGCCGCTCCATGGAATCAGCGGCGCCCGTAGCCCGACGGCGGCCGGTGGGCCGGAACCATAATCCGCCGAAAGCGTGTTATTGGGCCCGGGAGGACCTCATCGAGGCCGCGCGCTGCAACCCAACCTTGGTTGATCCCCGACGGTACGGAGCAAAGACGTCGTCGTCGATCCCCACGCCCGTGCATGGCCTAAGGATGCAAGCGCGTGTGCCACCGCTACCGTGGCGGAGGAACCGTCATCCCCTTCGCAGGCACCGGTCCGCACGATCTTGAGTTCGTAATGTCCGTTCCGGCCACCGGAATTGGATGTCGCAGTTGATGCACGCCTTCAGCCGATGTGTCCGTCCCCAAAACTAGCTATATTTATTTAGTTTTTATTTGTGTCCGAGATGAGTTAGAATATCACTACTCCCTCCGTCTCATGGGGTTTGTCGTTTTTAACTTTTGAACTTCATGTTTGACCATCCGTCTCATGGAGTTTGTCCCTTTTACCATTCTCTTTTTTTACTTTAATCTATACTACCAACTATCATCGATGGGGCCAACTATAATTTTATCGAAATATATCCATATGAGGTCTTGTTTTGTAGGATTTATTAAAAGGAATTCAATGGTGTAATCGAATTGAATTTGATTTTTTTGGTTTGTGAGTTATAACATTTTTTAGTTAGTTCAAATAGTAGGGCTCTGCCACTAGATATCATCGTGAGGTCTGCGAGTGTATGGGGATTAAGTATATGATCATACTAGACTATCTAGGGTAGGTGGATACGTAGAATATGTGGATATACTTTGTTTATATACAGCAAGTACACTATGTAAAAAAGGCTAATAACCGCCCGGTGCGCCCGAGAGATGTCGCTTATAACGTGCGTGTCTCGTCTGTCATATTATCGACGCGCAGCTTTGGGCGAAGGCCGTAATAGGTGTCGGCCGTCCCACCCAGCCAAATAAGGGTAATTAGAGACGCCGCATCTAACCGAAGCGTGCGCATTTTTCGGTTCGGACACGTTTTAAAGTTCTCTGGATACTGACGCCGCGGTATGTAATGCACGCCTTTTCAAACCAAGTGTCGCAAGATTCACCAAATCTTAGACACGCGTTTAGGCACACGGATGTTGACGGTCACTAACGACATATTTTTCCCGTCAACCGACTACCGTAAAGGGAATAAAACTATACCTTTTATACTCATATACATTTATTACTAACATATTTCCACTTGTAGTGTTCAAAATGTATTTTGTTGTATTTATAATAAATACGGTGGAAATACATCCAAAATACGCCATCCTGGAAAGCGCATTCCTGAAGATAACAAGCCCAAGATTGAAATGGATCAAATCTGCAGAACCGGACCGAGTCAAGCCCATGGTACAACTTTTCAGACCCAATCAAGATGACACGCCAAGGCTCGGACCGGGCCGAGCCCAAAGGGTGCGGGCGCACCCAAAGCGTGCGGCCGCACCCCGATGGGGGCGGTTCGAGCCCAACCAAATTCGGCGGCGGATCAAGTGACACGGAGGGTGGTGCGGTGGTGGAGCGCTGGTTCACTGTACTGGGCGTGTCATAGAGGCGGTTAGGGGGTAGTTTAGTCTTTTTAGCTCCTCTCTCTTGTGTATAAATACCTCCTCCCTCTCCCTCATTCTACACACCACACTTGGAGTCACCACACCAGCACACTCACGCTCCCTACCTCTCCTACCACCATCTTCTTCTTCTTCTTATTTGGCTAGTATTGGAGTAGAAGAGCTACAAGAGAGGAGGACTTGTAATCTTGGAGCAAAGTGAGCTTTGGTAATATATATCTTCCATGGATCTTTCTCCATTGTGCAAGTTCTATTTCTATGATCATGGTCTAACTTATGAATTAGAGTATAGTCTTGTTCATGTTTTAGTGTTGGTATATGAACTAGCATATAGTTTGTATATCATAATCTTAACGTGTTCATATTTGTTCTTCATCGATCATCATATGCTTAACATGATTATAGATGGGATAATGGTTCGTCGTTCTTTTCAGTTTGCTCTTGTCTTAGTCCGTCCATCCGTAGGGTGGGGATCCCGGGGACAAGAGTAGTGCTTTCGTACGCGGGCATGGTGCCCGGGTATTACGACACCTTTGAATATGAGAGCATGCCACGGTCCGTGAGGGGGCGGCGGGGGTTGTGACAGCCACTGTCCGGTCCCTTGTAATCCCTCCACGTTAAGCATGTGATGTAGGAGTTCGTAAATGCTTTCCATTGGGCGGATGGTACCGGAAGTCTCCCCGTTATCCTAGACATAACCATGCTCATATCATGTTAGCATATGATCCTAACTATTCATTGTAGGACCATGACTAGAATACATTAGATTACTCCATAGGACATTCGTTTATTCTTTATCTATTTTCTTTATCCTTTACCTGGTGGATTCCAATGTGTGTGTCACACTATCTATAAACCGTATTGCTTACCCCTGTTATGAACGAGTTGGTCTTTGCGTGCACACATTTCATCATCCAGATGCCATGCTACTTCTTATACAACATGCCTTCCTTTGGGAAAATATAAATAACGATACCCTGAATACTTCCGGGTGAAATGCTACAATGATAGATCCGTGCGCTTGCGGATGAAATATCAACTATGGCAAGATCTATCACCGTTGATTGAAAGTGCGTTATCACCGACATGGTGGTTCCACTTAGTGATATCGACGGCTCGTCTCTAAGCGTAGTCATCGGGGGTTGGGTTCTAAACCCGATTCTAATGATTGCACTAAGAAACGTGAACAAGCATTTACGGCGCCGTTCTTTGGGGAAGGCATTGTTATAAGAAATCACTAGTTGGCTATGAATATGAAATGTGCATGCGTGATAACCACTTGCTCATACGGGCTAATCTTTTATGTTTTCTCCCCGTTGTGGATGAAAACAGGGATAGTGTATGTCGGGTTTCCAACTGCCGACAAACTTCATCGAGAACCCCGAGGCACACCTAAGGAAGAACAGGTCTCGTACCTCTTCTTCTTCGGTAAACCTCGGCGCTTGAGACCGACACCCCCGCACCAACCGAACCACAAGTCATGGCTCAAAAAGTCGCCCGCGATTTCTCCGTGCCCGCTGTTGCCAACGCGTGCCCACCGGGCGGTGGTCAATGTTCGCGGACAAGAACTTCGAGCTTCACACCGGGCTAATTACCATGGTGCGGGCTAGTCCCTTCGTGGACTGCCTAGCGAGGGCGCCAACGCACATCTCCAACACTTCCTTGAGCCGTGCGACACGATTGTCATCAAGGGACGCCGAACCCGACGTTATCAGGGCTTCCGCCGTTTCCTTTCTCCCTCGGGGGAAAGCAAAACAGTGGTTCTACAAGGACAAGGAAGCGCCAATACGTGGGCAAAATGCTCCACGACGTTCCTAAGCTAAGTTTTTCCCCATGGGCAAAACCAATGCCCCGAGGGGAAGAATCGCCAACTTCTAGCGTAATTTAATGGAACCCATCCCGAGGCGGCGGAAAGGCCGCGAGAAATATATTCAAGCATGCCCACACCACGGTATGGAAAAATTGGCCGGTGCTCCGGAACTTGTATAATGGTCTCACGGCCATATCGAAAGGGGCACCTAGACGCCGCTTTGGGTGGCGCATTCTTGTCGCTCACCATTGATGGGGCAAATGTACCCACATTGACACTTGTTAACGATATTTTTAATTGTCAACTAAACATGGAAAAGAATTAAAATATATTTAGATAACCTTATTAGGGTTTCTACTAATGATTTCCATGAGTTTTGGTAAAGTTGTGATTAGCGCAGGGACTTAACGAGAAAAAACAGCGAGAAATGACGTGTCACACGACCGACGTAACATAACGCAATCCAACTCGAAAACAAGTCCGAAAGGCTCCGGAATACACCCGACGTCAAAGAGTCCCAAAACCGAAAATACATCATCTAGAAGACTCCGGAAGACACGCCAGGCGGCGGGACCCGTGATGGACCCCACCCCGGGCCGATCGGCTGTTATTTGGGCCGATCGGCCGGCGTGGCCGCCAAGTCGCCCCCGCTTCGGAAGCTTCCTCCACCGCCTCTAAGACTCGATCTAAACCGGTTGATTCAAGTCGGTTTGATCCGAGGGCGGCGGTAGAAGTGGGGATGATTCAAGGATTAATACCACATGCGCTGTTGAAGTTGAAGAGACAGAGGAAGACCGATATATAAAGACCCCAAGACCCCGGCTCAATCAATCAAGTTTGATCTAAAGCTTCACGCTCATTAAGAAGTAGATCAAGTGATTATCTCGGATCAACTCATCATAATATCGGATCGGATCCAAATCTAGTCGACGGCCTTAGCTCTAGTTCAAGAACTACAAATAGAAGATTAGACAAGATGTAGAACTAGAAGCCTTAGATTAGAGTTGAGAGTAGAGCTTCAAGTTGAGAGAATTAGAGCGCGGTTGAGGCGGAGTTGAAGGAAGGCCCGAGTCGCTTGTCGGCGCCTCCATCTTCTTCTTCCTCCTGGTTGGTGCCATTGGAGGCAACTCGAGATCTTGTGGATTGTTCGACTTCCATTCGAGTAAGTGATATTGTTTCTATTATTCTTAAGGTTCGTATTTCTTTGATAAGATTACTTTGATTCTTGGTTGCTCTTGAGTTAAAGTTGTTAGATTAATGTAAGCGTGGTGCTTAGATTGACTAGCTCATTACGAATACCTTCTATAGGCCGGGGTGAAGACACTTGTTAAGGCCGATCGTAGTGGTGACAAAGACACTATTGAGTCCTTTGTTCGCTTTTGCCCGTTTATAGAAATCGTAGGAGACCCCTGCATTGTTAGCGTAGAACCCCTTTATTAAGAGTTTCTTCATGACAATCCCTCTTGAGAATAATGTTGCAAATGATTTACTTGAAGTGAGAACAAGACCTTCCTAATGGAACTCCTTACCTCTCTTTTAATCTAGTTTTAGCCACTCACGGATTTAGCTATACACTTGACATGCTCTCTCACCTTCTCCCTGTGGATTCGATATTTAAAACCCTATTCCCGGTGAAGTGCTCACCGTATCCGTTAAACTGGATTATCCATCATAATATTCACAGTAGGTTAACAAATACCAACAAGCATTTAAAGCCGTTCTTGGAGAACGGTTTAAGACCACGTTGAAAAACTATAGCTAAATCTTGTACCATACTTTTATCTTTTTCTTTTATTCTATCTTCTCATCTTTTTCTATCTTCGTGGGATCAATTAATTCCATATTTATCTATCTTATACTTTGCACCCTTAGGCGGAAGCTCTAGCCACTAGAATCCTTAGATTATCTCATCCTTACATCGGGCCATTAGCTACGCCTACGGTTGATCAAAATGATCATGAAGCAATACTTCTCACGAAAGTGAGAAGCGGGATCATATCTTCTATGGTAGGAGTCTTTGCCGACATCATGAAAGTGTTGTGCGCATGATCATCATGCGATTTTTCGAGGAACCTTTTCTTTCCCTTTTTTAAGCAAGGTTTGCTTTGGCGAACTCAGCGGGTGAAACCCATATACTAGCATTCTTTATGACCACCCAAAGGAAGAAGAATCATCCTCCGGCCGAAAAAAAAAAAATAAAAATAAAAAATAGAAGTTCCGATAGCTATATCACTATCACGCCAATCCCAAGACTTAGCTATCGACCCCAAACCATCAATGCGCTAAAAACCTTTAAGGGGAGAAGAAATTCAATCCTTGGATATCTCTTTAGATGATGAGTTTCATGAACTTCCAGCTTCATAAGAGACCATATATAATCCAAATCTCTTTTAAGATAATCTCTTAGAAAGCACCTTTATTGCTACGCAAGGACATTGGGGAATCTCAAGGATGGCATATCTAATCATGCCATAAGAAGAGAGCAAAGCCATCAAAAAGCCACTCTGTCTCTCTCTTTCTATGCTCAAATTAGATAATTCTTTTTCGAACCCATCTTTAACCACATCCTTGAGCCCAATGAATCCTCTTGTGCCCTTTTCTTGCGTCTCACGCTCCTAAAATTATGAACGATCTAAGGAAGACCAAAAGGAGCACATTTTCCGGAGAACATCAATGAGCATAAAGACTACTTCTTAAATGGAACTTTTCCACCTAGTCCATGCTCATTTGAAAACTCCTAAATTGATTGCCATCTCAATTCTTGCCGTACATGAGATCTCCATCCCCCCATACTCTCTTTCTTAAAAATTTAGAAAGGGTGGTTGTCGATGAATTTTCTAATGGCTTGAAATTTTGAGATTGGCAATATAAGGGAAACCACTTTATCTTGATCTATAACTTGAAAAGTTTCCCAAGGACGAGCTTTACGTCCTAAAACAAGCTTTAGGGGGAAATACTATAAGACTTAGATATTACTATATATACCCCTATGAGCATATGATTATAAAAATACTCCTTCGGATATTCTTGTCACTAACCATTCCAGGTTTGGAGCAAAGAAAACGAAGGATGACAATACAAGGTATGTCCAACCGGTCATTATGCAACATTAAATTACATACATAGAAACATTTATTGTCGTGTTGCTACACTAGCTTGGTTATCTTTACCTTTATACATGCTCGATGCATTAAAACACTCATCATGCTCTATCATCTCTGTTTGAGTAAATCTCTATAATGCTATCATGTCACCTTTGTCTACCTTAGTATGCTTTGGTTTGAGAGTATGTTAATTGCATGCTTTCATTGGCTTTTAAATTAAGCGTGGTGCTTAGGTTAATTAGCCTTCCTTAATCTAATTAGACATGGAGTCTGGTTTGGTTATTGAACTAGAAATTGCTTATGTAGACAATGGTATATATTTTGTTGGACTAACCCCTGCGAGAAAATAATAAACTCTGAAACAAGTTTGGGGAGATCGAGATGAACTCACTAGAGATGGAGCAAGACATGTGAGACATGACTTATGGATAAAAAGAATTCCCGATGAGCCAAGAAGAAGAAGAGTGACACAAGACAAGATCCACAATCATAAGCACTCACTAAAGGGGGAATTCATGGGTGATAGAAGCATCAAGGAGAGAGGCCAATTCAATGAAAGATGATCAAGCCATCCTCTTCCTCACGGCATGCACTGTCACTCCACAAGCCACTCAAGAAGAAGAGAAGGACCACCACAAGGTGTAATAATAGCGCCATCATATTCCAATAATAAAGGTAACACCTTGAGGTAAGTTGTCATTAATTCCTCTTTACTATGGCATTCTCATAAATGAAAAGTCAAAACATGCTAGAGTTATAATTTCACATGATTCAATCTTGTTAACTCGACATGTTAGCTTTTTAATTTCTAGCATCACTTTCTTGTTAAGCTCATTGTTTTGCTAAAAAGATTTACATGCTAGATTTATTTTTTTGATCTTACCACCCTTGTCATAAATGAACTTATACATTATCTTTATCTTGTTCAATGTGCCCACAAGGTTAGAGTAGAAGTAAATAAAATTTTGGTTACGATGGTGTTTTCCCACCAAACAGAGCCCATGCACTTGATCTCTACCTTGTCTTTGCAAGCGGGACTCACTTTGCACAATAAGAGGAGAAGTCTTACTTCCCCAATTCCTACAAGTGGAAGTCCCGACCTACAAACATGCATACTAAACAAGGCGGCGCCGGTTGCCACCATCCAATCTTCCTTCAAGCAAATGAATCGGCGGAGAACATGGGCAACGCCATCACCAAGTGGCTATTAAGATCGGATGATGCACTTGAGGAGTGACCAAGGAAGATCAAAGTGAGCACGACATGGCGGAGGTGTAGACCACTTGACAAGAGTAATGGGACAACATTCATCCCCATACTCCATCAAGAGGGCCTTACACCACCACTATTGCCTACCTCACCACAAGACCCAAAGAACAAGGCGCGGAGACGCCGCTAAAAATCACAAGACGCAGAGTTCTTTGAAAACGGAGTTGACGAACAAGGAAGACATTAAGAAAGATTAAAGAAGTTCGCTCGGCCCGACCAACCCGAACACTCGGCACCTGCCACTCCAAGAAAGGTCTCCCAGAAGAAGCGACATGGAAAAAGAAAGAAGCATCACCCTCTTGAAGAGGGCGTCAAGAGTACACCTTCGGAAGACCTACCACTACCAGCGTCATCAAGCTGAACAAACACCATCTCCATCGGCCACCTCATCTACGCCACTTTCGTCGAGATCATTGAAGGCACTATTTCAAACATGACATTCCGACGAGGTGCCATCGATGACGCATGCCATGGGAGTAAGTACTCAAAATTCTCACCGAGAGGTAACTTCGGTATTTATCTACATATTTATTTTCTACACGCATATTTAAATTAGCATATTTCCTTTAGCATATTTACTTTCCTATACCGCATAAAAATCATAAAAATATGATTCTTTGCTTTTTGCATCGGTTTCTTTAAGCCCCATGCAAGTACTCCTTCTTTGTGGTGGCATAAAAATAAAAATCAAAAAAATATTGCATTCATATGTTTTTACATCATCATCCTTTTTGCATAGAAAAATTATCAAAAATATGTGGGCACATGAAGGTCCACGCTTTTACTGAGAAAAAATCAAAAATATGTGAGCACATGAAGGCTCACAACATGTTCCTAAATTTGTTCCTTCGGGTATATGCGGAATTAATATTTGTAGGGAGAACATTTAAGGAGAACCCGAAGATGAACAAGTTCAAGGGGGCGAATCAAAGGACTACTTCAATATCCGGCTTGGAGGGAGAGCACCCCGATTATCACGATAGGTATCACTATCTTTTAAATTATTAGCTAGTTATTATATATGTTTGCTTTGATTAGAGTTAATAAGTCTTAGCGTTTAAGTCTTAAAGTTAGTTCGATTAATTAGGATAGTTCGATTTAGTTAAAATTAGTTTACTTTAAATATTAGGGTTCAGAATTATATAATAAAAGTGCTCTTATGGAAGTCATCCACAAGTTGAGTCAATTATTCTCCATATATTTACGGATATGTTTTTGTCTCCACCATGCTTTGTATGCAAGATAATAGAAAATAAGTGTGGGGAGATCCTCGGCGACCAAACAGAATTCTTAGCGACCAAAATCAAAAATTGAACCAAGGCGGAACCATCGACTTCGCCGCGACGAACCGCGCCCGACACGCGGTCGATGGGAGGCCGACCGCCCCATATACCCGAGCCGACCGGCCCTGCACTCGCCCCACTCGGACTTCGGCTTAGTCCACCGTCGGTTTGCTTCCTAAAACTTTTCAATTTTTAAGCAAATCACTTTTAGTTCCGAATTAAAATAAGTCTTTTCTGTTATGGTATGTTTTCCCTATATGAAAAAGATGTCTTGTTAACCCATGAATAAAGTTTTGCATGATTAAAATTACTACATATACACATCACTTGTTGGGATGCTTTAATTGCTTAAAACATGAGAAATAATAAAGTTAGAATAATGAGATCCTCTTTCTTTTATCTTGTCTTTGGAGAGTAATTTATTTCAAAATATTAAAACCATTAGTTTTGCTTCTCCTTTGTGATCAATGATACATCCTAATAGAGCCGTAGCAATCATTAAAGATATATCTAATTAATTGTTGCTTTCTTGTGTTGAGCTTTGTCAAAACCACGACCCATGTTGAAAGTTGTCTAAAGTCTAAGATCAAGATCACATACACTTTGCTTTCACTAAAGTATCCATGCTCTAAAAAGTTTTAATCTCTATCTTCCATAATTTTAATTGTTGAAAAAGGTACGGTATGAATGAAAAAGCCAAAAATGTTCAAAATTCTAAGAGTGGAGAGAAAAGTGAGAGAGAGGAAAAATGAGCAAGTGTTCTACGGGTTGAGAAGAACCCCCTCTCTAAAAAAAAAAAAAAAAAAAAAAAAAAAAAAGGCAAAATTGAAGAGAAGAATAATGGACAAGTGTCCGAGGGCGAGTAGGGCCCACTTCTCTATTAAATAAGAGAGTAAAAATGGACAAGTGTCCGAGGGTGAGTAGAACCCACCTCTCCACTAAATAGCTGGTTTACCTCGCTTGAAAAATAAAAATATTCCAAAAAAAAAAAAAAAGGGAGATAGACGATTTTCAACTAGAGAGAGCAAAGTGGTAATAATAATCTTGATTCACATACACATCTTGATCTATGACTTATGACATCTTTCTCCATGGATCTACATTTGACTCGACAATAAATACAAGGTAAGTGTGCTACATGTTCTTGAGCTCCACATATGATATAATAAATGAAGCTGCGAGGATATAATATATTTTGAGAGACTTGAGAGTATCACAAAGGAGTAAGTAGAACTATGTTTTCTTTTCAAAACTTATGCAAAATCTCTCCAAGTGACTTGGTTTAAGAATTTAAGGTGATCTATTTCTAACCATTTCATGCTTTCGGATATCCCAAAGTGCGAGGTATGATCATGGAGTATAATTATGATCCATTCTTTGTCTACGGTTACATTAAAGTTAGACCATCCTTTTATCGAGGGCGAGTAAAAGCCTAAGTGTGGGGAGTTTGTTGACACTTGTTAACGTATATTTTTTAATTGTCAACTAAACATGGAAAAGAATTAAAATATATTTAGATAACCTTATTAGGGGTTTCTACTAATGATTTCCATGAGTTTTGGTAAAGTTGTGATTCGCGAGGGACTTAACGAGAAAAAGCGGCGAAATGGCGTGTCACACGACCGACGTAACGCAACGCAATCCAACTCGAAACAAGTCCGAAAGGCTCCGAATACACCCGGCGTCAAAGAGTCCCAAAACCCGAAAATACATCATCTAGAAGACTCCGGAAGACACGGCCGCGGGACCCGGGATGGACCCCACCACGGCCGTCGGCTGTTATTTGGGCCGATCGGCTGGCGGCGTGGCGCCAAGTCGCCCCGCTTCCGAAGCTTCCTCCACCGCCTCTAAGACTCGATCTAAACCGGTTGATTCAAGTCGGTTTGATCCGAGGGCGACCCGGTAGAAGTCTTGGGATGATTCAAGGATTAATACCACATCGCTGTTGAAGTTGAAGAGACAGAGGAAGACCGATATATAAAGACCCCAAGACCCCCCTGGCTCAATCAATCAAGTTTGATCTAAAGCTTCACGTTCATTAAGAAGTAGATCAAGTGATTATCTCGAATCAACTCATCATAATATCGGATCGAGATCCGGCTCTAGTCGACGGCCTTAGCTCTAGTTCAAGAACTACAAATAGAAGATTAGACAAGATGTAGAACTAGAAGCCTTAGATTAGAGTTGAGAGTAGAGCTTCAAGTTGAGAGAATTAGAGCGCGGTTGAGGCGGAGTTGAAGGAAGGCCGGAGGCTTCGGCGCCTCCATCTTCTTCTTCCTCTGGAGTTGGTGCCATTGGAGCGCAACTCACGAGATCTTGTGGATTGTTCGACTTCCATTCGAGTAAGTGATATTGTTTCTATTATTCTTAAGGTTCGTATTTCTTTGATAAGATTACTTTGATTCTTGGTTGCTCTTGAGTTAAAGTTGTTAGATTAATGTAAAGCGTGGTGCTTAGATTGACTAGCTCATTACGAATACCTTCTATAGGCGGGGTGAAGACACTTGTTAAGGCTGATCGTAGTGGTGACAAAGACTATTGAGTCCTTTGTTACGCTGCCCCCGTTTATAGAAATCGTAGGGAGACCCTGCATTGTTAGCGTAGAACCCCTTTATTAAGAGTTTCTTCATGACAATCCCTCTTGAGAATAATGTTGCAAATGATTTACTTGAAGTGAGAACAAGACCTTCCTAATGGAACTCCTTACCTCTCTTTTAATCTAGTTTTAGCCACTCACGGATTTAGCTATACACTTGACATGCTCTCTCACCTTCTCCCCGTGGATTCGATATTTAAAACCCTATTCGGGTGAAGTGCTCACCGCTCGTTAAACTGGGATTATCCATCATAATATTCCTGTAGGTTAACAAATACCAACAAGCCCCGATCAACAAGATGGTGGCAAACCGAGCCGGGGAAGACGTAACCCCGGCCAAAACACAAAAAGGCATGCATCCCGTGAAGGAGGCGGACTTGCTTGCCGCAAAATGGATCTATTGTCAAGAAGTCGGATGAGCGCGGCACGACGCACGCAAGTAATCAGGCAGCGCCCGGTTTACGCCACGCACTCACACATGACATGTGAGACCTGTGGTGAAGTTGGCCACTCAGGGATAATTGCCGAGACCCACGACGGCAAAAGATTCATAAACAACAACGGGTATCGCCAACCTCAGCAAAGGGGAACAACCATCCCCGGCCCACCATTCCAAGGTAACTAGGGCTATAATCCTAATTACGGCTCAGGCCAACCTTCACTTAAGGACCTGGTGTTGGGCCAAGCCAAGATCAATGAAAACCTCACCAAAAAGATGAGCCATCAAGATAAAATCCTAGAAGGGGTGAATAATAAGTCGGAAGGGTTGGCATCGGGCCGTGAAGAACCAATTGAGCTTCAATAAGATGATGGAAACACGGCTAGCCCGGTGCGCCCAAGTGCCGGGTAATCGACTCGGGTAGGATCCCGGGGCAACCTCGAGGTCCCGCACGAGTCGATCAACATGATATCACCGAGGCTTAGTCAACCCAAAGAGCTAGCAAAGATCCCCGTGGACTCGCCGCTTTATTGCCAAGAAGGGAGACCCCCTGGTCCGATCATCATCACCGTGCCATTGGCCCCACATATTCGCCAATGCATTTTAGACTTGGGGCCAGCATTAACATGATGTCCAAGGCTACCTTCAACATCCATGGTGGGACACTTGCTCCTGCAAGTTTTGTCCTCCAAATGGCGAGATCAAACAACACGGCAGCCGAGGAAATTCTCGAAGACATGCTAATCAAAATTAAAGATGAATACATCCCGCAGACTTCGTGGTCCTAGACATGGGCCCGAAGAAGGATGTGTCTCTCCTTCCGGGAGGCCATTTCTATACTCGCCAAGGCCGATATCAGCTTGGGGAAGGGTTTCATCATCTTCCATGTCCGAGATAAGGCGGTAAAGTGCCCATTCATTGGGTACAAGAAACAAAGAAACCCAGGTATCAACATCAAGACCAAAGTGTGGTGTGTTGGGGAATCGACCAAAACCCCGAGTAGATACTCTCCGCCAGGATCGTGGGAGAAGTCGACAGTGACGACTATAAATAACCCTGCCCTAAAAAAAAATGGGGTATATATAAAAAAAATGCTTTTATAAAATATTTTTATTATCAAAACAAAACAAAAATATTTATTACATAAAATTTATAATATTTTCGAAAGTTAAAATAAAAACATTTATAAATAAAATAAATTTTTCTATGAAAAAGCAAGAAAAATAACTCCTAAATAAAATATGTTTTCAAAATAAATTTGTAGTACATAAAAAAATTTGAAAACTTTTTGGGAAAAATCAAAAGGGAGAAAACGGCCCAACCAGCGGAGCAAAACAACGGTCACAAACTTTTCATGACCGTTGTGCACGCCCGCCAAAAATCCAACGGGCCTTCCGGCGAGGTGCGTCGCGCCCTTCAAGGTGCGCGCAAGACTCCGGTCCGCTGGGCTGGGCCCCGCCTTTGCCAACGGCTACTATCCGCTGCATGGCGCTACGCTGGTCGGTTGCTCGGCTATAAATAACCCGAAAGCACCGTGTGAGAGTACCCACCTTCCATTCTTACTCTTTCTCACTCTCACACTCTCTCCCACTTTGTTCTACACTCAATTTTCTCCACCAAAAATATTGTGCCGAAAGCAAGATCACGGGTGTGAAAGTTCATACTTTCATCTAACCCTTGCACACCCGAGGTTTTGCTCAATTGTTTTTTGCGCAAAGAGCCAAGAAAGCCGGGAAGATTTTCAAATGGGTTGAGGCGATCATCAAGGCATAGCTCGCGGCACACAAGCACGAGCTCCTTCAACCCTCGACGAGCAAAGAAAGCTCCCCATGCAAGAAGATGTTGCACCACGGGGAGGAAGAAGCTCGCAACCCCCGACTCTCGACGGCCGACGCCCGCACCTCGACATCGGGGGGGACCCGAGATGCAAGCATATCTCCTACTCAAGGATCGTGTTTCCAACACACACCCGGGATTGACCCCGATCTTCTCGAGCAAAACGTATGGACGATGAACTCCGCACTATTTGGAAGGCGTAGGGTGGCGGGATTATCCCCTCTCGAGGAGGAAGGTTCTCGCCCTAACAATCCCCGTTTCTATGCACTTTGGTAGAGGACAAGCTAGAATTTCGTTCGCCTTTTCGGTCGTTCTTATCATATCATGTGGGCGAACTAGCAAGTCACTTGGGCTTTAGTTATAGATGTGCACTAGATGTGGATGCTTTGCTTTGCCCTCTGCCGTTCGACCCCAGTTTTGGGAAGAGATTACCGTGCACACACGAAACCGTGTCTTCAAGCCTCGCCACTCACAAATCCAAAGACCCATCACTTAGATTCATTCATCATTTGGATATTATTGGCAATCAAGCTTCCTAGGCACGGGGTTAGATGGGTGAATGAGACTGAGCTTAAGCTTCTCTATGCCGTTGTCAATAAGGTGAAAGTAGCCCCAAAGGTAGAGATGTGCGGTGAACCTTCACCATATTATCACCAAAGTGGCTGTCCATTCCACCTGCACATCGATTATCACACGTATCACTTCGCGATTGGGGCATTGGACAACGAGCATATTGAGTACATTGCCACACCCCTCGTGAGTACCGGATCGCCGCATGTACCTAGTAGTTGGGCACCTAGCAAAGACACTACCGCATGTGAGAGCTTGCACATACTTTCTCTGGCTATACAACCGATTCGGCTACCTAACCCGATCTACATTTGTATAAAAAGCCGATCTTTGACTTTTGAGCTCGAGACTGGCGATAGTGTACACAGGGGAGAGAGGCCCTGAGCGGTTCCACTCGCGCGGCGGGGAGACCGAGAGGTTGGCTCGAGCTCTCACGCGGCGATACTTCACGCCACCACCAGCGACTGCTTGGAGGCCCCAGCCGAGGGTTCTATCCTTTGGGGACCCTGGGGTTCACACCCGGTATGATCCAAGGTGGGAACCTCCACCCATGACGCCGCACCATCGAGTGGCCTCAAGGAGATTCGAAGCATGGAGGGCCAACATGGATCTTTCCAGCTCCAATGGTATGCCCCCGTAAGTCCAGCCAAGACCATCAAGATACCTGGACCGGAGGATATCAACGTGTAGGCTGCAGAACCTCGACGTTTGCACAGGTAACATTGAGCATACACTTAACACTCATGTGCGTAACACCCATCGCTGGCAAAGAAAACTGGGAATACCTAACAAGCAATGATGGGACCAAATGAGGCAAACATGGCTACCGCAACACACGCTGCGAGGAAGCATTCGATGCACCGTGGCTTCGATCCGCATCAAGAGGCCTCCAGATAGCTTGGGGGAGAACCCCCAGTGTATCATTGCATTGCATATTTATTTTTAGCAAATTTTATTTTATTTTAGCATGTTTAAATTTTTAGCAAACTTGCACTTCAAAAAAAAAAAAAAAAGTAGCTCTTCTTGTGCTTTCATGTCTATACATATGAGCTATGAAAATGTTTAGTCTTAGTCCCTTGTTGAAATGATAAATAGTTGCTCTGTCTTATGCTTTGCCCATTGCCTAGTTTATAATTCGAATTTCTCTAGAGTTTGGGTCTAGTGGCTAAGTCTAAAATCTCATCCCTAAAAAACTGATTCATGTGGGTTGAATAAGCTCTATCCATTCTAGGTTGTTGCCAAATATGATATGGTACAAATAGATTTCCTATGATTTCGTCCCAAAAGAGATACTTGACATCCGGAAACTAATTTGAAAGAAAAAAAAGAAATGCTATGGGCTATGCTAAAAAAAAAAAAAGAGATAAAAATGGACAAGTGTCCGAGGGCGAGAAGAGCCCACATCTCCAAAAAAAAAAAAAAAAAAGAGAGGAAATAAAAAGACAAAGTTTAGGGCGAGCAGAGCCCACCTCTCCAAAAATAAAATATATATACCAATAAAAGCCCATACTTTTCACGAAAAACCAAATATAATCTTAATCTAAATAAATCCCTGATGAGAAAGTTGATCAAAAGGATGAATGAAAAGTATTTACATTATAACCGTTCTATCCGCAACCAAGGCTCGAGAAAGCTAAAAAGCCCCGCTACGATGAAAGGTAATAAAAGGTGAGAAAAGATGTGCCATTTTATTCAAACTATAGTAGAAAATCTTATTATAACCGTGGCACTTGTGAAACATATTCGGCATTGTAGCAACTCCCGATCAACAACCAAGTATTTATCTTTTGCTCGAGGACGCCAAGAAAGGGTAAGCTTGGGGAGTTTGTTGACGGCCACTAACGACATATTTTTCCCATCAAACCGACTACCGTAAAGGGAATAAAACTATACCTTTTATACTCATATACATTTATTACTAACATATTTCCACTTGTAGTGTTCGAAATGTATTTTGTTGTATTTATAATAAATACGGTGAAAATACATCCAAAGTACGCCATCCTCGAAAGCGCATTCTCAAGATAACAAGCCTGTGGTGGAAATGGACCAAATCTACGAGAACCGACCGAAGTCAAGCCCATGGTACAACTTTTTTCGCACCCAATCAAGATGACACGCCAAGGCTCGACCGGGCCGAGCCCAAAGGGCCCCGATGGGGGCGTGTTCGAGGGTGCGGCCGCACCTCGATGGGGGGCGGTTCGAGCCCGCCCACCAGGCGCACATTAAGTGACCTCGGAGGGCGGCAAGGTGGAGCTCGGTTCATCAGCACTGACGTGTCATAGAGGCGGTTAGGGGTAGTTTAGTCTTTTTAGCACCTCTCTCTTGTGTATAAATACCTCCTCCTCCCTCATTCTACACACCACACTTGGAGTAACCACACCAAAGACACTCATCACACTCCCCCTACCTCCTACTACCATCTTCTTCTTCTTCTTATTTGGCTAGTATTGGAGTAGAAGAGCTACAAGAGAGGAGGACTTGTAATCTTGGAGCAAAGTGAGCTTTGGTAATATATATCTTCCATGGATCTTTCTCCATTGTGCAAGTTCTATTTCTATGATCATGGTCTAACTTATGAATTAGAGTATAGTCTTGTTCATGTTTTAGTGTTGGTATATGAACTAGCATGTAGTTTGTATATCATAATCTTAACGTGTTCATATTTGTTCTTCATCGATCATTGTATGCTTAACATGATTATAGATAGGATAACGGTTCGTCGTTCTTTTTCGGTTTGCTCTTGTCTTAGTCCGGCCCATCCGTAGGGTGGGGATCCCGGGGACAAGAGTAGTGCTTTCTCGGTACGCTGGCATGGTGCCCCTGCATTCACGACACCTTCAATATGAGAGCATGCCACGGTCGCGTGAGGGTAGGCGGCAGGGGTTGTGACAGCCCAATCATTCCCCTTGTAATCCCTCCACGCTCGCATGTGATGTAGGAGTTCGTAAATGCTTTCCATTGGGCCGGATGGTACCGAAATCTCCCCGTTATCCTAGACATAACCATGCTCATATCATGTTAGCATATGATCCTAACTATTCATTGTAGGACCATGACTAGAATACATTAGATTACTCCATAGGACATTCGTTTATTCTTTATCTATTTTTCTTTATCCTTTACCCGGTGGATTCCAATGTGTGTGTCACACAATCTATAAACCGTATTGCTTACCCCCAAGTTATGAACGAAGTTGGTCTTTGCGTGCACACATTTCATCATCCGCATGCCATGCTACTTCTTATACAACATGCCTTCCTTTGGGAAAATATAAATAACGATACCCCGAATACTTCCGGTGAAATGCTACAATGATAGATCCGCGGCGCTTGCGGATGAAATATCAACTATGGCAAGATCTATCACCGTTGATTGAAAGTGCGTTATCACCGACATGGTGGTTCCACTTAGTGATATCGACGGCTCGCCTCCTAGCGTAGTCATCGGGTTGAGTTCTAAACCCGATTCTAATGATTGCGCTAAGAAACGCCAACAACGATTTTCATTCTGGAGCGGTCGTGTGGATATGAACACTAATTCAGGCGCGTGTTTGTATCTGAGACACTCTTTTGGTGCCACCCGCCCTGCATGCGCTTGTGAGTGTTATTCTGAGACACACGCCTCTTCCGCACGCTTGGAATGTGCGAAGGGTCCATGAATCGGCCACGCGGTATTAAAGTCGCGTTTAGATTCATACCGCTGTTTTACCGTAAGTCCCCCCTGCGATCCGCATGAGCTTACGGCGTGCGGCAAATTACGAACGGCGTTTAGTCAAACAGCCGTCCTATACCGCTTTGAAACTATGCGGACATTGCACGGTAAAGCACGCGTGGCGGGTGCATTAATGCGCCAAATCGCGACGCGATATAGTCACGCGTTTGTTAGAGACGATTTGTATCACGGGTGTCCGTGATACATGAACCGCTTTTTGAGCCCAGCGTGATAATGTAGAGACGTCGCGAATTCGGCGTGTGTCCTGTGAACGTTCGGAAATATTGCGCACGCGCGTCAATATACGCACGCTTGGTAGGCACCTGCACCGTAACTATCACGCCCATTACAGCCGCAGGTTTGTCGAGACGGTTTATAGCAACAAAAGTCCGGTATTATATACGGATTGTTACGCACGATTGGACCGTATGCCCGCCTGATCCCCGACGCTTGTATGAGTGCGCACGATTGGTAGTGGTATGTGCCCAGAAACTAGAGTATCTCACCTACGCATTGGATAAAGACAAAAAGTTCTATATAATACATTACCCAAAGCCGAATGTTCTTTTTACAAGACACGATTACTTACGATTTATGGTACATTAGCATTCGTAAGGAAGTCATAACCATGCTTGATCCGAACCCGATTAGCAATCTCAAAGGACAGAAGGCATCTATGATGGCGTAGTTAACCCGATTCGACGACAACTCAAAGTCCCCCATCGGTGGTGATTGATGGAGTCGCCGCCCTTCTTCTCGCCGCTTCTTCGCTTCTTCTTCTTCCGACGAGGAATCAGAGAACCGCCGACGCTAGAGTATCCAAATGAGGGGAGACACTCCGTTCCCCGCCAGCATTCTTGTACTCGTTAACATCAAGAGCGTGGCACAATAAGTTGTAAGTCGCGTGGATTGGAGAGGCGGACCCTCGCAAATAACTTCAAGGCATTTCATGTCCATGCCTATGGCCGCCCCAAAGAACACATGGCCCTCATCTTGAAGAAAGTGGTTCAAAACCCCGGGTAACCGCCCCCAAAGATGGTGCACTTGATATACAAGGCATCGATGGCCAACACACAAACCGTAATAGCGAGATCCCGAACCGCGCTTTGCCAAACTCATTGGGAGGAAGAATCAACCACCGAAGTCGAGGCCAACGAGCATACCCGCACCTTTATTTGGACCTCGGATTTCGCTGATGAAGTCCACCACCGTGAACACCCCCGTGTTATTTCCACTAAAACCCCGACATGTCATCATGATCATTGCAAAGCATGCATATTTAGCCCACCCTGTGTTGCATTGAACTAAAATAAGTTTATTTTATGTTTAGTTGCTTTGTCGGTCCGAAAAGACGCGAGAGGAATCAGATTCTAAACCATCCCCTTTGCTCGGAAACACTAGATTTCAAACCCTAGTTTGTCCCCTTTTATTTTATTCAAAATCCATCAAGAATTTGGGTATGGTCATTAAAGCATTTTTATAGAGTTTTCAAAATTGAACAAAGTTGGTATTTTGAGTTTTCAAAGTTTAGTTCAAAATTCTAAAGTAATTTTGAATTTTATCCAAACCCTAATTGCCCCTTTTTTATATATTTCAAAATCTAAGCAAAATTTGAGAAAAATTTCAAAAGCTAGTTTGTAGATCTTGTTGAGAGGAACAAAAGTCATGTACAAAGTTTTTCAAGTTGTTACATGATTTTAAAAGTAATTTTGAATTCAAATTTCAAATTTTGGAACTGCTTTTCAAAAAGTCAAACTTAGAGGCTGAATTTGAAAATGCTCCAATTGTGAAAATTGTAGATCTTGAAAAATTAAGGGGGTTACTTTTTGGAAATTTTTGAGTTTAGTTCAAAATTTGGGAGTAATTTGAAAATTTCAAAGCTAGGGTTTGAAATGAACAAGAGTTGACCTATCCCCTTTCGCCACCGCCGGCGCTGAAGGTCGCGCCGCCGCCCACCCGCCAGCGCCTTCCAGCGCGCCCGCGCCCGCAGGGAGCTTCTCGTCCCGCTGGCCACCTGTCCACCTTCCTCCTCCTATAAATAGGCCGCCGGGGCCGCCGTTTTTCTCCTTTTCAAAAAACGCCGCCGGAAATCGCCGCTCCCTCCGCCGCCGCCATTCGTCGCCCGTTGAGCCACCTTTCACCAAATCATCTTTCCCCGCTACTTCGCAATTTGTTTAGCTTCCTCGAGCCCAGCCGCGACCCATCTCGCCGTCGGAATCGCGCCCCGCTGGCTCATCTTCCTCGCCGCCGGCCACCGCGCCACCTGCTGCTCGATCTCACCCTTCCGCCCAGTGCTCCGGTGAGCTTTTTACCCGGCCCTCCTTCGCGTTTTCCCTTCATCCAAGACGTAGTCGTGGACGGCTCACTTTTTTTCTCCTAACCGTGACCCCAGCTCACCGAACAACGTCGCCGCCGCCGCCGCGTTGCCGCTGTCCTCGCCGACGACCCATCTCCGTCTCGCCCGCCCCAACCAAGCCTCGCCCTAGATCCGCTGGTGAGCTCGACCACGTTTATGAAATTAGTTTTCCGTTTAGTTCATCGCCGGGCGCCGAACGCAGCGCGCCAGCCCAGGCGACGAACGCCGCCGATGTCGCCGGTGAGCGGCGTGCGCGTTAGCACGTGTGTACTGACGGCCGGGTATCAGAAGCAAGCGCCCCGCCCAATAGGAACGATGAGGGCCAAATCATTCTTTGGGCCAAAATAAAAATAAAATCAGCCCATCATGAATAGTTCTGGGCCATGAACAGTGTTGGGCCTTGAATAGTAACGGGCCAAAATTCAACCCGGGAGCCTTTTTTTTTTTAAAATTTGTTTTTCCATTTAAATTCAAAGGAATAGTGTCCGATTTTCTAAATTTCATATAAATTCAAATATAGCTTCAAAATTCTAAAAATTTTTTGTGTAGCCTTCCCATGAGTATGTCTATCCATGAAAAATATGAAACTTGAATTTTGAATACTTTTGACATGATTTAAAAAATACAAAATTTAATTGAAAAATGCATCTTCTATGATTTTTAATAATTATTTTATTTATCCAAAAATCATGAAAATTATTTTGGTACTGTTTTATGACCTGATCTACTTGTACAAAATTTTTGAGCTTGTTTTAAGAAAGTTAAAATATTTATTATTTCATGCCCTATTATTTTATGTGTAAAACAAATGGTTTAATATTTTCCAACTTAGGGTTTTGGTTAGATTTTGGGTTGTTTTGTGAACCCTACACCACACCACTGTTAGATGGTCCTTGAGAACTCCTTAGGCAATGGTGATGATATCTCGTAGAATAGTTCAACAAGTTGGTTTTGTTAGGTTGCAACTTTATCGTGAAGGAAAGTTGTACTCAAGTTGTTTATCATTTTATGCACTCTTGCACCTCATGTTTATATGCATGGCATCATATTAAGCATGCATCATTCTTTCGTATAGTGAACGAAGGAGATCGTGAAGTTGTTGATCGGGCCTCGGAAAGAAGGCTATTTTGTTGATTCGAAGTTTCGATTATCGTGACCCGTCGTCCCGAATCAAGCTACTTCACCGATCAAGGCAAGCCCCGTTCATTTAAACCTTCCTTGTGTTTTTTTACAAAGCTTTATATCACCTTTGCTTTATGTTCTCGCATTAGGTGATAGGAGTTGAGTGACAACCTAATTGGTGCATTATCCATCCTTGTTTATTGCGATATCTACCTTGATAACCTGTTTTTGCTAAAATGCTAGAACGCTTAGCCTTGCTATACTAGTTAGACTTTTTGAGTCAAAATGTGACAAGTCCTTTATGATAGCCCGAATGGGCGCAGGTGAAAAAGGATGCTATATGATGAAACCATACCGGGATATGGTAGTAAAATTGAGACCGGCCGGGTAATTTGCACCGAGAATGGAGTCTTTGTGTAGTATTTCCCGCTTGTCGATTAAGGACCGTATGCTGTAAGCAATGTGGACCGAGATCGTGGAACGTGACCGCGCCCGAGGTCGTTGGACCAATGGCACGCCCTGTCATGGGTGTTACCCCATCACAGTCGACCCTAGTTCTCGGGCGATACTCCGGTAAGCCCAATCTTGGGGTGTCAAATCGAAACGCATAACCGCGCCTTTGGGAGTGGAGAGATGGCGGAGTAATGCGTGTTACCCTCGTGGGTTAAAGTCCTAGATTGGAGGTGTACGGTACTTTCGGGGTGGCGTGAGGACGCGGTTCCGCTTTTGAGTATCCAGAAAGGGTTGATATATGCAAGCTTAAGTGCTACATATGTCGTGTGGAAAGAACTCCCCAGCTGGGTTAATCGATTTTGAAATCGCCGTGCTTCTCGGATATGGAGACTTGGTTTCCCACTTACATCGTAGCTTAATTATGGAACAATGGAGAGATGGAAAACGCAATGGAATATCTAAAAAGTGTATGCTATAGTATAAGATCACCTAGAGTAGGTGAGGAACTAATTTGGGTTAAAAATGTTGAAAGTAAGGATTCACTACTAGTAAGCTTTTCTCGCAAAAAGAGTCCTTGATTCTTGCTAAAGCCTTTCCTTGAATCCTATTAGACCAAAGATTCCCGAGTCTTCTCCTATTTTCTTTAGTCGGGTAAGCCTTGTTGAGTACTCCCGCACTTTCGGGGTTTGTTGACCCATGTTGCAGACCGTGAGGTCATGTTTGCACCTAATCGTCTTTGCATGACGATTCATCGTGAAGAAAGTGATGATGAGTGAGAAGTAAGACCCGTGGGGTGGTCTAGTAGTGTCATCTATGTAATAAACTTTCAGCTACTCCTACTTTATATTGTAAAACTTGTTTTAAATAAATGGTTCTAAAAGTATTGTAATATAAATCTTCCACTGTTTTTACTCGATCATGTATGAAAATTGTTGTAATATCGCAATGACCTCATAACAGATCGTTGGAATAGTTAATAGTGCTTTTTTCAGGTTATGGGTGCACATATGTGACTATTAAAAGTTGTTGAACCGATAATTAGTACATGTGGGCCCCTGTAATTTGAAGGTTCTCATTACTGCATCGAGCCTCCGTACTGTTATTCTTACCGTAGCATTACTTTATAAAACTTCAAAATGATTTGGGTCAAACTAATTTTATTCTTACTTTGGTCCAAATTGCTTATTCTCTTATCTTATTCTATTAAAAACTTTCTTATCTAAATCCAAAGGGATATAAGTGGAGTAGCATTATATATTGCCCTATTCGTGAAAAATCTTTTAATGCAAAAGTTTTATTTGATCGCTACGTAGGTTCGATTCATGCATCATGTTTAAATTACTTGTTAATGTTACCTTCCCTTTTAATGTGGTTTGGGTTAATAAGTATCAACCCCGCTTCTTGCTAAACCTTTAGATTCTTCTATCCGAACCTTGGTAACTGATCTTAACTATTCTACAGATGGCCCGCACCAAAACGACCCCTAGGAAAAAGACAGACCAAAGGGTGTTCCGCATCACCAAACTAAGCGGCAAGGAATGATCCCGGCAAAGCACCAGTCGCCCAAGCTCAAGAAGGAAGCAAAGAGCAAGACCAAGGAAGATCTTCAAAAAGAAATCGAAAGGCCCCGACCAGGGATTTGGATGAAGCCGCTAGAGATAGGCGCCGTGATGGAATCCAAATTGGAAGACCGCAAGTTGAGTTGAATTGAAGTGCTCAAAAACATGGCGATCGTCGTCGCAATCGATTGAGACGGTTCACGAGAAGACAGCACTTCAAAGATCGGTGTGACCATCTCATTCAAGATAATCATCAACCGGTGGCTTATGCAATTCAGTTGAAGCTCAAGAAGTGAATTTGAATATGCAAATTCATCATATGACTAATCTCCTCAACCCAAATCATCAACCTCAAGCAAAGACAAGAGGATTTGGGTGAAGTAATCGAAGAGGATGTGGAAGCACAGAGAGAATCCGAAGAAGAAGGATCGGACTTTGAGAATGTGTATAGATTATCGCCCACTTAATGAAGTGACGATCAAAAACAAGTACCCTTTTGCCCCTTGATTGATTTACTTTTGATCGGCTTAGCCGAGCCAAAGTCTTTTCCAAGATTGATCCGAGATCGGGTATCATCAAATCGATTAAACCTCGAAGATATTCCGAAGACCGCATTTACCACCGTGATACGGTCTTTATGAATATTTGGTTATGTCCTTCGGTTTAACCAATGCCCCGCTCATTTCATGCACTTGATGAACACCGTGTTTATGTCGAACCGGATAAGTTCGTGGTGGTATTTATTGATGATATTCTTGTTTATTCCAAAATGAAGAAGAGCATGCCGAGCATCTCAAAATAGTTTTAAAACGATTGAGAGACCATAAACTCTATGCTAAATTTAGCAAGTGTGCCTTTTGTCTGAAAGAAGTACAATTCTTGGGTCATGTGTTATCATCAGAAGGAGTTGCCGTTGACCCGAGTAAAGTGAAAGATATCCTCAATTGGAAACCACCAACGATCGCTCATGAGGTTCGTAGTTTCCTTGGAGTGGCGGGATATTACCGCCGATTCATTCCTGATTTTTCAAGAGTGGCAAAGCCTATTACGGAGTTGTTAAAGAATCGATCAAGTTTGTATGGTCACCGAGTGTGAGCAAGCTTTTCGAACTTTAAAGAAAGCACTAACCACTCGCCCAGCCTTAGCCCAACCGGATATTGAAAACCCATTTGACGCCTTTTTGTGACGCATCCGTATTGGTATTGGTTGTGTGTTAATGCAAGAAGGCAAAGTTATTGCCTATGCATCACGCCAACTAAAGTGCCATGAAGAGCATTATCCAACCCATGATTTAGAGCTAGCAGCAGTGGTTCATGCTCTAAAAATCTAGCGTCATTATCTGTTGGGTAATACTTGTCATGTATATACGCACTATAAAAGTCTAAAATATATCTTTACCCAATCGATTTGAATATGCGCCGAGAAGATGGCTAGAATTAATTAAGGACTACGACATAGAAGTGCATTACCATCCCGAAAGGCAAATGTTGTTGCCGATGCACTTTCGATCGAATCCTCGTGTCATTGTATTATAGCCAATATAAGGAATAAAACCCTATGTCGAACCGGAGAAATTGAATATTGAATTGTTGAACACGGCATGGTAACCAATGCCACAAGAGAATCAAATATCAAGAATCGATTATCGATGCCCGTAAGATAAATAAAGGTATAGCACATATCAAAGAAAAAGTCGAAATGGGAAACCCACCGGTTTGAACCGATGAGTCGATGTGCTATGGTTTAAAGATCGATTAGTGGTACCAAAGAATCCTGAATTACGTCAACAAATCCCGGATGAGGCCCATTTGACCGGATATTCTATTCATCCCCCTGGTACCAAGATGTATCGAGGATTTGAAACAAAGATTACGGTGGACAAAAATGAAGATTGAGATTGCCCGATATGTAGCCGAGTGTGACACTTGTCAGCGAGTAAAAGCTGTGCACATGAAAGCTGCAGGGCAATTGCATCCTTTGCCTGTCCCTTCTTGGAAATGGGAAGAAATCAGTATGGATTTTATTGTTGGATTACCCCGAACATCAAAAGGGTTCAATTCTATCTGGGTTATAGTTGATCGACTTACCAAGATAGCCCATTTTCTACCAGTAAATGATCAATATAAAGCAATAGATTATGCCAAGCTATATGTCCATTGAATTTTCAGTCTACATGGAGCCCCTAAGCATATTGTAACAGATAGAGGTTCCTTGTTTATATCCAAGTTTTGGAAACAGATGCAAAAGTCACTGGGTACCAAACTAAATCATAGTTCAGGTTATCATCCCCGGCAATGAGGACAAACGGAAAGAGTCAATCGATTCTAGAGGACATGTTGAGAGCATATATTCTTAATTATTCAGAAAAGTGGGTCGACTGTTTACCGTTAGCGTAGTTTGCCTACAATAACGCTTATCAAGAAAGTATTCAAATGGCACCGCTTTGAAGCTCAGATGGTCGCGAGATGTAGAACCCCACCCATTGGTCGAAACCTGGAGAAAGATGGTTCTACGGAGTAGACCTGGTAAAGGAAACGAAGAAAAAGTGAGATTTGTGCAGAATAAATTAAAAGAGGCACAATCTCGATAAAAGAGTTATCTGAGATAAAAGGCGAGATTTTTGGAATTTGAAATAGGGGATTATGTGTACTTGAAAGTGTCGCCCATGAAAGGGGTGAATCGTTTTGGAGTTAAAGGTAAACTGGCACCTCGATATGTTGGTCCATTTCAAATCTTGGAAAAACAGGGACCAGTTGCCTATCGACTTAGGTTGCCAGAAAGGTTATCATCAGTCCATGATGTTTTCCATGTATCTCAATTGAAGAAATGTTTACGAGTACCAGATCGAGTGGTTGATTTCGAAGGCGTTAACTTGGAACCAGATCCGACTTACTCGAATATCCTATCTGGATCGTAGACCGTAAAGCTCGAGTCACTCGAAGCAAAACTATCAAATGGTACAAGATCCAATGGAATCAACACTCGAAAGAAGAAGCTACTTGGGAATCGGAAGACTTCTTAACGGAAAATTTTCCCAAATTTCCACTTTCTTAATTCTTGTAAATGTAAGACCCTTTTTGTTTTATGAAATAGTTTTGAGATGTGTTGCTTGACACATTTCCTTTGCCGTTACTAAACCCTAGGCTTTAAATCTCGGGCGAGATTTCTTTTAAGGGGAAGGGTCAGAACACCCCCGGTGTTATTACCACTAAAACCCGACATGTCATCATGATCATTGCAAAGCATGCATATTTAGCCCACCCTGTGTTGCATTGAACTAAAATAAGTTTATTTTATGTTTAGTTGCTTTGTCGGTCGAAAAGACGCGAGAGGAATCAGATTCCGAAAACCATCCCCCTTGTCGGAAACACTAGATTTCAAACCCTAGTTTGTCCCCTTTTATTTTATTCAAAATCCATCAAGAATTTGGGTATGGTCATTAAAGCATTTTTGTAGAGTTTTCAAAATTGAACAAAGTTGGTATTTTGAGTTTTCAAAGTTTAGTTCAAAATTCTAAAGTAATTTTGAATTTTATCCAAACCCTAATTGCCCCCTTTTCTATATTTCAAAATCTAAGCAAAATTTGAGAAAAATTTCAAAAGCTAGTTTGTAGATCTTGTTGAGAGGAACAAAAGTCATGTACAAAGTTTTTCAAGTTGTTACATGATTTTAAAAGTAATTTTGAATTCAAATTTCAAATTTTGGAACTGCTTTTCAAAAAAGTCAAACTTAGATGCTGAATTTGAAAATGCTCCAATTGTGAAAATTGTAGATCTTGAAAAATTAAGGGGGTTACTTTTTGGAAATTTTGAGTTTAGTTCAAAATTTGGGAGTAATTTGAAAATTTAAAAGCTAGGGTTTGAAATGAACAATGAGCCGACCTATCCCCTTCTGCCACCGCCGCGGCGTTGAAGGTCGCGCCCCGTCCACCAGCCGCGCCCCCCGCAGGGAGCTTCGTCCTCGCTGGCCACCTGTCCACCTTCCTCCTCCTATAAATAGGCCGCCGGGCCGCCGTTTTCTCTCCTTTTCGAAAAACGCCGCCGAATCCTCCTCCCTCCGGCCGTCATTCGTCGCCCGTTGAGCCACCTTTCACCAAACCATCTTTCCCCGCTTCCGCAATTTGTTTAGCTTCCTCTGCGGAGCCCGGCGCGACCCATCTCGCCCGTCGGAATCGCCGTCGTGGGCTCATCTTCCTCGCTGCCGGGTCACCGCCGCGCTGCTGACCTCACCCGTCGCGAGTGCTCCCGGTGAGCTTTTACCCGCCCCCTCCTCGCCGCGTTTTCCCTTCATCCGTAAGACGTAGTCGTGTGGGCGGCTCACTTTTCTCCCTAACCGTGACCCCAGCTCACCGGAACAACGCCGCCGCCGCCCGCCCGTTGCCGCTGTCCTCGCCGACGACCCATCTCCTGTCTCGCTCCGCCCCAACCAAGCCTCGCCCTAGATCCGCGGTGAGCTCCCCGCCACGCGTTTATGAAATTAGTTTTCCGTTTAGTTCATCGCCGGGCGCGGAACGCAGCCGTCTTGCCAGCGGGGCGCCGCCGCATGTCGCCCGGTGGAGCGCGTGCCCGTTAACACGTGTACGATCTGCGGGCCGGGTATCAGCAAGCGGCCGGCCCAATAGGAATGATGGTGGGCCAAATCATTCTTTGGGCCAAAATAAAAATAAAATCAGCCCATCATGAATAGTTACGGGCCATGAACAGTGTTGGGCCTTGAATAGTAACGGGCCAAAAATTCAACCCGAGCCTTTTTTTCTTTTTAAAATTTGTTTTTCCATTTAAATTCAAAGGAATAGTGTCTCGATTTTCTAAATTTCATATAAATTCAAATATAGCTTCAAAAATTCTAAAAATTTTTGTGTAGCCTTCCCATGAGTATGTCTATCCATGAAAAATATGAAACTTGAATTTTGAATACATTTGACATGATTTAAAAATACAAAATTTAATTGAAAAATTCATCTTCTATGATTTTTAATAATTATTTTATTTATCCAAAAATCATGAAAATTATTTTGGTACTGTTTTTATGACCTGATCTACTTGTACAAAATTTTTGAGCTTGTTTTAAGAAAGTTAAAATATTTATTATTTCATGCCCTATTATTTTATGTGTAAAACAAATGGTTTAATGTTTTTCAACTTAGGGTTTTGGTTAGATTTGGGGTTGTTTTGTGAACCCTACACCACACCACTGTTAGATGGTCCTTGAGAACTCCTTAGACAATGGTGATGATATCTCGTAGAATAGTTCAACAAGTTGGTTTTGTTAGGTTGCAACTTTATCGTGAAGGAAAGTTGTACTCAAGTTGTTTATCATTTTATGCACTCTTGCACCTCATATTTATATGCATGGCATCATATTAAGCATGCATTATTCTTTCGTATAGTGAACGAAGGAGATCGTGAAGTTGTTGATCAGGCCTCAGAAGAAGGCTATTTTGTTGATTCGAGTTTCGATTATCGTGACCCGTCGTCCGAATCAAGCTACTTCACCGATCAAGGCAAGCCCCGGTTCATTTAAACCTTCCTTGTGTTTTTACAAAGCTTTATATCACCTTTGCTTTATGTTCTGCATTAGGTGATAGGAGTTGAGTGACAACCTAATTGGTGCATTATCCATCCTTGTTTATTGCGATATCTACCTTGATAACCTGTTTTGCTAAAATGCTAGAACGCTTAGCCTTGCTATACTAGTTAGACTTTTGAGTCAAAATGTGACAAGTCCCTTATGATAGCCCGAATGGGCAATTGGTGAAAAAGGATGCTATATGATGAAACCATACTGGGATATGGTAGTAAAATTGAGACCGGTCGGGTAATTTGCACTGAGAATGGAGTCTCTGTGTAGTATTTCCGGCTTGTCGATTAAGGACCGTGCGTTGTAAGCAATGTGGACCGAGACTATGGAACACAATCTGCGCCTGAGGTCGTTGGACCAATGGCACGTCTGTCATGGGTGTTACCCCATCACAGTCGACCCTAGTTCTGGGCGCATACTCCGGTAAGCCCAATCTTGGGGTGTCAAATCGAAACGCATAACCGCGCACTAGGAGTGGAGAGATGGCGGGAGTACGTGTTACCCTCGTGGGTTAAAGTCCCGGATTGGAGGTGTACGGTACTCTCGGGTGGCGTAGGACGCGGTTCCGTTTTGAGTATCCAAGTCTCGGGTTAAAGGGTTGATATATGCAAGCTTAAGTGCTACATATGTCGTGTGGAAAGAACTCCCCAGCTGGGTTAATCGATTTTGAAATCGCCGTGCTTCTCGGATATGGAGACTTGGTTTCCCACTTACATCGTAGCTTAATTATGGAACAATGGAGAGATGGAAAACGCAATGGAATATCTAAAAAGTGTATGCTATAGTGTAAGATCACCTAGAGTAGGTGAGGAACTAATTTGGGTTAAAAATGTTGAAAGTAAGGATTCACTACTAGTAAGCTTTTACGCAAAAAGAGTCCTTGATTCTTGCTAAAGCCTTTCCTTGAATCCTATTAGACCAAAGCATTCCCGAAGTCTTCTCCTATTTTCTTTAGTCGGGTAAGCCTTGTTGAGTACTCCCGCACTTTCGAGGTTTTGTTGACCCATGTTGCGAGGACCGGAGGTCATGTTTGCACCGGACCGTCTTTGCATGACGATTCATCGGGGAAGAAAGTGATGATGAGTGAGAAGTAAGACCCGTGGGCGGGGTCTAGTAGTGTCATCTATGTAATAAACTTTCAGCTACTCCCTACTTTATATTGTAAAAACTTGTTTTAAATAAATGGTTGTAAAAGTATTGTAATATAAATCTTCCGCTTGTTTTACTCTCGATCATGTATGAAAATTGTTGTAATCTTTGCAATGACCTCGTAACGGATCCCGGTTGGAATAGTTAATAGTGCTTTTCGGGTTATGGGTGCACATATGTGACTATTAAAAGTTGTTGAACCGATAATTAGTACATGTGGGCCCCGTAATTTGGAAGGTTCTCACAACCCCGATCGTGGCATCGCGACGTGGATCGTCTTGTCGATGTCAACCGTATCGTCGCCGGTGGCGACCACATCTCGCCGGCAAGTGCACGGTCTCACGGGCATCGTGTCTTTGCCGATTCTTTGTGAGATGACTCCATTTCTCTGTGTTTTTTTTGCCGGGAAGAAACAATGCGCTTCTTAAGTAGATGGGGTCTCCAACGGCGGTTGCCGATCCACGAATGGTTGCGTCGGTTGAGTTGCGTCCGTTGGAACTTGTGAACAATCCATTAATGGTTGTGGAAGTTCAAATGACGGGAGTGATGCAATGGTGCATCCGTTTTTCGAAGTTCGGGACGTGGTTTTGGTGTGGATGCATCGTGGGTGCGAGTTGGCCGATGCGCCCGGGAGGCGATGTCGCCTAGAAGTAAGCCCTCCTCTGCGGCCTCCACCTAGTGGAGTTTGGCTCTGTGCCCGACGCGGCGATTGGAAAGCGGCTTCGGGCGCGTAACGAACGGATCTCTGAAGGCTGCGAGGAAGATGAACAGGGGCTTTCTACTTCTCGTAATTTTTCTTTTCTTGTGGATCCCGTTTTGTAAATGGGCGGTGTAATGCTTTGAGATAAATACATTTCCTTCTCAAAAAAAAAATCGTTGTGCAACCAGTTTTTATTAATTTGCCTACATATGCAGGCATATGTATGTGTGGTTAACAAGTTGTAATGTACAAGCTTCTAGTCATCATATATTTTCTCAAACCTGAACAACCCGGTCATCGAGTTTGCATCATCACATTGTTTTAGTACTACCCTAGCTAGTACATGATCACCAAAAAGTAAGTCAAGACAAAGCATAACATCAATCACATTATTTAGTGTGTTGTCGGCATCGTAGGCATGCCACCACGCCGTGTACTCAACACCGGCCTCCATGACCTAGCAAGCGAGCCTATGCATCATGAGCCTCTGCGTCTTGAGCTCTCAGCCTTCCTCTTGATGAGATCCTCAACAACCCAAACAACTTCAAAGGAGCTTCTGCATGAACATATATATGAGGGATCCGAGATGAGATCGTTCGACAAAAAACAATTCATTGCGTCATCAAATCACAAGCATCGTTCTAATATTTGGTCATTGAGAAAAACCGTGTAGTGAAATAAAGCATGCATGCATGCAAAGTGAACTATGCAAAACCGGTGGCGAGAGAACTACCATTATATTCACGTATCTATGCCAAAATAGCTGGCCAAAATTGGTTTTCTCAATTTAAACAAAGCATGCATGTAAGTGAACTATGCCAAAACCGGCAAAAAACTGGCCGGCCAGAACTACCATTCTCGTAAGTATGCCAAAACAGTTTGGCCTTGGCCGAGCCAAAATGGGTTTTCTCAATTCTATCGCTACTAAAACTGAAACTAGTAGTATAACCGAAGCTACCGGGTATACTAATTAAGGCCCTATTTGGATCCAAGAGGATTCTAAAATCCTTGAGAAAAAAAATCGTGTAGCTTCCAAACATACCCTAGATTCTAGAATCCGATGGTCGATGGGAAAAATCTAGAATCACGTGGCATTAGTACCGCCGCCAACGATGATCTTGCGGCTCCTTGCCTCGACGCCGGCTTGCCGAGGACTTCTCCTTCGCCCATGCCTCCGCCTCCCGCTTCACGGCTCCCTTGCCTTGATGCCGCTAGCCGAGGACTTCTCCTTCGCCTCGCCTCCGCCCGGCTTCCCCGGCAGGAGGCCGCCTAGACGACGCCTCTTCCGAGCGCGAGGAAGCGAGACTCAATGATGCCGCCTGAGGGCAAGGAAGGAGGACTGACGACGATGTCGTTGAAGGCGGGAATCGGGCAAAGATGTCCTCTTTCTCTATCGCTAAGCTCCCGACGATATCATTCGCCACCGCCGCTAGGGTTTCCAAGTTACTAGTGAGTGAGGCGATTCCGTCGCCTCCCCAACGAGGTGGCCCGGATGCCTTGCTTCTTGTACCCCATGGAGGCGGTAGGGATGCCTTGCTTTTGTACCCCGTGGAGACGGCCGGGACGCCCTTGTTGAACCTTGGCGAAGTCCTCACCACCATTTCCACCGGGCGAGGAAACGGGCGGTAACATCCCCGCATTCATCTTCGATGGCGGCGTGGGGGAGGGAGAGGGGGCGAGGAGGAATGGAGGGTGGCGGCGCGTGGGCGGGGGGAGAGGCTAGGAGCGCTGGGCGGCGCACGACGCCGGGGAAGGCTCCCGTGCGGAGCGGTGGAGAGGCGGGAGTGAAGGAGTCAAGCAAAGATAGGCGAATTTTACGACGCGATATATATATATATATACTAGTGCTAGGGGGCGCTTGCGTGTTCTGTGGAAACAATGGACCGACAGTGTTTAATGGCACCGAGAGTCTCGAGATAGTCATAGTAGTTCTTGTTCTTGCATAACATGAACTATAACATGAACTTACTTGGTTTGTGATAGAGCCGGGTGCCACCAAAAGCATTGATAATATGCATACATAAAAAATACAAACCGTGATCGCTAAGGTCCCGAAACGCCGAACACAACTATCATACGAGTAAGGGCTAAGTCAGGTTTCACCTCAACACAACAAGTGTTTAGGGCACACCCTCGGGCGCATGATGATACAACATTTTGTTCTTGCATAACCTAAATCTAGCGAACCACAACAAAGGATAAAGTCATGCGGGCATGAAATCATTGCAACTCCAATTGGTAATGCCGGGATGGATACGACCAACTTGATACAAAATATAATACATTACAGATACATTGATCTCAAGTAAGCAAACAATATACCATTGTTCATATTCATGGGGCATCCCTCACATGACAACTCGATGCAAAAAAATGTAATCTTCGCTTTAGGGAGCGTGTTAGGTAGTAGTCGTGAAGATGAAGCAAGTGTCGCTAGGCAGCACAAAATCAAGTCCTTGAAAAACAAATCTAGGGCCCAATTTTCTTCTGTGCATACAAAAAGTAGACCATGAAGCATCCCACACCCACATAACCCCGATGCGTAAGTTCACAAATGGAGACGAAACACTTCCGGGGATTTTTTTTAGCTATCTCTTTACCATACTTTGCATTGCTCGAGCCATTTTTCTCAAGTACCAAGCAACGGATCTACCCGCATAGAACCAAATTAAAAGTATGTTATAAATGGTAGAGAATGTAGGCTGTGATAGCACATTACAATTCTCGAATTAGTATGTAAATAATTTTCGCCTTAACATGCATGATGCATCAGGGCTGATGTAAAACAAGAAAGGCATGTATGCAACAATAGAATTAAATATAGCTATTTGTGTCCCGTGCCGCGTGAAACACAAGATTCTATTTATTGCAACCGCAGAATGCAGACAACACAAAGACAAGCAACAGGGATCGGCTCACCAAAATTATCGATTCAAATTGAAATAAATGGAATAAAAATGGTTTGACTACCTCTAGAGAAGACATGTAACTAACGCATGGATACGATATATATGTGAAAAGCTAATTTTGCAAATATACACTGGGCAACAGAGGTTCAACCATATGGCTTTTGCTTGTTGGTGTGAATCTAATGCTCACAAATTGCTATAAAGGAAAGCCACACGAGTAAAACAGATGTCTTAAAATTGAGGACCTAGTGTCTGTAGTACCAGCACATAGTTTATCTATGCAACATCAATACTTGCCGGTTCGACAAATTTCCATGTATGTAAATCATTATGTATGAAGTATAGCAAAATAAACTTATAATAGTCATTGTGCTATTAAACCCACTTCTTGCTGCTATAGTTAACCTACCTTGCTACTATTCCATCTCAATAAACAATGCAGATGACTAATTGCTTTTGCTAGACTGTCCCAAACACCTCCTTGTCGCTATTGCTAACCTGCCTTTGCTAATACTTACCGTCCAACAAAAAAAATTAGCAAGCAAAAGCCAAAACCGCACATGTGAAAGGACTATAATTTTGTCACCGTTTGCAACTCAAATTAAGCCATTTTCATAAGCTTAGTGGTAAATTTACCAAGAGGTCGAATAAAACTAATTGGCATAAACATAACCAAATCCATCCAATGTAACTATTCCCCACTGCAACAAACAAAAACTAACTTGAACCCAATTTATAATACCTAACCAGGAAGCAAATCGAAAAATAACTCAACTAAACCAGAAATGCGCACAACAGAAATGCAATCTAATAACTAAAAGCTTCAATTATATGTAGAACTGCCACTGAAGAGGAACCATACCGGTAGGCACAAACCAGAGGCCTAGCATAGCTCCTCCACACCATAGATGTAGCACCCCCTTGAATCCCCTTCAAAGAACGAGATTTAAGCATTAGGTAACTACACGTAAAAAATCAGACCCAAAGCTATATAAGAATAGCGAATCTGGCCATATATTTTGCCGTGCTATATTAGGCAACTAAAATTTATCATATTTTGCAATGCTATGTTAGGTTAATTCATAGGTAACTACAGTCCAACCACGAAAGTGACAATGTTCAGGTTATTACCTTGTTGCAAACCAACCTTAAATTGAAATGGGAGTGTTCTATAAAGTCGATGCCAATTCAGGGAATTGTTCTTAATACTCACATGAAAACCTACAAAAGTGTTGACACCAATTCATGAATTGGACATTAGATTTCTTCGCTATAAAATGTAAATACAAAGCAAAAATGCTAATGAACAAGTGGCATACATATGAAAAATGAAAGCCCCTTTAAATGTTGAATTAAACATCCACTTAGTCGGCATTTTTCATAGGACCAACTTCTTATCAAGATCCTAAATGCCAATACCCCAAGAATATGCAATTATTTCAATACTTGCCACATTTAATCCTAGATAACTAAGTCGGTGAAGATAGAATAAAAAAAAAAAAACCGAAAAGCAATCTCTTTGTATGGTATGGCTCGTAAAATATGGCCTTGGAATATTCTTAGATGCAATACTTCTTAACGACCGTCCATTAGCAATACATATGGTCACTTGCTAACACAAAGGACAAATTTCAGATCAAGACATAGTTGTTTACATGCATGAAGAAGTGCACCATTGAGTAGACATCAACGTCTTGCATACCTTCAATATCCGTACAACATTCGGATATTGCTTTGTTTCACATCTGCACCGAGAAAGGCAAGCCCGGGGGATGGATTCACTTCAAGCCCCGTCCCGATACGCTCTCTGGCGGATTCGGGAAGCAAAGGGCCACCGCCGCCTCTTCACCGCAAGATGCCCCATACGATGTGGAAATACAAATTCTTCTTCATCGATCCATTTTTGTCTCTGATTTTTTTGTCTTGGCTCATATCGATTGTTTAGTTGTTTAAAAAATTTAAGATAACTCACCCCATTGCACCGGATGAAGATGGCCAAGCTAGAGGTGGAGAATGAGCTCCAAGCAAGGGAACTAGTAGGCCGACAAGCACTACAAGATTTTCGGTCTAATGCAACGCCGACAAAGTGTAGCAATATAGCCAAAAATGGTAGCAAAAAGTACTATTGCTACCTTTTTCATTTGGTTAAAAGTCGTTGCACTTGTGACGGTAGCAATAGCATGTTGCAACAGTTTATGTTTTTGTAGCAATACACAATCCCTCTATTGCAACACTTTCATGCTTTGCAACACATATTGGGTGTTGGGATAGGATCAATAGCAACCACTATGGGTGTGGCAATAGTATCAATTGCTACGAACTAGGTGTTGCTAGCTATGCCTATTGCTACATGATAGTCTTGTAGCAAAAAAGTGTAATAGCAACACAAGATTAGTGTTGCAATCATCGCATTGCCACGGTGAAAAAGCATCGCGAGAGAACGTGCTATTGCCACAATACCCTACATGGTTGCAATAGGGCAAACAAGTTATTGTCACGTTACTTAGGTTGGTTGCTATAGATAGCTACTCTATTGCCACATCTAGGTTGGTTGCTACAGATATACCCTCTATTGCCAATGTTACGTAAAAAAAAAATAGTTGCAAAAGGTGGGTCTTCTATTACCACCGCCGTATCTATTGTAGTTGCAAGAGATAGTTCACATGTTGCCACGCTAAAACGTGTAGTTGCTATAGCTCAACATCCCTGTTAACACGACCATATATTGCAACGCCATTTGGTTTGCTTGTTATTGTATATTGCAACGCCAAATGGATATGATAATAATTCATGTTGCAACCCTTTGTTTGGTAGCTTAAATCAATAATCGCGCAATGACAAATATATAATGAATGAAGCATCAACATCCATTAAAAGGAAATATAATTTGTTCGCACAAATCTTTCATGAAACACCCAATGTCAAAGTAAACGAGAACATGTACAAAACCATTGGTACAACACATAATGCATCCAACACAATACTGTTTGATCTCATTCGAATTATATGACCAATATGTCTAAAGCAGCAGCCAAGGTTGCCTTAATATGTATCTTGACCATCGTCCCACCATTCGCATGCTTAACTCAAGCTTCCTCCTGAGAAAATCATTGACATGCATTAGTTAAACTAAAATTCTAAAGTTAATTAATTAGGCCAAAAAAAATAGTCCTAGACACTACATTATCTCAAATCTGTTCAGAGAACATGCAAAATTTGTCAGCAATTTAAACTTTATCATGTAAATAAAGGCGCCCCTGTTCATTGGATGGCTGGATAGCAGCGTGTACAAGGACTCTTGTCCACTGAATGGCTGGACAACATAGTGTGTGCTAAAGATAGCAACATGTACTGCTTCATGATCAATGCATCTAGCATGAATACACGAGTAAAGAGCAGAGCTGTAGAAGTTGAAAGAAGAGCATTTGTAAATAACTAAATAAGTAATAATTCTTTATAAGAGATTAGATAAGAGAAAAGTTTGCGTACATGATTGCAGAAAAGTTTCCTACACTTAGTAAATAATAATGATTCTGAATAGCATGTGTCTTAATTGCTAGGTGAAAACTAACACATCAAAACCAAATTGCTTACCTACTGGACGTGACCTTCAACACAGCAAAAGAACGCAAACCTTGTTCAGTAGCCGCAGCTTGTTTTTAGCTGCTAGTTGTTCCCCGCGGCTTGTGATCAGTCCACGTGGTTGCCTTTGTATTATTGTTATGCTACAAACTTATAGTTACAGAAATAACAGGCTTTAGTTTTTGCTTTTTAGATGGATCGTCTGAAATAACTGGCTTTAGTTTTTGCTTTTTTTAGATGAGATCGCCTCAAGTATTGTCCTTTATGAATGAGCAGATAAAAATTATATAGTCAATGTTTTTTTTGGAAATCATTCTTGTCCCGCTTGCATGCCTGCACAGCCGGTGGGTTAGCTTGGTTATTTTACATTTTACTATAACAGATACTGAAGGCATGCTCAATATCTAAATGTCTACCTTGGTGAAATCAGAAATAGCAGAATCCAATTCTCTTTGGAATGCATAAGTTGTACCCCTTCCAATCAATGCCTCAGGATAAGTGGCAAATTATCTAGAAGGCCAGTGGCAAATTATCAGGATAACAGGATACATGATGAAGCAAAAATCATGGTAACAGATCAAAACCAGACAAAAATGGATATCGCTTGGTTGTACCAAATAAATTGAGAAAACAAAATAAACAAATGGGAACACCACCTATTCAGTAAATCATATAACCTGATGATAAAAGATTGTGTATTTATGAAAATGGACAATTAGAATAATTGTTCACCAAAAAATCAGTTCTTAATTTCTTATTGCCACCGGTAGTAAATATAAATTAGCAGCATGAAAATATATTGTTACAGAGTTATAAAAACTCGCTCCAAGCAATATTGGTTGCCCATGTACTCAATGTATCTATAAGATCTCCATATGAATTGAGATTAGATACACCTTTTAAATTTTTATAATACAAACCGATTAGAGACTATTTGTCAAGGCAAAATTAGCATGGAATTGAAGCAACCATGAAGCCAAGAACTGATTCAATAAATATGAGACGTGTTCAATCAAGTTCCATGGCGTCATAATCACTAAATATTCAAGTCACCAAACTATTGTATAGCTAATTAAACTCATGTGGAATCATAAGAATAAACTAACTGAACTTATGTTGGAATCATGAGAAATTACTTAAACCAAATTATTCTGGAACTTAAGTAGTGGCCAATATTAGCAAGGTTGTAGAACATGTCAAGAATCAGTCTGACACATCCTATGGTCCTGGATCTTTCATACCTGCAGCCGGATTTTATTTCCACCTCGTCGCAGCCCAACTCCAGCCTTTTCTCAAGCTGGTAGTGTCATGCAATCTAGTAGGTGCAAAAGGAAATCGGAAAAGGTAAAAGGATTGACTTCACACAAAAACACATTCAGTTTAATATTTATAAGCTTGCAGTGGAATTAATTATCTGCTGTAATTATGTAGAGAAATTAAAACTTTTCTTAAGCATATCCAACAAAGTGCAGTACACAGGTTTGTCATGCTGTCGGATTTAAGGATCCAAAGATTTCAGCGGTCGCATCTTGGTTTCTGCTCTTTTCTTTTAGTTGATGTGCGAGGCAGTATTAACATCATAATCTAGGGAGGAGAAGATGGCCCTGATTTCCACAAACAGATTGGTACTCCAGGATGCTACGAATCGCCAGACCAAAACCCGATTCAATCAAACCTGATCTAGGGAGGATAGACAAGAACGGACGATTACCTGCGAGAACTTGGTCTGTAGCTGCGGTTGACGTCCTCGAAGGTGTGGCGGAGGTTGGCCAGGCTCACCGGCGGTGGGTTACAGCGGCGGCAGGGGCCCTGGTGGCTGGGACGGGGGTTGGGGAGCGGGCTGGGGTGGCAGCAGTCTGGAGCGGCGGCTGCCTCTCCGATCTGCTTCCTCCTCACCGGGACCCGCGCCCGCCTCACCGGATCCGCGCGAAGACCCGCGCCTCGACCATGGCGTGCCGCTCCCTTTGCCATGGTTCGGAGGTTGCCGCTCGACCATGGCGTGCACACCTCGATCAACATCGGCACATGATGTGTGCCACTATCTGCAGGTTGCTGGGGCTTCGGTTTCGCAAACGGAGGGATACGTAGAAGGATGGGATCTACGGCCGCCGCAACTGGCGATACTTAGAATGGGTCCTGTGGTACTGTGGTATTGGGAGCTAGGGTTTGGCCAAGGATCTCAACCGTTCGATCAAGAGATGGATGGCAGATGGCAGATGGCAGCTGAGAGCCTGATTTTAGTGGGGCTTGTGGGAGCTATTGGCCCATCTCGCATGTTGGGCTGATTTAAAATTTTGAATTTTAAATTAACATATTCAAACAAAACTTTGAGATACAAAATGATTACAATAGGAAAAGCGGTCGACATCAATATTATAGAACTCATCAAGATCTACAAATTTTTTTTTGGTCAATTATCCATCGGGGAGTTTCTTTGAATGATTAAAAATTTAAATTTCAAAATTTAATATTTTCAAACAAAAATTTGGGTGAGTAAATGACTTCAAATGGAAAAGATACTAAACCAAAATATTTTGGCTCCATAATCATCCCATAAAAATTCAAGTGATTTCGACAAAGTGTTGTTGCACATTCATCGCAAAAAGCATACATAGCTCACATAGTCCTATATGACTAAGTGAGAGACGTTCGTGGTTGTGATGAATATATAGTACAACTTTGTCGAAAACATTTATGGAGCCAAAAATATATTGTTATGTGAATATGTGGAATTTTCTCACCAAGTTTAGATATCATTACAAATATTTATTGAATTACTAAGGAATACAAGTTAAAATACCATAAAGTGGCTACAAATTCTAAAAACTTGCATAACCACATGATTTTGGTGTACAAATATCACATAAAAATTCAAGTGATTTACAACAAAGTGTTGTTACACATCCGTCGTAAAGGCATACATGGCTCACATAGTCATATATGACTAAGTGAGAGATGTTCCTCGTTGTGAAAGGAGGTATAATATACTTTGTCGAAATCATTTGAAACTTTTATGGGATGGTTATAGAGCCAAATTATGTTGTTGTGTGAATCTATGGAATTTTTTTGACCAAGTTTAGTTATTACTATAATTATTTATTGAATTGCAAAGGAATAAATGTTAAAATACCATAAAGTGGCTAAAAAAATCTAAAAACTTGCATAGGCATATGATTTTGCTTTGTATAAGCATGACATAAAAAAAACCAAGTGATTTTGACAAAGTGTTGTTGTACATCCATCGCAAAAAGCATACATGGTCCACGTAGTCATGTATGACTTAGTGAGAGATGTTTGTGGTACTAAAGGATGTATAGGCAGTTTGTCTAAATCATTTGAAACTTTTATGGAATGGTTATAGATCCAAAATATGTTATTATGTGAATCTGTGGAATTTTTTAGCTAAGTTTAGTCATTATTGTAATTATTTATTGGATTGAAAAGGAATAAATGTTAAAATACCATAAAGTGGTTAGGAAAATCTAAAAACTTGAATGGCCACGTGATTTTGGTGTATAAACATCACATAATAAAATCATGTGATTTTGGTGCAAAGGCATAAACATACATGGCTCACAAAGTCCTATATTACTAAGTGAAATATTTGATACTCCTCCGTCCCAAAATAAATGTAATTTTTTGACTTTTACAAAACCGTGTTTGACCATTCGCCTTATTTAACTTTCTTCTACAAATATTATCACTTTTGTTATGACTTATACATAACAAAACGATATTTTAACAACATAATTTGTTTTATAATTTAAATAAAATTTTTTGAATAACACGAAAGTGGTCAAACATAATTTTTAAAAAGTCAAAGAATTGCGTTTTATTTTTGTATGGAGGGAGTAGGTCATAAATTACTCCATCCGTCTCAAAATAATTCATCATGTTGACTTTAAGATGTCATGTTTGACCGCCGCTTTATTCAAATTTTTTATATAAACATCATCCATTTTGATGTGACATATTTTATTATTAGAGATACTTTAATAATAATTTATTTATTTTCTAAATTGTATAAATAATTTGAATAAGACGAAATCAAAACATGATGTCTTAAAGTAAATATGGTGAATTATTTTTTGAGACGGAGGAAGTATGTTTCAAATGATTTTAGACTTTTTTGGCGGGCGCACAGGCGGCATTGTAAAACTGAGCGCGCCAAAAGTCGAAGGCCCACACGACAGAGAGACATGGAAAAAAAAAAGCGCGGACAGAGGGCGCCTCCCCGCCTGTCACTCAAATCTCCTGTCGTGCCTCTTTCCTCAAATCTCCCAACCTTTCCTCTCTTTCCCATTCCATTCGTCACTCCCCACCACCATCGACTCCCTCGCAGGTCACCGCCGACGTGCACTCCCTCGTATGTTGCCGCCGCCACTAGGGCCCTTCTGGGCAAGTCGTTCTACTGCTGACGCAAAAACGCCGTAAGCTCGTAACCCTGGGCCCTTCCACCGCTTTGGCTGATGATATGTGCTCCGCCGGCAGGCAGCGCCGCCGCCTGGAGTCATCTGTGCCTAACACCCATGACATAGCGCCTCCCTTTGCCAGGTCTCGAGGTCCCCTTCGCCGTCGACTGGCGCCCAACAGGTATGTTCGCCCCTTCTCATCTTTGCTGCCGTTCGAAATCGAGCACCCAAACCCTAAAGCAAGCTAGCTGTATTCGGTTCGGATCTGAAGCGATTACAAGTGTATTCTGCTCGAACAGTAGTAATTCATTTTGTTTCTTGGCGATCGAGGTTCCATCAGAGAACCACACCATGAGCCTTCAGGAAATATGAGGTGTACATTGTTTTGTCTGGACAGACTTTACTCCTCGGTTCCCATCATTTTGTTCAGTGCACTGACTATTGTACTTTATTATGATGAACCTTTCAAAATTTATCCTTATTTACAATCCAGTAGTCCACTTTTTTTTTTTTTTATTTGGATCCATGTTGTGTTCTGCAGGTTGTAACAGTTGGAAAGTTTCAAAGAGGTGGAGCCTTCAACGTGATCCCTGATTCAGTTACTATAGGTGGCACATTCCGAGCCTTTCTGAAAGAGAGTTTTAATCAACTGAAGTTGCAAATTGAAGAGGTAAGAGCAATTATTTGGGAATTTTGTGTTACTCTGTCAGCAGTCGATTCTTAATTAGTTTCTGCTGTTATGTTCTCTTAGACGAAAATAAAGGATTCAATGTGCTCTTTGGACCACTGATTAAATATTGTTTCCTATCGCTAATTTAGTTTCTGGACTGTCTTTTTAGATCATCGTAACTCATGTCTTGAAGCCTCAACGAGAAGCTGAGAAGGTGAGGTATCTTTATTAGCCTTAGATCCTATTCGGTCGTAAATGTCATGAGTGGTCTGGATTATGTTTTAGTATATTCCATTTTAACTTTTCAGATTGCAACAATTAAAGCTTAGATGGGAGATGGTGAAGCTCAGTGTTGGTTTGACAATAATTCAGTTTTTTTTTTCAATCTGACAGGATGCTTATGAGATCGGTATACCATGGTACCCTTTTTGACAACGTAATGTTTTCCGATTATATCGTTCTTTTTTTCCTCTTTGTTCTTCCGCATAGATCTGGATCAATTTGGCATTGCTTGAATTCTATTTTTGGGAATTCTTGTTATCCGGTGTAGAATTGATGCGGGGGCGCTGAAGTCTGCACTTTATAGTCTGATGCATACTTGGCACACTGGCACGATTAAATGGTTTCATGGTTTACTTCTGAAAATAATATGGATAGCTTGTTATTGAGCAGCAGATCTTATTCTCTCTGTCATATCCTGTTGCCAAGTATATTTGGGAGGATGGGGGTTTTACCTTAGCACTCTGAAAACTGAGAAGGTATCTGAAGATGGGGAGAATGATAGACTTAAATTCTTTGTTGCTGTTCCTAGTCTTATACTTCTTACCTGGATATGGACACACAAGTGTTGGAAGCCGACTCACGCTTGGGTATCCTACTCAGCATGATTTTACTGGACTTCCTAAATGTAACTTGGAGTCCAACTTGGGTGTGAAGAGTCTGATTAACCAAATATAAATGTTCTCTCAATGTCCAAGTTGGGTGTAGTTATGGAAACTTACCGAATGTCCTAGGAAGTAAAGAAAAAAAATAAATGCCAAATATTGGTGCTTAGTCTTTTCACCAATAGTATTTCTGTCTTTTTTGAATATAGAGAAGGGAACTGGTGGACAACCACATAAGCATAATCTTCAGATGTTGGATTGATAATGCTTCATAAGTTAAACAGTGTGTTTGACATCGTATCTGAAAAGATTGGATATTCTCCAACCATAAAGGGGAAGATGTGACTTGTTTTTTTCTTAGCATAGCACAAATACACTTCTTGATATGATTTATCTGTATCTTTTGAGAGGATGGAATCTCATCAATTTTAGTAGTCTATTATGATCATATCTGTATCTTTTGAAAGGGTATGCATAAGAAGGAAATTTGTTCTTTTAACATTTGAAATTGATACATGTGTTGCCTAACAATGCCAATTCTTGAAAAGGATATCTATCTATAAGGAAGTTTATTCTTGTAACACCTAAAATTGATGGCTGTGTAACTGATCTCGAAGAGTGAGTTACAATTTCCTGAACTAGAGCTTCATCTTGTTATGCTGGAAGGCAATTTTTGGCATTTCACTTTATTGCTAGTTCTTTTGTTGGAAATGAACATTGTATCCACCCAGGTAGTCTTATATACATTTCTTTTACCAGGGACCACACTCTGATTTTACTGGGCCAAATTGTGGGAGTACAGCCTGTGTAGCATTAATCAGAAATAGGCAACACGTTGTGGGAAATGCTGGTGACAGCTTATTTTCTGTACTTATGGTGTCAGCTTATCTATGTAATTTGCCATCTTGTTTTAACGGGGATGCAAAAATAAAGCAAGTGGATGGAAGTGTCAAAAAAAAAAAAAAAAAAAAGGCAAGTGGATGGAAATGCTGACATTATCACCTGCTTCAAAAACTTTCAGAGCAGAGAATCTAAATGACATTCTGATTACATCAGTAAAGATTAAAATATAGAAACAGCTATTAAATTGTCATAGACACAATCTCTATGGCTGAGAAAGGAAACCTTATTTCCTGCTAGTCTGTTAGTTAAATTAATCTACAGAAGTTCAGTGTACTACTGCTATGAATTTATCCTAAGAAATCTGCCTAGGCAAATCCAACTTCATTTTCTTCTGCTTCTTTCATGCAGTTAGAACTAGTGGGATCCATAGATCAAGATGGAGCAGGCGTGGTGATACTTCTGTTGTCATTTTGGTCTCCCTTTGCTTTGCTATTCTTGAACTTTTGTCCAGTCAGGCGCCATGTCCTAGGTCAGCTAACATTCTGAACCTTGTTATTTGGAATCTTCAGGTTTTTTACCAGTTCTAGCTCATCCTCATTAAGTGTTGTGACTGTTGTTGGTTTGCTTGAACTGGATTCCTCCATGTTGTGAGAAACCTAAGAGCATAGGATATGTTTTTTTTTTCCAGAATATAAGCTGTAACATGTGCAATATATAAAATGTTACATAGAATAGTGACTGCTGCCCTTATGCAGGAGGCATAGATGGATTATTGTTGTCATGTGTGAGAAGGGAAAGTTTAGTAGTTAGTATCAGGGCAAAGGTTTCAGTCTGTGTCTTTATTTCAGATATTCCCGTCTAGTGTACTAGCAGCTATTTTATATTTTTTATTGATTATGTTTATTTCTTATTGTTTTCAACTTCTGTGCAGCCAAGTATGCTAAGGGAGAGGGAACATGTTGAATTAACGCTTGTACTTGATTATGTATATTTCTTACGAGTATCCTTAGTCACGAGTTAGACACATACCGAGTATGTGCTAATCTCTGATTTTTCATGTGTGTGCAGGGAGGCAAGAATATCTGAAAAGAACATAGAACTGATGCACTTGTGGTCTTTTTATGGTGACGGCTTCCCTTATGCATGAGGCAAGAAGATCCAAAAGCAGTCAGAATGGATGAAGGCTTTTCATTGTATATATGATCTTTGAGCACTGTTTTTCTTTTCTTTAATCCAATTTGTATTTCGTTTGTGAATAATTATTAATCAAGTATATCAATTAATGTATCTCGGTTTGTTATATACATATATGTGCTGATATGGGCTGGATTGTGTGCTGAGAATTTGTATGGGCTAGAAAAATATGGGCTGAAAAACTAAAAACTGGACAGGCCAAAAATAATCGAAAAGCTGGCTGAGTGAGCCCAGGCCGACCTAAATTTTGAAAAAAAAAAAAATGCTAACGCATGCTGTTGCCACGTCAGATTCCACCTCACGAAGCTGGCATTGCAGTGATGATGTGGAACAATGCCCATGACCTTTAATTTTGTCACTATACATTGTAGTCGTTGCCTCTGCCCTCTCCAAGTGACCCTCGACGTGCCTCTACAGCCACCACGCCGATGGGGAACACTTAGACGAGGCGACGGCGCCGATCAAGTTCGGAGCGTGACTGTTGTGGGCCAAGTCGAGTTTGTGGGCCACGGCCGATCAACAACTACGCCGATCGTGCACCCGGCTCCTCACGCGCCTTGGCTCCCTGGTCTAGCCCGGTCGTGTCTACAGCTCGCTGGCACACGATACATACGCCGCTACAAGGCCCACGATACATATGCGCTACAAGGCAAACGATATATACGCCGCTTACAAGGCCCAACCCGAATCGGCATCCTCCTAGGTCTCGTTGCAATAAGCATGTAATAGTTGCAACTCCAAAACAACGATGCAATTGAGCACCACTTTTGCTTCGTCCACATAGAGTTCTCGTTGCAATAAGCATGTATCGGTTGCAACTCCAACAAAGCGTTGCAATTCAGAACCACTTTTGCTTCGCCCTCTCGAGTCCTTGTTGCAATACGTTGTCGCAGATTGCAACTCCACAAAATAGTTGCAATTGAGAACAACTTTTGCTTCGTCATCAAAGTTCTCGTTGCATTAAACATGTAGCTATCGCCACCCCAAAAAACCCGTAGCAATAGTCACAACCAAATGCAACTAACGCAAAAGTAGTTGCATTACTACCATAAAATTGCAACCAAAATCAATACTACCGCAACGCTTTTTCACCGCTGCAATATCGCCACCAATTGCAACAAAGAGTTGCAACCCCTTAGCAATCGTTGTATTACAAGTGCCTATAGCTACCATTTGTTGGAAATCGTTGCAATACAACCATCTCTAGCAACCAAAGTTTCGGGCGTTGCAATTCGGAGGCGTTGAATTAGACCGAAAATCTTGTAGTGAAGGGGCGCACACCGCCGTGGTTGCAAAGCTCATGAATGAACACGCCACCGCGATGGTTGCCAAGCTCAACCAGATGAGCCGATGAGGCGTTTACCAAAGAAGTTGTGGACATTTTCTTTTTCTCGGCCTCCTCCCCATCCTTTTATAATCTCCCACGTAGGTCTTTGTGTTTGTACCTAGGTGTCCTAGGATGAATCGAAAAGGTATAAGACAATAAAATTATTGAGCAATGTTGTACAAGGTTAGATAGCACGAGTCACAATGATATGCGGGACAAAACAAAACCTTTTAGAGCCATTCAAAAAAACCTTCAAAAAAAAGGAAGGATAATGCACTTCACAATCTAGATTTTGGTGCTTACCCAAGAAGATGTGCTTCTCTTGCAACATCTTTTTCGGCCTCCGCTTGCGAGAACACCCAGAGATCCGAGCGGCCGAACGCCGCGATAAACGCCTCGTTCACCGCCCGCTCCCCACGCCGGTCGGGATCCCCGATCGGAAGTCAAGACGATGGCGCGACATCGCCAGTAGCCACCACCGTGAGGCCCCCGCCGCGGACCCAAGATCTGCAACCACCGAACAAAAACTTCAGATTTGTTGTTTCTAGAACCACCGGAAAAACCAAATCTAGCTAAATGGATGTGATAAAAGAGGTGCACCCGGATGGAGATGAAGGCGAGAGGCGAGGCGTATTACACTGTCGGACCGCTCTCTACTCTTGTTTGGTTCTCGAGAAGAGTTTGGAAGTGAGCGTAAGAGGGGAGAAGAGTAGTAGTACTACTACTAGTATATAGTTGGAGTATGGGAGAAGGAAGAGGCCAGAGAGACTGCGAGAGAAACAGAGAGAGACAATATGTGTACTAGTAGTACTACTACTACTGCAGAGTGTTCAGACACCATATGGCCCCATGGGCACCCGCCCCCGGTAATAATGTACTCCATGGCCCCATGGCCCCATGGTTTTGCATCTTACTTATCTCCAAACTAGTACTTCAAATTTCAAATCTTAACTCTTCAAATATTTGAAATTCAACTTTCAAATAATATCCACCAAACGTGACAAAAAAGTAGTACTCCGTTTCAAATTATAGTTCGTTTGACTTTTTTTTTACCTCAAGTCTCACCACTCGTCTTATTCAAAAAAATTTGTGCAAAAAAACAAATCAAGTTTAAGTCATTCTTAAAGAACATTTGATAATAAAGCATGCCACAACAAAAGAAGTGATATTTTGCATAAAATTTTGAATAAGATGAGTGGTCAAAGTTAGGGTTGAAAAAAAGTAAAATGACCTACAATTTGGAATGGATTAGCAAAGAAGAATACAATAGGTTGACACATCATTATTTTTTACAAAATCATAGAAAGAAAAATCATCACATCCGGAGTTACGATGAGGGAGAAAGACCGCCAAGTTGTAACCATAGATTAATAAAAAGAAAAAGAAAAATTAGGGTTCTTGAGCCCCGGAGGTCTCCGACATGGCGGCACACCGGCGTCTTGCGGATGTCACCGGGAGATGAGGCCTCTAGCGATGGGAGGACCACCACCGTGATCCCCGAGAACCTAGCATTCCTATCTTTGCTATCGAATGAGCGGGTTTAGGCGGTACCAAGTTTGACGCCGACGGTGGCGGGCGGGCACGGCGGAGCGAGGGGGAAGCGACACTCCGCCGACGAGGACCGCCGAGGTTAAATGGACGGGATGGAAAGCATCGAAACGCAGTGTAGACGCTTCAAGACTCGAGCGATGCGGGGGGCGGGACCGGGAGGGGTTGCCGCCGTGGAGAACCATTGAACGCGGGCGGCGTGAACCGGCCGGACACTGGCGGCGGCATTCCAAGGCGCCGGCAACGGCACAGGCATAGCTAGCAACGCCGAGGTGCTCGCGACGGCCATGGTCGCATGGTCGCGGGCGGCGGTCATCGCAAACATGAATGAATATAACATGAATTACCACATAATCATCCATCACGCACCAAAAGTAAGATATAGATCACATAATGCAATGCATGGGTGCATTGTCGCCATCATCAACATATACATAGATTCATGCGAGTCCACTCGCTTCATGCCCACCCCGCTTGCACAAACAACCTCCTACACTGCCGCGATCCTACACTCCTCGCCGCGATGGAGTGCCGCCGCCACGCCCCTCCACCCACCGGCCGATGGCGCCGCACGCGTTCTCGCCTCTTCGCACTAATGCCCGTCGGCGAGGCGCCGTTTGGGCCGAGGAGGAAGATGCGGCCTCACCGCATGCAAATGTTGACGCTTTCTTAACGCATTACGGATAAATCCGCAAGCGCACGGAATTGTCGTTGCGACTTTCACCCGAAAATATTCAGGGTATCGTGATTTTCCACGCGGAACGGATGTACTCTCTCCTAACTAGTTCGCCAAGGATGCACAAGACCAAAGATGGGGAGGATTAGCGAGAAGGATCCCTACACCTTTAATGTCTATGGTTAGCCGCCCGGAGCTACTTGTTCACTTCGGGCACCGCCCACACCCATCCGTGCAAAGTGTGTCCGCAATTAGCACCGCGCCACACCCGAACGTGGGGGATTTCAAGGGACGTATAAGGCTTGTCACGACCAAGCCGCCTACCCCCTCAACCGTGGGATGCGCCACAAAAGGTAGAAAACCGCTAGCCCAAACACCACGCTTCACGCTTAGTGATTATCACTCTAGTGTTTGCCGGGTTCCCTGGTCAAAGGGTCCCACCACTAGAGTTCCGCTCCCGAAGGAACGACTACCGATCCCGCAAAACAAGTAGATAAATCGTGGATAAACAAAAGACAATAAAGATTATCGAACCGTGGAAGCTTACTTAGCCAAGATCCCGTTAAGGAGCCAAGTCTCAATCCACCGAGGTACAAGGTTGGGGAGACACCGACAAGTCCGGTGCTTCCCCGCTCTCGACCCTTCACATCTCTCCTCCGCCGATCTCTCTACTACTAATTAGGGGCCTAAGCCCATTGGAGTGAAGGGGTAGAGTAGAGGGGAGAGCTCTCTTAGAGGAGAGGGAGAGACTCTTCCTTGGAATGGTGTGTGTGTTGAATGAGGGGAGAGAGCCTCCTTTTATAGGTAGAGGAGAGGGGGGCTCTTTGGAAGATGGCCATCCCCACATGGAAGGACCAAAACCGACCTAGGAATACCTTCTAAATCGCCAAACCGACCATCCAACGCCGGTAGTGCCCGCTTTGGAAGGTAATGAACCGCCCCCCGGTGCCGGGCCCGAAGCCGCCTCGGGGAAGGGTGCGGCCGCACCTTGGGGTGCTGGCGCACCCTCCCCGGGTCCTAAAAAATTCAAGCTTTGGCGGGGTGGCGTTGTTGGGCCTGAAAAGTTGTAGGGCGAGGCGTTGGCTCGGCCCGCTTCTTCGTGTTTGGTCCATTTCTCCCTTGGGCTTGATGTTCTTCGAATGCGCTTTCCCGGGAGGCGCCTTTTGGTGCATTTTCACTTGTTTCTTATATAAATCTGCATAATAATAATTTGGACACTACAAGTGGAAATATATTAGTTGTAAATGTGTATGAGTATAAAAGGTATAGTTTTACTCCCTTTATGGTAGTAAGTTGACGGGAAAAAATATGTCGTTGGTGACCAGTCAACAAACTCCCCAAGCTTACCCTTTGCGGCGTCCTCGAGCAAAAAGATAAGTACTTGGTTGTCGATCGGGAGTTGCTACTATGCCGACATTACGTTTCACAAGTGCCGTGGTTATAATAAGATTTTCTACTAGAGTTTGAATAAAATGGCACATCTTTTTCTCGCCCTTTATTACCTTTCATCGTAGCGGGGCTTTTTAGCTTTTCTCAAAGTCTTGGGCGGTTGCCGATAGAACGGTTATAACGTAAATACTTATCATTCATCCTTTCGATCAACTTTTTATCCGGATTTATTTATTTAGATTTTTTTCCGAGAAAGTATGGGCTTTATTATTATTATATATATTTCTTGGAGAGGTGGGCTCTACTAAGCCCTAGACTTTTGTCTTTTATTTCCTCTCTCTTTTTTTCCCTTTTTTTTTTTTTTGGAGATGTGGACTCTACTCGCCCTCGGACACATGTCCATTTTTCATCTCTTTTCTTTCTTTCTTTCTTTTCTTTTTTAGCATAGCCCATATCTTTTCTCTTTTCAAATTAGATTCCTGGATGTCAAGTTTCTCTTTTTGGATGAAATCATAGCAAATCTATTTGTACCATATCATACTTGGCAACAACTTAGACTAGATAGAGCTTATGCAACCCACATGAATCAGGTTTTTCAGGACAAGTTTTTAGACTTAGCCACTAAACCTAAACTTTAGAGAAATTTGAATTATAAACTAGGCAATGTGCAAATCATAAGACAGAGCAACTATTCATCATTTCAACAAGGGAATAAATCTAGACATTTTCATATCTCATATGTATAGGAATGGATTTTATTTATTTATATATTTTTTTAGCATAACTCATCATTTTATAAGATAGAGAATATAATCAAAATGTGAGATACACGTTACCTTTCTTGGAGTCCTCCCCAAGCTAGCTCTTTACTTACCTTTCATGGTTGTGCTAGCTTGTGCGCGTGCAAAGGATTTGAGTTGTGATTGGTCGCGTGGTTGGAGGCTCCCCCAAGCTTGCCTTTGATGTCATCGCAAAAATGGACAAGGAACCCGGGGTTGAAAGGTTTATCTCCTCTTCTTTTTTATTTCTCCCGCTCCTCTTCTCTTCCCTTTTTATTATTGTGAGACGTGAGAGTGAGAGTTGCACAAACCATCGCTTTGAAGAGGAAGGAGTTCATGGTAGTCTTTTCGTTTCGTCCCTTCTCCACCGTGAATTGCTCGATGATTGTGCATTGTGTTGGGGAGATCCCAGAAGTTTGTTCATTGTGTTTGAGAGATCTCCCCCACACTTGATCTTGTACCTGACTTTATTTAAAGAAGAAAACAAAGGAAAAGAAGAAAAAAAACACATGGCTCTATTGGTATGAATACCTTGGAGCCTTTATTGTGAGAATTTTATTTTATTTTATATTTTATTTATTTTTTTATTTGTTCACCATAACATCACTCAAGCAAGGCTAATCCTAAAGAAGTGGTGTAAGCATAGCCTTGATTTATCTCCAACATAAGATACTTCCATAGATCATGATAACAAAACTCTAAGCTCATTAACCAAGATCCAACGCCATGTTGAATTTTGATTAAAGGAGATCATTTTTAACCTAAGCACCACGCTTTAATTTAAAAGACCTATGGATGTATTACATGGGCCCATGTAGATACACCTAAACTCAAAGCATAAGTCATGGCATGAAAAGCATAAAAGTTTTGTTTTCATGGAGAAAAAAAAAAAGTGAGTGATCGAGTTGGTGAATATTTATTTCCTTTGCATACCCGGGTATACTTACCGACAACATTTTTGGATGTAGCATCGAAGTCGTTCTTTGCGTCTGCAAGGTGATGGCCCTCGCCAGTGCACCTCAAGACTAGGCCACACACACGTGTATATGGGCCATGGGTCTTGATGGTAGCCGCAAAGGATGAGAGACAAAACCCTTCTTGCTCGTGGAAGCAATGATGGGTGGAGTCGCAAAGACTTTTGGTATGTATCTTGACCATGCGGGGCCGGCCGCTCCTCTCTTCTCTTATTATATGTTTTTTTTTTATTTTATATATATGGTTTTTTTTACAACACTCTCTCTTTTTTTTTTTTTTTTTTTCTCTCTCTCTTTTTTTTTTTTTTCAAACCTCCCTTTTTTCAGCTTTTTTTTTTTTTTTTTCTTTTTTTTTTTTTTTCAGCAAAGGCAGGTGACATCATTTTTTTTTATTCACCATTTTTTTTTTATATGACGCCTTGGTAGATGGAACTTGAGGTTTTCACCATCTTTCCCCACACTTGGACTTCGTGCAAAAAGTCAAGTGTGCAAAGTCCGTCTCCTTTTGAGTGTGTTCCACCATCCATGGGCATCAAAGTTTTTTTTTTTTTGCCGATGTCGGCCCCATGCTTTCAAGCATCGCATGCCTCTTTTGATCTTCTTAATCGATCTCCACCTGAAATGGTTAGCGACAAGAATACCCGAAAGTGCATACTAATTTGATAACATGCTCTTGCTTTTTATTAAAAAGAGAAAAGAGAAAAAACTTTTGTTCTTTCTTTTTTTTTATGATAACAACAAGAGAGAATTATTCATCTTTTTTTTTACAATCCGGGTTATCTCCCCGGTGCTTTGTTTATGGTCGTAAGCTTGACCTTGGGAATTTCTTCTTGCGGCTATGAAAGGTGGTGAAATTCCCGCATTCACCACTAAAAAGTTGGCGTTTAAGCTTAAGTACGCAAGGTTAGTACCATCGTGCCACTACGATATCGACAAAACTTGTGATACACGAAGACATCCACAACCATCCTCTTGAAAAGTTTGTGAACGAGGATTAAGAGAAGGTTGGGGTCCTCGTAGGGGGCACGTGGTGAGAAGCAAGACAACCCTAGAGATCCAAAGAGGTGAGCATGTATCATGAGAAGATTCAATGGAAACTTCGACATGCTCAATAGCGTGTTCATGCTTGGTCTCAAGAGTTGTTGCTTCGTGCATGTCCATGGCACTTGAGTTCTTATCCTTAAAAGATATGTTATGAAGAACAAACGTTGAATCTCGACCATTGTCAAGAGCGGCGTTTTTGTTGGCCGAGAAACATGTCTTGTGTTCGAGTGAGGGCGACGGGTGTTTTCGTTTCACTAAGATGCAAAAGCAACTTAGGTGAATTGAATGGAGTTATGAACGTTGTCTCCTCGAACAAAGCTTTGGTTGGGAAGATGCTTCACCTTTGGGATTTCTAGGTGAGAGGCACAAGCATTCTTTCCCAACTTCTCATCATGGCTCTCCTCTATTGGGTTTTTTTGAAAAAGCTTTTCGAGAGGGTAGCCTATGAGAAGATCAAAGTCGAGGATGGGATAGATATAGAAGTCTAAGTGAACCTTGATTCCATGAATTTTCATTGGCACGGCCCCTAGCAATACCACAACATGCAAAGATGAGTCCGAATTGACCCTTGAAGAGTCTATCGGGTCGAGGCTAGCGGCATGTTACCCAAAAAGGGTTTTACGCAAGATATTGTGACATGATATTCGCCTCGGCTGTTGGGTTGTGTAGGGCATCTAAGGAATTTCCTCGTAATGAACAAGGTATGGTCATGGAAGGTGAAAGAATCTGAATTGCTTCGGAAGAACGTTTCACCTCCATTAACCATTCTTTTGAAGGTTTCATGTTAGAGGAAAGATTCCTTAAGAGGAGTTGTGCTCCATTTGCTCCATTCGTGCCATAGAAGGTTCAAGGTTCTCCCATGATCCTCGAATTTGATTGGGAACTCCAAAGGATAAAGCATCCCTTCCTTCGGGTGTTCGTGGTTCGGGTGAGGGCTCAACGGTCGGTTCTATTGTTGGTACGTGGTATGGTTCGACCGATGAGGGCTCCTTAAAACTTGACATGCCCTTGTTATGGAGGGGAGTAGGTTCTACAACGGGAGAAGCATGCTTCTCTAGGATGTGATCTAGGATTTTTCTCTCGTTCGCTGTAGGTTTACGTGAAAACGACCCTCCGATGGTCATGTCAAGGCATAGGGCGATGTCAATGTCAAGACCCGAACAGAAGATATGCAAAAGCACACTATCGGGTAACGACAAGTCCGGGCTATCATGTATTAACATTGCAAACCTAGCCCGTGCCGCACCTATGGACTCCTTCTCATCCTGCTCAAAATCAAGGATTGTCCTTGGTAGGGTGTTGATGGGGAAAAACGCTAAACAAAAATTGTCTTTGAGTTCTTTCCAATCCCCATTCAAACTTCCTCACGACATTCGTGGTACCATTGTTCTCGCTCTCCCTAAGAGGGAAAACGGAAACAACGTCCACATGATATTTTCTTGTGTCATGCCGGGGAATGCTTAGGCACACACATATTTCCTCGAAAACTCGTGAGGTGGCTACATGGGTTTTTAGTGTGGTAGCCGGAGAAAGGGTCCGCCCGAACAATGGATTTTAAATATGGGTGGAGTTCATAGCCGGATGAAAGTTTTGGTTTTGAAAAAGATTGAGGCTCTATGAACTCCTCCGTTGAAGCGTAAGGATTTTGAAAAGGATTGGTTGGCTTCATTTTAAAAAAAAAGAAAATAAATAACTATTTTGATTTTTTTTTTTAAGATAGATATGAGGACTCACTAAGTTCGAAGATAATAGCAACCGTTCCCCTAAGAACGGCGCCAGAAAGCTTGTTGACGTTTCTTAACGCACACGAGATAAATCCGCAAGCGCACGGAATTGTCATTGCAGCTTTCACCCGGAAATATTCAGGGTATCGTATTTTCCACAGGGAACGGATGTACTCTCTCCTAACTAGTTCGCCCAAGGATGCACAAGACCAAAGATGGGGAGGATTAGCGAGAAGGATCCCTACACCTTTAATGTCTATGGTTAGCCAGTCTCCAGAGCTACTTGTTCACTTCGGGCACCGGCCCACACCCATCCAGGCAGTGTCCGGCAATTAGCACTGCGCCACACCCGAACGTGGGGGGATTTCAAGGGACGGACAAGGCTTGTCACGACCAAGCCGCCTACCCCCTCAACCGTGGGATGCACCACAAAAGGTAGAAAACCGCTAGCCCAAACACCACGTCTACGCTAGTGATTATCACTCTAGTGTTTGCCAGGTTCCCCGGTCAAAGGGTTCCACCACTAGAGTTCCGCCCCCGAAGGAACGACTACCGATCCCGCAAACAAGTAGATAATCTTGGATAAACAAAAGACAATAAAGATTATCGAACCGTGGAAGCTTACTTAGCCAAGATTCCGTTAAGGAGCCAAGTCTGAATCCACCGAGGTACAAGGTTGGGGAGACACCGACAAGTCCGGCGCTTCCCCGCTCTCATCCCTTCACATCTCTCCTCCGCCGATCTCTCTACTACTAATGAGGGCCTAAGCCCATTGGAGTGAAGGGGTAGAGTAGAGGGGAGAGCTCTCTTAGAGGAGAGGGAGAGACTCTTCCTTGGAATGGTGTGTGTGTAGAATGAGGGGGAGAGAGCCTCCTTTTATAGGTAGAGGAGGAGAGGGGGGCTCTTTGGAAGATGGCCATCCCCACATGGAAGGACCAAAACCGACCTAGGAATACCTTCTAAATCTGCCAAACCGACCATCCAACGTCGGTAGTGCCCATTTTGGAAGGTAATGAACCGCCTCCCCAAAGCCGGGCCCGAGCTGCCTCAGGGAGGGTGCGGCCGCACCTTGGGGTGCGCGCACACCCTCCTAGGTCCGGCAAAATTCAAGCTTTGGCAGGGTGGCGTTGTTGGGCCTGAAAAGTTGTAGGGAGGCGTTGGCTCGGCCCAGTTCTAGCGTGTTTGGTCCATTTCTCCCTTGGGCTTGATGTTCTTCGGGAATGCGCTTTCCAGGGAGGCGCCTTTTGGTGCATTTTCCACTTGTTTCTTATATAAATCTGCATAATAATAATTCGGAAACTACAAGTGGAAATATATTAGTTATAAATGTATATGAGTATAAAAAGGTATAGTTTTACTCCCTTTATGGTAGTAAGTTGACGGAAAAAAATATGTCATTGGTGGCCGTCAACGGGGCACCACCAGTGTCGTGCAAGACCGCCACGCACATCCATGAGCATTGCCGCAGTTCTCGGTCTTCGAGGGGGCCATCGTCGCCGCCGTGTCGCGCTCCACCTCCCGCAACACCTCTCGGGCATGGTCATCATCGGCGGCGGCGGCGTTCCGCTGCAGAGCGCAAGAAACGCGTGCACATACGGCGAGTTCATGCCACGAGTTGGCGGCTTGTTCCAAAGAAGTCGGCGGCGGCGGCGGTGCCGCGGCCTTCCACGAACACGGCGGAACATGCACGCTGCGAAACACGCCTCCGTGTTGCGAACTTGGCAAGGTCGGTGGTGAGACTCGCGCGAAAACTCACGCCAGTAGTGCGGTGCCCCCCGGTTCGTCCGCCGGTTTAGCACTAGGTCCAGCGGGATGCTCCATCCCACTAAAGGCGGCGGCACGCCTCTCGTGCCCGGTGCAATGGCCCTTAGATTCATGAGGCCCTCCATAGGATGCTCTCTGCGGCCATGGCGGCGCGGGCGCAATGTGCTCAAGCAACTCCCGCGAAGGTTCTCCATGGCTCGGCGCGCAATGCACGATTTTCTACGCTGCGAAAAAGGAAGATGAACAGCGTTCGCTCGATCAAAATTGGTGGGCGTAAAATGCGGGTTTTAGTACTACTCCTAGTACTAGTATGAGTGGGCGCAGAGAGATGGACGGACCCTCACCGGTGAAACGCCAGCGGCGGTAAATTTAGGGCGGCGCCATTTACTACCGACGCAGCCTTTCCATATGGTACTAGTATACTAGTATTTTTTCCATGAGACGTCTGATCATATCCACACACCTTGCATGCATATCCTAGTTCCTACACACCTTCTTTGCCAACACGGCGCCGCGTCCCCCATCGTTCGCACAAAGGACGGCTTGTTCGGTGGGCCGGTTCACCACCCGATCAACGGTGCTTTTCTCTCACAACAAATCAGCACCATCCGGCCCGGCCCCAGTATTTTTCTCTCACAACAAATCACCTTGGATTCTAGAATCACGAGAAAAAAAACCAATGTAGAAACATGAGCCGCTTCCGGCAGATTCGAAGTTTCATTTTACCATTTTGCCCCTCGTCCATATTGTAGGAAGTGCGTAGAATGAAGGACATAAAAGGAATCTAGGTAAAAAAAAAAGATGAAATCAGCTACTAGATTCCGGATCCCAATAGGAAATTTGATTTTATTTAGAGTCCGGATTTTGGAAATCCATCCGAATCTAAATTTTAAAAATCTAGAAAAACTAAAACTTGGACATATTTCAGGTTGCATGTCCCTCTGCTCACTCATCATTTCAGCAACAATCAAACATGCACACAAATTTGGAAACGTTATAACACATGTATTATACGAAGTATATCACAACCCACGTTTTAGATTGTGCGCTATGAAATTGAGCGGCGACTGTTTCTGTCACTATTACCGCTATAGCGCACTATTTGCAACGTAAGGTCGGCATGCGGTTCACGCAATAGCGCCGCTATAGCACGCTATTTGTTTCGAAAAATAGGAAATCGGGACAAGTGTATAATTATAATCGATAAGTGATAATTTGATAAGTGATACCGATAACCATATAATAAAGTTCTTATCCTCAAAGCAAACAACCATAAAAGCATCAAGTCAAGTACATAAGCAAACAACCATAAAGTTATTGAAATCACTCAATCACTAACAATTGGGCTACGCCGATCAATTTGTCAACAGCGCGCCACAATAGCGCTGCATGACACTATTTGAGCTTAGCTAGCTTGAATAATAGCGCCAAAAAGTGCATAAGATCGGTCGATCAAACAAATCATTATTATTTATGTTATGAAATAAATATCATTAGATTGATTATGAGATGTATTTTTTTAATAAATTAATCTGAATGTGATCAATGTTGGCGTTTCTTAACGCAAACGAAAAGAGTTCCACAAAGCGCACGGAAATGCCGCCAGTAGCTTTCACCCTAAGTATTCGAGGTATCGTATTTCCACAGAGGGGAAGGCATGGTGTAAAGTCTCTACTATGAATATGGACAAGATAACACGACTATGCAATAGACCACAATCCATAACAGGGATAAACCAAATGGTAAGATAACTTGACACACACACTTGAATCAATCTCAAAGATAAAGATAAATAAAAGAATGAAAGAATAAATCTAATAAGGAGCGTGCATATCCTAAATAGCTATGTTAAGACAAGAGATATACATACATGCTTTTGTAATGTTAGAGATTCTAAGTTAAGTTAGCCATGGTTGCTATTGTCTCACTTCGACCACCGGAGCGCACCCAGGTCTCGCCAAGCGATACCGGCATAGCATCTACTCCATACGAGACGTGGGGATTACAAGGGCGGACAGGGGCTGTCACCACCACCCGCCTACCACCTCGTCCGTCTATATATGGACCGCCCGAAGGTAACCTCTAGCTTAGACACCACGCCTCACGCTATGGCCACTACTCTAGCGTGTCGACAAGGCTTACCCGTCCCCGGGGTCCTTCTACTAGAGCACCCGCCTCAAGGGCGGGTAGCGAACCTATAATCCAACAACAACTAAGACTAATTCAAAGTAGAACTCAACATCTCAACTTAGCTCTTGGTCTAAACATGTATGTATAACATATTAAGCATAAAGTTCTATGCGACAAGATCATAACATGAAAACTATATGCTAGTTCATATGCTAAGATCATATCATAAGAACTATACTCTAGTTCATAAGCATAACTATATCGATAAATAAAGAACAAGAACAAGATGAAGAACTCAATATTGATCATACCGAATACTTCTAAGATGTTCTTGATCTCCATGTACAACCCTTGCCAAGCTCCTACTAGATACAAGTGGAGGAGAATGACTCTTGTGTGGTGTGTCTGTTACAAGTGAGGAGTGCCTCTCTTTATATAGTGGAGAGGAGGAGGGAATGGAGGGCTCTCCCTTGCTTCAGGTGTTCTTGGCGGGAACGAAAGTTTGCACCGCATGCAACCGCCGAGTCAAAACCGCTCCAAACCGCCCGAGAAAAGGGCGGAACAGAGGGCTTAAAATTTGCGCCGACCGCCGCAGTGCGCCGCCGCCCCTCTCGGGCCGGCCTCCCGGCCCCGCCCTTCTCCCCGCGCCGCGTTTTGTCCTTCAAATGTTGGGCCTATGATGGTGCATGGGCCAAATTGTGCGCCGGGTTTGGTCCTCTTGATTGATCCACTCCTTGGCGTCTTTTATTCAATGCGCTTTCTAATTTATTTGGCGACTTTGTACTGTTGTTTCCACCTTTATACCTGCAAGACATAATTTCTACGAATACAAGTGGAACTAGGTTAGAAGTAAAGGTATATGTATTATAAGTTTGCCCCTTTCTCATGAATTGGATAAAGGTTGGCGGTATAATATACTCGATAATGACCGCCAACAATCAATAGAGTAGTATTTAGTACTCCCTTCGTGCCGTAAAAAAAAATGCAATTCTCGTTTCCCAAGAAGTCAATGTATTTAAACTACCAAGAATTATATATTAAAATATATTAATATTTTACTAAGTAATTAGTATCATCGGAAAAGATCTTTAAGTCTAGTTTTTAATAAATTTATTTGGAGATATAAATGTTGCACGTAAAATGTCCATTTTTTACTTCGACAATCCTTGTTTGACCGTCTGTCTTTTCAAAAAAAAAGTTTTAAATTTTTTTGTTATTTTGTTATGACTTGTTTTATCGTTAGAGATGCTTTCATAATAATTTATTTATTTTATTAATTGGATAAATATTTAAAATAAGACGAATGATTAAACAAGAATTGTAGAGGTCAAAAATGAACTTTTATTTGTGGGACGGAGGGTGTATTTTCTATAAACCTAGTAAAAGCCGAGAAAGTTTGACCGCACGCTTCCCGTAGTTTTTATGGACACAAAACCCATAGTTGCATGTTTTGTGGAATGGAGGGAATAAGCACGAGCACGACTTGAGTTTGGAGTGGAGAGGGATGTGTTGCAATCGACGGCATCACTCTTTCTTTCTTTACGAGTACGGTAGAGCGGGATGCACGTGTTGCACTTGTTTCAAAACATGACCGTAGAGACGGTTATTTTTTGTAAACACATGGTGTAGAGATAGGAACCAACTCTTTTTTTACTTTATTTTTCCTTTTGTAGTATTTCGTTTCTTATTTATTATAAAAAAAATCCAATTCTATTGACCGGGTTGGTTGCCCCGGCGAACCGCCCGGTTGTTCGGAACGCGCACACCTCCCGCTGTTCTCGGAGGAGGTGCCGTTTAAGTAGATGTTAAATGCAAGCAAAAGAACGGGCGGGAGGGCGGTGAAGCCGGCTAGGGCCCAGCTAGTCGATTGATCCAAGAATGGCGGAAAGGCCACGCAAGAAGAAGGCAAGGCAAGGCGGCGGCGCGGCGGCGACTTGCTTCCTTTGATGCCGCCGGATGATCTGGCCAGCGAGATCTTCGCGGGTACCGCAAGGAGCCCGACGGATTTCTTTCTCCATGGCTCTACTTGTACATTCATCAAGTCTGGCGGGAGTTGCGGATCCTCTTCACCCGATCGTGGCGACATGATCCGGCTCGTGTCGCTCCGTTGTCTTCGTAATCTACGCGGTAGGCGGTGACCACGCCGGGAAGTCCTCGGAGCGGGGAGCAATGCGTAAGCGCTTCCTCGAGGCGGTCATCCGGAGGCCATATGCTATCTTAGGGATGCGTAAGTTGATGGACATGGCGGCGGGCTAGTCGCCGGGCGCGAAGGAAGACTCCCGGTGAGGATCTGGCGAGGGTGGCTTCGTCAAGCAAGCCAAGGGCGTTGGGGACCCGGCGCGGCTTACTTCTTGGCGATGCTAAAGTGCCGTCGGAACCCCATGGATCCCGACGTGCGGTGCTGCTCCATGGAATCATCGACGGCGCCGGCCCGCTCCACGATGGCGGTGGGGGGGGCCTTCGACACGCCGCGCTCAAGGTCAAGCGGGACCTCGAGGGACATTGCGCTCCGCGGCCCAAGGTTTTCCTTACCGCGACAGAACGGGTCACGCCGCTCGCCAGGATAGCCATGTCCGTACATGGCGGAGGGATGCAAGAGGTATGGGCCCGAGCCCGCCACCCCCCCAAAGTCGTCGATCTTGCAGCACTCGGGTGCCGCATCATGCATGAGTTCGACCTCTAGACGCGGGGCCTTGAGAGCACGGTGATGTGCGCCCGTCGGCCGGGGATGTGAGATCGATGACGACGCGCCCCGGGCGGCCGGCCAATGGCGGCACTACCGCGGCGGTCGATTTGATATCATTAGCTAGTTCTTCAACTTTATTTGATAGTATATATTGTAATGTAGTATATACTACTACTTGTGTTTAAATTATGTTGAACGTAATATTTATTATATTGTAATGTACTACGTGTGTTTATGTCTTCCTTATGTTGAACGTAATATGCATCTTGTTGTGACCGTCGGTTGTTTTTGTTAGCAACCGGCGGAATTGGTGGGCGGCGAAGCAGAAATCAAATGTGGGTGCATCTCCGGTGGGCAGAGAGATCGAGGGACGACATGACCCTTGAAACACGCTGCAGCGCAATTTAGGGCGGCACCATTTACTACCGACACAGCATTTTTTTCATAGAAATAATACTTACTACATTTCCAAATTACTAAACTAGAGTCTATAATTTTGTTTCCATGAGACATGCACACACCTTTGCATGCGTATCCTTTGCGTATCCTACACACCTCGGCCGCAACCGGGCGCATGTACGCCATCGCCAGGTGTCATCGGCAACCTTGATCGGTCTCGATCGGCGAGGCACCGATTGATGGGCGAGTCGAGGATGAAGGACGGACGGGACGCGAGCCCTTGTTCATGCACACACGAAACTGTCGAGTCAGCGGCTTCCCCGGCTCCTCACACGTCCCGTCGGCAAGGCGAGTGGGGCCTCATGGCATGGCAGCCTTTGACCTCCGCGTGCATGCGTGATCGTGATCGTGCCGAACAGCTTCCATCAAATTGACAGCAGCAATCACACATGCACACATGTACTACGTATTATACACGAAGTTTTTTTTGACAACAAGATACACGGTTATCACAACTAATAAAACGCATGTCGGTTTTCATCGTCACCGATGCTCGTCATGGCGAGGCACCATTTGGGCTATAGAGCGGGTCGTGCGCCACGGATCATATCTTGCCGCCAAGTCGCCCACCTAAAATTCCATAATGTGTACAAGATAATGGATGTTCTTCTCGCGTCCCAACCATCACCTTGTGGTTGCCTTTGATCTCCTGCAACACACCTACCGAGCACGATCCAACGTCCGCGGCACCGGTGTTACGTTGCCACACTGAAAAGAGCATATTTGGTGGTTTCATGCCCTCGACCCGACGACGCCGCGTCGGCGTGATCACTAAAAGATGACCGGAAGCCAAAGGCACAATCAAGTAGACCTTCAAGCGGGGGGCAAATCTACACTCGCCCAACATTTCAACATTCGAGGCCTACACTCTCCCGAACTCCGTGATCGGGTAGCCTGTGGTGTGCCGACGGGCGACGTCCCCGTGTGGGTTGGACGCGGAGTCGAAGATGGCACATCGCAGCCACCCAATCACCGGCGTTCCGCGAGTGGATGTAGACTACAACGCATCGACTTGCCAAAGAAAGACTAGAATCGAGGCGTGCGGCGAACACCTGACGGTGTCGGAGGGGCATGAACTGGAATGGCTCCGTGGACTTGGCGGCATGACAGGTTTTTTTTTGTGGAAGCTCTTAGTAGCAAAGTCCAAAGGGCGATTCCACTTGAAGCCCCTCCTCCATCCCGTCGATGTCACTGGTGTGGGGGATCGATATTCGGGCTACTAGCACAAGAGCTCCCAAATCATCACCAATGAGAAATCAAAACCTGAGGTCTTGACTTCGGGCGAGCTCCCCACAAGCAGACGAGCATCCCCTTAGATCGAGCTCCCACGAGCAAGCTCCCCGATAAAGGCCCGCCGACCCGCTTCACTCAAGGAGTCCCCTTGACGAGCTCTCCGTCTTCAACGCGCTCGACCTCACACGGGGACCTCTTTCCGACTCGCTCGAGCTCTCCCTCAACGAACTCTACAATGACGGCCGCCGAGCCTCGTCCGCTTGTCTTCTCGGGAAGTACGTAGGTACAGGAGTTGGTCAACAACTCTCGACGGGCTCAACCACTCCCGGCGAGCATCGGTAGCCACGTAGAGCTACAGCCATAAGGAGAGGTCGCATGACCACTTCTCCACACCCCGTCGACTCCAACAGCTCCGCTACAGTGTCCGGCGGGTACATACAAGGTACCTCTCCACGTCCCGGGTATGGGCGCACCCCATACCGAGAAGACGGCTTCCAACTACGATTAGGGACAAGGCGGCGACCACCGCCCAAACCCCAATTCCAGCGTCGGCGGCGACCAATTTCAGCATCCAAAGCACCCAGAGCTCGAGGGAAGCTCTTTGCCGGCGCCGTGAGTTCACCCGAGAGCTCTTCCCCGCATCCCCGCACTCTATACACATGTTCTCAGCTCTCCAAGACCTCAACCCAAAGGGGGTAGCTCATGTTCCTACCCCCCTTGCGACTATAAAAGGGGAGGTAGGCCTCCGGGTTGAGGCAAGATTCAAGCCTCAAGGTTCTAGGATCCACCTCACCTCACCCACACACACGCATTCGATATTGGCACTAGCCTCAATCACGAGACTTAGGAGTCCTCTCCCTCTCTCGCCTTGCTTGTACTAGCCCCGGTATGAGCATTTGAGCTCGGATAGTGATCACACCGGACTAGGGGAGCCCGATTTGCCCCGAACCAAGTATAAATCTTGTGTCATTGTCTCTAGAGCTAGGCCATCTGAGATGCGCATTAGCCGACATTACTTTGTGACGGTGGTATTAGACCACGAGAACCCGGCGATGGCCGTAAAAGAGCAACCGGCGCCGATGTGAGCGGCAATAATGCAGTGCGTGAGCCGATGTAGGGAGACATGGTGATTTTAAAAGTGAGACGGCCGGCGGCGAGGTGGAGCGAAGGAAATGGGCGACGCGCTATCCAAGTGCGAGTCTCAGAAGATAAATTTTTTCAAACTATTAGTACATTTGTTTTCCATGACAAGATGATCTCAAATCCCAAATCAAAAAGATGTACATAAACTAGAAAAGTTTCATGGATATTTGAGAACGACAATCGTTAATTATATTGGTGGTTTGTGCATCCTTGGTCAATTAAAACATTTAAATTTCAATTTTTCATTTTTTTTAAATTGAGACCTAGTTTTCCTTTACAAGATGGAGTAATGTCAAAACAAAAAAAGTTTGAAACCAGATAGTTTCATAACTTAGCATGATCTACAATTCTTATTTTTTTTGGTCAAAGTCCCCTATCCGACATAGTGCTAGTGACATTGGTCACAAATCTTAGAAATCTCTCTCCTAGTTTCATCAACTATATATGAGAATGTGTAAATCATGTGAACAATGTTACCGCAACATCGTCGGATGAAGAAATGGCCAATATATATAAAAGGTGTACTAAATCCGTTCCAAATTATAGTTTGTTTGACTTTTTTCAACCCCAACTTTGACCACTCGTCTTATTCAAACATTTATGCAAAATATCTCTTATTTTGTTATAGCTTTGCTTTTTATTAACAAATGGTATTTAAGAATGACTTAAATTTGATCTTTTTTTGTGCAAATTTTTTGAATAAGACGAGTGCTCAAACTTAGGGTCAAAAAAAAGTCAAACGAACTATAATTTCGAATCTGAGGGTACATCTTAAGAAGTTATACAACTTTTATGTGCTTGACTTCTTCTGCTGAAATCATTAGATGCTCCAAAAATGTTGTCTGAAGTGGTGGTAATTTTTGAAATTCAAATTTCAAATGTTTCCAATAAAACATGACAAAAGTAATAGCAAAGAAGAATACAATATCCTCGGTAAAGCATTTTTTAAAAAAAAATAGAAAGAAAAACCATCACATTTGGAGTTACTACGAGGGAGAAAGACTAGTCACAAGTTTTGGCCACGATTAAAAAAAAAAATCAGAGTTCTTGAGTGGGAAGGCCTTGTGGAAGGACCATGGCGGGGGCCGGGCGGTGCACTCCGGCCAAGATGGCGACATGACCCGTCGCATCAAAAAATTAGGGCGGCGCCTTTTCTTGCGACGCGTGACTAGGTGTACACCTACGCCTGGCGCCTCTATAACCGTGACACGTGCTGATCATATCCACACCCATGCATGCAAACCCTTCTATAGAATAGGGCCCACGTGTGCGGGTGGCGGTGCTCGGCATCCGCACCGCACCTACACCGTGATGGATGCCTGTCTCGAATGACGAGGCATCGACCGGGAAAGACGAGAATGAGCGACGGGACGTCTATAGCCTAGTACTGTACTCATCAGTACTCCTACAGATCTGAGACTCCTTTTCCCAAAGACGAAGTCTGTAAATCTTAGCACTCCATACAAAGATAGGAGTACTTTATCGGGTGTTGTACTATACAATAGTATATTTTTGTCCAATCCAAACAAAGACAAATTTGGAAACGAGTGGATGAGAATACTACCGTACTTCGTTTTATTCTATAAATGGTGTGGCGGGAGGTTTCATATGCTTCTGGACGAGTGAAGAACAGGTTTTGATGATTTTTTTAATTGCCAACGGGTCCCGCATACTGTACACACGAAACTGTCGAGTCAGCGCCTTCGCCAGTTCGCCTGGTGGTCGCCTTCGATCTCCGCAACACACCGGTGTTGGCCCTACAGATGAAAAAAAAAACGGAAAAACCTCATTTGTACCCAAGGGATCGAAGTTCGAAAACGCTGGTACGAAACAGAATCGGAATATGCGTAAAAGTACGGAAACGAACCAATACGGAAGTTGAGCCGAAAGAATAACGTGATCAAATATTCTCGAGTATACATGGACAAAATCATAAAATAATGTACACATACGAAGTTATTAGTCCAATATTCAATGGTACGCCTTGTGTTAGCATGTTAACGTGCATAATCAGTGATTATAATGTTTTTGAACATATAAATTTTTAGACATACTACTAACTTATGGAGATTAAAAACGTCTTGAAAAACGGATTAAATACGGGTCAATTTCGGGTGGAAACGGGCTTGCTCGGAAACGGACGGAAAAAACCCCCGCTTTCTACTAACGTCTGAAAAAACGGGATTCGACAAATACGCACAAAAATAATAGTGTACTTAAATCTTGTGAATCTGAACTCCCGCAAAAAAAAAGTGTAAGTCTTGTGAATAATGTCACACGCCGCTCCTCCACGGGTGCCCTCGGCGACGCGAAGCGCGAGCTCCTCGGGCGCCCGCTCCGCCCCACCACACCCTTGCATGCGAATCCTCTCACAGATCCTACACACCTCGTTCTAGAATAGGGCCCACGTGCGCCACCATTGTTCCGTCCCCAGCTTGTTCGGGCCGGGCCGGTTCAACAATGCTTTTCTCTCACAACATCTATCTCGCACTCATGTCGGGCGCGGGCCCGCGCCGGTCCCTCGCAAGCATGCGTGAGTGAGGAGGGAAAAAGGTTGAGAGAGCGCCAAAGAGTGGGCTCCACGATTTTCCCCCCCTGTTTTTCAAACTTTGCTCGTTTGCCCTGTTTTTGGTTTTCCACTGCGCAAATGCCCCAAATAGGGGCAAATGAGCAATTAGACTCGAAAAGGGGGCGCTTGCACAATTGTTCCAAGTAAATAAAGGAACATATGAGTGCCGATATATCTCTACTCTACTACTCCCTCCGTCCCAAAATGAATGACGTTTTCACTTCCCGAGAAACATCTACCGGCAATTATATATTAAAATAGGATTAATATTTATATTACATAATTAGTATCATTGGAAAGATCTTTTGATCTAGTTTTTTAACAAATTTATTTGGAGATTTAAATCTTATACGTATTTTCTACAAATCGAGTCAAACTTGTGGCACGAAAATCCAAAACGCCGTTTATTTTTTTTGGGAGGGGGGTATATATCAACTACCATCAGTGGGGTCCACTTATAATTGTACCTAAATATATCCATGTGAGATCTTGTTTCGAAAGATTTATTCAAATTCAAAGGGTGTAATCAAAATTTAATTTCGCTTTTGGTTTGGAGTATAACATTTTGTAGGTAGTTGAAATCATGGGGCCCACCACCGGTGGTCCCTCGCCTCCCGTGCGCATACTTGTTCCCTTTGCTTGTCCGATGTGGCCCAGATCCCGGATGCTCGTACCCACGCCACGCATCCGGGTTGGAGGTCGGAACCCTATGGCGGCTTTTTTTCTCAGATAATTCTCCTCGTAAACAGTCCGAACCTATCCAGGATCGGCCCAAAGACCAAAGATTTTTTTTTCTCTCACAACAAATCAAGACCGACCAGCTAACACCAGCCAAACGTTTTCCCAGCACGGGTATGTAAAACTTACTATACGAGAGTTGTATTTTTTCCGGCACTCTGTTCCCTAATCATTTCAACTGAAATCAAACATCCAAACATCACAAATTTGGAAAAATATAACACAATGTAGGGTTATAACTAAAAAAATATCTCGCCATGCATACTCACCGGATCTTTTCAACTTTCACCATGCATATGATCAAAATCAAATTAAGCTTGTTCAATCAAGATCATCGAGCTACATCATGCGCTATACATCATGCACATGATCTCAAATCAAAAAGTTGTAAACTACAAAGTTTCATGGATATTTGAGAACCGCAATCATTATATCGTGGTTTCTTGTCTATCTGAGGTCACTAAAAACATTTAAATTTCAATTTTCATTTTTTTTTTTTGAATTGAGACCTAGTTTGCCTTTACAAGATAATACAAATCAAAAGTTTTAAATTAGAGTGTTTCATAACTTAGCAAGATCTACAATTCTTATTTTGGTTGTTTCCCCATCCGATATAGTGCTAGTGACATTGTTCACAAATTTTAGAAATCTCTCTACAAGGTTTGTCAACTCTACGAGACATGTGTAAATCTTGTGAACAATGTTACTGGGGATGAAGAAATAACCAATATAAAAGATGTGCAGCTTAAGAATTATTCTTCAACTTTTATGTTCATGACTTCTTATGCTGAAATCATTAGATGCTCCAAAAATGTTCTCAATGAAGTTGTAATTTTTGGAATTCAAATTTCAAATGTTATCCACCAAACGTGACAAAAGTAGTAGCAATAAGAATACAAGAATTTGACACATCACTATTTTACAAAATCGTAGAAAGAAAAATCATCACATTTGAGTTACGATGAGGGAGAAAGACCAGTTACAAGTTGTAACCATAGATTATAATAAAAAAAAAAAAGAAAAATTAGGGTTCTCGAGCCCTGGAGGTCTCTGACATGGCGGCACACCGGCGTGCACGGATGTCACCGGAGATGAGGCCTCTAGCGACGGGAGGACCACCACCGTGATCCCCAGAGAACCAAGCGTTCCTATCTTTGCTATCGGATGAGCGGGTTTAGGCGGTACCGAGTTTGACGCCGACGGTGGCGGGCGGGCACGGCGGAGCGGGGCGACACACTCCGGCGACGAGGACTGGCCGAGGTTAAATGGATGGGATGGAAAGCATCAGAAACGCAGTGTAGACGCTTTTGAAGACTCGGGCGATGCAGGGACGGGTCCGAGAGGGGTTGCCGCCGTGGAGAACGATTGAACGCGGCGGCGTGAACCGGCGGACACGGGCAAAGTTCCAAGGCGCCGTCAATGGCACAGCGTAAATCGCTGCCGACGCAGCCTCGAGGTGGCAAGGTAAGAAAGAAGGGAGAGAGTTCAGAACGGGAGGCGGCTAGCTAGCTAGCAACGCCGAGGTGCTCGCGGCGGCCATGGCTGCATGGTCGCGGGCGGCGGTCATCGCAAACATGAATGAATATAACACAAATTACCACATAATCATCCATCACGCACCAAAAGTAAGATAGATCACATAATGCAATGCATGGGTGCATTGTCATCATCATCAACATATACATAGATTCGTGCGAGTCCACTCGCTACTCATGCCCACCACCCCGCTTGTGCTTGCACAAACAACCTCCTACACTCGTCGCGATCCTACACTTCTCCGGCAAGATGGAGTGCCGGTGCCACGCTCCTCCACCCACACGTTCATGGCGCCGCATGTTCCTTCCCCTTCTTCTGATGCCCACCCGCGAGGCGCCCGGTTTGGCCAGAGGGAGGAAGATGCGGCCTCACCCGTATGGGGCACCACCACGTCGCCGTGCAAGACTGCCACGCCTGTCCGCGGAGCATTGCATAGTTCTCGGCCCCGCAGGGGAGCCATCGTCGCCGCCGTGTCGCGCTTCCACCTCGTAACACCTCTCGGGCATGGTCATCATCGGCGGCGGCGGCGTTCCGCCTGTAGAGCGCAAGAGCGTGCACATACCGAGCGAGTTCATGCCCTGAGTTGGCGGCTTGTTCCAGCAAGTCGAGCGGCGGCGAGACGGTGCCGCGGCCTTCCACGAACACGGCAGACATGCCTGCTTTGAAACACGCCTCCGTGTTGCCGAACTTGGCGAGGTCGGTGATGAGACTCGCGCGAAACTGGCGCGAGTAGTACGGCGCCCCCCAGTTCGTCTGCCGGTCCAGCACCAAAGTCCAAGCGGGATGCTCCGGCCCCACTATGGCGGCGGCACGCCTCGTGCCCTGGGAAAGGTGGCCCCTAGATTCATGAGGCCCTCCATAGAAAGCTCTGCGGACATGGCGACGCGGAGCGCTATGTGCTCAAGCACCTCCTGCGGAAGGTTCTCCATGGCTCGAGGCGCAGCGGCACGGTTTTCCGCGAGGATCTCAGCGCGGGGAAAAGGAAGATGAACAGTTCGCGCTCGATCAAATTAGTGGGCAGAAAATGCGGGTTTTTAGCAGTAGTACTAGTATGAGTGGTGCGCGTTTCAACAAAAGTAAAAGCAGTAAGAATACAATAGCTTGACACACCATGATTTTAAAAAATTTTAGTAAGAAAAACCATCACATTTGGAGTTACTATGAGGGAGAAAGACTAGTCACAAGTCTTGGCCACAGATTAAAAAGAAAAATCAGATTAAAAAGCAGTTATATAATGCGGCGCGTCGTGTTTCAAAATTAGTAATCGGACTTACGTCTCTCCGTGACACGTCTTTGGCCGGTCATATCCACGACCTTTGCAATGAATGCGAATCCTTTGTGTATCCTACACACCACACGTCGGTGTAGACCGCGAAGTATCATCGATTGGGCAGACGGTCGAGACTCCCTTTCCGGACGGGTCTCAGAATCGGATTTACGTGTGTTTTTGCGAATTTTTGTGCGAGCTTTCGCGAATTGAAAAACCCCCGTCTCTCCCCCTCACAAAGGCGATTCATTTCATTCCTCGTCCTCCTCCTCACAGGCGATTCTAGGGTTCTCGGCCGCCTCATCTGCCCGCCGTCACCGCCACCGCCGACTCGTCCGCGCCATTCAAGCCGACTCGTCCGCGCCATTCAAGCCGATGCCGCTTCCGCCCACGACCACCTTCTCCGACGGCTTCTTCCTCCACCCGGCGATTCTACGGTTCGATATGTAGCCCATCAATCTTGTATGTGCCTCTTTTCCCCGAACTACATTTTTGGTGACCTGTGCCTCGTGGATTGGGTAGTCCTCAAAGACTTCCTCTGCGCCTTTCTCATAGGAAACTGCAACCGAACATGCCCTAAATGAACTGTTGCCAAACTACTGTTTGTTTATATTCCTCTTTTCGTGAACTTTTTTTTTTTTAGGTAATCTGTGCCTCTATGGATTGTGTAGTCCCTCATAGACTGTCTATTACAAATTTGAACTGTATAATTATCCTCACATGGATATTTTGAGTTGTAGGTACTAAACTTGACACTTGACTGCTACTATAACTATAATGAACTGTTACTAAACTACGGTTTGTTTGTATCCCTCTTCTCCCTGAATTACATTTTTTTTTCTCCGCCTTTGGTTTGTGTAGTCTATTGGCGGTCATTATCAAGCACTTAATACCGCCAACTCAGGTTCATACCAAGGGAAATAAACAATCTCATGGTGCATATGCATTTATTTCTAACCTAGTTCCACTTGTATTGGAAGAAAACATGTTTTGTAGGTATAAAAGTGGAAATAGGTACAAATACGCCTAATAAACAATGAAAGCACAAAACCGATTGCGCTTTGTCAAGGGAGGGCCAACAGGCCGGAATCGGGCAAAATGGGCCGATGCACCTACGGGGAAAATGAGCCAAAATGGGCCAAGAGGTGACACACAAAAAAGCCCGGCTTGAACCGGGCCAAACCTGGGCCGGCCGGCCCCTGGGCGGCCGGCGCAAGCTTGGCCCCGATCCGCCGCCGCTTCGCTGGACTTCCCATGCCGAAATACTAACACGGGAAAGGATGGTGCAAAATTCGTTTGGCGCCAGTTTTTCTCCCGCCAAAGTACCCAAATTTGGCCTCACCTCATGTATAAATAGAGGGGCACACCCCTCCTCTATTCATCCACACACACAAGCATTCACTCACTCATTGTTTCATTCACACACTCCACTCCACCACTCACACTTAGTACACATTGGAGTAGAGGAAAGGAGCTAAGTTAGAATTAGAAGGGAGTGAGAGAGGGGAGGAAGTGTGGAGAAGAGGAGTAGCGACCCCTCTGCCTCAGGTAGACGGAGTTCCGAACCTGTCGGCTCCCGTCTCCGCATTTGTACCTCTACGGATCATCCTACTGGTTTGGAGTAAGAGATCCGTGTTCTAATTACAGTAATTATCTTCGAGTTTGAGTTATTACTTTAATTATACGTTCGCCGGTTCGTTGTTTACCATATCGGTAGATGCTCTAGTAGAGGACTCCTGATGAAGACAGATGTTCCCCGGCCGACGCTAGAGTACGTGATAAGTAGTGTAGACGTGGTGTCTAAACTACGAGTCACCCTCGCTTTGCCAATCAGTTCACGGTAGTGAGGTAGGCGGCAGTGGTCACAGCCCTGTTTGACCTTAGTATTCCTCCACATCCGGCTGTGGCGGTAGTCCGGAGGCCGGACCCTTCCGGCGACCTGTGGGAGAGCCGGTGGCTACGTGAACGTATAAGAAAAGAAGTAATTTGGCTTTAGGATAATCTGCTGTAGTAGAAACTCACTACCCAGTTCACCCTTTCCATCTTCATCCTGGTAGCTAGTCAAACCTGACTTAACACCCGTTCCCTGTGGAAATCGATACCCTGAACACTTCCGGGTGAAGTGCTACAACGGTATTTCCGTGCGCTTGCGGACTATTCTGCTTACGCTAAGAAACACCAACAAGCATTTCTGGCGCCGTTGCCGGGGAACGGTTGTCGTTATAGTCTTCGAACCTAGTCTACCCGTGTATCCTACATTATCCATTTCCACCCCGCCATTAAAACAAAAATCTAAAAAATTTATGGAGCACTCAACTATTGCAAAACTGTCTGCTCCGAGTGGCGAGCTCTTAGAACGCCCATCTTCTTCGAAGCCCATCACAGCTTCGAGTTATGAGCTCCGCCCTGGCCTACTGGCCATGGTTCGGGATCAATCCTTCTCGGGTTATGATTACGAAAATCCATACCATCACCTGAGGGAGTTTGAGCAACTCTGTGCTTGCCTCACCATTGAAGGCATGTCACAAGACACGTTGAGGTGGAAGCTATTCCCTTTCTCACTTGAGGAGAGAGCGAAACAGTGGTTCGACCACAACGTAGGGAAGGTAGCAGGTGATTGGGAAGAATTGCGAGCAAGGTTTTGCCAAGCTTTCTTCCCTATATCCCGAATTGCTTCCCTCCGTCAAGAGATACTCTGCTTCCGACAAGGGGAGAAGGAGTCGTTAGGTGCAGCCTGGGACAGATTCTCAATTTTAACGAGGTCTGGTCCAGAACTATCCATTCCCAGCCATGTGCTGCTTCAGCATTTCTGGCTGGGTTTGACTAAAGAGTCTGCCCTGCAGTTAGACACGGCCGCAGGAGGGTCGTTTACACACAAAACCACAGAGGAAGGGGAAGCCCTTTTAGACCGAATACTTGAAAACACCCCTCCTCTAGAACCCGTCCGTGTTGAGCCGGTGTCCGACGAGGTTTCGTCGCTTCAAGCCGAACCTCTGAAAATACCAGACCCCGAACCAAAGGAGGAACCCCTTCTGGGAGACCTCCCGTATATCGAGGACGTATTTCTTGAAGATTTTGGAAATACCTCAAAATACGAGTCGGTAAAGAGACCACCAGTTCCTGTCACCCCTAGAGAACCTTTAAGCACAGACTCTCTACGAGAGTCAATCAAGGGGTTAACGTCTATCATGAGCAGCGAATGGGTACACGAGAACGAGTCATCTTCTGAAGAAATTCAGATTTGTACTCCCTCGTTCCCCATTCAATGCATAATAAAAAGAAAACAGGAAACAGTATTGTATAACCCAACCGTGGGCATTAACATCATGTCACAAACCTATGCCCAAACTTATTTTGAGGAAGAGCAACACTGGCCCACAATAAAGACTTTTAGAGCTGATATGCGTTCAACTCTCCAAGGGTTGGGGGTTCTACATAATGTTTCTCTTTACCATGAAGGTGTCGGAATGAGCCTTGATTTCCACATTTTTGACATTGAGGATTTCGACATTCTAATTGGCCATCCCCTAGAAAAGTTATTCGCTGATCCACCAAACACAGGGGAGTTAGATGTCAAATTAGGTAGGGACACGTTCACGCTACCCATACAACAATCTAAAAACACAATAGCTGAACCCCCTCGTCCCCGATAACAACCAAAGAGGTGGTGTCAAAAATACCTTTTGAAACTCCCGAAGAATCTTTAGAAAAAAAGACTCCAAATACTTCATTGAAGAAATTAGCGAGATAGATGAATTTATCGATCTCCCTAAAGAAGAAGAAACGACACCACCTCCCATTGAGCTAAAAGCCCTTCCCGAAGGATTACGCTATGTTTTCCTAAACAATGACAAAAATGCTCCCGTAATTATCGCTGATAATGTTGCTATCTTGTCTTACAAAAATGTTCCTACTAAATGAACTGTTACTAAACTACGCTTTGTTTATATCCCTCTATTCCCGAACTACATTTTTTGTGATCTGTGCCTCTATGGATTGTGTAGTCCTCATAGACTGCCTATTACAGAATTGAACTGTATAAATATTAGGGGCTTGCTAGTTTCCAGGTGACTGAAATTTTCGAATCTGTTCAGGTGACGAAGCTACTTGAGTGAATTCCATCCAACAGCTGGCATCAACACAGCGGCCTGAATTTTTCTGTCGCCAGTGAGGAAAGGTGATAATTGTATCCTCAGATGGATATATAGAGTTGTAGAAACTGAACTTGACACCTGACTGCTACTATAATGTCGTTGTTGACACCTGTTATAGCATAATATTACTAGTCAACTAAACATGAAATAAGGGCGTAAAATGAATATCAACATAGACTAGGGTCTAACTAACATAATTCCACGAGCTTTGGTGATTTATATCTTTTCGTGGGACTTAACAGATAAATGCAGAGAAGAATGGAGAAAGTTCGAATATATCTCACATACGATGATAAGACTTAACCGTGAAGTAACTCAACCCGAATTGTGGACTAAAACATTCTAGAAGACACCGAAAGACACCGGAAGGACCTCGACAAAGATGGGCCCACCATACCGGCGGCCGCCGGTGTGGATTAGGCCGGCCGCCGTGAGTCCCACCTGTCGGTCTCATCTTCCTAGGTCGGTTTCAAACCGACTTTGAGGTTGTATCTACACCGTTGCCAAGGTCGGTTTGATCCAAGGGTTCATGTTCATTGCCAAGGCCTATATAGACCCCCTGACCCCAGGGTTAAACCCCTAATTCATTCTATCTCATTCTACTTCATTATCTCTCAGTTGTAGAGGTGTCCCAATGTAAGGATAACCTCTCTCTGGGATTAGTGAATTAGAAGTAGATTAGAAGAAGATTAGCCATGTAATTAGAAGTAGATTAGACATGTAATTAGAACTAGATTAGATCTAACTTAGATCTAATCAGGAGTAAAAGGAGAGAGGAGCTATGCTCCTGTTCTAGAGATGTCTTCAGAGTATGGTATGTCTTTGTATCTTCTCTACAAGACTTATGATTCATATATTTATCTTCTCTATTTACTTCCATTACTTTCATATATTTGGTTAAGTATAGTTGTTATGTTATTGCTTGGGATCTCCGCTCGCATTGAGTGCTCTAGTTATCATATGTGATTAGAGTAGTAATTGATAGTGTAGACATGGTGTCTAGACTAGAGGTTACCCCTGAGATTGCACCCAACCCCACGGATAGTTTGTGGTAGCCCTGTGGTGGTGACAGCCCGATGGCCGATGTATTCCACCACGTTCGGGTTGGTGTTTGTAGGACCTTGCCAAACCTTCCAAGCCCCCTTCTCATCCCCTCGTTGACACATATTAACGTATACTTTTAATTGTCAACTAAACATGGAAAAGGACTAAAATATAATTAGATAACCTTATTAGGGGTTTATACTAATGATTTCCATGAGTTTTGGTAAAGTTGTGATTTGCGGGGGACTTAACAGAAAACGGTAGAATTAAATGAATGCAATCCAACTCCGAAACAAGTCTAGAAGGCTCCGGAATACACCCGACGTGAACCAAACTTGGCACCGAAGAAAACATCATCTAGAAGACTCCGAAGCCACGACGCATCGCGGGGCCCGTGGTGGGACCCACCCTGGGCCGATCGGCCCAATAAACAGGCCGATCGGCCTGCCTTGGCTGCCAAGCAAGCCCCGTTTCCAGAAGCTTCTCCAACCGCCTCCGAGATGCAATCTAATCCGGTCGTTTGATGTCGGTTTGATCCGAGGGTGTCGGTTAAGCACGAAGATTAGTACCACATTGCTCTTTGAAGTCAAGAGACATAAGAAGACCCCTATATAAGCAAGCCCCCTGGCCCCCCTCGCTTCAATCATCTCGCATCAACTCATCATCATATCGGATCGATCCAGCTCTAGTCGACGGCCTTAGCTCTAGTTCAAGAACTAGAAGTAGAAGATTAGACAAGATGTAGAACTAGAAGCCTTAGATTAGAGTTGAGAGTAGAGCTTCAAGTTGAGAGAATTAGAGCGTGGTTGAGGCGGAGTTGAAGGAAGGCCCTGAGCCGTCGGCGCCTCCATCTTCTTCTTCCTCCTCCGAGTTGGTGCCATTGGAGCGCAACTCGAGATCTTGTGGATTGTTCGACTTCCATTCGAGTAAGTGATATTGTTTCTATTATTCTTAAGGTTCGTATTTCTTTGATAAGATTACTTTGATTCTTGGTTGCTCTTGAGTTAAAGTTGTTAGATTAATGTAAGCGTGGTGCTTAGATTGACTAGCTTATTACGAATACCTTCTATAGGCCGGGTGAAGACACTTGTTAAGGCCGATCGTGGTGGTGACAAATGCCATTGAGTCCTTTGTCACGCCTGCCCCCGTTTATAGAAATCGTAGGAGCCCCCAAGCGTTGTTAGCGTAGATTCCCTTTATTAAGAGTTTCTTCATGACAACCCCTCTTAAGAACAATGTTGCAAATGATTTACTTGAAGTGAGAACAAGACCTTCCTAATGGAACTCCTTACCTCTCTTTTAATCTAGTTATATAGCCACTCGGATTTAGCTATACACCTTGACGTACCCTCTCACCTTCTCCCCGTGGATTCGATATTTAAAGCCCTATTCCCGGTGAAGTGCTCACCGGATCCGTTCGCTTGCGGATTATCCATCATAATATTCCCAGTAGGTTAACAAATACCAACAAGCATTTCTAGCGCCGTTGCTTGGAGAACGGTTTGAGACCACGTTGAAAAACTATAGCTAAATCTTGTACCATACTTTTATCTTTTTTCTTTTATTCTATCTTCTCATCTTTTTCTATCTTCGTGGGATCAATTGATTCCATATTTATCTATCTTATACTCGCACCCTTAGGCGGAAGCTCGCCACTAGAATCCTTAGATCTCATCCTTACATCTCGCCATTAGCTACGCCTACGGTTGATCAAAATGATCATGAAGCAATACTTCTCGGGAGTGAGAAGCGTGGATCATATCTTCTATGGTAGGAGTCTTTGCCGACATCATGAAAGTGTTGTGCGCATGATCATCATGCAGTTTTTGAGGAACCTTTTCTTTCCCTTTTTAAGCAAGGTTTGCTTTGACGAACTCAAATGGTGAAACCCATATACTAGCATTCTTTATGACCACCCAAAGGAAGAAGAATCATCCTCCAAAAAAAAAAAAAATAGAAGTTCGATAGCTATATCACCATCACTCCAATCCCAAGACTTCGCTATCAATCTCGAACCATCAATGCGCTAAAAACCTTAAAGGGGAGAAGAAATTCAACCCTTGGATATCTCTTTAGATGATGAGTTTCATGAACTTCCAGCTTTTACAAGAGACCATATATAATCCAAATCTCTTTTAAGATAATCTCTTAGAAAGCACCTTTATTGCTACGCAAGAACATTGGGGGAACCTCAAGGATGGCATATCTAATTATGCCATAGGAAGAGAGCAAAGCCATCAAGAAGCCACTCCTGTCTCTCTCTTTCTATGTTCAAATTAGATAATTCTTTTCGAACCCATCTTTAACCACATCCTTGAGCCCAATGAATCCTCTTGTGCCCTTTTCTTGCGTCTCCTCACGATCCTAAAATATTATGAACGATCTAAGAAAGACCAAAAGGAGCGCATTTTCTGGAAGACATCAATGAGCATAAAGACTACTTCATAAATGGAACTTTTCCACCTAGTCCATGCTCATTTGAAAAACTCCTAAATTGATTGCCATCTCAATTCTTGCCGCACATGAGATCTCCATCCCCCTCATACTCTCTTTCTTAAAAATTTAGAAAGGGTGGTTGTTGATGAATATTCTAATGGCTTGAAATTTTGAGATTGGCAATATAAGGGAAACCACTTCATCATCTTGATTCATAATTTGAAAGTTTCCCAAGGACGAGCTTTTGTCCTAAAAACAAGCACTCTAGGGGAAATTCTATAAAGACTTATATATCACTATATACCCCTACATTATGAGCATATGATTATAAAAAAATTTTTTTTTTCTTCTTATTCTTGTCACTAACCATTCCAGGTTTGGAGCAAAGAAAACGAAAGATGACAATACAAGGTATGTCCAACCAGTCATTATGCAACATTGAATTACATACATAGAAACATTTATTGTCATGTTGCTACACTAGCTTGGTTATCTTTACCTTCATGCCATGCTCGATCTGTTAAATCACTCATCATGCTCTATCATCTCTCGTTTGAATAAATCTCTCGCAATGCTTTCATGCTACCATTGTTTGCTATAGTATGCTTAGGTTTTGGAGTATTTTCATACACCTTTTAGATTAAGCATGGTGCTTAGTTTAAATCATTTTCATGGCTCGAGTTGAACATGGTGTTTAGTTTGATTCCTGAAACCATAAGGTGTGGTGATCTTTCTTCTAAAGGCTTTTTAAATTAAGCGTGGTGCTTAGGTTTAGAACGCCTTCCTAAATCAAATTAGACGTGGTGTCTAGGTTGACTTTTGAACCATAGTAAACTATAGTAGATGCCGGTATATTTTTTGTTGGACTAACCCCTGCAGAAAAAAATAAACTTTGAAACAAACTTGGGGAAGGTCGAGATGAACTCACTAGAGATGGAGCAAGATACGAAAAAGACGGATTCCCAATGAGCCAAGAAGAAGAAGAGTGACGAAGACAAGATCCACAATCGAAGCACTCACTCATGGGGGAATTCATGGGTGATGGAAGCATCAAGGAGGGAGGTCAATTCCATTGAAGATAATTAAGCCATCCTCTTCCTCCCGACATGCACCTGTCACTCCACAAGCCACACCTACTCAAGAACAAGAGAAGGACCACCACAAGGTGTAATAGCGCCATCATATTCCAATAATAAAGGTAACACCTTGAGGTAAGTTGTCGTTAATTCCTCTTTGCTATGGCATTCTCATAAATGAAAAGTCAAACATGCTAGAGTTATAGTTTCACATGATTCAATCTTGTTAACTCGACATGTTAGCTTTTTAAAAACTGTTTCTAGCATCATTTTCTTGTTCGCCATTATTTTGCTAAAAATATTTACATGCTAGATTTATCTTCCGATCTTACCACCCTTGTCATAAATGAACTTATACATTATCTTTATCTTGTTCAATGTGCCCACAAGGTTAGAGTAGAAGTAAATGAAATTTTGGTTCTCGATGGTGTTTTCCCACCAACAGAGCCCATGCACTTGATCTCTACCTTGTCTTTGCAAAGGTGGCTCACTTTGCGCAATAAGAGGAGAAGTCTTACTTCCCCAATTCCTACAAGTGGAAGTCCCCGACCTACAAATATGCACACTAAACAAGACGCCGCCACCGCCACCATCCAATCTTCCTTCAAGCAAACAATCAAATAAGAACATGGGCAACGCCATCACCAAGTGGCTATTAAGATCGATGATGCACTTGAGGAGTGACCAAGGAAGATCAAAGTGAGCACGACATGACTGGAGGTGTAGACCACTTGACAAGAGTAATAGGTCATTCATCCCCATACTCCATCAAGAGGGCCTTACACCACCACTATTGCCTACCTCACCACAAGACCCAAGAAAAACAAGACGCGAGACGTTGCTAAAAATCATAAGACCGGTTGGAACGGAGTTGACGAACAAGGAAGACATTAAGAAAGATTAAAAGAAGTTCGCTCGGCCCCGACCAACCGAACACTCAAAGACTCCTGCCACTCCAATAAAGGTCTCCTCCAAGAAGCAACATGGAAAAAGAAAGAAGCATCACCTACTGAAGAGGACGCCAAGAGTACACCTTCGAAGACCTACCACTACCCGCGTCATCAACTGAACAAACACCATCTCTATCGGCCACCTCATCTACGCCACTCGCCGAGATCATTGAAGGCACCATTTCGCACCACGACATTCCGACGAGATGCCATCAATGACGCACGCCATGGGAGTAAGTACTCAAAACTCTCGCCGAGAGGTAACTCGGTATTTATCTCGCATATTTATTTTCTACACGGCATATTTAAATTAGCATATTTCCTTTAGCATATTTACTTTCCTACACCTGCATAAAAAATCATAAAAATATGTTTACTATTTTCTGCATCGGGTTTCTTTAAGCCCCATGCAAGTACTCCTTGTCGTGGTGGCATAAAAATAAAAATCCAAAAAATATTGCATTCATATGTTTTTGCATCATCATCCTTTTTGCAATGAAAAATCCAAAAATACGTGAGCACATGAAGGCTCACAATATGTTCCTAGAATTTATTCCTTCGGGTATGTGCGGAATTAATATTTACAGAAGAACATGTAAGGAGAACCCGAAGGCGAACAAGTTCCAAGGACGAATCAAAGGACTACTTCAATATCCAAATTTTGGGGAGAGCACCCCCAGTTATCACGATAAAGTATTGCTACTTTACCTTTTTAATATTAGCTAGTTATTATATACGAGTTAATAAGTCTTAGCATTTAAGTCTTAAAGTTAGTTCGATTAATTCGGTTAGTTCGGTTTAGTTAAAATTAGTTTACTTTAAATATTAGGGTTTATATAATAAAGTGCTCTTATGGAAGTCATCCACAAGTTGAGTCAATTATTCTCCATATTTTTCTCGATATGTTTTACGATCTCCACCATGCTTTGCATGCAAGATAACAGAAAATATGTGTGGGGAGATCCTCGACAACCAAACAGAATTCTTCGCGACCAAAATCAAGAAATTCGAATTAAGACGGAACCATCGACTTCGCCGACGGCGAACCGCGACCCGACACGGCCTTCCGCAGGCAGCCCGACCGCCCAATTATTAGGCCGACCGCCCCCCGCCTGCCCCACTCGGGCCCAGTTTCGTCCAATCGCTCGGTTTGCTTCCTAAAACTTTTCAATTTTCGCAAATTACTTTCCGTTCGAATTAAAATAAGTCTTTTCTCGTTATGGTATGTTTTCCCTATATGAAAAAGATGTCTTGTTAACCCATGAACAAAGTTTTGCATGATTAAATTCCTAAATATACCTCGACATTAATTTGGGATGTCTTAATTGCTTAAAACATGAGAAAGAATAAAGTTAGAATAATGATCCTCTTTTCTTTTATCTTGTCTTTGGAGAGTTATTTATTTCAAAATATTAAAATCATTAGTTATGCTTCTCCTTTGTGATCAATGATACATCCTAATAGAGCCGTAGTAATCATTAAAGATATATCTAATTAATTGTTACTTTCTTGTGTTGAGCTTTGTCAAAACCACGACCCATGTTGAAATTTGTCTAAAGTCTAAGATCAAGATCACGCATTACTTTGCTTTCACTAAAGTATCCATGCTCTAAAAAGTTTTAATCTCTATCTCCCATAATTTTAATTGCTGAAAAAGGTACAGCTATGAAAAAGCCAAATGTTCAAAAATTCTAAGAGTGGAGAGAAAAGTGAGAGAGAGGAGAAAATGAGCAAGTGTTCTACGGCCTAAGAACCCCCTCTCTAAGAAAAGAAAAAGGCAAAAATGAAGAGAAGAATAATGGACAAGTGTCCGAGGGTGAGTAGGGCCCACTTCTCTAATAAATAAGAGAGTAAAAATGGACAAGTGTCCGAGGGTGAGTAGAACCCACCTCTCCACTAAATAGCCGATTACCTCGCTTGAAAAATAAAAATGTTCCAAAAAAAAGGGAGATAGACGATTTTCAACTAGAGAGAGCAAAGGTGATAATAATCTTGACTCACATACACATCTTGATCTATGACTTATGACATCTTTCTCCATGGATCCACAGATTGACTTAGCAATAAATACAAGGTAAGTGTGCTACATGTTCTTGAGCTCCACATATGATATAATAAATGAACTGTGAGGATATAATATATTTTGAGAGACTTGAGAGTGTCACAAAGGAGTAAGTAGAGCTATGTTTTCTTTTTAAAACTTATGCAAAATCTCTCCAAGTGACTTGGTTTAAGAATTTAAGGTGATCTGTTTCTAACCATTTCATGCTCGATATCCCAAAGTGCGTGTATGACCATGGAGTATAATTATGATCCATTCTCGCTCTCTACTACTACATTAAAGTTAGACCATCCTTTTTTATCGAGGACGAGTAAAAGCCTAAGTGTGGGGGAGTTTGTTGACACATATTAACGTATACTTTTAATTGTCAACTAAACATGGAAAAGGACTAAAATATAATTAGATAACCTTATTAGGGGTTTATACTAATGATTTCCATGAGTTTTGGTAAAGTTGTGATTTGCGTGGACTTAACAGAAAAACGGTAGAATTCGTAACGCAATCCAACTCCGAAACAAGTCTAGAAGGCTCCGGAATACACCCGACGTGAACCAAACTTGGCACCAAGAAAACATCATCTAGAAGACTCCGAAGCCACGACGCATCACGGGGCCCGGGGTGGGACCCACCCTCGGGCCGATCGGCCCAATAAACAAAGCCGATCGGCCTGCCTTTGGCCGCCAAGCAAGCCCCGTTTCCGAAGCTTCTCCAACCGCCTCCGAGATGCAATCTAATCCGGCCGTTTGATGTCGGTTTGATCCGAGGGGGTGTCGGTTAAGCACGAAGATTAGTACCACATTGCCCTGCGAAGTCAAGAGACATAAGAAGACCCCTATATAAGCAAGCCCCCAGGCCCCCGGCTTCAATCATCTCGCATCAACTCATCATCATATCGATCGATCCAGCTCTAGTCGACGGCCTTAGCTCTAGTTCAAGAACTAGAAGTAGAAGATTAGACAAGATGTAGAACTAGAAGCCTTAGATTAGAGTTGAGAGTAGAGCTTCAAGTTGAGAGAATTAGAGCGTGGTTGAGGCGGAGTTGAAGGAAGGCCCTGAGCTGTCGGCGCCTCCATCTTCTTCTTCCTCTCGAGTTGGTGCCATTGGAGCGCAACTCGAGATCTTGTGGATTGTTCGACTTCCATTCGAGTAAGTGATATTGTTTCTATTATTCTTAAGGTTCGTATTTCTTTGATAAGATTACTTTGATTCTTGGTTGCTCTTGAGTTAAAGTTGTTAGATTAATGTAAGCGTGGTGCTTAGATTGACTAGCTTATTACTTAATACCTTCTATAGGCCGGGGTGAAGACACTTGTTAAGGCTGATCGTGGTGGTGACAGCGCCATTGAGTCCTTTGTCACGCCCGCCCCGTTTATAGAAATCGTAGGGAGCCCCCTGCGTTGTTAGCGTAGATTCCCTTTATTAAGAGTTTCTTCATGACAACCCCTCTTAAGAACAATGTTACAAATGATTTACTTGAAGTGAGAACAAGACCTTCCTAATGGAACTCCTTACCTCTCTTTTAATCTAGTTATATAGCCACTCGATTTAGCTATACACCTTGACGTACCCTCTCACCTTCTCCCCCGTGGATTCGATATTTAAAGCCCTATTCCCGGGTGAAGTGCTCACCGCAGATCCGTTCGCTTGCGGATTATCCATCATAATATTCCTCAGAGGTTAACAAATACCAACAATCCCTTTCCGTGGCTAGTGCTTTGGTGTCCCGGCAAGTGTTATGGTATAATTGCTATCGTAGAACCTAAGTAATAGAGAAGTATCCAGAACCTTCATCTCTCCCTTTGACCTCTTGATTAGTTTAGTTATTCTTTGACATCTTAGGTAGGTTATTATTTTATCCTTTAATATTTATTTATCTTTTACAATTACCCCCTCACTATAGTCTAGTGGTTTGCTGAGTTAGTGGATACATGATTGTGACTTATTAGAATGCTTTAGCCAAAGCTTCCCCGTGGATACGATACTCTAGAATACTCATCCTATGGAAAAGCTACAATGGTAGGTGTTACTGCAGGCGCTTGCGTAATCCTTAATATTCTTTTAGCACTTAACAAATGCCAACAAGCTTTTTTTGCCGCTGTTCTTAGGGAAGCAATTGGCCTAAAGATTCTAATGATGATCATGATGTCTACTAATTTAGTATATCACTAGCTTTAGTAGGATTATCCTTGTTCTGTTGAATTGTGGAATAGATAGGACAAAAAAGATGTCGTTATGACCTTCCGACAAGATTCCACAAGAAAAGAAAAGAAGAAAGATTGAAGAACCCGTGGTGCCCGATCATTCAAGATTCATTACACATTGGAACCCTGCTATCTCAAGGTATGTATTTAAATATATATTATTCTAACCATGTATTGATTGAAGAAGAAGTCGCCGTCACAAGAATTCAATGAAAACATCTCAAGTGACGTACATAAAAACTGCACATCGTGGTAAGTATGATTAAAAAGGTGAGAAAAGTCTTGCTCATGGACTATAAATTGATTGAGTACTTAACATTTAATTTCTTGCATTGCATTGCATGTTTACTTGATCAACTCATGCATCCACTCTGCTTAGTTTATGTTTTCTTATAGTAGATCCATTGCATATTTAGTTCCTTGTCTCCATCCATGTTTGCATCTAAAAAGAAAAAATATACTCACCATGATCATGCTCTTTCATCTTTAATTGATAAATCTCTATAGTGCTTTCATGTCACCTTTGTTTGCTATAGTATGCTTTGGTTTGGAAGTACTACTATAGGATACTTTCCAAAGGCTTTTAAATTAAGCATGGTGCTTAAGTTAAAATGCCTTCCTTAATTGAATTAGACATGGAGTCTAGTTTGGTTATTGAACTAAAAATTGCTTGTGTAGACATTGATATTTTGTTGGACTAACCCCTGCAGAAAACTATCAAAACCAATTCGGGTAAGTCAAGAGATGAACTTAGATCGAGATGAAGCAAGGCATATGATGAACTCCAACCTTGTGCAAAAGATATGGCTCATTCATCATTGATGGAAGAATTGTAAGTATTGAATATCATTCACCTTGTCTTTTGCTACAAGTTACCTTTGCCTTGATCCTTATATTAGAGTGCAGCCATAAACAAAATCTAGTATAAGACATGAATAAATAAAATCTATGCTAAGATAATCAAAGAACCACCTTTTCATTAGCATAGATTGGATCATATGAATTTGGATAACAACCCCTGCTTCAACCATATGTTGTATTTTCCCTTGGGTATGTGTCCACTAATATTTTGTAGGAAAGAATCTGTGCTATGTCTATTCAATGAAGAAGAGTGTCATACAACACGATCTAGAAAAGCTCTCACTTTCGAGAAATGGATGGACAAAGCTACAGGCCATAAGAACATCAAAGACAGGTAAGTGAATATAACTCACATATTTTTATACAACTTTTGTCTTATGTTCTAAAAAAAAAATATAAATATAAAAATAATATATATATCTGAGCACATGAAGGCTTATGGTAAAAGAAACATGTTCCTTGGACAAGTTCCCTTCGGTATTTTTGGTCACTAAACTTGTAGGAATAAAGGATGAACAACATCTAAGGACATGGTGATTACAACACACGATTAGGAACGGTCCAAAGATTCACACTTAAAGTGCCGAGTGATAGGAAGGCTCAAGCATGGGGAAGAAGGTCATCCTAAAGAACATTACTCCTCCCTCTATTCAAGCTCCCCGTCACTCGACATGATGGTTTGCAATCCCTCAACTCACTATTACTTTGTCTCTCTAAGTTTGAATGGTTAATAAATGTCATGCATCAAAATCAAATTTAAGATATAATAAAATTTTCCACTAGAGAAAAAGTAATGGTGAGCACATGCTAATTAAAATATCCAACAAAAAACTTTTTGTAACATAGATGCAACCTTTAGCTCCATGGCAATTCTACCCTTATTTACAATTACTTGTATATTCCTTCGGGTATATGTTGCCAACTAATACTGCAGGAATAAAATCATGAGAGGAGCAAAAAGGTTCAAGCACAATTTAAAGAACAAGAAAGAAAGGATGATGCAATAAAAGAGATAAGTGAGGAGCAAGATACACAAGAGGCCAAAGAAGGAAAGCTTCAAGCAAAAGAAAAGGACCACCCCAAGGTGTTACGATGTTGTCACATTCCAATAATAAGGTAACACCTTGAGGTAAGTTGTCATTACTTAAGCTTTTCCTAAAATATGGTTTGCTCATAAATAAAGATTCAAACATGTTGGAGTAATAACCTTGCTTGATCTAGCTTTAATAGCTCAACATGTTTTGTTTCTCTAAGTGTTCCTACCACCACTCTCTTGATCTCATAGTCCTAATCAAGCCGAATGATGCTTACCTTGTTTTGGAAGAACATAATCATAATCATGCCTTTGGTGTTTAGATAAGAAAACCCTCCAAGAGTCAACGAGCTTGATTTGATCTGTCGAAAGTTTTAACCATAAACAATCATGCTCAATTTTCTGATCTTGTCACCGAAGTTAGGTTTAAGTAAAGCATATAACAAATCAACTCTATCTTGTTTATCAGTGCCTATGGTTAGAGAAGAATGAATGAAGTTTTGATTCTGTTGGTGTTTTCCCACCAACAGAGCCCATGCACTTGATCTCTACCATGACTTTGCAAGCGGGACACACTTTGAGCAAAAAGGTGGAGAAACCTACCGGTCTCTCCAAAATTCAACAAGTGAATGTCTTACAAGCATGCACACTAAACAAGAAGCTGCTTATGCTTCACTTCAACTCATAAGACCAGCTAAGAACATGGGTGACATCATCCTTCATCATCTCAAGGAGCACAACCATCAAGATCGAGATAATACACTTAAGGAAACAACAAGGTAAGAAGTCTCGTTCAAAGAACTTAAAACACCTAACCCTCGCCGAAAAGGTAAGATCGGTAGTTATCCATATTTACCTTATTGCATTGCATAATTATTTTTCTTTAGCATATTTTATATTATAGCACAAGCCTTGCATTTGAAAAAGAAAAATAAATATTTGTTTGTTGCATATACATTGAAAAACTCTAAGCCCCATGTGAGTAATTTTGTGGTGTGTAACAACCCACAAGGATATTTACCGTGGTGGCATAAAAATAAAATAAATATGCATGCATCATCATCTTTATTTTTGCATAGAAAATCAAAAAATATTAATGTTCTTTGAACTATTGTCTTAAAAGGAATAATCTTAATCTTTGGCAACAAGAAGCAACGTGGCTAACCCCTAATGCTTAATCAAGTTCCACTAGCTTTGTTGTCTATTTGAGTTCAGCAGATCCCAAGGAAGAGAGACATGGCACACATGGTGTCCAGCGTTAAAGAAGATCAATTAGTCACCATCACTATCTACCTCTACTTCCAACCACCAAGAACATCAAAGACTATGTCAACATCCAGCTTGGGAGGAATGCAACCCCCATGTATCCGAGATAAGTATTCTTTATCTTATTTACTATTTTAGCTAGATTTGTTTGCTTTATTAGAAAGAAATAAAAGATGCATAACTAAACAAACTAAATAAAAAGAGTCTATTTAGTGTTTGTTAAAGAGTCTTTAATTAGAGTGTAAGAATAAAATAAACTCAAGATAATCTCTAGCCTTGGAGATGTTGAATAGTTGCTCCGTCGTAATTCCTTTCAAGTACCTACCTTTCAAGCTTAATTTCTCTCGAGCTTTTAAATGCAACTGCTTTGACTTGAGATTTGCTCTGAACCTGAAACCTGTGGGTAGCAAATGCTTGCTCTAAAGTCTAGGTAATTGACGGATATGATATATGAGAGTCCGAGCTACTATTTATCTTACTCCTAGTGATACTAGATTTACGGAGATTTATCTTTTGAAAATTAAAGTGCACATGATAAGTTCCCCGTGTGTGACAAGAGTGTTGAACCTCCTACCACAAGCCATATATACATGCTCCCTAGATTAGGAAAACCTTTTGACATATATATAGGTCGCTTGCTTTGTGTTGAGTTTGTTCAATCTTTGTCGAATCCGCTTAGAAACTTGTCATGCCGAGCATGTACACTCCACTCATTCCATTCCACTACATTCCATTCTATTCGACTCCATACATGTTATTTCTATCCCGAAAGTACGCATTCACCATATACATCCATTCATTGGTGGTGAATATCTTATAAAACCTCCATTACATTTATACCTCTCAAAAACTTATTGAAAAAGAGATCCGGGTTGTATATTAAAAAAAAAAAAAGAAGAGAAAAAGAAAAAGAGAAAAAAGAGAAAGGGAGATGAAAAATGGACAAAAGTCCTATGGGCGAGTAGAGCCTACCCCCTAAACAAAAGAGATGAAAAATGAACAACCCTTAGGGCTAGTAGAGCCCACATCTCTAAAAAATAATAAAGATGAAAAATGGACAAGTGTCCGAGGGTGAGTAGAACCCACATCTTTAAAGAGAGGAAATAATGGACACAAGTCTATAGGGTGAGTAGAACCCACCTCTCTAGAAAAATAAAGAAAGAAAAAGATATAACCATTCTTCTCTAAAAGTTTCAAAAAGAGAGAAGATTTTTCACAAAGTCCGCAAAAAGTAAGATTTCCCTCATCTATTCTATTCACTTCACTGGACATACTTTACTACATTCCTTACCATCTATATTCTATCCACCATACACATGAAGAACCAGGAGTGGATGGTAGCTTCTTCTTGTAACTTTGGATCCATTGCTTGAATTTACAATATATGCTTGGTAAGTAGATTTAATCTTCTCCCACCTATGAACTCCACATATAAGCTTTAAATATAGAGTAAGAGAGAAGAAGGCATAGTGTGCTACCCAAGCACCTTAACCAAAAATACTACATATTATGAGAGAAAGGCAACACTACATTATTGCCTTAGAGAGGATCCACAAATACCACAAATGAGAGATTAGAGAGAGTCATATCGAGGAACTTTGAGTTTTATTTGAAAATCAGCAAAACTTTCGGTCCATTTCCACCCCCGGGCTTGATCAAAAGAGTTTGAAATGTAGTGCTCGACTTGAATGTTCTATCTTTCAATTACCCAAGATTGAAGAAAAGATACAAGCCCCAAAATGTTAAAGGTAATATGGGTATGAGTTAAAAGTTTTTCAAAATTTATTCTGGTAGTAAGTAGAGGAGAAAAATTGTTTGAAAGCAACACTTACTTTTTGAGGTTGTTCAATCTTTATCAACCCCCGAAACATTGTCATGTTTGGCTTTGCTAGGGACTTTACTCTACAAAGGGTACTTCTACCATGGAACTTGTTGACACCACAAAGCATCCACCAAATATCCATAAAATGTTCTAGTCAACTAAACATGAAATAACAACCAAAAATATTCCCTATCAACATAGACTTGGGGCCAATATCTTACATAATTCCATTAGCTTTGGTTTATTTATAAAGTTATTGCAAAAAGAGATTTGGGTTGTATAAAAAAAAAGGAGATGAAAAATGGACAAAGTTCCTCCTATATCTCAGAGCCTACTTCCCAAAACAAACCGATGAAAAAACTGAACAAGTGTTGAGGACTAAAACATTCTAGAAAATAATAATAAAACACCGGGAAAAATGGACAAAGATGGGTCCACCATAGCCCGGTAGAACCCACATCTTTAAAGAGAGGAAATAAAAGACAAAGTCTAGGGTGATCTTCCTAGCCCACCTTCTAAAAAAAAAAAAATTGAGGTTGAAAAAGATACAACCCGGTTGGTTTGATCCAAAGGTTTCAAATTCAAAAGCCAAGGCCTCCTCAAGAAGCAAAAGTAAGATTTCCGTCATCTATTCTATTCCTTTCACTATCTCATTCTTTACTACATTCTCTACCATATATATCCTATCCCAATGTACACATAACCACTTGATCTAGGATTAGTTGAATTTGAAGTCCATTGAAGAAGATTAGCCATGTATGTTTAGTAAGTAAGTTTAACATTCTCCCACCTATGAACTCCATTATATAAGCCTTAGATATAATCAGAGAGAAAAGGCATAGTGTGAGCTATGCTAAAAATACTACATGTCTTCGAGATGGTATGTCAATACTACCTTCTTGCAAGACTTATGATTCATAAATTTATCTTCTATTTAGAGAGAGTTATTTCATATATTTGGTTAACTTTGAGTTTTATTTGAAAATGCATGGGAAAACTCCGTATGACGAGTTGATCAAAAAGAGTTTGATGTATAGTGTTCGTACTTGATAGTGTATCATGGTGTCTAGACTAGAGGTTAAAAAAAAAAAAATATATAAGCCCCAAAAGGTAAGAGGTAATATGGGAAAGCCCTGTTTTGAAAAGTTTATCTTTATCCGAGAGTATTTTTGTTTGAAAGCATTGGTGTTTTTAAAGGTGTGAAACCTTCCTAGCAACTCTCTCATCCATTGCTAAGCTTGTGCTTTGGTGGGACTAGCAAAGGGTTATGGTATAACTTGTTGACATTGAACCTAGCATAATATTAAGTAGTCAACTAAACATGGAAAAAGGACATAATTTGAATATTTACATAGACTTTGGGGTCTTACTAACATAATTCCATTAGCTTTGGTGATTTATTTACTTTTACAATTACCCCTCATAAAGTCTAGTGGTTTGGAGAAAGTTCTAGGATTACATCCCATTGTGACAAGATTTAATGCGTGAAGCCAAAGCTTCCCGAATTGTGGACTAAAACATTCTAGAATATACATCGACACCGGAAAAGACATAATGGTGGGCCCACCATGGCCTAACTTGCGTAATCCTTAATATTCTTTTAGCACTTAACAAATGGGTCCCACACCTGTCGGTCTCATCTTTCTAGGTAGGTTTCAAACCAAATTTGAGGTTGTTTTCTTTATAGTTGAACTAGAAGGATCCAAGGGCTATCATTCATCGTCAAGGCCTATGAAGGTGGAATATAAATAGGGTTGAACCTAATTCATTCTATCTCATTCTATTCATTATAGATGATAATCTAAAGGTGTTTTGGATAATGATATATTTAGAGATTAATGGAAAAAAGTATATTAGAAGAAGATTCCTAATGATATATAAAAGATAATTAACAATTTAGTTTGTCTAGATTAGATCTAACCAAATCCATCCAAATGGGAATATGTATATGCTAGAGCTTCCGCGTCTTGAGTATGGTATGATGGAGAATCTTCTCTACAAGACTTAAGATTCATATATTTCATATTCTTTTTACTTCCATTTATTTCATATATTTTTAGTTTAGTTTTGTTATATATACCATGGGATCTCCGCCGTATTGACCCTAGTTATAATTTTATCTAAATATATTCATATGAGATCTTGTTGTGAAGGCTTAGGTTAAAAGAAATTCAATGGTATAATAAGAATTTAATTTGTTTTTTTAAGGTTTGTAGTCCATATTATTTTAGGATTGGTGTTTTCAGAGAGCTTTTGGCGCATTTTTCCCATCATGGTCTTCATGCTTTATTCGAGTTGGAACTCCTTAGATCTGGGTTCTCTACAAAGTGCAGTAGATATAAATGCTATCATAGAACCTAATAATAGAGAAGTACCCGAACCTTAATATCTTGTCTTATAAAAATGATTAGTTTAATTATTCTTAGAAACTTAGGTAGGTTTGTATCCTTTGATATTTATCCTTTACAATTTTTTTGTCACTATAGTCTAGTGGTTTGTGTAGTCCTCATAAACATGATTGTGAAATTATTAATTCAATTCTTTAGATATTTTGAGTTGTACATACCGAAATTGACACCCAACTCATCCTATTGAAATCTTGTCTTATGGTAGTTCCTACTAAATGAGCGCTTTACTAAACCTTCATATTTGTTTATATCCCTTAACAATTCCCAAACTACATTTTTTGTGATCTCAGCCTCTATGGATTGTGTTGTCCTCATAGACCGCCTATTATAGGATTGAACTGTATAAATATTAGGGGCTTGCTAGTTTCCGTGACTGAAATTTTCGAATTTGTTCAGTAACGGCTACTTAAGTGAATTCCATCCAACAAATGGCATCAACACAAATGCCTGAATTTTTCTCAGAGCCATGAGGAAAGGTGATAATTGTATCCTCGGATGGATATATAGAGTTGTAGAAACCGAACTTGACACCCGACCGCTACTATAATGTCGTTATTACCTGTGTGTTTTGTCATAGGAAACCGCAACCAAATTCATTTGCTTATTTTCTTTATAGATGAACTAGAAGGATTCCCACGCGTGTTGCCGTGGGTATGAAGGTGGAATATAAATAGGTTATGATGTTAATCACTAAGATTTTAAGATTATGATATATAGATGATAATCTAAAGTTATTTTGGATAATGTATATTTAGAGATCAATGGAGAAAACATATGAACGAGACATTCCTAATGATATATAAAGTCAATGAACAATTTAGTTTGTGAATGATGTGACCAAATCCATCCTAATGGGAATATGTATAATCTAGAGCTTCCGCGCATTGCCGCTGGTATGAAGGAGAAATCTATGAGTTAAAATATTACTATCACCCTCATATTCTTTTTTTTCCCTTTTTTTTTTCTCTCTTATTTTTTATTTTTTACTTTGCTCTATATATACCAACTACTATTACTTTGGGACCCACTTATAATTTTATCGAAATATATCCATATGAGATCTTGTTTTGAAGGATTTATCAAAAGGAATTCAATGGTATAATCGAAATTTAATTTGTTTTTTGGTTTTGTGAGTTACAATATTATTTTAGTTAGTTCAAACGGTGGGGCCGCCATTGGATGATCATGGTGGCATGCTTGCAAGTTGAGAGAACTCCTTAGTGGGGGCTCTCTACATAGGTGTAGTAGATATACATGCTCAAGAAAAATGACTGGCTTCCATCGAGCACTATTACCATCTTGTCTTATAAAAATTGTGCCTATTAAATGAACTGTTACTAAACTATAGTTTGTTTGTATCCCTCTTCTCCCGAAGTACATTTTTTTGTTCTCCGCCTTTGGTTTGTGTAGTCCTCATAAACCGCCTATTGCAAAATTGAACTGTATAATTCAATCGTCACATGGATATTTTGAGTTGTACATACCGAAATTGACACCTAACTGGTACTATAATGTTGCTATCTTGTCTTACAAAAATGTTCCTACTAAATGAACTGTTACTAAACTACGCTTTGTTTATATCCCTCTATTCTCGAACTACATTTTTTTGTGATCTCGTGCCTCTGTGGATTGTGTAGTCCTCATAGACCACCTATTACGAGGATTGAACTCAGTATAAATATTAGGGGCTTGCTAGTTTCAATGTGACCGAAATTTTCAAATGCTTCGGTGACGAAGCTACTTGAGTGAATTCCATCCAACAACCGCATCAACACATTGGCCTGAATTTTTCGTCGCCAAAGGTGAGGAAAGGTGATAATTGTATCCTCGGATGGATATATAGAGTTGTAGAAACCGAACTTGACACCGACCGCTACTATAATGTCGTTACCTATATGTTTTGTCATAGGAAACTACAACCAAAAACAACTGCCTATTAAATGAACTCATTTACTAAACTACGGTTTGTTTATATCCCTCTATTTTCACAACTACATTTTTTATGATCTGTACCTCTGTTGATTGTGTAGTCCTCATAGACCGCCTATTACGAGGATTGAACTATATAAATACTAGCGGAATTTTCCGCGTTCGTTGTCTTGGTAGGAAAGGGATTGTTAAAGGATTAAATTGTTGTATTGTGTAATCTCAAAAAACGAAGAAGAATTGTAATCGCTAAGAAATCTGATCACAACTAGCTATTGAGCGAGAATTACTTTGTGCGAGGTTAGAAACAGAGTTAGTAACGAAGAACTTAAATGTATGAAAACAGTACATACTCATTGGCATAAAGATTATTTAATCTTATGTTTAAACTCCAAAAGCTGAACCAATATCAAATAGAAATATTTAGATATGTGAGGAAAGGTGAATTGTATCCTCAGATGGATACATAGAGTTGTAGAAACTGAACTTGACACCTAACTGGGGGGGTTGGTGGGGTCGGGGAGGAAAGGTGAATATACATGCTCAAGAACAATGACTGCTCTGTCGAGCACTACTACTATCTTGTCTTACAAAAATGTGCCTATTAAATGAACTGTACTACAGTTTGTTTATAGTCCTATATTCCTGAACTACATTTTATTTGTTCTCTGCCTCGTGGTTTGTTTAGTCCTCATAAAAAGCCTACTACGCTTGCGTTGGAAAAAAAAGCAAAGCCTATTACGTAATTGAACTGGTATTATTTTATCCTCGGATGGATATATCGAGTTGTAGATCTTGAACTTGACACCGATTTGCTACTATAATGTTGTCATCCATGTGTTGTTGTCATAGGAAACGCAACAAATTCTGCCGCTTATTTTCTTTATAGATGAATATACGCATGTTCAAGATAGAATAATGACTACTCGTCCTTACCTACCCTCGGGATCTGCGGTGAAGCTTTGTCGTGTGTCTTTGGTAGTTGACGATGCTCGAAAATGGTAAGCTAGCGGCTATGTGATATACAAACCTTGCTTATGGTTAGCTTTTTGAGTGCTAGTCGTTGACTTCTCTCGTGTAACTACAATCTGCTTTGATATAGGCGTCGATGATGACACATGTGCAACATCATCCGGCAAAAAAACAATTCTCTAGAGGATGGTCGAGAGATACATATGAAGAGACAAATAAGATGAGACAGGATGAAGCTATTATAGGGCTGAATTTAGGAGTTTGTACTGCAGAGGGGCATCATCCGGCCGGTCGGTCGTGCGAAAGGGGAGGGTCGGGACCATCACAAAGTGGCCAGAGAATAAGATAGTTGTGACGGAGGTCACTTCGGACGGGTATCCCACTACTAAGGAGGGCAAGCTAAGAATGAGGAGACTTGCTGGTCTGATTGCTAGACAAAGGGTCCCCTTGCTCACAGGTTCAGTCTGTTCCTTAAGTCCTCAAGTCAAGAAAGAATTATTTGAGGAGTGTGTCCAGAATTCATTGGAGTTGGAGTGTCCATCGAGCTCAAAGGACAAAGCAATTAAAAGGCTATGGCAGGTGGTAGAAAAAAGTTTTAGGACCCACAAAAGCGATCTAGTGCGCAATTACGTCAACAAGGGGAGGGATGCCACAGTGAAGCACCCATACATCCCCAAGGAGGATTGGACAGCTTTTGTTCAAGCGAATCGAAGCGAAGAGGCACTGGCAAAAAGTCAGAGATACAAGGAGCTTAGGCAGAAGAACCAGTATAACCACTGCCTGGGGACAGGAGGTTATGAAGCAATGTCTGAAAGGTGGGCGAAGGAGGACAGGGACTTAGTCGACAAAGGAATCCAGAATCCTTGGGACGAATATCCTAAGGACCGCGCTACGGCTTTTTTTGGCGTGGACGCAGCCACCTGGAATTGTTAGGTGACAGGGCTCAAATTGTTTGGAACAATGAAGCAGCTCGGGCTTTAGGTGAGCAGATTTTTAGAGACACCCATGCTTCTTCCGAGGTCACCGGTGTAAGGGAAAGAGATCGCTCACGGGGGGTCTGGGCACCCCTGCAACGCATTGCGTGTGCTTGGGGTGTCTAGTTCGTGTGGTTGGAGGAATTGGCCTGGACTACATGGACATGTACGAAGAGGAAGTCTCAAACCGTGGCGGTCGCAGCAGTTAAAGAAGAGATTTTGGCTAGATTGGATGACCTCCAAGGTCAGGTGGTGGCGTTGCGATTGCAACAAGCACAAGCACAAGCACAAGGTTCCCCGCCTGGCAACACCCCTAGCGGCTGCAGTGGATCAAGAGCAAAGCGCCTCGGCTAATCCGGATGGCCAACCGGATGCTTTGACCCGAGGTTTCAATCCGAATGATGTACCCTTGTAACAAAGACTGGAGGTTATCATGTTGAGGTAGCTAGGGGAAAGGTACACCCAAATCACCCAGAGCTACTTGAGGGTCAACCAATCTTGGCAGACATACCGTTGTAACGATTGAACATGTAAATCCCGGTTTTGATGCTACACTCTTTGGATCCGCCGACAGCGAAAAATTAAGACTCTTGGCCGGGCTATTTTTAAGAGGATCCAAAGTGGAGCGAGACCTTATGACCAGTAACACCCCAACAGCCGTCTTGTTCTCGCACCAAATTGTTCTCCGACAAAAAACCTCCTCGCCTTCTTACGTCTCCGAGGGTATTAGTCGGTCTAAAGGACCATATGGCATGCACCGGGTTATTAAATGGGGATAACAACAATGACCAGAGTCCCTCTCAGACTCATAGTGCAATGGGTGGGAATGAGATGACTAGCTTGCATGCCAATGGTGATCAGAGTGCCTCTCAGGGTGCAATGGATCGGAATGCGGCGACTCGCACTCATGCCAATGACGTTTAGATTGCCTTGCAGAGTGCATCGGCTAACAATGCGGAAACTGGCTCTCAAGGCATGAATGATGAGAGTGCCTCGCAGACTGCAAGGGCTGAGAACGCGGGGAGTGGCTCGCATGACAAGAATGTCTAGAGTGCCTCTCAGAGTGCAGCGGCTGAGAAGCGGAAGCGGAAGCAAACAGCAGCTGTTCCAAACAAGCATGTTTCAGGCAAGAGGCATAGAGCATCCAACGGTGACAACATACGTTCCCAGAAGGGGTCGTCCCTTATGACCAGAAGCAATTCGAGTGCCCTTCGGTACGCACTGGCCAACCCTAAGTACAAGCATGGATCTCCAATGCTCACGCACGAACAGCTTAGTACGGTAGGGCCTTGTTGTGCTGCTCTTCATGGGTGGTGCATGCAAGCAGCCGGTCCAAACATGGTGCCGTTTACTGCATTGCCCAGGAAAGCGGCCTTTTGGCGTGACACAGATGAAGAGGCTAAGATCAATGTGGGTTTCGACGACTGTTTGACCTCATGACACTGGATGGATTGGATGTGGCCATCCTTCGCTGCATGACACTGTGAGTACAATTTCTTCTATTGTGGACTCATTCGGGATGCCTCTTTCATCTATTGCTTACTAAATTTGCTTTGCATGCTTCTCTATTCCTAGATGCCCGCTCAGAAGCGAGGGCCTTGTCTTTGTCGGTTGGCTTTCTTGATCCCGAGCCATTGACCTTGAAGGGAAGGATGATGGGCCTCTCGGCAAGGGCCGTACATATCTAGAATTTGGCCTATGGAAGCATCATGACAAGGACTTTGTCATGTTTGCGCATAATCCGAACCAACACCGGATTGTTTGTTGTCATAGCTATCAAGTGGAGGAAAGTCTATTTCATTGACTCTGCGCCCGTATAAAAAGACAACGCTCCCGTTGAAAACTTTACTACAAGAGTGAGTGTTTCCTAACCTACATCGACCCATGCATTTTTTTTTTAATTATGTTACTAAAAATAGAAAAGAATGTGACCTTTTACATTTTACTCATGTGTAGCCTTGTTGAGCATGTTTTCAATCCGAAGGAGACAAGGACGCAAAAGTTTACGGTTCACGCCAAGTATACAAAAGTAATTGTTGTGCTTCTCCCCCGAAGTTGTGCACTTGCCACTTGGGTTTCCATTCAGCGAATAACCACCGTGTTTCATATGTTTACAAAGTGCTAGAGACGCAACCCGATAACAAGACATGTGGGTTCTACACGGCGCACCACTTGATGGTTGCGATGAATCAAGCTCATTTGGATTGTCACAAGGTAACTCAAAGTGCAGTTCCATCTTGTGCCTATCTTTGCTTGGCGATAAAGACCATGTGTACAACAAACACTTATGGCTACCTTTTCTTTGTATTAGGATTTTGACTTGCAGAGTGAACCGCTCAATTTGGGTGATATTAGAGAGAAGATCGCCAAGTTTCTTATGGAACATGTCATCCACCACGGACAAAGTGACTATTTTGATTAAATAAACCGTGAGTTGCTTCTGTTCCCTTGCTGCATCACGGCCAGGTGGATACATGCACGTGAACTGTGTTATTTGTGCCGTGAACAATGCGTGGCGTGCCCCGAACAACTAGGTGCGGCGTGAAGAACAATCGATACACTTGATTTTTTAATCTTTGTTGCGTCGACCATTTGTTTGTGCTTGGACCTATGTATATATGTATTATATACGTATTAATTATATCAATGCTGTGGTGTCGGACAATTCTAAGCGAAGCAGTGTGCAGCAAGCGTCATCATTGACACGAGGGCGCATCAACTATCTAAGAGGCGTCTCAAGCCTCCGGATAGTTCTGACTGTCTCGCCCCGATGCGCGTCGGTTGTTTTAGCGAGATTTTTCTATAGCGCTTCCGAAAATTAAGCGTCTAAAATGTCAACCTCGTTGCGAACACTTGTAGCGGTGTGTGTGCGTCTTTAATTTTCCAAGAGTTACGATCGATGGGTCGTTGTAAGCGTCGTAGTCTCCGCATAGGTGCCGGTCGATTTTAGGTGCTAAGCGTCAGTAAACATAAGAAAACACGGTCGGGTACAAGAGCGGGTGTGCGTAAACGAATCCACGTGCCGCAGACGGATAAAATGTAAGGCGTGTCGTAAGTAGTACAAACCCGCGACGCACGGCGTGTGGCGGCGCTCTGTATGGGGTGACGAGCGATACGAACGGTTGCATTTCAAATGTGTCTCGTATAAGAAACGTCCACGAACACTTTTCTCGCCCCGCGTGTTCGTAAGATTCTAACAGATTCTGACGCGCGGTGCGGGCGACCGCCGACATGTGGCCCGTTTATAGACGCCCTTTGACACAGGGTCTCGTACATGCGAAGTCGCCACGATCACACATTGGGCCCCCGTCGGTAACTTTGGAAGGGATACGGCCGCTTTATTCATGCCGCGTGTCTCAGAAGCGTTACCCGTAAAGCACCGCTTTATAGGAAAAACTTGTCTCAGTAGGTACTTGTTCACTACGTCCGAGCAAAACACGAGGTCACGCACCCGCGAAAAACCGTCTGTGATAAAGTGTGTTTACGCACCCTCGGTAAGGTTTTGGTCCGTAAAGTCGGACATTTAGAGACCCTAATGGGCGGTCTCGCCGATCAGAAAGCCCTCAACGCGACTATAGAGGCCTTTTTTACATAGTGGTAGTGATATATTTGTATATATGAAAAATATGGGTTCCTTCAAAAAATTTCGCGTAGTAAAATCTAGATCTAGTTAATATGAGTATTTGAACATGCTCAAACCGATAAACAAAAAAACCATGACTGGGGGGGGCGGCGTCCCACCGGTATCTCATCAAACCGATAAACAAGTATAAACACATGTGCAACGTGCGGTTTATTGAGGCGGGAGTAACTACTCTTGGGAGTACGTAAACGATAAACGCATATTCGAATAGGTCTACCCTTTGAAACCATACATATGACCAATGAAACCAAAATAAAAAAAAAAAAAATAGTCACATCGGTGACAAAAAATAACCATCAAATGGTACGAAAGACACGCTAAAGACATGTGTTGACATTTCTTAGCGCAATCAAAGGAAACAGTATAAAACCCATCCGCAATAAAAGCGCCCGAGAATGCGCGTGACATTCCCAAGTAAACCACCATGTCGGTGATCCGAAAAGGGATTGTCAACGGGATAGATCTTGCCATCTTAGATATTTCATCCATAGCGCACGGATCTATCATTGTAGCATTTCACCCTAAGTATTCGGGTATCGTTATTTATATTTTCCCAAAGGAAGGCATGTGTTTAATAAACTAGCATGGCATCCGAATAGAGGAACATGTGTTTGCTTAGACCAAATTGTTCATAACAGGGGGTAGCGATAACGGTTTATGGATAGTGTGACACACACTTAAGAATCCACCAAAGAAAAAGGATAAAGAAAATAGATAAAGAATAAATGAATAACCTAATGGAGTAATTCTAATGTATCTAGTCATGGCCATACAAATGAATAGCTAGGATCATATGCAAACCGATCTAGGCATAGTTAGGTCTAGGATACCGGGAGACCCCATCCGAAGTCCGCTTCCTACCGAGGGCATTTACTTAACTCCTACAAAGACACACGAACGTGGGGGATTTCAAGGGACGGTCAAGGCTTGTCACGACCAAGCCGCCTACCCCCTCAACCGTGGCATGCACTCATATCCGCGGTGTCGTAATACCCGGCACCATACCCGCATATCGAGCACTACTCTTGTCCCCCAGGGATCCTCACTCGTCGAATGGACGGACTAGAACAAGAGCAAACCCGAAGGAACAACGAACCGATATCCCACCTCTAATCAAGTTAGGCATATGATGATCGATGATGAACCGAGATGAACATGTCAAGATTATGATATGTAAACTATATGCTTGTTCATATACCAACACAAGAACATGAACAAGACTATACTCTAGTTCATAAGTTAGGCCAGAACATAGATATAAGACTTGTAAATAGAAGAATGCTCCATAGAGAAGATGTATTACCAAAGTACTTTCTTCTAGGAGACAAGCTCTCCTTGTAGCTCTTCTACTCCAAGTACTAACCAAGAACTAAGAAGAAAAAAAAAGTAGAAAGAAGAAGTAGAAGAAGAGAGAGAGGTAGAGGTGGTAGAGAGAGAGATTGTTGGTTTGCTAGACTCCAAGTGGTGTGTGTTGAGAGAGGGAGAGAGGGGCCTACTTATACACTTGGAGGAGGGGCCTAAGTGCTAAATTACACCAAAACCGACACAGTAAACCTTCCTAATCTGAGCAAACCGACCATCCCACGGCGGGAATCCCCATTTGGCGGTGCACGAACCGCCTCCCCGAGGTGGGGGCCGAAACCGCCTCGGGGAGGGTGCGGCCGCACCAGTGGTCTTGTGCACCCCCCTCGGGCTTGGCCTTGGCCGGGTCTCGGTGGGGTGTCTTCCCTCATCTTGAAAAGTTGTGGGCCGGGCTTGGCTCGGCCCGCTTTTGATGTTTTGGGTCGATTTGCTCCACAGGCTTGTGTTTTGCAATAATGCGCTTTCCGGATGGCGTACTTTGGTTTATTTTCCACCGCTTTTATTATAAATCTGCAAAATAAAATAATAGACACTACAAGTGGAATTTTATTAGTGATAAATGTATATGAGTATAAAAATGTATAGTTTTACTCCCTTTTTGGTAGTAAGTTGATTCGAAAAAATATGTCGTTGGTGACCGTCAACAACATGCATATGACTATCATTCATCTCATGCATGCAGATGAACACTTATGATAAGAAATCAAACTGCATCAACATTGAAGCATGTAGGCAAACATAATATTTACAATATTCCATAAAGATAGATTAGGACATTATATATATATAAAGAAAGAGACGAACACCAACATATACTATACCCAAGCAACAGACAACACGTAACACCGACAGTTCATCGTTCACACAATCTAAATACTCCAAGTCGTAATACATTCTCCTCCTTGATGCTAGTATTCGAGGACGGGAAGAGTTGTCCTCGTTGGACTCCACAACCGGGCGCTTACCATTATTGTCCGCCGTGGTAGATCTTGAAGGAGTGGAGACAGCTTTTGTGTCCTTTCGCCGGTAACCAACACTCCAAGTGCGAAATATAAAATAGGTGCCACTGGGTCCATCATGTCCGTGTCTAACCCCGTCCACACTTGTCCTCACTACTAGTTCACTCCTCTCCACTTCTCTTTCCACTCCTCGTTATTATCCCCACAACGCCGCACCGCCGCCACTCCTCCTCGGCCCCTCCCCCCAAGGCGATGAAGGAGAAGAAGGCTGGCGATGGCGGCGAGATGCCGTGATGACGTGCTTGCATTTGCGGCTACCGGAGGACTGCTCGAGTAGGAGATCCTCCCGGCGCTACCTCCGGCGAAGGAACAAGTTGCCGATGCAATGTACATGGAGCTTCGTCGCGTCTGCGGCAAGTTCCGGCGACACATCGACACCAAGGAGGCGGTCGGCTCGTGTCGCTCCGCCAGGATTAAATTCGCTGCCGCTTGCCGCTCTCTACCGAAACAAAGAGTTCCCGAGCTCGCAGCGGGCGCTTCCTCAAGGCCGAGCATCCGGAGGCCATATGCTACGAGGGATGGTGAAGATGACGGCGCGCCGTGGGATCCCAAGGGGCCTGAGCTCCTCGGGAGAGCCGGCGTCTTTGCGGGGACTCCGGCGCGGCTTTACCCCTTGGCGATCTTTGCTGTATGGTCGGAACCCCGCGGGACCTAGAAGCGGCGGCGCTCTTTGCATGGAATCGAGGCGGCCCGCAACCTAATCCCGTGGGCGAACCATCTCTGCCGAAAGCCCGTATTTTGGCCCTGCGGACCTCAACGCGGTTGTGTGCCTCAACCCAACCTTGATTCGTGTCCCTACCTACTTCAACGGTGTAGACCTCAAGTGTGTCGATGACAAACACGTGCGTGTGCGGCCGGAAGAATGCATGACCCACGAGGGCGAGGGCGACGTCGTGCTGCACGCCTCCGCTTCGGTGCCGCCTCCATTTTGAGTTCATACTCTTGCCGTTCAAATTGAGCAGACTTAGCGACATACGCCTTCATTAGGATGTGCAAGATGTCCCTAAACTAGCTTTATTTGGTTTTCATTGTCATATTGTTGTGTAAACATCGACACATATTTATATATATTTAAATTACGGACATAAAGATCCACATTTCGGTTCCAAGCACTGCGGTCAAGACAATCGGTTCGATTGACTAACACTCGGCCACAAAGATCTAAGCCCCGGCCGCCTCACAAATTTCATCACGCAAAACCTCTTCATCCTTCCACCAACATACTTGTTGAACATGTCCAACATGTAGCACATGTAGTCACCGATATCAAGCTTTGCGACTTGTACGCAATACTTGACGGGATCAATAGACTCAAGAATCATCATCGCCACTTGATGTTACTTTACGTGAGAGTAGAACATAAAATATCAGAAACATACAATACCAAACTTGAAAATTAAAGTTCGGGGGTAATTCTATTATAGTATTGTAAAACCAAAGCAATCGATGCCCCTATGTGGCATGACTTGCTAAAAGTCGAGATATATATATCACTTGTGTCTCCTCAGGATGTGGTTAGTACGTAGATGATTAATTGGAGGACCCAGTGGATAAATCTTGCTACAAAAGTGCTGAATTTAAGCCATTTCTAATTAATGTACTAAACATTGAAACTTTATATGAGCACAACCATTAGAATGGTACTAAATATTTCTGTCATTTGTCACTTGATGTTTCATACACTTTACGTGAGAGTAGAACATAAAATATCATCAGGGCATGCAATACCAAACTTCAAAAATTAAAGTTCAGGGGTAATGGTTACGGGTTTCTATAGTTATTGATATTTTCAAAGTATAGTTAAAAGTTACCAAGGCATCACATAAGTTTCTGAATTTCTATTTCGAAAAACATCCTATTCATTGAGAAATTAAATAAACCCGAGCAAAACAAATTGTTAGGATGCTCAGTAATGCACCATAAGTCAAATGGTCATCATATTTCACAAACATTTAGGAGGTTCCTCTGCTTTTGCATATAGAGGGGTGACTAAACACTTATGAAATAGGAACATATATAAGATCATCAAAAATAATCATCACTAGGAATCATATGTATCGAGTAATGCAAGTAATCATCACATGGACTCATATATATCGAAATTGAAGTCCGGTTCATCAACTAACCATCACTAGAAATCATATATATCGAGAATGGAGGTCCGGTTCAACAACTAACCATCACTAACTGAAAACCCTAACCAAAACCCTAAGAAAGTCTAAAATCTCACCTACTTCTTCATCCTGCCCTTTGTCGAGGAAGACCCTTTCTTCCCCGCTTGCCGGCTGGGTGGTCTTCTTCTTCTTGGCCGCGGCAGGGCGCCCGTTTCCCCTTGTCGGCGCGCCGGCTCCAGGGTCTTCTTGGCGGATGCGGATGCCCGAACACGGAGGTCAACCTCAACGTGTGCTTCCTTGTCTCCTTGAGCTCAATGGCCGATGGATCGATGTCCTCCTCCTCGTCATGCTCGGACTCGACGAGCATCAACGCCGCCGACCGGCCCGCCGCAAGCCTCCTTCGCACTTGTTCGGGGTTGCGCGCTCGCTAGACGAATCTTTGCGCTGCCGCCGGCCGGGTCGACGCCACCGCTCGGGTCGCCGCCGTGCCGCCGCCGCCATCGCGCCGCCGCCGATGAGGGTTTTTTGAGATGGGGAGATGGGGAGATGGGGAGATGAGGGGAAAGATATTGATTTGGGGAAAAGGACGGAGAAGGGCCCGGTTGAAGGGATTTATATCCATCTAACTAGTCCTCAAAATGTTTAAGAATAACCTTATCTCGAAAGTTGTATTAAGATCCTTCAAATACCGTAGTGGTGGATTGTGCTTTGTTTGAACTCGAGCTTGAGTGTTCGAATCTCGTTGGGCTTGAATTTTTTTGTTTACTATTTAAATGCGACCCTTGCTAGTATGATACTTTTTATTTCAATTTTTTTATTGATCCGTGTAAAATTTTATTTTCTTTTTAAAATTTGTAAAATTTGATTTAAATTTGATATTTGTTCTAGTGATTAGTTAAATAACCTAGTGGTGGAAGGAGCTTTGTCGCCCCTTGCTAGTATGATACTTTTTCTTTCACATTTTTATTGATCTCGTAATATTTGATTTTCCTTTTAAAATTTGGTATCCATATGTTACTTGCAATTATTTTTAATTCTACCTCATTTTTAATTTGTTATCCCTATGTTACCATTATTTGGTTTGTAATCATGACAAAAAGTGTAATTATGGGTGTTGTTTATTTTTTAAAATAAGACAACTACATTTATTTTTTCGTTTAGCAAAAATTGATGTCAACTGAGCAAACAGGCATGTTATCAAAAAAATAAAAAGACAAACAATTGTTGTGCCCTCAAATAAAAAAAGAACCAAAGTGACTATGACATATGGTGATTAGTTAGGACGGTATTTGTTCTAGGGCCATCCTCGCTTCTCCTTCTTTAGCTCCTCAATGTCCTACTTCTTCTTCTTTACTGCTTGGTTCAAATTTGAAGCCGCAGACTTTTTGATCCACTTGTCCTTCTTCTCGATCATGTCTTTTACTCCGCTCCAACTTCCCGCATTAAGACAACCAATGCAATTCTACGAAGAGAAGCCAACAAGTGTGTTAGTTATGGACAAACACAACAATTGCGTATAATATGCACAAAGAGCAAAACATATATATGCCAACAAGTGTGTCATTTATAGACAAACACAACCGTTAATGAATAGCATAAAAACTCATAATGGGCTGAAAACGAGAGATCAATATATGCCAACAAGTCCCATGTTTGTCTTTGTTAAAAACAGAACTTACGCTTAACGTGACCAATTATTAGTAGAGGCCGGAACTTTTGTTCCATTATCAAAAAAAAAAACTTTGATCAATTATTGTCGAACCAGTTATGAGACTTCGGTCCTATGCTCTCTAAAAAGTTGATAATTTAACTTTTAGTGTTACCGGGTTATTACTAGTACAACTTCCTCGAAAAACAAACAACCCACGCTCCGGGATATATATTATTTGATTTTCATATCTCAAATCCTGTACATGGAGAGCTCGGGAATCTCACCTCGGGGTTGTCTGTTTCTTCCCCTATTGCCGATATGAATTCATAAGAGATCGTCCGTTTGGAGGATCCGGAGTCCTCGATATTGAGACAAGGAAGTCCCCTCCATTCGAGGGTTCGAGAGAGAACAAACAACCCACGCCGGAAGAACTCCGGGCCCGGGCGGCGCCTTGGGGGAGTATGCTTTGCTCCGCCGAGGCACGACTCGTCGGTCCGACGCCGCCCTCAAGATGACCGGTTCCCGGCGAGGCAGAATCGGGCCTGGACGGCGCCTGTGGATTACGCCGCACCGCCGCGCACGACTACGTGGTCGAACCGCCGCCCTCAAGACGACCGGTTCCCTGGCGAGGCCGGACTCGGGCCACGCACGACGCCTGTGGAGTACGCCAGACCGCCGTGGCACGACTCGGAAACCGAACCCCGCCCTCAAGACGACTAGTTCCCCGTAATCTTGTGTGCAATCAAAAATTACAGAGCATAAAATTGCCAATGATTTAAACAAATGAAAGGAAATTGATTTCAAGAACATACAGGAGAATTCGGCTTTAAAACATTTGTATCATTTACGATCAATACGTAAACTATAACACAAAGAATTGAAAAGTTAAGTATTTGAAGATGCAAACTTTATGCCCGAACAAAATAGAAAATAGTAATTGCGCAGTGCAATTTGGTTATCCACATGACACGGTTACTCATGTCATCTATCTTTTTGTTGCTTAGTACATTACATTTCATGAAGGAAACCACAAATTTCACAAAACCAAAATTACATAGTGGCCTTCTAATCATCCTAAATGTCATCACAAACTACATCAAATTGTCCAAAGTGTGTAGAATGCTTCAAAAATAAAAGTTCAGGGGTAATTCTATTATAGTATCAGAAAACCAAAGCAATGATGCCCCTATATATGTGGCATGACTTGCTAAAAGACACATATATATCACTTGTGTCTCCTCGGGATGTGCTTAGTACGTAGATGATTAATTGGAGGACCCAAGTGGATAATCTTGCTACAAAAAGTGCTGAATATTCAGTTAAGCCATTTCTAATTAATGTACTAAACTACATCAAATTGTCCAAAGTGTGTACAATTCAAAGATACAATTGAATAACCTAGTTGAAATTGAAACAACATATTTCTATCCGTGAGTGCATATGCATGATCAAACACAAGCAAGCTAGCTAGTAGAAAATCTCGCAAAAAATCCCCCACCCATTGAAAAAAATCCCACCCAAAAACCCTAACCTCACCTTGTAGAAGCCGACGCCCCCACGATCCCCTCGCCCATCGTGGACTTCCTAGGACGAAGAACCCTTGGGGTGGAGATGATGGCGGCGCGGGACTCCTACCCGGCCCGAAGAAGTTGCCGTCGCCGGCCGGAAAACTTCCCGGTCTTCTTGTAGCGGTTGTGGCGGCTTGCGCGTTTGGATTTGGGCAGGGGTTCTTCTTTCCCACCAGTAGCCATTGACCAAATGGCATTGTCGGCGCGGTGGTGGTCGAAGCGGACCGAAGGGCGATGGGTTAGGAAATGAAATTTGTGCACGGGGATTAGCTAAAATGACGATTAAGGTGAGGTTTTGTTGGCGGGCGGCGGCGTTAAATTAAATTTGGGCGCGGATTAGCTAAAATGACAATTAAGGTGAGGTTTTGTTGGCGGGCGGCGCGAAATTAAATGAAATTTGGGCGCGGATTAGCTAAAATGACGATTAAGGTGAGGTTTTGTTGGTGGGCAAAAGCGGTTTTAAAAGATTTGATTAAATATAATAAGTCTTAAACAATCTCAAACATCTTAATAGCACAATGGTAATAGTCTTTGTGTTGGAGTAGTAGCTCTTGGGTTCAAAACCTAAGAACAGTTTTTATTTTATTTATTTTGCCATCATTAATGTTCTTTTTCTTTTTTTTTTTTTTTTCTATTTTATTTTCTTTTTTGTCACACTTTTTGTGTGTGAGCATGGCATATTTTGGCCCTCGGTTTGGTTCCATAGACACCCTAAGAAAGTTTGAGATGATTTTGAGAAAGTGTTACTATACATCCCACACAAGCATCAACATCTCTCACCTAGTGACTAGAACATGTGTGAGAGATGTAGGTCATTGTGAGGATGTGCAACAACACTTTCTCGGATTCGACCAAAATTTTTATGTCAACATGCCCCACCAAAAGGAGGTGTCCATGCAAATTTTAAACATGATTTTTAACCTTGATTTTGGAATGTTAACATTTTTCTTGAGTAAATCAACAAATAATCACAATAATATGTAAACTTGCTCTAAAAATTGCACAAATCCCTACAACACCATAGTTTGGTTCCATAGACACTCCAAAAAAAGTTTGAAATGATTTCGAGAAAGTGGTACTACACATCTCAAACTAGCATGAACATCTCTCACCTCGTGACTAGAACGAGAGATGTGGGCCATTGTGAGGATGTGTAACAATACTTTCTCGTAATCAATCAAAATTTTTTTTGTCAATATGCTACTCCAAAAGGAGGTGTCCATGCAAAATTTTATATTTGTTTACCTTGATTTTGGAATTTTAACATTTTTTCTTGAGTAAATCAACAAATAATCACAAAAATAGGTAAACTTGGTCTAAAAATTGCACAAATGCACACAACACCATAGTTTGGTTCCATAGACACCCCAAGAAAGTTTGAGATGAAATTGAAAAAGTGGTACTATACATCCCACACAAGCATCAACATCTCTCACCTAGTGTGACTAGAAGATGTGTGAGAGATGTAGGTCATTGTGAGGATGTGCAACACTTTCTCGGATTCGACCAAAATTTTTTTACACAACATGCTACACCAAAAGGAGGTGTCCATGCAAATTTTAAACATGTTTTTACCTTGATTTTGGAATTTTTAACATTTTTTTCTTGAGTGTTTCAACAAATAATCACAATAATAGGTAAACTTGGTCTAAAAATTGCACAAATGCAACAAGTTATGGTCAAGTGATACACATTTAGGCTGTTGCGTCAAGAACATAACCATTCAATTAATGGAGACAAATAGATAAAAGATATATATATATATATATATATATATATATATATATATATATATATATATTGAACCAATTACATGGTTTAGAGTTTGAAGGAAAAGATAACACAAACCCAAACAAACAAGTACCATAACCTCCTCACAATGAAGTTATTGTCAAGCGTCATGACACATATTTGACCAATGCTACTTCACTAGCTAAACCGATTAAATAAGTTCTTAAGTCGACTCATGACACATATTTGAACAACCAAAAGTTCTTGTCCAAAGATTTCTTCATCAAGATCCAATGAGACCAAACCTAAACAAAAGAAACAAGTTCTTGTCCAAATCGACCTAATTATCTCTAAACATGTGGAAATACTTGCGCTTGAGGAGGACACGAAGCTTCTCGGCCGCTCTCTTGATCTGTCAATTCACAAAGGGAAAAGTTAGCATATATATATATAATTAAAATTTAGGAATCTTAAGTTAGGGGGCAATATATATCACCTCTTTGCGCGTAGAGATAGGATATTATCCTGTCTCCTCGTCATTGTCCTCGGTCATTGTGCTACGAAATATAATCTTATCATCGATTTGAAACACCGACCGTGTTTAGGAGCCTTCATTAAGAAAAAAAAGTTAGCATTAGAATTGATTGCAAGTGGTAAATTAATACTAAATCTGTCCCAAATTATTAGACGCTTTTGGCTTGTATCAAACTATAATTAAACATGGATGATTGGAAGTGTTAAACTAATGTCAAACAATTTCATACTATATACGAACAACAATGAAATAATTAAACATGGATGATTGGAAGTGTTAAATTAATGTCAAACAGTTTCATACTATATATAGTCCGGGATCCCAAGCAAAGTAGCAATTAATTACCGCTCACGTAAGAAGTAGCATCATCATCACAACCCTCCCAATGTGTGCTATCTCGGTATCTCTTGTTGGTGAGAAACAGAGTCACTAGTCAACATATATGCTTTAGTTACAATAAAACAAATTTTGTCCCCATGAGATTTTACCTAAAGTCGTTTTATGGTGCAATAAAGCTTTGTTAGGCATTGATTATTTTTCCTAGCATTTTGACACATGATTTCTCAACATGATTGCAATTGCTAAAAAACTCTCAATCAATTCAAATCGACTTAGAATCAATTTCATTCAATATATAGTCAGTATTAAAATTAATCTTTGTAACTCATTATTTTCTCTTCAAATCCAAAATAGAAGCGAGTGCTAATAAAGCACTTTCCTAATCAATCATACACATGCTTGGGATGCTAATATACGCACATGAATGAAAATCAAAAAATGCAATTCAATCTCGCCAAAGACACTGTGCAACAAAAAATAGCACATATAAAATCCCATTTAATTCTAACCCTAACCCGATCCATGGAAAGCAACCTAGGGTGGTGTCGTGTAGCGATCGGTTCCTCTTCCTCCCCGAATGCATTCGCATAGAAGAATCAAGAAAACAAACAAAAATCCAATCTACCATGAACACTAGCACAAGACACTAGAAAACCCTCTAACCTGCTCGTCAGGAAGATGAACCGCGTCATGTGGCTCGAAGCCGGGAGGCACATTGGGAATCCCTTCTAGCAACTCTAGCGGAATGCGCCACCGGCGCCATGGCGATGTCGTCGCCCTCCCGGTCGAGCCGCCGTTGCATCGGTCCCATCGGGCGCGATTGCCGGGGTCGAGTGGCGCTGCACTTCAAGGGTCGAAACACCGCCGACCCACGAAAAAGGGGAAGAAGGGGGACGGGGAGTCAGGGACGAAGCTCATGGAGCGGCTCATGTCGCCGGCGCACGGATGGATCGAGAGGAAGCGGTGGAGGCGGCGAGAACGAGGTGGGCGGCATGGCGGCCAAGTGAGCTGATGGGACGGAATGGGGGAGAGATGTGAAAGACCGAGAAACTTGCACTTGAAATCATAAGCTAGATTCACTAAATCGTGGCCCCACCATGATTGGACCGTGTCATAGAGAGTCAACCCCAAAAGATGGGTCGTTATTCCACTTTCTCCTAATTGGGTCAAACTTTTTGGTGGTGTTGTTGGAGCCAAAATATGTCCTTGTGTGTATCGGTGTAATTTTCAGACGATGTTTAGCTATTACTGTAATTATTTGTTCATTTACTCAATAAAAAATATTAAAATACCAAAATGAAGGTTACAAAATCTAAAAACTTGCATGGACACCACCTTTTGGTGTAGCATGTTGACAAAAAAATTTGAGTTGATTACTCGAAAAAAGTGGTGATGCACATCCTTAGAACGCCACACATCTCGACACATGTCCCTAGTCACTAGGTAAGAGATGCTCGGAAGCTTGTGTGGGTTGTTATTTCACTTTCTCCGAATTGGCTCAAACTTTTTTGGGGTGTTCTTGGAGCAAAATTATGTTGTTGTGTGTATCTGTGTAATTTTCGGATGATGTTTGGCTATTACTTTGTGATTATTTGTTCACTTACTCAATAAAAACTCTTAAAATACCAAAATGAAGGTTAAAAATCTAAAAACTTGCATGGACACCACCTTTTGGTGTAGCATGTTGACAAAAAAAATTTGAGTTGATTCCCGAGAAAGTGGTGATGCACATCCTCAAAAAGTCACACATCTCTCACACATGTCCCTAGTCACTAGGTAAGAGATGCCTGTGCTTGTGGGTTGTCATTCCACTTTCTCCGAATTGGCTCAAACTTTTTGGGGTGTTCTTGGAGCAAAATTATGTTGTTGTGTGTATCTATGTGTAATTTTCGGGCGATGTTTGGCTATTACTTGTAATTATTTGTTCAATTACTCAATAAAAACTCTTAAAATACCAAAATGAAGGTTAAAAAATCTAAAAACTTGCATGGACACCACCTTTTGGTGTATCATGTTGACAAAAAAATTTGAGTTGATTAGAGAAAGTGATGCACATCCTCGAAAGCCACACATCTCTCACACATGTCCCTGGACACTAGATAAGAGATGCTCGTGGCTTTTGTGTGTTTGTTGTTCACTTTCTCCTGAATTGGCTCAAATTTTTTGGGGTGTTCTTGGAGCAAAATTATGTTGTTTTGTGTATCTATGTAATTTTCGACGATGTTTGGCTATTACTGTAATTATTTGTTCAATTACTCAATAAAAAATGATAAAATACCAAAATGAAGGTTAAAAAATCTAAAAACTTGCATGGACACCACCTTTTGGTGTATCATGTTGACAAAAAATTTGAGTTGATTCTGAGAAAGTGGTGATGCACATCCTCGAAAGCCACACATCTCTCTCACATATGTCCTTAGACACTAGGTAAGAGATGCTCGTGCTTTTGTGTGTCTTTGTTGTTACACTTTCTCCGAATTAGCTCAAACGTTTTTGGAGTGTTCTTGACGTGAAATTATGTTGTTGTGTATATCTATGTAATTTTCGGGCGATGTTTAGCTATTACTTGTAATTATTTGTTCGCTTACTCAATATTAAAATACCACTCAAAAATTAAGGATACTCAAAAATAAACATCCCCGTGATTTGAAACGAAAATAAATTAAGTGGCGCCAATTTTTGTCAATTCTTTTTTTTTATCAAGCGCCAAGTTAACCCGAATTTTTACTTAAGCCCCAAATTTTTTATCAATCCCTAAGCACCGCATTAACCCGAGTCCCGACGTTAGCTTGCACGTTATTACTAAACGCACGCGATGCCGGGTGCCTGGCTCTCTCGACGCCTAGGTCCAATGTTGCCGGGGCCCACGATTGATGAATGTACTATATTCCTCTCCTTTTACATGCATGAATGAACCGGCGGCGGCGGAATCCAGCGTCCCACCGCACCTTCTTTTCCCCATCTTTCCCATCGACTCCCCCGCTACCCACCTCCACTACCCACCTCGCTCTTCCACGGCCTCAATCAACCGGTGACATGGTCGGCGCCACCGCAGCGCACTACACCCTCGACTCCCCCCTGCGAGCGCCATTGTTGCCCGCCTAAGGCGCCACACCACTCGGCCCAGCAGAAGCGGGATAGGGATGGCCGGTTCGTCGCCGGAAATGGGAGGAGGAGGACGCTGACGTCGTACCGAAGGCGCGTTTAGAAGGAAGAGGAGGAAGAAGCGGAGGTGCTGATGCCCGATGTGCCTCCCCGGCTTCGCTCCACAACACCGCCACCCGCGCACCCCTTCCGGAGGTTCCCCGTCCAAAGAGTTAGGGTTGGGGTTTTTAATTTGATTTTCATGTGCGGATATTAGTATGCTAGTGTTTCAAGTGTGGTAGCACTCTCATTGTAGTTTGGATTTGGGACTCGCTATTTGGATTATGAGAAATGATATGGGAGCTTGGCAACAGTGTTGGCTATATATGCATGAATGCTTGCCACTAGACATATATGGATATGGAATAGCTCTCTAATATGGTTGGTGCTTTTTTGCTAACCTGAAAGGTTGTATTTACATCTGGTTGTGTTCTGGACATGATATGTAACTAGTCTGATATGCATATGCTTGGTATGGATATGTCGCCTTTTGTTTGAAATTCTGTCAAAACGTGTCGATTATTGCTATTTTTTTTGTTGTCCAAGTACTTCTTTGAAATGTTGTGAAAACAGGGGTAAAACATGTCTTCAATTAAAAAAGTCTGATTTGAATTGATTGAGAGTTATTTAACACCTGCAATATATTTTATTTTTAGTTGTAAAAGCTACTGCATGCATGGGATCCCAGTCCATATATAGTATGAAATGGATTGTAACTATGTTGTGAATTGTTTGAGATTAATTTACCACTTGCAATCATTCATGTTTGCGATTCTAATACTGTCTCTGATTTTGTTAATAAAGATCGAGGATCCCCCTATGTTTACATAATCGCAGAAGAAGATTACAATCGGTGTTCATTTGGTATAAATTAACGCACACGTAAAAATCCGCAAGCGCACGAATACCGATGTAGCTTTCACCTGGGAGTATTCCATCGATTTCCACAGGGAACGTGAAGTGTACTAATCAAGATAATAAGTTGTCCAAGGATAACTATGGGTTTGTGGGGAGAGAGAGAAAGTTTCTAAGGCTTCTCTAATAGATCTAGGAATCAAAGATACTTCAAGATTTATTTATTTTGGGACATCAGAGCACTAACCACAGAAAGGGATGAGAAGGGGCTAGGAAGGTCTCGACAAGGTCCTACAAACACCAACCCAAACGTGGTGGAATACGTCGGCCGTCAGGACTTTCACCACACACCGCTACCACAAACTATCCGTGGGATTGGGTGCAATTCCGGGTAACCACTAGACTAAGCACCACGCCTAATCTAATAATTACTACTCTAGCGTTGCAAAGACTAGAGCACTTGATGCAAGCGGGAATCTAATAAATAAAGTAGAAGTAAATACTTGAATGAAAGTAAATAGAAAGCTTAGAATTAAATAATGAAGAACCGGAGATTCGTTGAAGACAAACTAGTTACTTTGCACGATTACAATGTTGATGAAGATCTGTTGCATTTCTTAAGCGCAATCACTAGAAACAGGTTTAGAACCCATCTCCAATAATGGCGCCAAAAATGCGCCGTTGATATTCCTAAGTGAAACCACCGTGTCGGTGATTACACTAGGTACATCAACGGTGATAGATCTTGCCAAATAAGATATTCATCCACAAGCGCACGGATCTATCATTGTAGCATTTCACCCGGAAGTATTCAGGGCATCGTTATTTATTTCCCAAAGGAAGACATGGTGTAAAAGTCTCTAATTCGGACATGGTCAAGATAACATGAATGCATAAAAGACCAATGCTCATAATAGGGTAAAATAAGATAGGTAGTAGGATAACTTGACACACACACTCAAGCCAATCTCAAGGATAAAGGTAAAATAATGAATAAAAGAATAAATCTAATATGGAGCGGGCATATTCTCGATAGTCATGTCAAGATAGCAGATACACACATGTTTTATCTTGTTAGAGATTCTAAGTCAAGATAGCCGGGGTCTCGTTGAATTACTTCGGCACCGGCAATCGCCCAAACCGGGATGGAGACCGGCATTTAGCACTGCGCCACACCCGAACGTGGGGATTACAAGGGACGGACAAGGCTATCACAACCCAAACCGCCTACCCTCAACCGTGGATGCGCCACAAAAGATAGAAAACCCTTAGTCTAGACACCACGTCTACACTAGTGATTATTACTCCGGGCGTGTATACAAGGCTTACCCGTCCCCCGGGTCCTTCTACCGAGCACCGCCCCCAAAGGAATGACTATCAATCCCGCAACCCAACATCAACCAAGTCTAACTCTAGGTAGAACTCATCATATCAATCTAGCTCTTGGTCTAAACATGTATGTATGATAAATTAAGCACGATGTTCCATAAGACAAGATCATGATATAGAAACTATATACTAGTTCATCAATCAAGATTATGTCATAAGGACTTTGCTCTAATTCAAGAACATGACTATATTGATAAGTAGAGAACAAGAACAAGATGACGAACTCTAAATTGATCATACCGAATAGCTCCAAAATGTCTTGCTCTCCTTTATTAATCCTTGCCAAACTCCTCCTAAGTACAAACGAAGAAGAAGAAAAAGAAGAAGAAAAAAGAAGACGAAGAAAGGGAGAGGAAGAAGAAGAAGAAGAAGAAGAAGAAGAAGAAGAGAGGCTACATTGTGTGGTGTGTGTTGAATGAGGGGGAGAGGGCCTCCTTTTATAGGTAGAGGAGAGGGGCTTATTGGAAAATGTCCCTCCCCACATGGAAGGAGCCAAAACCGTCCTTGAACACCTTCCAAATCGCTTGAACCGACCATCCAACGTCGGCACGCGCCGCTATGGAAGGTAATGCACCGCCACCAAAAACTGGGGCCCGAACCGCCTCGGGGTGGGTTGTTGACACATATTAATGCATACTTTTAATTGTCAATTAAACATGAAAAAGGACTAAAATATAATTAGATAACCTTATTAGGGGTTTCTACTAACGATTTCCACGAGTTTTGGTAAAGTTGTGAATTGCAGGGACTAAACAGGAAAACATCAGAATTTGTGAGCCGCACGACTACGCGACGTAACAAAGACCCTAGAAGGCTCCTGACTAATCCCGACGTGATCGAGACTTAGCACCCAAGAAAACATCATCTAGAAGACTCCGGAAGACACGACGCACCGCGGGACCCGGGTGGGCTCCACCCCGGGCCGGCCGGCAAATAGGAGGCCGAGCGGCCTCCCCTCCGCCATGTCAGCCCCCCCGCCTCCGTAAGCTTCTCCAACCGCCTCTAAGACGCAATCTAATCCGCTCATTTAATGTCGGTTTTGATCCGAGGGCGACGGTGGAAGTACGAGATGTATCTAGGTCAACCCTCGGCACCTCCTTCGGACTATATAAGCAGCCCGCAAGGCGCCCCCAAGAGACATCATCTCCTCATTAGCTATCGACAGAGAAAAAAATCTAGGGTTTCATATTAGAAGAGAGAGAGGTCCCTCTAGTTGTCTAGTTCATCTAGTTCTAGTTCTAGTTCTTCTAGTTCATCTAGTTGTAAGATCAAGAAGAGAGGCGAGGAGAAAGTCGGGAGATCCCACTGTCGGATCTTCATCATCATTGTACTTCGCCGCAACAAGTTCGCCTTCAAAGAATCTCCGTGTTCTTCATTTATTATTTCTATTTATTCTATTTAATTACTTTCAGTTCTTACTTTACTATATTTACCGGATCTCCGCCGTATTGAGTGCTCTAGTTATCGTGACGTGGCTAGAGTAGTAATCGATAGTGTAGACGTGGTGTCTAGACTAGAGTTTACCCGAGTTTGCGCCCAATCCCACGGTTAGTTGTGGTAGCCCCAGGGGTGACAAAATTGTCAGTCTTTTTGTAATCCACCACGTCCTGGTTGGTGATTCGTAGAGCTTTTTGGCGGCCTTCCCCGATCACCCTTTCCCGCCTTTTTTCGAGGATCGGGGCCGGTACCGTTGTTCGACGTAAGTAAAGTAGAGTGAGCCTTTGATCATATAGATCTCATTAGAATACTTAGAAAACTTAACCCTCTCTTCCCACATCATTACCATTATTATCTTAGGACGTTCTAAACCTTTCTAGTACACTTCACATTCCCCGTGAAAATCGATACTGAATACTCCCGGTGAAAGCTACATCGGGTATCCGTGGCGCTTGCGGATTTCTCTGCTCACATTAATAAATACCAACAAGCTTTCTGGCGCCGTTGTTGGAACGGTAGCTGTGCTAGTTAGAACCACGATTGTCCTTTTACCTTTTTACCTTTTTTCCTTCTACCTTTCTTTCCTTTTACCCCTACCTATACCACATGGATTTCACTCCTATCATTAAATTCTTTGCTCCAAAGGGCGACATGTTGGAGCCTCCATCATCTTCACACCCTATTCTTACAGATGGCTATGAGCTTCGCCCCGCTCTTGTAGCCATGGTTCGGGAGCAATCCTTCTCCGGGTTAGCACATGAAGATCCATACACCCACCTTAGAGATTTTGAGCAATTGTGTTCCCGCCGAAATATTTCCGGCATGACACAAGAGACCATTAAATGGAAATTATTTCCGTTCTCCCTTGAGGGAAGAGTGAGAAAATGGTATGCTCACTCTATAGGAAACGTAAATGGAGATTGGGATGAACTTCGAGACAAATTTTGTCTTGCCTTCTTTCCTCGTTATAAAATCGCCGACCTTAGAATAGAAGTTCTTACATTTAGACAAAAAGAGAAGGAGACTCTAGGAGCAGCCTGGGCTAGATTCACAAGCCTTACCAATTCGGCCCAAACCTTTCCTTGCCCGACCATGTCCTCGCTCTATCACTTTTATCGCGGTCTTAACAAGGAAGCCGCTCTCGCATCTCGACATCACTTCAGGGAGGATCATTCTCACATAAACTAGTTAGTGAGGGAAAAGCCATTCTTGAGAAAATCCTTGACAACACTCCCTACACTAACGTTTTTGATGAGTTACCCAAAAAGAAGTCGAGCCAAGCCCCGAACAACAAGAGGAGACACACGCAACCAAATCTAAAATTCCTATAATATCTTCTAAAGATTTGGTTGCCATAGAATCTCCTACTATGGAAACACATCACACTCTAAACACTTTAGAGAGTGATGAATCCCATCCTTCCATCGAGGTTGATCTTTTTGAAAATTCTAGGAATGCCTCGAATTTATCATTTAGAATGCATCCACCTAAGAGACCTCCAAGTGAATATATTTCAAATTCTTTTGAGGAGGAGTCTCTTAGAAAATGTTCTCATTCCTACAAAGGATATCGGGAGGAATTCTATGATGGCATGTCTAGTGATGCCATAGAAGGAGAGCCAAGCTACCTAGAAGACAATCTTATTTTCTCCCCTTCCATGCCTAGACAAGATTACATATTCGAACCCATTTTCAGACCCATCCTTAACCCCGATGAATCCTCGTACCCTCTTTCCCTTGAGACCCTTGAGGGCCCTAAAAATTCATCAAGACAACCTAAATATAGGAGCCATCAAGACCACCAGAAGACCAAGAAGAGCGACAACAATGGCTAGAGGATAATAAAGAGTTATATGCTACGTAACGTTGAATGGATGGACGAGACCTTAGATGAGATCGACTTGAGAGACACCACTCCAAGAGAAACTTTAGATATCTATGACAAATCAACCTTGGAGTTTGAGAAGAAGGATGACATCAATGAGCATGGAAGCTACTACATAGACACTTCATCTAGTTCATGCTCACATGAGAAACATCCTGAACTACCTAGTCTCTCTAGTCTAACCACTCTCAAGACGTACAACCCCCTCGTGCTCTTGCCTCCTTTAGATTTTGAGAGGGTGATTGTAGATGCGTTCATCTATAATAAATATTCTAGATCTCGTGGTCATGAATCTTGATATAGGTGGTGTTGAAGGGGAGACCACTTCACTATCTTAAGTAGCTTTCAAAAGGTTTCCTAAGGAAGAGCTTGTGTCCTAAAATAAGAATTCTTGAGATAGAACATGAGTCTTTACTTTTCCTTGTGATATGAGTATATAAATATACATGTGAAAATATTCCTTCGGTGTTTCTGTCACTAATCATTATAGGATTGGAGCGAAAAGAATCTTTTGTTGGACTAACCCCCTGTAGGAAATAAGATACTCTCAAATAAGCTTGGGGGAGGTCCTGAGATGAGCTCACACTGAGATGAAGCAAGACACAAGGACTTCTACAAGATGTTCCAGCGCCATCATGCTCCAAATATTAAAGGTAACATCTTGAGGTAAGTCATAGAACCTTCTCTTTATCATGGCTTACTCATAAAGTCAAACATGTTAGAGTTATAACTTTGCTTGATTCTACCCGATGATCTCAACATGTTTAGCTCTATAATTTGTTCTTCACACCACTCACTTGATCACTCATCATTCATGTTACAATTTTAAATGCTACTTTCATGCTTGGTGTCTGATCTTGTCACCTTTGTCATAAATAAATAGAACACATGATGTTACCATGTTTAGATGTGCCCAAGGATAGAGTAAGATGAATAAAGTTTTGGTTCTATTGGTGTTTTCCCACCAATAGAGCCCATGCACTTGATCTCTACCTTGTCTATGCAAGCAGGACACACTTTGCGCAAAATGTGGAGGAGTCCGCCACTTCTCCAAAATTCCACAAGTGAATGTCCCGACCTACATGACATGCACACCGAGCAAGGAACATGGGTGATGCCATCCTACTAGGAGATGCAACTGTCAAGATCGGATGAAGCACTCAAGGAGTGATCAAGTAAGATTTGAAGGACCAAGAGGGGTTGACACCTCCACAATTGTCTACCTCACTCCAACATCGCTAAGAGACTAGGTGAATACCTAGCTTGGGGAGAGCACCCCCGCTTATCACGATAAGTATCACTATCCTATCCATTTTAATATTAGCTAGTTATATATGTTTGCTTTGCTAGATTTAATTGGTCATAATTAGAGTCTTAGTTTGTTAGAGTCTCGAATAAATGCCGGAGTCCGCTAGTTGGCTTTTCTCTTTAATGATCTTGTTGGCATATGCTTGGAAATGATGAATAGTTGCTCCGCCATAATTCCTCTTAAAGTGTTTACATTTCGAACTTAGATTCTCCTAAAGCTTTAACTGCTTAATTTGCTCTAAACCCGACACTGTGGGAAGCACGTGCTTAATCTCGAGTCTTAGCGTTGAATAAAGATACATGAAAAGTTGAGCCACTTTGTTTATCATATTCCTAGAGATACTTGATTCGGTTTTATCTTTTGAAAATCATAAAAATACTACATGATGAGTTCCTTAGTTATGACCCTTAAGAGTCTATCATTCACATCAAGATCATCCCACTCCACCAAATGCGCCGCTTCTAACCCTAAGTACGATCCTCAAACTCCACTAGCCACTAGCCATGTTATGAAAAATAAGCTCTTGCAATTTTGGATATGTCTCTCTCAATGTTTTTATGTCAATTAGATGCTTTGGCTACATTCAAAAAAAAAAAAAGAGAGAAAAAGTGAGACGAGAGAGGGAGAGCAAAGGACAAGTGTCATACTAGGCGAGAAGGGCCTACCTCCCTAATAATAAATTTTAGAGATGAATAACGGACACGTGTCCGAGGGTGAGTAGGGCCCACATCTCTAAGGAGAGAGAAAATGGACAAAAGTCTAGGGCAAAGCCCACCTCTCCAAGAATGGATAGCCCAGGTATTAGCAATTTTAGGAAGAGAGATATAGTCCAAGATGCTTGAGAAGAAAAATACTAGAAAAAGGCTAAAGGCTGTTTAACACTTTTCATCCTCATTCATTCCGCCATTACCATCCCACCATATGTATCTTACCACGTGTGACTCCACTATATATACCACCTACTTGAGAGGGTCATATATAGGATCTCTGAGTTTCTTTTAAAAAATAAACGCAAAAACTCCAGGGATGACAGGTTGATAGAAGAGCTTGAGACATGGTACTTAACTTGATTGTTCTCTCTCTTAATTGCTTATGATTCGTGAAAAGGGCTACGCCCCATGGTAAAAGGTATGAGAGAGAGCAATCTTATTGAGAGGAGAAATTATTTTTCGATAACCACAAGATGCCGGAGGAATGAAAGTGTAGTAGCAACTCCTGATCCTACTATAGCATATAGCTTTGCTAGGGACTAGCAAAGGGTAAGCTTGGGGAGCTTGTTGACACATATTAATGCATACTTTTAATTGTCAATTAAACATGGAAAAGGACTAAAATATAATTAGATAACCTTATTAGGGGTTTCTACTAACGATTTCCACGAGTTTTTGGTAAAGTTGTGAATTGCGAGGGACTAAACAGAAAAACACCGTAATTTGTGAGCCGTACGACTACGCGACGTAACAAAGACCCTAGAAGGCTCCGGACTAATCCCGACGTGATCGAGACTTAGCACCCAAGAAAGCATCATCTAGAAGACTCTAGAAGACACGACGCACCATGGACCCGTGATGGGCTCCACCACAGGCCTGCCGGCCCAAATAGGAGGCCGAGCGGCCTCCCCCTCCGCCATGTCAGCCCCTGCCTCCGAGAAGCTTCTCCAACCGCCTCTAAGACGCAATCTAATCCGCTCATTTAATGTCGGTTTGATCCGAGGGCGACGGTGGAAGTACGAGATGTATCTAGGTCAACCCCGCACCTCCTTCGGACTATATAAGCAGCCCCAAGGCGCCCCAAAGAGACATCATCTCCTCATTAGCTATCGACGAAAAAATCTAGGGTTTCATATTAGAAGAGAGAGAGGTCCCTCTAGTTGTCTAGTTCATCTAGTTCTAGTTCTAGTTCTAGTTCTTCTAGTTCATCTAGTTGTAAGATCAAGAAGAGAGGCGAGGAGAAAGTGGAGATCCGACTGTCGGATCTTCATCATCATTGTACTTCTGCTGCAACAAGTTCGTCTTCAGCAATCTCCGTGTTCTTCATTTATTATTTCTATTTATTCTATTTAATTACTTTCAGTTCTTACTTTACTATATTTACTTGGATCTCCGCCGTATTGAGTGCTCTAGTTATCGTGACGTGGCTAGAGTAGTAATCGATAGTGTAGACGTGGTGTCTAGACTAGAGTTTACCCGAGTTTGCGCCCAATCCCACGGTTAGTTGTGGTAGCCCGGGGGTGACAGCCTGTCGTGGTCTTTGTAATCCACCACGTCCCGGTTGGTGATTCGTAGAGCTTTTTGGCGGCCTTCCCCATCACCCTTTTCCAGTCTTTTTCGAGGATCGGGACGGTACCGTTGTTCGACGTAAGTAAAGTAGAGTGAGCCTTTGATCATATAGATCTCATTAGAATACTTAGAAAACTTAACCCCTCTCTTCCCACATCATTACCATTATTATCTTAGGACGTTCTAAACCTTTCTAGTACACTTCACGTTCCCGTGGGAAATCGATACTCGAATACTCCCGGTGAAAGCTACATCGGTATCCGTGCGCTTGCGATTTCTCTGTTCGCGTTAATAAATACCAACATGGGTGCGGGCGCACTAGGTGGTGCGCGCGCACCTGTCTGGGCTCGGTTCGGGCCGGGCCTTGGCAGGCTGGCGTGTTTGGGCTTGAAAAGTTGTGTGGCGGTGTTTGCTCGGCCCAGTTCTGCGTGTTTGATCCATTTCTCCCTTGGGCTTGATGTTCCTCAGGAATGCGCTTTCTAGGGAGGCGCCTTTTGGTGCATTTTCCACTTGTTTCTTATATAAATCTGCACAATAATAATTTGGATACTACAAGTGGAAATATGTCAATAATAAATGTATATGTGTGTAGTAAGGTATAGTTCCACCCCTTATTGGTAGAATGTTGACGTTAAAAATGTGTCGTTAGTGACCGTCAACAAACTCCCCCCAAGCTTACCCTTTGCGCGTCCTCGAGCAAAAAGATAAGTACTTGGTTGCCGATCGGGAGTTGCTACTATGCCGATTATGTTTTTCAAGTGCTAGGGTTATAATAAGATTTTCTACTAGAGTTTGAATAAAATGGCACATCTTTTTCTCACCCTTTATTACCTTTCATCGTAGCGGGGCTTTTTAGCTTTTCTCAAAGTCTTGGGCGGTTGCCGATAGAACGGTTATAACATGAAATACTTTTCATTCATCCTTTTGATCAACTTTCTCATCCGGGATTTATTTATTTTTATTTTGGTTTTTTGAGAAAGTATGGGCTTTATTGCTATATATTTTTTTTTTTTTGGAGAGGTGGGCTCTGCTGCCCTAGACTTTTGTCTTTTTTTTCCTCTCTTTCTTCTTTTTTTTTTTTTGGAGATGTGGGCTCTACTCGCCCTCGGACACATGTCCATTTTTCATCTCTTCTTTTTTTTTTTTTTTTTTTTAGCATAGCCCATATCATTTCTCTTTTCTTTCAAATTAGATTCCCGGATATCAAGTTTCTCTTTTTTGACCGAAATCATAGCAAATCCATTTGTACCATATCATATTTGGCAATAACTTAGACTAGATAGAGCCTATGCAACCTACATGAATCGGGTTTTTTTTTTTCAGATGAGTTTTTAGACTTAGCCACTAAAACCAAACTTTAGAGAAAATTCGAATTATAAACTAGGCACAGGCAAAACATAAGATAGAGCAACTATTCATCATTTCAATAGGGGTAGAACTAAACGTTTCTACAACACATATATATGGAGTGGAATAAATCTCCTCTCTCTCTTTCTTCTTCCCTTTTTTTGTTATTATTATTTTTTTTATTCTCATACCTCATCATTCATATAAGATAAGGAAATAACCGAATGGAATGTGAGATACGAGTTACCTTTGTGGGAGACCTCCCCAAACTAGCTTTTGACTTACCTTCGGTTTATGAACGTTGCTAGCTTGTGAACGCTATGAATAGATCTTTGATTAACATCGCCTTTTGAGCGTGCCAGGAGACTCTCCCCAAGCTTGTCTTGTGATGATCTTGGAAGAGCGGGACAATCATTCTTGGGGTTTCAAAGGGTTTTTTTATTTTTATTTTATCATTATCATTATTTTTTTTTTGGTTCACCAAACAACTTCTCGATCTCCATTGTCATCTCTTGGACTTACCCTCATGATGTTTGATAAAAATCCTGCAGGGGTTAGTCCATAGATTTGACCAAAATCTACACTAGCAGACTCTAGTTCAATAATCAGACTCGACTCCATGTCTAATCGATTAATGTAGACTTTTTTTGACCTAAGCACCATGCTTAATTCAAAACGCCTATGGAAGTATGATCAACTAGTATGACAAAAACTTCCAAACTTAAACGTGCCAAAATAGAAAGAGGAAGCATGAAAGAGCAATAAGATTCATCCAATGAAGATGAAGACTTTGAAAGGTGAACAAAAAGATAAATTTTTTTTTACCAAAAAAATTTATTCAGAAAAATATGTTTTATTGAAAAAAAATATTTTTTTCTTAGTTTTTTTTAGAAGAATTTATTTTATTTATAAAGATTTTTTTAGTTTTTTGAAAATATTTACTTATAGATTTTTGTGTAGTAAATATTTTTGTTTATTTTGATAATTAAATATTTTATAGAACACATCTTTTTTTTTTGGAAGGTAATGGACAGAGGATGAGAGTGTAAGGTTCACATTACCATGTTTTTGGTCCTCCCCCAAGCTAGCTCAAAGCCCATTGGATCGGGGTTTTACTCCCGTGCTTTTGGCTTTTCCTGCATGGTTAGTATATGGTAGATTCACGAGTGGATTTACCATCCTTCGTGATTACCAAATTTCGAAACATATGCAGGAAGGAGCAAAAGAGCAGCGACTTGATTTTTTTCAAAATTTTTATTTTAGGATTTTATTATCAAGGGAGAACATAAAAGCTTCACCAAACTTTTCATACTCAAACAAGGCTAAGATAAAGATGCAATATAAGTCTAGCCTTGTTTTATCTCCATGATGAAATATTTTATATATATATATATGGAGATAAGTATGAGTAAAAAGAATTGGTGAATTATTACCTTTGCGTACCTGAGTGTGTGTGTACCAACCACGCATGAAGGCAAGATGTTGAAACTCCCGCGGTGGTAGCTTGATGATCCATCTCAGGCGGACCACAAGGCTTAGGTGATACACACGGTGTAGTGTATATGGACCATGGGCCTTAGTGGTCACAAAGGTGTAAAGGAGGATGTTCCTCCTTTCCTTTACCTTCTTCTTTTTTTTTCTTTTTCTTTTATTGGACCTTCACATGCCTGAGTGTACTTGATCGACAGCTTGAAGATAGAGTTCAGAGTTGCTGCATCGGTGGCATGATGATCTTGGTTTGGTTTATGACTTCCTCACACCGAAGTAGAGGGAGGCAGACCAAACTCACTCAGGTAAGCAAAGGTCTTGGGAGAGAATCCCTTTACGCTTACATGGAAGCAATGCCGTGGAGTCAGGTGCCTTCATTGTTTATTTTGGCCATATGGGGCCAACCTGCTCCTCTCTCCTCTTATTTCTTTCTCGCTTCCTTTTTTTTTTCTCTTTTTCTTTTTATAGCAAGGGGAGGCTAATCTCTTATTTATCTCTCTCTTTTTTTTTTTTTTTTTTTTTTTTCACTTCTTTCACTTTTTTTTTATGATCCCCTTGTACGTGGAACTTGATATTATCACCGTCCTCCCTCTCACACTTGTACTTTCGTGAAAAAGTCGAGTGTGCAAGGTCAGGGTCTCCTTTTGAGTGCGTTCCTCCGCCCAAGAGCATCAAAGTTTTCTTGATGTAGCCCCATGTTTTCAAGCATCGCGTGCTCCTTTGTTCTTCTTAGTCTCCACCTGAAATGGTTAGTGACGAGAATACCCGAAGGTGCATACTAACTTGATAACATATCCTTGCTTTTTATTTATAAGATTTTTTTTTTAAAGTTAATTTTTTTTTTTAAGATAAACCTAAGATGAACAAAGATACACATGCATATTATCGGGAACATGTCCTAACAGATCATCCCTTTAACCAACGCCTTCCCGGCAACGGCGCCAGAAATGCTTGTTGCATTTCTTAAAAAAAAGCGCAATCACTAGAAACAAAGTTTAGAACCCATCTCCAATAACGGCGCCAAATGCGCCGTTGATATTCCTAAGTGAAACCACCGTGTCGGTGATTACACTAGGTACATCAACGGTGATAGATCTTGCCAAATAAGATATTCATCCGCAAGCGCACGGATCTATCATTGTAGCATTTCACCCTAAGTATTCGGGGTCTCGTTATTTATATTTTTCCCAAAGGAAGGCATGGTGTAAAAGTCTCTAATTCGGACATGGTCAAGATAACATGAATGCATAAAAGACCAATGCTCATAATAGGGGTAAAATAAGATAGGTAGTAGGATAACTTGACACACACACTCAAGCCAATCTCAAGGATAAAGGTAAAATAAAGAATAAAAGAATAAATCTAATATGGAGCAGGCATATCCTAGATAGTCATGTCAAGATAGCAGATACACACATGTTTTACTGTTAGAGATTCTAAGTCAAGATAGCCAGGGTCTCTGTTGAATTACTTCGGGCACCGGCAATCGCCCAAACTGGGATGGAGACCGGCATTTAGCACTGCGCCACACCCGAACGTGGGGGATTACAAGGGACGGACAAGGCTGTCACAACCCAGCCGCCTACCCCCTCAACCGTGGGATGCGCCACAAAAGATAGAAAACCCTTAGTCTAGACACCACGTCTACACTAGTGATTATTACTCTGGCGTGTATACAAGGCTTACCCGTCCCCGGGGTCCTTCTACCAGAGCACCGCCCCGAAGGAACGACTATCAATGCCGCAACCCAACATCAACCAAGTCTAACTCTAGGTAGAACTCATCATATCGATCTAGCTCTTGGTCTAAACATGTATTTATGATAAATTAAGCACGATGTTCCATAAGACAAGATCATGATATAGAAACTATATACTAGTTCATCAATCAAGATTATGTCATAAGGACTTTGCTCTAATTCAAGAACATGACTATATTGATAAGTAGAGAACAAGAACAAGATGAAGAACTCTAAATTGATCATACCGAATAGCTCCAAAATGTCTTGCTCTCCTTTATTAATCCTTGCCAAACTCCTCCTAAGTACAAACTAAGAAGAAGAAAAAGAAGAAGAAAAAAGAAGAAGAAGAAAGGGAGAGGAAGAAGAAGAAGAAGAAGAGAGAGGCTACATTGTGTGGTGTGTGTTGAATGAGGGGGACAGGGCCTCCTTTATAGGTAGAGGAGAGGGGGCTCATTGGAAAATGTCCCTCCCCACACGGAAGGAGACAAAACTGCCCTTGGACACCTTCCAAATCTGCTTGAACCGACCATCCAACGTCGGCCAAATCGATTATGGAAGGTAATGCACCGCCTCGCCAAACCCTAGGCCTGAACCGCCTCGGGGTGGGTGCGGGCGCACAGTGGTGCGCGCAAGCACTGTCTCCGGGCACGCCGGGCCGGCCTTGGCAGGCTGGCGTGTTTGGGCTTGAAAAGTTGTGTGGCGGTGTTTGCTCGGCCCGCCCTCGCGTGTTTAGTCCATTTCTCCCTTGGGCTTGATGTTCTTCAGAATGCGCTTTCTAGGGAGGCGCCTTTTTGGTGCATTTTCCACTTGTTTCTTATATAAATCTGCACAATAATAATTTGGATACTACAAGTGGAAATATGTCAATAATAAATGTATATGTGTGTAGTAAGGTATAGTTCCACCCCCTTATTGGTAGAATGTTGACGTTAAAAATGTGTCGTTATTGACCGACAACAAGATCCGACAAGTCCGGCTCTTCAACTCTCTCCTCTTCTCTCTCCTTGATCTAATTTCAACTAGATGAACTAGTTGAACTAGATGAACTAGATGAATTAGACAACTAGACAACTAGAGGGATCTCTCTTCTAATTGAAACCCTAACTTTTGCTCTGTAGAATACTAATGAAAAATAATGAGAGAGATAAGCCTTGGGGTCGACCCTGGGACTGCTTATATAGTCCGGTGGAGCAGTCCATTTGTATTGCGTTTACAATTCTAATCTCCACCATTGGATCAAACCGACCTTGAGCAACGGTGTAGAAACAACCTCAATGTCGGTAGTGAACCGCCATAGGAAGATGAGGCTGACAGGTGGGACCCACCTGGCGGTCGGCCAAAATGGGCCTGGCGGCCGCCAGTGGCCTGTCTCCTCTCGGCCTCTGGTTCCTTCAGGTGTTCTCTGGTACTTTCTAGAATGTTTTAGTTCACTTTTCGGATTGAGTGGCTTCACGGTCAAGTCTTGTCATCATATGTCTTGTATATTCCGGAACTTTCTCCACTCTTCTCTGCATTTATCTGTTAAGTCCCTGGAAAGTCACAGAATACCAAAACTCGTGGAATTATGTCAGTAAAACCCCTAGACTTATGTTGATATTCATTTTATGCCCTTATTTCATGTTTAGTTGACTATTAAAATTATGCTATAACAGGTGTCAACAAGCTCCCCCAAGCTTACCCTTTGCTAGTCCCTAGCAAAGCCAAACTTAACAATGGATCAGGAGTTGCTACAATGCTTTCATACCTCAAAAGTACACATGCTTCAAACAAGAATTCTCCTCGAATTATATATATATCATTATTATTTATTATTTATTATTATTTTTTTCTAACTTAAACTCTTTTCTCTTTTTTTTTTTTTTATCATGGGGCTTATAGCCTTCACTTGGGTCTTGAGCAATTGAAAGATAGAACAATCAAGTCGGGCACTATGTCTCAAGCTCTTAGATCAACTATTATCCTCGAGTTTTTTGCAAGATTTTCAAAATAAAACTCAGAGATTCCTGTGTATGAGAGTTTTGTGAGGGTCATATATGGTGAAAGTGGTATATGGTGTAAATAAGATGGTGGTAAATGTGAAGCCCCATTTTACTTTTGCTCCTTGAAACTATCTCTCCTTTGGATATGTTATAGAGAACCCGGTTGCATACTCTTTTTTCTTTCTTTCTTTTTTAGAGAGGTGGGTCCTACTCACCCTCGGACTTGTGTCCATTTTTCTCTCTCTTTTTTCTTTCTTTTTTTTTCTTTTTTTTCAGAGAGGTGGGTTCTACTCACCCTCGGACTTGTGTCCCTTTTTCTCTCTCTTTTATTATTTTAGAGATGTGGGCTCTACTCGCCCTCGAACACTTGTTCATTTTTCATCTCTTTAGGGAGGTAGGCTCTACTAAGCCCGTAGGACACTTGTCCATTTTTCATCTCCCCTTTTTTTTTTCTTTTTGAATGCAATCCAAGCCTCTTTTTTTTTTTTTTGGAGAGACAAGTAACAAGAACTATGAGCATAAAAGCAATGATGGGCTTTTTGTAGAATATGATGGATGCGTACTTCCGGATAGAAGTAGCATATATGAGTGATATGAGTGGAGTGTAGGTTGTAAGAGGTATATATATGGTAAGAACACTCGTCATACAGAACTCATCATGTAGCACTTTTAGTTTTAAAGATAAATCTCCAGGACTCTAGTATCACTAGGAACAAGATAAATAGCAGCTCAACTTTTCATATATCATATCCGTCAATTACCTAGACTTAGATCAAGCATTTGTTACCCACAAGTTTTCGAATTCAAAGCAAATCATGTGTCAAAACAGTTTTATTCTAAAACTTGGGAGAATTCAAGGTTGAAAACTAGGTACGTGTAAGGAATTATGGCAGAGCAACTATTCATCATCTCCATACTTAAAGTTCATTTTATTTGAGCAAAAGCAAACCGGTGAATACTCCCTCTAGATCATTTATTCTCAAACTCTAACAAAGACTCTTTTAAACACTAGACTCTTATCAAACAAAGCAAAAAGATATATAGCCTAATAATATATAGTAAAGAGATACTTATCGTGATAATTGGGGGTGCTCTCCCCAAGCTAGATTGACATGTCGGGATGTTGATGATGTGGAAGTTAAGGTAGACAAAGGATGAAGGTGTCATCCTATCATGTCTTTCTCCTATGAATCCTGCAAAAACTCAAATAGACAACAAAGCTTGTGGAACTAATTAAAGGTTAGGCATTTAAGCATTAGTTGTCTAGAGTGTTTTTAATATAACAAATCATATAAACTCAATTACATCTAGCTCCTCAACCAAGTTTATCTCGTGGCTCTAAGTAAACTTTCAAGCGTTGTCCATTTACCTTGAACGTGTTACCTATATCATCTTGGATGGTGATGGCTCCATGCGTTGACGTGTCGACGACATTATATGGTCCATCCCACTTACTTCACAACTTACCATGTCCAAAGAGCTTTACTCTTGAATTGAATAGTAGAACTTTGTCTCCAGGCTTGAACTCCTTGTGTTTGATTCTCTTATCATACCATCTTTTTGTTCTCTCTTTGTAGATCTTGGGGTTGTGATAAGCCTTTTCTCTCCATTCTTCTAGCTCGATAGTTGCATCGCACGCTTCTCGCCCAGCTAGGTGGAGATCCATGTTCCATTTCTTGATCGCCCAATGAGCCTTGAACTCCAATTCAACAGGCAAATGGCAAGTTTTCCCATATACAAGTTGATAAGGTGACATGCCTATGGGTGTCTTATATGCGATTCAAGAAGCCCACAAATGCATCTGGAAGCTTATCCTTCCATGTCTTCCCCATTTCATCCATAGTCTTTTGCAGAATATTTTTGATTTGTTTGTTAGATGTTTCTGCTTGACCGCTAGATTGAGGATGGTATGGTGTTGCAACGTTATGATGAATCCCATGATTTGCTAAATACTTTCGGAAGTCTTTATCGATGAAATGAGATTCTCCATCGCTTATGACCACCCGAGGTGTACCAAAACGAGGAAATCTAATTTCATGGAACATTCTCTTTGCATGTTTTGAATCACTTGTTCGACATGGCATTGCTTCTACCCATTTGGATACATAATCTACGGCCACCAAGATGTATTCATAATTTCCAGACTTAGGAAATGGCCCCATATAATCAATCCCCCAAACATCAAATAGTTCAATTTGGAGATTGTTTGTGAGAGGCATTGCATTTCGTGTATTTATGTTTCCATGCTTTTGGCATCTGTGGCATCTTCTGACAAATTCCTTTGTATCTGCATACATCGTTGGCCAGAAAAAACCACTTTGCCAGATCTTGGCATGTGTCCGGAATGCTCCATAATGTCCTCCATATGGCGAGGCATGACATCTTTCCATAATTTGAGTAGCCTCAGCCATAGGAACACATCTTCTCAACAACCCATCGGCGCAAACTCGGAAAAGATAAGGCTCATCCCATAGGTGATGACGACTCTCATAGACTAGTTTTCTTTTGTCTTCACCAGGTGGGACATAGCCTGTTACTATAAAGTTCACGATGTTTGCATACCATGGATCGGAGTGTGTTATCATGAGCAAGGTGTCATCCCTTAAATAATCATTGATGGGTAGCTCATATGTCTCCTTGTATGGAATCCTAGACAAGTGATCAGCTACCGAATTCTCTACTCCCTTTTTATCTCGGATTTCTATGTCAAACTCTTGGAGTAGAAGAATCCATCGAAGTAGCCGAGGCTTAGCATCTTTCTTAGTGAGGAGGTACTTAAGAGCAGCATGGTCTGTGTAAACTATTACCTTTGCCCCCACTAAATAAGATCTAAACTTGTCTATTGCAAAGACAATAGCCAACAACTCTTTTTCAGTGGTATAATAATTGAGCTGTGCTCCAAACAAGGTTTTGCTAGCATAGGATATGGCATAATGCTTCTTATCCTTGGTTTGTCCTAAAACGGCACCAACCGCAAAGTTGCTAGCATCACACATGATCTCAAAAGGAAGATTAAAATCAGGTGGTTGAATAATTGGAGCTGAAGTGAGTGCTCTTTTAAAGATTTGGAAAGATTCATGGCACTCATTACTAAATATGAAAGGTGCATCTTTAGCTAAGAGACTAGTCAGGGGTCTAGCGATTTGAGAAAAATCTTTGATAAAGCGCCTATAGAACCCTGCATGTCCCAAGAAGCTTCGGACTCCTTTCACATTTGTGGGAGGTGGAAGTTGTTCAATAACTTCAATCTTTGCTCTATCCACCTCTATCCCATGTTCGGACACCTTGTGTCCAAGTACTATTCCTTCCTGAACCATAAAATGGCATTTCTCCCAGTTCAGGACTAAAGAATTTTCTTCACACCTTTGTAAGACTTTATCTAAATTCTCCAAACAATCATCGAAAGTTTTGCCATAGACAGTGAAATCGTCCATGAACACTTCCATGATTTTCTCGATCATATCAGAAAAATAGACATCATGCATCGTTGGAAAGAAGCTGGAGCATTGCATAATCCGAACGACATTCGTCGGTATGCATAAGTTCCATACGGGCATGTAAAAGTGGTCTTACTTTGGTCAGCAGGGTGGATTGGAATTTGATGATAACCAGAATAACCATCAAGGAAACAATAGAAAGAGTGATCTGCAAGCCGTTCCAACATTTCATCAATGAAGGGTAATGGAAAGTGATCTTTCTTTGTAGCCTTGTTGAGTTTTCGGTAATCAATGCACATGCGCCACCCAGTGATGGTTCGTTGAGGTATGAGTTCATTCTTCTCATTCCTAACGACCGTCATTCCTCCCTTCTTTGGCACAACTTGAACAGGGCTAACCCACTCGCTATGTGGCACGGGATAAATAATCCCAGCGTGTAGGAGCTTAAGGACTTCTTTATTAACAACTTCTTGCATAGCTCTGTTAAGTCTACGTTGTGGTTCCCAAGAAGGTGATGCATCTGGATCAATAGGGATACGATGCGTGCAGAGTTTGGGGCTAATCCTTATGAGGTCTCCAAGTGAGTAGCCTATGGCTTTTTATGTCTTTCTAGGACGGTGACAAGTTTATCAGTCTCTTCTCGGGAAAGCTTGTCACTAATAATGGCAGGAGTTTCTCGATTATTATGAAGGAAGACATATTTTAAGCCAAGAGGAAGTGGTTTTAATTCTATTGGAGGAGGTGAAGGTTGTTCAGTTTCGTCTAGCTCAATGGGTTCTACCAACTCTTCTTCTTCTTCTTCAACGAAGTGTTCAACGTCGAAGGATGGTTGGGCCATCTCTTGTAGAGATGCCATTAAGACCTCCTCAATAGGGTCTTGTTCAGGTTTGGATTCCACTATCGTATTAATAGATCGATCAAGAGGAATAGTCATGGTGGAATTCCCAACCTTGAAGTCTAAGTGACCTCGCAATGGTTCTTCCTGTAGAAGTCTCATGATTGGTCTGCCAATCAAGAGATCAACTTCTGAGATGTCATAAATATGAAAATCTAAACATAACTCAGAGTTGTTGATTTTAACAGCAATAGCCCTTAAAACTCTATGGCTTTCAAGAATAAATCCTGATGGGCCTTGTAGAAGTTTTTGTGATGGAGTTAAGGACATGTCGGGATAAAGAATATCAGCTAACTCTTTTGAAATAATATTTATCCTGACAGAAGGATTGTAGTGGACTTTTCTAGCAGACCTTCTAATTTGGCATAGAAGAATGGTTGAAGGAGAAGTGACTCGAGCAATCTCGGGTGATAACTCTGCTTCGGTTAGCCATTCATAACTCATGATTGCCGAAAGGCTTTTAAGGTGTTCTATGCTAACAGAGTCTTCTATTTGATTATGTGGAGTGGTCTTTACTAGAGGTCTCGCTTGGATAGGAAAATTCGAGGTGTTCCCATAATCTTCAAAGATATCTTCCTCGAATTCGAAGGGAAACTCTAAAGGTGATGGTTCATCATCCTCTAATTGGCTTTGTGTTCCCTTATTAGGAGGTGTTTCAACAACCAAAATATTAGAAGAATCAACTAAAAGTTCCAATTCGGTTGCATGTTCCTCCTCTATTGGTTCAGAGCTTTGTTCGACTTCTTCTTCAGAAATTCATCATAAATACCAGTGTAGGGAGTATTCTCAAGGATTTTCTCAAAAATGGCTTGTCCCTCACTAATGGTTTTATGCGAGAATGAACCTCCAGAATCTAAGTCAACATGAAGAATAGCTTCCTTCTATGAGTCCAAGATAGAAGTGGTATAATAGGACATTTTCAGGTAAGGAAAGGTTTGGACCTGTTTTAATAAGACTCATGAATCTAGCCCAAGCTGCTCCTAAAGTTTCCTTCTCTTTTTGTTGAAAGGTAAGAATTTCTATTCTAAGGGCAGCGATTTGAGAAAGAGGGAAGAAAGCAAGATAAAATTTCTCTCGGAGTTCTTCCCAATTTCCATTTACGCCTCCTACGGTATGAGCATACCACTGTTTTGCTCTACCCAAAAGGGAGAACTTAAACAATATCCATTTAAGGGTCTCTTGTGTCATGCCAGGAATATTTAGGCAAGAACGCAAATGCTCAAATTCCTGAATGTGGGTATAAGGATTTTCGTCTTCTAGCCCAGAGAAGGGTTTCTCCCGAACCATGGCTATAAAAGCAGGATGAATCTCAAAGCCATCCGTAAGAATAAGATGTGATGATTTTGGTGGCTCTATCAATTCAACCTTTGGAGCAGAAAATTTATATATAGGAGTGGAATCCATGTGGTAAAGGTAGTGGAAAAGGTGGTAAAAGAATAAAAAAGATAAAAAGGATAAAAGGACAGACTTGTTTCGAGAATAGCACGGCCTACCGTTCCACAACGGCGCCAGAAAGCTTGTTGGTATAAATTAACGCACACAGAAAAATCCGCAAGCACACGGATACCGATGTAGCTTTCACCTGGGAGTATTCCAAGGTATCGATTTCCACAGGGAATGTGAAGTGCACTAATCAAGATAATAAGTTGTCCAAGGATAACTATGGGTTTGTGGGGAGAGAGAAAAGTTTCTAAGGCTTCTCTAATAGATCTAGGAATCAAAGATACTTCAAGATTTATTTATTTTGGGACATCGAGCACTAACCACGAGAAAGAGATGAGAAGGGGGGCTAGGAAGGTCTGACAAGGTCCTACAAACACCAACCCGAACGTGGTGGAATACGTCGGCCGTCAGGGCTGTCACCACACCTGGGCTACCACAAACTATCCGTGGGATTGGGTGCAATTCGGTAACCAAGGACTAAGCACCACGCCTAATCTAATAATTACTACTCTAGCATTGCAAAGACTAGAGCACTTGATGCAAGCGGGAATCTAATAAATAAAGTTGAAGTAAATACTGAATGAAAGTAAATAGAAAGCTTAGAATTAAATAATGAAGAACCTGGAGATTCGTTAAAGACGAACTAGTTATTTGCCGATTACAATGTTGATGAAGATCCGACAAGTCCGGCTCTTCAACTCTCGCTCTTCTCTCTCCTTGATCTAATTTCAACTAGATGAACTAGTTGAACTAGATGAACTAGATGAACTAGACAACTAGACAACTAGACAACTAGAGGGATCTCTCTTCTAATTGAAACCCTAACTTTTGCTCTGTAGAATACTAATGAAAGATAATGAGAGAGATAAGCCTTGGGGTCGACCACTTCGATCACTTATATAGTCCGGTGGAGCAGTCCTTTTGTATTGCGTTTAAAATTCTAATCTCCACCATTGGATCAAACCGACCTTGAGCAACGGTGTAGAAACAACCTCAATGTCGGTAGTGAGCGGCCCATAGGAAGATGAGGCTGACAGTGGGACCCACCCGGCGGCCGGCCAAAATGGGCTTTGGCGGCCGCCAGTGGCCTGTCTCCTCTCGGCCTCTGGTTCCTTCAGTGTTCTCCGGTACTTTCTAGAATGTTTTAGTTCACTTTTTCGGATTGAGTGGCTTCACGGTCAAGTCTTGTCATCATATGTCTTGTATATTCCGAAACTTTCTCCACTCTTCTCTACATTTATCTGTCCCTAGAAAGTCACAAAATACCAAAACTCGTGGAATTATGTCAAGTAAAACCCTAGACTAATGTTGATATTCATTTTATGCCCTTATTTCATGTTTAGTTGACTATTAAAATTATGCTATAACAGGTGTCAACAGTGTCGCATTTTCTCATGACAGCGATGAGGAGATGCTAGAATGGCCGAAGGCGAGGAATAAGGAGGTGATATATGGCTCCTCTACCTTAAGAATCCTAAATTGTATTAATATATATGCTAACTTGCCCCTTTGTTAGTTGGCAGATTAGGAAAAAGGCAGAGAATGTTCGTGTGCTCCTCAAGCGCAAAAGTACTTCCACAACGGCGACAATTACGAGTAGTTTTGAAGCAAATGCTTTGGACTATATGGTTGTTTAGATGTGTCGAGATTTATGAACTTATATGTAATCGCTTTTACTTGAAGTTGCATTGGCACTAGTGTGGTTGTGTTCTCGATGTGTCATGACAAACTTTTGTAATCCTATGCGCCACTTTTGGCACTACTTAATTTGTATATATCTTTTATATTTATCTCTGTTGAATGGTTGTGTGTTCTTGATTCAAAAGCCTAAATGCTTTGCAAATGTAATCGGGTGTAATAGGCCTTTCGAAGGCAAACTTTGATCAATCTCGAATTAAAACTATGGTACCTTGTGCAATGTATATATCATTTATCTATTTTGTAATCTGATTCTTAACAAAACATTGAAGATGTTTAAAGTGCAAAATTTGTTGTCCAAATAATGTGATTCTTTTTTCCGGCGTAGCTAGGATCTTAATCTAGGGTTCTCCAATTTTGTATAAGTTTTTATATAAAAAGTTTTGTTTGACATATGTACATATCACATTTTTGGAAGTATGCAAAAGAAGGTTTACATGTAGCTTGTCGTTGTATAAATTTATAATTGATCGAAAATAAAATATAAATGTTTACAAACTATGTTTTACAAAAACATCTAACTAGTGCAATGGTTACATGCGCCGTTTAAAATCCAAATTTCCCTAGTTCGAACCCAAGTTGGGCTTTTTAATTGTTTTACCAACATTTATGTGTTTTCCTTCCCTTTCTCTATTTTCTTTTTCCTTTTTCTTTTTTTGCACTTTTTGTGTGTGAGCATGAAATTATGATTTCTAATGACTTTACGAATTGTGGTATCCCATGTGTATATCTCAGATTTATGGTATATATGCCCGAATGAAGTGCATGTGGTGGATGAAGTATATGATCATACTAGACCATGCATCTATTGTCGTATATATGTAAAATATGCATTCATACGTTGAGTATATGGATATACTTTTTTATATATACAACATTAGTGACATTTTATGTAATATATTAAAAATATTGGTTCCTTCAAAAAAAAATTTGCGCTTAGTAAGATCTGTGAGAGGTGTGTGTGCCTTCCGAGGATGTGCACCACGAATTTATCTGAATCGACTATTTTTTTTCCAACATGCTACACGTACGAAAAATGAGGTGTCCATACAAGTTTCTATCTTTTTTTATCCCTTTACACATGTGAGAGGTGAGTGTGCCTTTCTGACGATGTGCATCACCACTTTCTCTGAATCGACTCAAACTTTTCTGCCAACATTAGTGTCCACGCAAGTTTCTAGACTTCCTTAGCAACATTAGGGTATTTTAATTATAACATTTTTTCTTCTATAAATCAACAAATAGTTACATTAATAGGTAAACTTGGTCTGAAAATTGCACAGATGCACACAACATCATAGTTTTGCTCCATCAACATCCCAAACAGGGATGAACATCTCTCACCAAAGGAATAGGACATGTGTAAGAGGTGAGTGTGTGCCATTTTGGGGAGATGTGCATCACCACTTTATCTGAATCGACTCAAACTTTGTTGCCGACATGCTACACCAAAACCAGTGTTTGTCCATGCTAGTTTCTAGATTTTTATTTTTGCAATATTAGAGTATTTTAACAATTTTTTTTACGTAAATCAACAAATAATTCGAAAAACGTGTGTTACCCGCACGACGCTGGGACACAAGAAAACTCACACAAAAAAAGAGATTGGCGCCCGACCTTCCCAAAATTTCCCACCAAAACAAATAAAAAAAAAAAACTTCCCAAATTTAAAAGTGGCGCCTTTTTTACCACCCGAATTTTTTTAGCAAGCGCGCCAAGCTATCGCGCCAACAACATCAGGCCGACGTTTTAGCTTCCACTTATAGTGACTCTCATCGTATCCCCTCCGTAATCCCCTCGCAAAACCAAATCTAGAGGTCGGGTTAGGGTTCTAGCGCCGCCAGCAGCATAACTCTTCTTCTCGCCTTCCACCACCGATCAGCCGAGAGGATGCCGAGCGAGGCGGGAAGGGGGACCCCATCGGCGTCGACATCGCTGCACACACCTGCATTTACGTTGGAGACGCCACCTGAGTTCTTCACACCAACAACTCGGATGACGTGCGCATCTGTCCTCCCAGGCCTAGGCGGCGTCATCGCTCTTTGGGTCACCTTCATCCCAAAGAGCATCACAGAGGCTCGGGCAAAATAAGGTGATCCAGGCGACGACAGCCAAAGATGCATTTCGACCTTCGTCTCGGGGACGTCGGCGACAACAGTACACACCAGATTCTGCTAGTGCTACGTATACCCTAGCTGTATATGCTTTTGTGCTCATGATTTTAAATTAAAATGTCATGGCTATATATGCAGAACGAAAGAAACATGGGCACAATATGTCACTTGCAAGGGTAGTGAGGACGGACAAGAGGTAGTTAATAGATATATAAACGTTGGGAAGAGTCAATTCACGCTTGGTAACTTAACAACAATGAAATCAAAACTGGGGTATGGGTCTAGGGACTACATGTACTTCAAGAAGAGAAGTGTTGATGATCTACGGCAAAGAACACTATCTCGATATCGAATACGATCTTGATGTATTAGACATGGTAAATTCTAGCCGAGGATGAGAGGGTTGTCGAATAGTTTTGTCTAAGAATCCAACAACAGATTCATGTGTTGCCATAACACCCATTAAAAAAACTAGAGGTTCGTCTCGATGATGATGACGACGTAGAAATGGATGATTCTGAACTAGATGCATGCAAAGAATGGCTACATTATATGCACACAAAAAGAATCAAGCCACGGGTGAGTTATGATAAAGCCCTAGTATGTATATATAAAGATGGATTTTTGCAATGCATCATGACTCATATTATCGTTCTATTTCAGATTATCAAGATATATACTGGGGGAGGACACCATCAAGACATACAATGGAATGGTTGCGGCTTGAAGGAAAACTTGAGAAGATCAGTAATATCCCCCCCCCCCCCCCCCCCCCTGTTGTCAAACAATTCTTTTGCAAACTTCAAATTATGCTAGCTCATCATGTGACAATATTGTCTGGCAGATGCGTATAAGGATGTTAGCGTGCCGATACATTCCAGTCAAGAGAGCAACCAAACACCACCACGGAAGCAGGCACATTCTCATGCCCTACGTTGGAGACAAGATCAAGGTAAAGTTAATTTGTGCTCATTTTCAATTAATTTTGTGTTTCATTTAAGGAGTTGGAGCCATGGTAATTTATATTTATAGTTATATATATGAATGATACTATTTTAAGTCAATTTTGGAGAATTTTGGTGCATGGTTTCACAATCATTGGGGACAACTAAATAAATGCATGCTAGTGGATAAAGAGAAACAATTATAATGTACACTGTAGTTGGCTATAATTGCAATTTCTATTGGATTGTTGATGTGGATGCTTGCATGTTGAGAGAAGTATTTAGTGGGGTTGACTATTACTTATTGTATTTATAGTTATATGAATGTTTTACGTCTTAAATCAATTTTGGTGAATGGTTTCACAATCATTGTGGCAACTAAATAAATGCATGCTAGTGGATAAAGAGAAACAATTATAATGTACACTGTGCTAGTTGGCTATAATTGCAATTTCTATTGGATTGTTGATGTGGATGCTTGCATGTTGAGAGAAGTATTTAGTGGGATTGACTATTAGTTATTGTATTTATAGTTATATGAATGTTTTACGTCTTAAATCAATTTTGGTGAATGGTTTCACAATCATTGCACTATGTAAAAAAAGGCCTCTACATCGGCGTTGAGGGCTTCTCAGTCGTCTTGACGCCCATTAGGGTCTCTAAATGTCGACTTCTGACCTGTCCGTAGCGACCGCACGCAACAGGCTTTTAATACGATGGGATTTCGTGGCGTCTCAAACTTCCCGCCCGTAGTGAGCCCTTGTTACACACGCGCCGTGGAACGTCGTGTCCCGGGTTTTGCTCGATTTGTAGTCTCTGATATCTGAGACATACCCGTCTAAGATGCGACCGTACCTCGGGAAACCTCACAGACCAACGGCATCGATAATCGACGTATCGCGTCCAAAAAGTAGTGACGCCGTAGCAAAGATACGATCGTAGAAAACCCCGGCAAAGACAGACCCATTTTACAAAACTGCGCGTGAACAATGACGCGCACGCCGACGCATGCACGTGCCACGCGATCAGAATCGTAACCGGGCACAGACGCCCGGCCCAGTGAAACGTCCTCAGAAAAGCATTAGTAATATACGGACCCGCGGGGACGATAACCGATCGTAATACGGGCGGTTACGCATATAGGCCAAACCCGGTCTCAGTAGTTTTTACGCTTCATTTACGGATGCATGTGTAGATTCCATGTCTATAGTTCCTTAACCTCGTTACGTGACGTTTGTTTTGTCCGCAATGTCTCGTAGCTTTCGCTTAGTTTACAGACGCGGTTTTTTTTCGACTGTAACTATTCCGCATTTTTCAGACGCTTGTAGCGGATGCTCGACCGTAGCTACCTGGGAAATTACGGATGCATGTCCCTTTCACGTGTCTCGCATCGAGGTTTCTATTTCGCACGCAGCGTTTACCCGATTGCTCGACAAACCGACGCCGGGACTACGAGACGGTGGTTCATAGACGCATCGGAAACACCCTTCGTTAATAATTTAGATATTACGCACGGATTCACACGGCAGAAAACTATTCCGAAACCCACGGGCGCTTGTTAGCCGCGGTGGTTACGTACTTATTCAGTTATTACAGATGGGTTAAGATGGGTCTGCATCTTGTGCCGAGACTAGAGACGCCTCTAGAAAACCGAGACATCTCGTATAATACATATACACATGTATTGGTACTATTAATACGTATATAATACATAAACACAGGTCCGATCACAAACAAATGGCAGACGCCTGCAGCATGGAAAATTCATTTGTATTTCTTAAAATTCATGTGTGTCTCTGAAAATTTGTGTGTATCTCATAATATTCTTCACACGCACATAGCCGGTTGTTCAGGGGCGCGCCACGCATTGTTCACAACACAAATAACACAGTTCAAATGCATGTATCCACCTGATCGTCATGCAGCAAGGGAAACAGAAGGAACTCACGGTTCACGAAACGAATACTCGCCTTCAGGGCTGATGATCTCTTCCATAACAAACTTGGCGATCTCCTCTCTAATATCCTCCAAATTAATCGAATTTCCAGACAAATCGAAATCCTAATACAAAGAAAGGTAGGCATAAGTGTTTGTTGTACACATGGTCTTTATTGCCAAACAAAGGTAGGCACATGATGGAGCTGCACTTCGAGTTACCTCGTGACGGTCCAGATGAACTTGTTTCATCGCAGCCAGGAAGTGGTGGGCCGTGTACCCACATGTCTTTTCATCAGTTTGCGACTGGCACTGCAAACATATGAAACACAGTGGTTATTCACTGAATGGAAACACGTACGAGTGCAGAACTCCAAGTGAAGCACTACTTACTGTACATTCTTGTTTGGACCTTGCCTGAAACATGCTTGTTTGGACCTTGCCGTCCTGCTGTTGTGCCACGCTTCAGATTCTCGGCGGTACGCACTCACGAGAGGCACTGGACATTCTTGTCATGCGAGCCACTCCCCGCATTCTCAGCCCCTGCAGCCTGCGAGGCACTCTGGTCATCCTTGCCTTGAGAGGAGCCAGTTTCCACATCGTTAGCCGATGCACTCTGCAAGGCACTCTGACCGTCATTGGCATGCGAGCGAGTCACCGCATTCCCATCCATTGCAGCCTGAGAAGGACTCGATCATTCTTTGTCATTCCCATTTAAGCTGCGTGTCATACAGGTCCTTTAGATTGACTTTCATTGAGGCGGTAGAAGTAGGCCTGAGAAGGTTTTGGGGCGGTAAAAGAAGAGAGCTTTAGGAATGCTACAAAGAAGATGGCTCTCTGCTCCACTAGATCGTCTTACACATAGCCTTGTCCAAGAGCCTTAATCTCGCCGTCGGCGGATCCATAGTGTAGCCTCAAAACCAGGGGAGTTACATGATCAACGAAACAATAGAATGTCCTTCCAAGATTGGTTGACCTTTAAGATGTAGTTGATTCGGGTATACCATTCCCCTTGCTACCTCAACCCAGATAACCTCGAGTCTTCACCGCAAGGGTACATGGTGCCGACGTGGAAAGTATCTCAAACTGCAGCATCCGCCCGAATCGGCTTCTCACGCAAAATGCTCTTCACACCACCTACACAGCTAGGGGTGTTGGCGTGCAATGAACCATGTCCTCCCCGATTCCAACGCCGCCACCTTAGCCGTGAGCTCATCTAGTTGAGGTCCAAACTCTTCTCTATATGCTTCAGCCAACGCACTTGGGGACTTCCTCTTTTACGTACATGTCGGCGCAAGCCGGCCAAAACTTCCAACCAGCCATATACTAGACATACCACGCTGCACCCCCGTATGCTGCTGGGGTGCCCAGGACCTCTAAGAGCATATCTCTTTCCCTTACACCAGTGCCCTCAGAAGAAGCATGGGCAGTCTTCTCTAAAACCTTCTCAAATAAAGACCGAGACTCTTCACCTGACCAAACAATTGCAGCCTTATTACCTGACACGGCCCAGATCGCACCGTGCACGCAAAAAAAATGCCGAGCGCGGTTCACTTTGGAAATTCATGCCAAGGATTCTTGACGCTATTGTGGAGTAAGTAAGTGTCCTCCTTCTCCCACACTTCGAACTTTGCCTCGTAACCTCCTGTCCCCAGGCAGTGGTCATGCTTGTTCTTCTCCCTAAGCCGCTTGTATCTCTCACTTGTTGTCAGTGCCTCTTTGCTACTCTTCGCTTCAACAAAAGCTGCCCAATCGTCCTTGGTGATGTATGGGCGCTTCACCGTGGCATCCAACCCCTTCATGACGTAATTCCGCACTAGATTGCTTTTGAAGGACCTAAAACTTTTGCCTACTGACTGCCACAGCTTCTTACATGCTATGGGCCTTAAGTTGCCTACAAACTCCAATGAATTCTGGACACAGTCCTCAAATAAGAATTCCTTTGTTGCAGCGCTTAAGGAAGAGACTAAATCTAAGCAAGGGGACCCTTTCTCTAGCAATCAGACCTGCAAGTCTCTTCATTCTTAGCATGGCCACCTTCTCAGTGGGAAACCCGTTCGGCTTGAGCGCCGTGACAACTATCTTGCCTTCTGGCCACCTTGTGTGTGTCCTGACCCTCCGCTTTCACACCAGAAAGCCAGATGGCTGCCCCTCTCCAGTAAAAAATCCCGAACGCCCCCTGTGGTACCATCATCTATCTCTTGCTCTGTCTCTTCATATATAGCTCTCCAGCCATCCTCTAGAGAATAAGTTGTTTCGTTGCGGATGAGGTTGTAAATGTGCCATCGACACCTACATCGTATTACATTTAGGTTACACAGAGAAGTCAATAGCTAGCACTAAGCAAAAAGCTAACAATAAGTAGGGTTTGTATATCACATAGCTGCAGCTTACCATTTTCGAGCGTCGTCAACAGCCAGTACACACGACAAAGCTTCACCGGCAGTTCTAGGGGCGAGGAAAAGGTACAGTCATTGTTCTATCTTGAGCACGTATATTCATCTCTATAAAAAAATAAGCAGCAGTAGTTGCGGTTTCCGATGACAAAACCACCACAGATAACAACATTATAGTAACACTCAGGTGTCAAGTTCAGTATCTACAACTGAAAATATCCATATGAGGATAAAATTATACAGTTCAATTCAAACATATAGCTGTTTTAGAGACTTGTTTTGCTCTACCTTTTTATCCACTACTAGTAATAATTGGTGTGTACATCCTCGGATGTAGAGGCGGATGTTTTTCTCATCTATTATCTAAAAACAAAAAAAGCTTCGTCGCCTGAACAGATTTGAAAATTTCAGTTACTGAAATTAGCAAGGCCCTAATATTCACTACAAGAATACCGATTTTTTATGACAAAACGACCTCGTGATTCGGGGCCTAAAATCGTCATATAATGTACCATAATATGACGAAAAATACGTTGTCGTCACAAAATGCAAACACCATGACTATTTGTGACGCCTAAAAAATTGTCGTCACATTATACTACCCGTTTCGTCATATATTGTGGGCGTAGGGCACCCATGCGGCGGGGGCTTTTTATGACGCCGGGTTTGGGTCTTTTGTGACATCAATTCATTTTATCCACGTAAAATAAATAGTAAAAAAAGGCAAAACAAATAAGGCTGGGAGTCTCGAACCCAGGACGAGCGGGATGGAGGGTTCGCGCCTTGACCATTGCGATACGTGGGAACATTCGTCCAGAGTGTAGTATAGAGTCTTAAAATTCGGGAGTGGAGTCAGGTTGACTGTGGGCCCACCTGTCAGTCACTCTATTCTTATTCACCGTGTCACATTAACGCGTTTTCACCCCCACCGTCACACCGTGACATTTCAATCCCCCCCTCTCCTCTCGAAACAGATTCACCGCTCCCCTCTCCTAGGGTTTCCGCCACCGCCGCAGCCACTCCCTCGCCTCCCGCCGACCGCCATGGTCCGTCCCAGGAGAAAGCAGAGCATGCGGGACCACGCGACAGGGATGTGAGTGCCAGCGGACCCCGCCGCCTACGGGTCCTCCGCCGACCATGGCCTCCACCTCGAGGGAAGCCGCCGGCCTCCAAGCCGTCGGCCTCGGCAAGGCGTCGGCGGCAAACAACCAAGCGTGCCGAGGCCGTTGCCCGTGCTATGGAGGCGGCAGGCACGCCTAGGAGGAAGATCCCCGGGCCGGGGCAAAACCCCCACCGCTTTGACCAAGAAGATGGCTGCGGTCGTCGGCGAGCGGCGGGCGTGGGCAAGGGCAACGGCGCGCATCGAGGGGCAAGGCCGGCTTCCACGAGCAAGGGCAAGGCCAAGGCCAAGGGCAAGGCCATGGCTTCCGCTGGCAAGGCCAAGGCGCCGGCGAGCATCGCAGACTCGTCGCCTCCGGCGGTGGAGATCTCGCAGGAGTGCTCCGACGGCTACACGACTACGCCGCGCCCGGCGGCACTCGATGTGTCGTTAGCTCCACGGGCCGGTTCCCGGCTCGAGGTTGCCATCATGGAGCAGCGGCCCCTCCCCGGTGCCGAGAGGAGGTAAGTGTTTAGTCCAACTTGATTTGTAGAATCTAGATTAGTTCATTTGTAGAATCAGAGTGCAGAGGTAGAGATTTGGCCAATGATGCATAATGATTTCAGTAGATGGCTACTGATTTGGTAGTTCGTTTGTAGAATCAGAGGTATGATTAGGTAGATAGCTAATGATTTGGCCAATGATGCATAATGATTTCAGTAGATGGCTACTTGATTTGGTAGTTTCTAATTTTAGTAGATCATTATTGGCCATGTGCATAATTTAGTGAATGCAATAATGAGATGGCTGCCTTTATGTGAACACTAGTTCTTCTACCTATCTCTCTATTCATGTCAGTAATCCAATATGCTTGTATCAACCACTGTTCAGCAACAATTGGGTTAGGATGGTTGTTTGGTGCCCCACCAAGGTTTGGCATGTAAGGGTGTAAGGAATATATGCATGGAAGGGTGTAAGGAATATATGCATGCAAGGGTGCAAGGATTATATGCATGTAATGATTATATACATGCCAATGCCAACATGCCAAGGGTGTAAGGATTATGGTGGCTAGGAATCAATCAACCCCTAACTCAAGCTGATGGCTGATCAGTGGAACAATAGGCATATTCCATGCTGTCCATTCATTTTTTTGTTTCTCATCTTCAATTAAAAGGCAGTCATTAGATATAAGAAAAAGGCAGACACCAAATTAAGAGGCATGTGTTTGATCAGTATTCACATAATTGATTTGCTTCGATTTTGCAGCGCCCCGGTGGTACAAATTGGGAAAAGCATTCCTCATCCCGATTTTTACAAAGACCATTGGGGACCATCCAATCCAATGCAACACTAGATCTAATCTAAGTGATGGCATAGGATGGAATGGGGCTACGGTGTTGTTAGCCCAATGAGGACTCAGGTTTTTTTACAAAGCAAAGAAATCATTATTTCCCCCCATGAAACTTATGTTCCTTTCTCAAATTCATTATTTTAAAGATGTAGTCTCTTTATGTATTTATCATATGATATAGCATTGTGTTTGGTGAGTAACCTACTATGTCCTATCAAACTGATCCTGCTTTCTCAAACTAATAACACTGCTTTTGTTTAGACTTTCCAGATCTCCAAGACCGCACTCATGAGCGCCATCACTGCCTCAGTCACCGAGCCGTTGAACCAGAGGCTCGCCGTTCTGTCCTCGAAGGTGGCCGAGCTCACTGAACTGGTCCAGAAGGACCCGACCCAGAAGAAGGTGGACGCCTTCGGCAAGGACCTGGAGGGCGTCAAGTCCAAGGTTGGCCACCTCCAAAGAAGCCTTGGATGGCGCCCGCCTGGGCAAGAAGTGATGGCGTCCCCCTGGAGCCCCTCCTGCAAGACCCCTGCATGACCCCTGCGCGACCTTTTGGTAGCCCACTGTTTAGTGGGCTTATTATTTTGTGAACAATGTGTATGTATTGCTGGCTGGCTGGATGGATGGATGCAGGACTGATCTTTAGTTTAGTTAGTAACTTAGTAAATGTATGTGGCTGTATGGATGGATGCAAAACACCTATTTATTATTATATATGTAGGGATGGATGAAGAACAACTAATATTAGTGCTAGTGTAGGGATGGAGAACAACTAATATGTATTAGTACGTATATATATATTCGGTCTTTAGCTCACTTTGGTATATTATTATTGCTTTTGTGATTGATCTTCCCCTTTTCTTTTGCATTTGGAGTTTCTAAGTTCATATTCAATTGCTCATTTAATTTATATTCCAAGGTGAAAGGTCCCTTGTGGTTTTTGGTAATTGAGTGTCAACATTAGGTGAACTAATATGTGTGATTGAGATAATACACAGGAGATTAGTTCACACATGTGATGATGCAATGAAGGAGCTTATTGCATATGAAACATGACATGGAGTCATGTGACCAAGGTGGTGAAGATCAAGACAAAGACTTGGCTTGAAGGACCGGTTGCAAGTGTGAAGGGCAAGTCACTGGACTTGGCGCCGATGGACCGACGCAATAGCGGTGAAGAGCAAGTGAGGTCGAGATCGATGGACCAAGAAGGTCATGTGATGATATGGAGTGGATCATATCATTCTTGATCGTGTTGGTGCATGTGTTGCATCGGCACTTAGAAGATGGAGCGGAATGGAAATGCGCAAGGCAAAGGTATAACCTATAGGCATTTCATTTCACCGGTCATGAGGAGCTTAGAGAAGTTTATGACCGGGTTTAGGATAGATGGCCGTACTATCAAGAGGGGCAAACTTGTTTGCATATCGGTCATCTAGTGCCACTTGAGCGATCTAACTTTGTGATGTGTTAGGATCGAAAGTGGCGTGACAAGAGCTAACCCGGCCTTTGAAATGATTGTGAAAATGCTAACACACTTGCACATGGTGATGTACACTTGGTGGTGTTGGCACATTTGCAAAGGCGGCGGTGATTGCAGGGGTTGAGTTGGGTTTGGGAACCGCTCATCCTCCCGCCGAGCTTGCGGGCGGATTCGGCGCCTTCGAGAAAATGAGATGCATATTTTCTATTGCGCCGGATGCATCGTGGTGGTGAAAAATGCTATTCCTCGTGCTCAAGTTTGGTATACTTGATGGGTAGCATGTCGAAGAGAAGGAGTCGGTGTTTCGGGTGGAGTTTTCGCTTTGAAAACGTCGACCGGACGCTCGACCGACGCTCGGTGCAATGACCGGACGCACCGACCGGGCGCTCCGGTCAGTGCGTCTCGCGGTAGAGCCCCGCAGCCGGTTTTGACCGACGCCAGGGACCGGACGCCGGACCGAAGCTTCCGGTGACGACCGGAAAAACACCGACCGGACGCTTCGGCGAAATTGGTCATGGGCAGGGTTTGTCGCTTGTGACCGACGCTTGCGACGGACGCTGGGCCCGGACGCTCCGGTCAGCGCGCAGAAACTGTGTTTCGTCCCCCAACGGCTAGTTTTGGCTTGGGGGCTATAAATAGAGGGTGTGGCCGGCCTTGGCTGGTGCTTAGCACCTTGGGGACTTTGTGTCCATGCTTGAGAGTGCTTGAGAGCCCTCCCACTCACATATGCTTGATATCGTTCATCCGATTGAGTGAGAGATCGAGTTCTAGTGCGTTGCTTTGAGAGATTGCATCGTGTGGCACTAGGTGTTCGTGTTGCAAGCCGGTGTGCTTGTTTCTCTTGGAGGTTGCCACCTCCTAGACGGCTCGGTGGCAAGAGGGCTTCGTGAAGCACGCAAAGAAGATTGTCTTGTGTGCTCGAAGAAGAGATTGTGAGAGGTTCGTGCTCACCTCGCGGGGATCGTGAAGAGCAACTCTAGTGGAGCGTGTCATTGAGCTACCACACTTGTGTGTGGGTTCACACGGTACCCTATTGAGGGATTGGCTAGAGAACTCACATTGGTGAGTGTCTCGATCGAGCTCCCAGCTGTGGGATTTGGCACTGGCCATTAAGCTTGAGAATCATCACCGGGTGATTCGCCAAACCGTGGAACCACTAAGGTGTTGGTCGACACAACGAGGAGTAGGGGGAAGGTGGCAAGCTTCCCGAGACCTCGGTAAAAAATCACCGGTGTCATCTTGTGTCCACACTTCGCGGTGGTTTGCAATCTCTTCGCTCAAGCTTTGTTCTTACATTCATATGTATATTGTGCTTGTGCTTGAGTAGAGTAGTTGTGACTATCTAGCTTGTGTAGCTTGATTAGTTACTTTGCTTAGCTTGTGTAGCTAGGTAATTTGAGCCTTTGGGTTAGGCGTGTGTTGCCTTGTCCATTGTGCATCTAGTGAGCTTAGGGGCTTTGTGCTTGCGCTTACTAGAATTGTGTAGGAGCTCACTCTTGCTTAAAGTACTAGTGCTTAGGTTTGTGTGACCTTGCATTAGAATTGACTAGGAGCTCAATCTAGGCTTGTCACCTCACTCTTTTTGTGTAGGATCTTTTGTGAGGTGATTTAGAGTCTTAGTTAGAGGGGTGAAGTCTTGGCTAGACCGATAAGTTTAATTCCGCATTTGTTTCGGTTAGCCGGTGCGATTAGTTTTTAAAAGGGACTATTCACCCCCCCCCCCCCCTCTAGTCCCCATCTCGACCCTTCACAAGGCAAAACACTATTGTGTTAATTTTAAATTTTTAGATTTGGATCCTCGTTGAACAGGAAGAAAACTCTCACAAAATTGAGGATGCATTGCTCATTTGACTAGGAAGAAAAACAAAAAAAAAAATAAAAAAACGACGACTAGTGGTTTTTGAACTACGCTTTCCGAACGCTTGCTCGGATGCAAAAGTCACCTAAATACGGAATGTAGATCTCGATGAGTTATGAACTTTCCATGTTCATGACTTTTCAAACGGAGGCCGTCTAGGGCCCCGAAAACTCGTCCCGAGCCGCAAAAATTTGAAAATTTGAAATTCGAGCGCCGTAAGTTTGAAAACCTGAAAATTTGACTCTAATACCGAACGTAGGTCTTGAAGAGACCTACAAAACATGTGTTCATGACTTTTCGATTTGGATCCATCTAGAGCTTCGAAAACCGGCCCGAAGGCCCCGATTTCAAATTGACCAACGTTTGACTTGGTCAAACCTCGACAAACGGAGCACTAAACGGCCTCGGATGAAAAACTTTTGAACACGAAGTTGATAGAAATCGTCAGGATCTACATTCCATATATAGGTACTTTTTGCATTTGAGGAAGTGCTGGTGAACCCTAGTCGCAAATCCACGTATCTCACAGAGAGTTTATGCAACTCGGCGGGCGACTAGTGGTTTTTGAACTACGCTTTCGACGCTTGCTCGGATGCAAAAGTCACCTAAATACGGAATGTAGATCTCGATGAGTTATGAACTTTCCGTGTTCATGACTTTTCAAACGGAGGCCGCCTAGGGCCCCGAAAACTCGTCCCGAGCCGCAAAAAATTGAAAATTCAAAATTCGAGCCACCGAAGTTTGAAAACTGAAAATTTGACTCTAATACCGAACGTAGGTCTTGAAGAGACCTACAAAATACGTGTTCATGACTTTTCGATTTGGATCCATCTAGAGCTTCAAAACCGCCCGAAGGCCCATTTCAAATTTTGATCTCTAGCTCTATCTACACCATTGGTGGATGAGATCAAGGGTTGAAATGAAAGTGAAACCCTCCCTCCCTCCTCCTCCCTCTCCCTCTCTTTTTTTCGCAAAAACGAGCGCGAAACGGGCTCACGAGCGGGCGGCTAAAAATTTCGTAACCTTATCCTATCATCCCACCTACCCGGCCCCTCCTCCTCTCGATTCATTCACCTCCTCCTCTCTTCCTCTCCTAGGGTTTCCATGCCGACTCCTCCGCCGCCACCCACTCCCGAGCGCCGTAGCCCACTCCCCGGCTTTGGCGCCGACCGCCATGGTCGTTCGAAGAAGGTCCATCGCGGGACCCCGTCCGTGATTTGCGGGTAGTGGGCCGCCGAGAACCCCCCCGCCTACCGGACCTCCCTCCTCCTCCGGCCGTGGAGCGCCCGCCCGGGTCACGCGCGGGAGTCACTACGCCAGACCCCGCTTCATCGTCCGCGCGATCGACCTCGCAAGCAACTCCGACCTCCGCCGCCCGCACCCCCGCGCCACCCGAGCCCCTATCGATTTGAAGGCGACCCCGAACTCTGCAAGATCTTGCTGGCGTGGCAACCACAGCTCGCCATCGTGCTCCCTCTGGCCATTCAGGTATGAAATCTTCGTCCAGGTATACGAGATTAGGCCGGTTATCTCAGATCTTTAGTATATGTCCTAATTTTAGTACATTGTAGGTCTTAACTTGCTTTGTAGAATCAGAGGTTTCTTTACAGCAGCAAATCATTATTTTCCCCATATGAAACTGATGTTGCTTTCTCAAAAACATTATTTTACAGCAGCCTAGTCCTGTGATACAAAGACTGTTCGGTCACTTGGTGAGTAACTTACTAAATCCTATCAATCCGATGCCGCGTTCTCAAACTAATAACATTCCATCTAATTGTGTAGACTGTTATTGCCAATGATGCATAATCGAGGTGCCCGGGTCCCTTTATGTTGAATTCATGGTAGTCATAATGCCATGGCTCACGTCCATTCCCAAGCAACCCGAATGGTCACCGCCATTCCGGATGGTCAGGGAGTGGATGTAGCCATGGCTCCATGCCTACTATGAGCTTGAGAGTTGGTACTTTATCTTTGAGGCTTGTGAGGACTGGAAAGGTGAGGTACAAATGTGGTTTGTTCTCATTTAGTTCATCGAATCATCGAGAAACTTACATGCCTCGGCCAGATTGGACTTGTGAGGAACTGTGAGCTTTCTTGATGCCTGAGGCTGAAAGCTTTCGATGATTTCATGCCCTAAATGATGTCGTATTTGCAATTATGGCCAATGATGCACAGAGCACCTTTGTTGCTGTCTTCACGTGGTCGATGTCGAATGTTCTAGCATCATCCGCAGTTATGCAACAATTGTGTTGTGTCAAACTCAAGCCGACGGCAAGCGATGGGATGATTCTCAACATACGGTACCCGACATGTGTTGACTTATGGGTGTTATTCATATACCGAGGCCTCTACAATATTGAGTGAAATTACTAGACCTATGATGCGAACTTATTTGCCATTGAACCCGTGGTTAACGTCCACTCATGCAACACTAGAGCTGATCTAAGTGATGGCAGGGGATGGATGTGAGCACGAATGTTATGGCTATTCAAGCTGAGGCTAGCATACCTAATCCTATCAATATCTAATCCTACCTTTTTCCTAATCCTATCATCCGTAATCTTGTTGATCTACTCTATCCGGGCTGTTTCTTGTCTAATTGTCACTATTACTTGGTTAGTTATCGATTATATTTTTTTTTTGTTGGTGTAATCCATTGCGTGTCGAGGTGATGGTGATGACATATGGAGTACATGGTGGCTACAAGTCAGCACATACATTTGCAAGGTGAGTACATTCATAGATGATAGATATGTTGGTCGTAGCATTAGAATCGAAACCAGATTCTTTTTGACATGATTAAAATATACTATTGATTTTCATTACTTTGGAAAATTGCTTTAGAGTTACATGAGTTCATGCCATCAAATGAAAAGTGTGATTCCATTAGTTACTATTTGTATAGTACATTTTCCCTGGTCACTTCATTATTTTGTTTTTTTGTTTGACAGGCTGCTGGCTGGAACTTGCAATGGCTGCTGGCTTGAACTTGCAATGGCTGCTGGTGGGTTGGAACCCCGTATGGTGCAGGAACTTGGTGCTTGCAGTTGGCTACAACTTGGCCCTAGATGTTGGAATTTATTTAGTTGGTCGAGTCATTTTCTTTTAAGTTTTGTTGTATGTTTGTATGAAACATGTGTTCGGAACAAGCACTTTTTGTATGGTCATTATGGTAATATAATTGGTTTTACGGTTTATTATTATCCCTATTATTATTGTTTCAATTTGGTTGGGCCCCTAATATGGGCCTGGACCCTAGATGCGGGGCCTCACAATATGTGACGTTTTTAACCATGGTTAACTATCTATACATGACAGCTTTTTATCATCACAAAAACTAGCATAACCGACCTCTTAACCAAGGTTAAAACACTATATATGACACAAGATTGTATTACAAGACGCGTTGACCCGTGTCACAAAATATAGTATTATATGACGGTAAGCGTCACTAAATGTGTTGATGTTTTGTGACGAAACCAAAAATCCGTCACCTTGAAACATTTTGTGACGCTCATTATATGACGGACGCCATGACGGACAAATTCCGTCATAACTGGACTTTTTGTGATAGTTTTGGGCTATACATGACAAAAATTCATCTGTCTTAGAATGTCAGATTTCTTGTAGTGATTATACAGTTCAATTACGTAATAGGCGTGGTGAGGACTACACAATCCACGAGGCACGAGATCACAAAAAATTGCACTCCCTCCGTTCCAAATTGTAAGTCACTTTGACTTTTTGGTTCGTCCATTTTGCTATGTATCCAGGCATATTATTGTATCTAGATACATAGCTAAATGGATGTACCGAAAAAGTCGGCAACTTTTACAAACTGAAAACGAGGAAGTAGTTCAGGAATAGAGGAATATAAACAAACCGTAGTTTAGCAACAGTTCGTTTAGTGGGAAAATTTTTGTCAAACAAGATAGTAGTAGTACTCGACAGAGCGTCGGTGTTCTCAAGCTTGTGTATTCATCTATGAAGAAAATAAGCGGCCGAATTAACACCTTTCCTCACTACCGGCGAATGAAAAAAATTCAGGCGACACCGGATGATGAGTTGATGCCTGGAAATCACTGAAGGAGCTACGTCGCCTAAACAGATTTGAAAATTTCAGTCACCTGGAAATTAGCAAGGCCCTAATATTATACAGTTCAATTCTGTAATAGGCGTGCGTGAGGACTACACAATCCACAGAGGCAATGTATCACAAAAAATTGCACTCCCTCCGTTCCAAATTGTAAGTCGCTTTGACTTTTTGGTTCGTCCATTTTGCTATGTATCCAGGCATATTATTGTATCTAGATACATAGCTAAATGGATGTATTGAAAAAGTCGAAGCGACTTACAAACTGAAACGGAGGAAGTAGTTCAGGAATAGAGGAATATAAACAAACTGTAGTTTAGCAACAGTTCGTTTAGTGGGAAAATTTTTGTAAGACAAGATAGTAGTAGTACTCGATAGAGCAGTCAGTGTTCTCAAGCTTGTGTATTCATCTATGAAGAAAATAAGTAGCGAAATTAACACCTTTCCTCACTACCCGGCGAATGAAAAATTCAGGGTGACACTTGGATGATGAGTTGATGCCCGGAAATCACCGAAGGAGCTATGTCGCTCGAACAGATTTGAAAATTTCAGTCACCCGAAATTAGCAAGGCCCTAATATTATACAGTTCAATTCTATAATAGGCAGTCTGTGAGGACTACACAATCCACGAGAGGCACGAGATCACAAAAAAAATTGCACTCCCTCCGTTTCCAAATTGTAAATTCGCTTTGACTTTTTGGTTCGCCCATTTTGCTATGTATCAAGGCATATTATTGTATCTAGATACATAGCTAAATGGATGTACCAAAAAAGTCAAAGTGACTTACAAGCTGAAACTGAGGAAGTAGTTCAGAATAGAGGAATATAAACAAACCGTAGTTTAGCAACAGTTCGTTTAGTGGGAAAAATTTTGTAAGACAAGATAGTAGTAGTACTCGACAGCAAAGTCGGTGTTCTCATGCTTGTATATTCATCTATGAAGAAAATAAGCAGCAGAATTATCGGCTTTCCTCACTAGGAAAAAACTGGAAAGCAAGGCGAAAATGTGTTGGTTGTAATATGAATGAGACCATCCAACACCTTTTCCAAGATTGTCCGTATCCGAAAAACGGTATGGAGGATCATCTTTTTATGCTACCGGCCTAAACTGACCCTAGATCTACATAAGCCATATGTTTGGTACATGGCTTACTAATCGAATAAAAGGATTAGAAACTTGATTTGGGTTGGGTTGGCGTCCACAGCCTACATGTGGGCCATTTGGCGCTGTCGAAACGATATTATCTTTAACAAAATGAAAGTTTTCTCGTTGTCGAAGGTTATTTTCATATGAGCCTATTGGCTGCGGTACTGAGCCCAGTTGCAGCATGATGAACAAGATAAGAACACACTCTCGCTAATTAGCACAAAACTAGAAGTGATTACTTTGGAGTTTCCCTATAGAGGGTGGAAGCACATTTATCATTTGCTTTAGCTCTCTTTATCTGTTTTAGAGACTTGTTTTGTGCTACCTTTTTATCCACTACTTGTAATAATTGGCTGTGTACATCCTCGGATGTAGAGGCCGGATGTTTTCTCATCCATTATCTAAAAAAAAAAAGCTTCGTCGCCTGAACAGATTTGAAAATTTCAGTCACTTGGAAATTAGCAAGGCCCTAATATTATACAGTTCAATTCTGTAATAGGTAGTCTGTGACGACTACACAATCCACAGAGGCACAGATCACAAAAAAATTTTGCACAACTTCCGTTCCAAATTGTAAGTCGCTTTGACTTATTTGGTTCGTCCATTTTGCTATGTATCCAGGCATATTATTGTCTCTCGATACATTGGTAAATGGATGTACCAAAAAAGTCAAAGCGACTTACAAACTGGAACGGAAGAAGTAGTTCAGGAATAGAGGAATATAAACAAACTGTAGTTTAGGCGTTTAGCAACAGTTCGTTTAGTAGGAAAATTTTTGTAACACAAGATAGTAGTAGTACTCGACAGAGCAGTCAGTGTTCTCAAGCTTGTGTATTCATCTATGAAGAAAATAAATAGCAGAATTAACACCTTTCCTCACTACCTGGCGAATGAAAAATTCAGGCGACACCGGATGATGCGTTGATGCCTGGAAATCACTGAAGTAGCTACGTCGCCTGAACAGATTTGAAAATTTCAGTCACCTGGAAATTCGCAAGGCCGTAATATTATACAGTTCAATTCTGTAATAGGAAGTCTATGAGGACTACACAATCCACAGAGGCACAGATCACAAAAAATTGCACTCCCTCAGTTTCCAAATTGTAAGTCGCTTTTGACTTTTTTGGTTCGTCCATTTTGCTATGTATCCAGGCATATTATTGTATCTAGACACATAGCTAAATGGATGTACCAAAAAAGTCAAAGCGACTTACAAACTGAAATGAAAGAAGTAGTTCAGAATAGAGGAATATAAACAAACGTAGTTTAGGCGTTTAGCAACAGTTCGTTTAGTAGGAAAATTTTTGTAACACAAGATAGTAGTAGTACTTTCGACAGCGTCGGTGTTCTCAAGCTTGTGTATTCATTTATGAAGAAAATAAGCAGCGAGAATTAACACCTTTCCTCAGTACCTGTGTTGACACTCAATTAATGCATATTTTATTACAACCAGAGTGAACTGAAAAGACAATATTACATGTCAAATCATAACCAAATATTATTTATCTGACGAGTTCCACGAGTTTTGGTATTCCAATTGTTTTGCAGGACTTTCTAATTTTTCGCAGATAAAAAGTATCAGAAATGGGAAAACGGAGTATACCAATGGATAGAGCTCATCGCGCTGATCAAAATGGACATATCATTTGCTATATTTGGACTCGAATCAACAAGATATTGTAGAAAGAAGAATCCACATGAAATGATGACCGCACACTTCTACAAAGCCATGCGGACCAGCCATAGCGCGACACGTGGCCAGGCAAACAAACGCGATGCGATGTACTGTGCAGTTCGAATTCGAACTTCGCCCGGCCAATCGAGCACGCCACGTGGTAGCCAGGGAACGACGCTTCGCCGCACGCACGGAACGCAACGCGCCCGGAGTTTTTCGGCATGCCAGGGGACACGTGGCGCGATAGGAGCGATGACCGCGAGGCGGTGGCGCGTTTGGCGCGGTTGGACCGCCGGTTCGGCCGGTTTTGGTCCAATTGGACCGCGGATTTCTCCCCAGAAATAGAAAACAGCCAGCAGTTCATCGGTTTTGCTCCGGTTCAAGGCCTTCCGGACCGTTCCCGCCCTTTTCGACACATTTCGGAAGGGAAATATTTTGCCGCCATCTTGGGCGCGGTTGCATGGTCAAAAGGTCGGTTTTGGGGCTAGAGAGGAGGAGAGCCCTCCATTCCCCTCTCTCTTTTCCTATATAAAGAGACACCATCCCCCTCTCTCAACATAACACACTTGAGCTTCAATTCCACATTCTTCACCATGTAGTGGTGTCCCTCTAGGTGTTCTTCACCTAGTTGTATAGATTAGAAAAGAGGAAGAGAGGAGAGGGAAGAGTGAAGAGGAGGAGCCGGGTTTGTCGGATCCTTCTCAATCTTGTACCTCTATGGAGCTGACTTTTTGTGAGTAATATCCAGGTTATCTTATGGTAATTTCTTGATTATTATTTTACTAAATTCAGTGCTTACTTTATTTTACTTACTGGATCTCCGTTCGACCGAAGGCTCTAGTTTTTACGTGAAACTAGTTTCGTAACCGCTAGCGTAGACATGGTGTCTAGGCTAGAGTTTACCTGAGATTGCGCCCAATGCTACGGAATAGTTGTGGTAGCCCCGGGGGTGACAGCTCCGACCAGGCCTTTGTAGTCCACCACGTATGTATTGGTGTTTTCGTAGAGCTTTTGGCGGCCCCGACCCCGATTACCGTTTCCCCCAGTCTTTTTTTCGAGAATCGAAAGGTTCCGCTGCTCGAAGTAAGTAAAGTCTAGTAAACCTGAACCTTGGCATCTAGTAATCTTGGAAAAACCTTAGAGAACCCCTCTCCACCTACAAAAATATTTGTCTATCTTATCTCTTGACGCGTTTCTTGATCCCTTCTAGTTCACTTCTCGTTCCCAGTGGAAATCGATACCACGAATACTACGGGTGAAAGCTACAATGGTACTTTTCGCGGCGCTTTGCCGATTTATCTGTGTGTTAAAAAAATACCAACAAGCTTTAAAGGCGCCGTTCTTGGGAATGGTAGCTGTTCTAGAATCGAACCCAAGTCGTCCGTGTATCCCTTTTTATTTTTATTTTTATTTTTATACACCTCACCACCATTACCATCCCAACCAAATGAATTCCACTCCAATTTTTAAATCTTCGGCTCCAAAGGGTGATTTGTTGGAGCCTCCACCACCATTCACAACACATAATCATAAATGGCTATGAGCTTCGCCCTGCTTTTATAGCCATGGTTCGGGAGCAACCTTTCAAAAAAAAAATCTAAATTTCAAAAAAAATATAGAAGGAGACTCTATGGGCAGCCTGGGCTAGGTTCACAAATCCTATACACACCAGCCCAAACCTTTCTTTGCCTGACCACATCCTACTTAATCACTTCCGTTTTGGTCTTAGCAAAGAAGCTGCTCTCCAACTTGATCGATCTTTGGGAGGCTCGTTCGTGCATAAATCCATTAGTGAGGGGAAAGCCATTCTAGAGAAAATCCTTGAAAACACCCTTCACATCAATATCCATGATGAGTTTCCCATAGAAACAATAGAGTCAAGCCCGAACAATTAGAGGAGGCCCCTACAACCAAATTTGAAATTCTTTCAAATCCTTCCCATAATTTGGTTGTTGACGACCCTCCTATTTAGGGAACATGCTATTACCCTCCTATGGATGATGAATCCTGTCCTTTTGCATGCCCCTTCGAATTTGAGGATGACCTTTTTGTTGATGATGATTTTGGGAAATCCTGAGAGCTTCCCAAATTCATCGTCATCATATACCTCGAATTCCTTGATGAGACATAAAAAAAAACATTGACAACACATAAAGGGAGAAATTCATAGAGAGGAGAGAAAGAGGCAACTTGTACCGGGTGTAGTTGACCTGGCAAGGGCATGCCGAACTGAGGAGGAGTCTGTTGAATCCTCCTCGACTTGTACCTTGGTAGGTGTAAGCTACATCTGGTTACTACGGTATTTCTGGCTCATTTTAAAAAAACTCTCTCCCTCTATGCCCAGGCTCACTTTCTCTCATCAAAATCCATCCCGGATCTCGGGGGAGAATTTGAAACAATCTCCGCAATAAAAATGACATATCCATGTTTTGTGGAGGAGTCTCATTATCATGAGAAAAAGAAAAGTGCTGCCCTCGAAACGAGAGATTTCATCGATGAGCATGGAAGTCATTTCTTAAACATCACATCCATTACATGCTCATATGAAAAATCTCTTGAATTGATTTATAACTCAGCCATCAATAGCATGATCTACAACCCTTTCATTCTCTCTATTCATAAAAATTGAAAAAGGTGTTGTAGATGATTCTCGTCTATCACAAATTTGGCAAATTTCGTGGTGTCTTGGCATGAGTTCTATAAATCAACAACAAAGGTTGGTGTTGGAGGGGAAACCACATCACCAATATTGATTTCAATTTCAAAAGGTTTCCCAATGACGAGCTTTTGTCTTTAAATAAAGCACTTCCGGAGATAACCGATCTTTAATAATTTCCTCTAAAAAACCATATCCTTTACTTCCATAAATAATTTCATTAATAACAAAATGAGCTTAAGAACAAAAAGAATGAAGAGTCAAAGCATAAGGTAAAACCAATCAAACATCATTCAAAAATGAAGCACATTCGACGAGAGTGTCACCATACAAACTTGAATTTGTGTCATGCAAAATTCAAGTGTGGGGTGAACAACTCAAAACATGTCATGATATGCTTCATTCATTTTTGCTTTGGTATCTCTACCTTGTTTCACACCTATGCCATGCTCATTATTCTAAAGTCACAAAATTATTATGATAAAAAAAAGGATTAAAAAAGATATATATATAAAAATATTATGAGCCCGGGGTGCCCAATCATTCTTGTATAATCAAATCATCACCCTGCCATCGCATAGATAGGAATATATATATGTGCACACTAACTCTATGCAGATGGAGAGAGGTCACCGTCAAAAGGAAACAAGACCATGATATGTGACGGAACGACTACATTTGCATCACTCACAATTCAATCATAAATTGTGAGAGGTAAGTTGATCGAGGTAAAAGAACCAACCAAAAATATTTATTTTCTTTTCTAAATTTATTTTCACCACCGCATATTTGCTTGATTTATCATTTATCTAGTGCTTTCATTGGGTGGCTCCTAGTCTTTGAGCTATATTCGAGGCGCCATGCCTAGTCTAGGTAGATGACAATTTTATTGTTGTTTGTCTATTCGGTGCTCATAGTCTAGCTTCGTAGTAGTCGGATGTTAAATGGTACCATCTCGACATCGTATGTTGGCTTCGCCAATCTGTATGATGATTTCGCTAGATGGTCAATGCTTGCGAGCAAAAGCTAAAGCCTAGATTGCATGCATATCTCTCATTTAATTTGTTTTTCAAAACCATGTCATGTTTGTTTAAATTCATTCATCCACCCCTAGCACTACTATGCATATAAAAAAAGATGGTTCTCTAATTCATCATTCAATGTTCGCACATCCGTTTGAATCAATCTCATGTTTATCATATCAAAATCCATGTGGGTAAGACCTTGAGATGGATTCATAATGGGAGAAATCAATGTTCATCTAGTGAACTTTGAATGAACCTTGATCACACATACACACAAAAAAGAATATAGAGAAGGAGGACTCTTCTCTTCTAAACCTTTGCTATAATCAAAGCTTATGATCCATATATGCACACCATAACTGCGTGTGAGTCAAAGCCTTGATAATTGCCTGAGTTGGATTGTGTACAACAAATCAACCATTGCAACAACTTCAAAACTCCATCCACATACTGGCGGTAAGGTACACTCGGGTAATGCAAAGGTAACGTTCACCAACTCATTGACTCATACTTATCTCCGTGAAAAAAAAAATGCTTCCCATGTTTATGTCATATGCTCTAGTTTGGATGCAATCGCACACGATACATCTATAGGTCTTTTTAAATTAAGCATGGTGCTTAGGTTAAAATGACCTTCTTTAATCAAAATTTGACATGGTGTTGAATCTTGGATAATGAACTTAGAGTAATTATTTTCATGAACAATGAGAAGTAATCAATGCTGGATATAAATCAAGACTATGTTTACATTGCAAACAGTACCTTGGTCTTGCTTGAGTTCAAATGAAAGGTTGGATGAACATATTTCAATAATAAATTAAAAAAACATGGTGCTACCCTTCGGGTATCCTCTATCACTAACATTTACAGGAACGAAGAGGTGACACAAAGAGTTTGCACCTAGAGATAAGATCTAGATGTTCAACTCGGAGGTGAAACTCTTTGTTCAAGAAAAAAAAAAAAACTTAAGAGTAAATCAGGGGCCAATCATGGTAATCGACCCTTCGTCACATGGTGCCATCACGCTCCAAGATGATGAAGGTAATGTACTCAAGGTAAATGGCCATCATTTAAAAGTTTTTCCTTGAACCATAAAATGAAATTGACTCGATTGAATTCTTGCAATTTAATGATTCAATCTAATGATCAATCTTGTCAAAATAAATAAATAAATTAATAAATAAAAATTTATATAGAATTTAGAATAATGTGTTAATCAAATAAATCTTTAGCTCTCTGGTGTTTTTCCACCAGAAGAGTCCTTGTTATTTTCACTTGTCCTTGTCTTTGAATAAAACCGGATATAGCTCCAAAGAAGTGTGGGGGAGTGCAACATCCCATTGAAGAACGAAAAGCACTAAACCACATCATGAACTGGTGGAGAAACATGTACACAACTCGGTTTGATCATTTTCTCCCCCACCTGTTCATATGCATGCTCCTAGTTATACAATTGTTTAAATCTAAAAATTTAAAAAAGAACCAAGTCCACACTTAGATATAAAATTTGAAAGTAAATATGAATATAGCTCTTTGAGTTTGGCTTACATAAATTTTGTTCCTTACATATCCTTAGTGCTTGTGGGGAAAAGAAAATATCACATAGGAAAAACATATTGCCTAAGTTGTTGTGAAGTGAGATATGGTTTTTGGCATGGAAATCCAACCTTTTCTATTCGAAGTACTTGGAGAATTTCTGTTTTATAAAAATGCTAAAAACCATAGTTTCACATACTCCTCAATGGTGACAAATTCCTGCCAAGGCCAAATATATCATGGTACAATTTGAAAACCTTCTACATATGCTACTTGTTTTTGTATTGAGCTTTGTCACACTTTGTTGACCCATGTTGAGAAATTTATCATGCTCTTAAATCAAGATCACGTACACGCCACCTAATATATGCACTACTCCTACACCGGGAGTAGGCGCAAAACATGCGTTCCACTTAGATCCATCCAAAAATATTCTACTCCTACAATGGGAGAGAACAAAAAAAATATTGGTTAGGTCTCTTTCAAAATAAATGCTCCAAACACTTGTTCATATCTCCCTCTCAAAAGTTTGTGAAAAAGAGACATGAGGCTATCAAATGAAAACAGAGAGTTGAAGATAAAAAAAAAATATAAGAGAGAAAAAAAAAACAAAGTGTCCAAGTAGTAAAACAATGGGTACTTAGATGCCCGCCTCTATAAAAAAAAAAAAAAGAGGAAGAAAAGAAACTAAAGATGAGAATAAAAGATAGCCCATGTTCTCACAAATATTTTCTCCAATGTCTCAATAAAGAAAGATATTTTAAGGAGCATAGTAGAAAGAGGATAGCCACCATATATCCACACACTTGCACATCTTGATTTGATTGTATGACATTTTTCTCCAATGGATCCATTGTTTGACCTAGCAAAATATGCAATACAAATATGCCCACAAAATTTTACCTACCTGAGCTCCACATAAGCCTTTTAGAAGTAGGAAGAAAAAGAAGGCAATGCTTTGAAATGCCATGGTGAGAAAACATATACCATTGAGTGACCGAGAGTGCCATTTGAGGAGTACATGTGAACTATGCTTTATTTCAAAAAAAAAAAACTCCAAGTTACTAAGATGTGAAAATAGGATGACTTTGTTTCAAAGCCGTTCCATTTCTCAACCGCCCAAGAATATATGTTAGACACTCCACATATCCCACGGTAATGAGGTATGTATTGGGATCATCTTTATGTCGGGTTCATAACTTGAATTGCTATGTTTATACATACTTTATCACTAACCTTTACTCGGGACGAGCAAAAGAGCCAAGTGTGGGGAACTTGTTGACACTCAATTAATGCATATTTTATTACAAACGAGTGAACTAAAAAGACAATATTACATGTCAAATCATAACCAAATATTATTTATCCGACGAGTTCCACGAGTTTTGGTATTCCAATTGTTTTGCAGGACTTTCTAATTTTTCGCAGATAAAAAAGTATCGAAATGGGAAAACGGAGTACACCAATGGATAGAGCTCATCGCGCGATCAAAATGGACATATCATTTGCTATATTTGGACTCCAAATCAACAAGATATTGTAGAAAGAAGAATCCACATGAAATGATGACCGCACACGCCTCTGATTGCCATGCGGACCAGCCATAGCGCGACACGTGGCCAGGCAACGCTGCGCGACACAGCTGTGCAGTTCGAATTCGAACTTGCCGGCCAATCGAGCAACGCCACGTGGCGACCAAGGAACGACGCTACACGCGCTGCTGGGGAACGCACCCGGGGAGTTTTTCGGCTTGCCAGGGGACACGTGGCGCGATAGGGCGCGACGACCGCGAGGCGGTGGCGCGTTTGGCGCGGTTGGACCGCCCGGTTCGGCCGGTTTTGGTCCAATTGGACCGCGGATTTCTCCCGAAATAGAAAACAGCCGCCAGCTTCATCGGTTTTGCTCCGGTTCAAAGGCCTTCCGGACCGGTTCCCGCCCTCGGTTTTCAACACATTTCGGAAGGGAAATATTTTGCCGCCATCTTGGACGCGGTTGCATGGTCAAAAGGTTAGTTTTGGGGCTAGAGAGGAGGAGAGCCCTCCATTCCCCCTCTCTTTTTTCCTATATAAAGAGACACCATCCCCTCTCTCAACATAACACACTTGAGCTTCAATTCCACATTCTTCACCATGTAGTGGTGTCCCTCTAGGTGTTCTTCACCTAGTTGTATAGATTAGAAAAGAGGAAGAGAGGAGAGGGAAGAGTGAAGAGGAGGAGCCGGGTTTGTCGGATCCTTCTCAATCTTGTACCTCTACGGAGCTGACTTTTTGTGAGTAATATCCAGGTTATCTTATGGTAATTTCTTGATTATTATTTTACTAAATTCAGTGCTTACTTTATTTACTTACTAGATCTCCGTTCGAATCGAAGGCTCTAGTTTTTACGTGAAACTAGTTTCAGAAACCGCTAAGCGTAGACATGGTGTCTAGGCTAGAGTTTACCCGAGATTGCGCCCAATGCTACGGAATAGTTGTGGTAGCCCCGGGGGTGACAGCTCCGACCAGCCTTTGTAGTCCACCACGTGCGTATTGGTGTTTTTCGTAGAGCTTTTGGTGGCCGACCTCGACACCGTTTCCCGTCTTTTCAAGAATCGGAAAGGTTCCACGCTCAAGTAAGTAAAGTCTAGTAAACCCTGAACCTTGGCATCTAGTAATCTTGGAAAAACCTTAGAGAACCCCTCTCCACCTACAAAAATATTTGTCTATCTTATCTCTTGGGCGTATTTGATCCCTTCTAGTTCACTTCTCGTTCCTGTGGAAATCGATACCACGAATACTGCGGGTGAAAACTACAATGGTACTTTCCGCGTGCGCGCTGCGGATTTATCTGTGTGCGTTAAAAACACCAACACCTGGCGAATGAAAAATTCAGGCGACACCGGATGATGCGTTGATGCCCGAAATCATCAAGTAGCTACGTCGCCGAACAGATTTGAAAATTTCAGTCACCGGAAATTCGAGAAGGCCTTAATATTATACGGTTCAATTACAGTAATAGGAAGTCTATGAGGACTACACAATCCACGGAGGCACAGATCACAAAATTGCACTCCCTCCGTTTTCCAAATTGTAAGAGTCGCTTTTGACTTTTTGGTTCGTCCATTTTGCTTTGTATCCAGGGCATATTATTGTATCTAGATACATAGCTAAATGGATGTACCAAAAAAGTCAAAGCGAATTTCAAAGCTGAAACTGAGGAAGTAGTTCAGAATAGAGGAAATATAAACAAACCGTAGTTTAGCAACAGTTCGTTTAGTGGGAAAGTTTTTGTAACACAAGATAGTAGTAGTACTTACTAAAGAAAGCTTGATCGGTGTTCTCATGCTTGTGTATTCATCTATGAAGAAAATAAGCAGCTGAATTATCGACTTTCCTTACTAGGAAAAACTGGAAAGCAAAAGGCGTAAATGTGTTGGTTGTAATATGAATGAGACCATCCAACACCTTTTCCAAGATTGTCCGTATCCGAAAACGGTATGGAGGATCATCTTTTATGCTACTTGGCCTAAACCAAATTAGATCTACATAAGCCATATGTTTGGTACATGGCTTACTAATCAGAATAAAGGATTAGAAACTTGATTTGGGTTGGGTTGGCGTCCACACCTATCTTTGGGCCATTTGGTCTTTGTCGAAAAAACGATATTATCTTTAACAAAATGAAAGTTTTCTCGTTGTCGAAGGTTATTTTCGAGATGAGCCTATTGGCTGCGATCGAGCCCGCTTGCGGCATGATGAACAAGACAAGAACACACTCTCGCTAATTAGCAGAAAAACTAGAAGTGATTACTTTAGAGTTTCCCTATAGAGGGTGGAAGCACATTTATCATTTGCTTTAGCTCTCTTTATCTGTTTTTAGAGACTTGTTTTGCGCTACCTTTTATCCACTACTTGTAATAATTGGTCGTGTACATCCTCGGATGTAGAGGCCGGATGTTTTCTCATCCATTATCTAAAAAAAAAAAAAAAAAAGTCGCCTTGAACAGATTTGAAAATTTCAGTCACTTGGAAATTAGCAAGGCCCTAATATTATACAGTTCAATTCTATAATAGGCGGTTTGTGGCGACTACACAATCCACGAGAGGCACGAGATCACAAAAATTGCACTCCCTCGTTTCCAAATTGTAAGTCGCTTTGACTTATTTGGTTCATCCATTTTGCTATGTATCTAGGCATATTATTGTCTCTAGATACATAGCAAAATGGATGTACCAAAAAAAAATCAATGCGACTTACAAAAGAAAAATGGAGGAAGTAGTTCAGGAATAGAGGAATATAAACAAACTCGTAGTTTAGCAACAGTTTGTTTAGTGGGAAAAAAAATTTTGTAAGACAAGATAGTAGTAGTACTCGACGAGCAGCTTAGTGTTCTCAAGCTTGTGTATTCATCTATGAAGAAAAAATAAGTAGCGTGCATTATCACCTTTCCTCACTTCCCCGGCGGCGAAAAATTCAGGCGACACCGGATGATGCGTTGATGCCTGCTGTTGGATGGAAATCATCGGAAGTAGCCGTCACCTGAACAGAGGTCCCAAGCCCGGGTAAAGGAGGAGGGTTGCATTAAGTTTGGCGAACCAAGCGTAAAAAAATAGCCACTCTAATGGACGACAGGCACATATCACAAAAATTGCACTCCCTCCGTTCCAAATTGTATGTCGCTTTGACTTTTTTGGCTCATCCGTTACGCTATGTATCCGGGCATATTATTTTATCTAGATACATAGCTAAATGGATGTACCAAAAAGTCAAAGCGACTTACAAATTGAAACGGAGGAAGTAGTTCAGGAATAGAGGAATACAAACAAACTTTAGTTTAGCAACAGTTCATTTAGCGGGAAAAATTTTGTAAGACAAGATAGTAGTAGTACTCGACAGAGCAGTTAGGGCATGTTTGGTTACAAGCCACGCTTTGCCACGACTAAGCTTAAGTATTTGCCACCAGCGTGGCTTGCCACACACTTGTGGCAAGATTGAAGTGTTTGGTTTGTTACTAAACTGTTTTACGCAAAATTGTGTGGCAAATTGTTTGGATGGCTGCCACAAAAATTTGACAAAGTTGACATATTGTGTTAAAATCAAGTCATAAAGTAGTATGGAGTTTCTAATGGACTGAGAATAAATATGAAAATAAGACTAATAAGACAATTTGTGACGTATTAAAAGTGTAGAAAGAAATTCATGACACGATCAATCTATATTTTGAAACCGGTGTATAGAATATAACATGAATACGTCAATTTTCTTCACCGTCGCCTGCTTTTGCATGACGCGTTTCTTAACTCAATGTATTGTTCAAGGCCAGTCCCCACATGAAATATAATAAGATGATAACGACAGGCAGATTCCGCAAGGGGGCCGGATCTGCATGCATGCCGCTGCTGCTTGGCTTTGTGGTCGGCGGCGGCGAAAGAAACGCCCGCCACACTTTCGTTGAGAAAAAAAACTGTGGCAAGATGATTCTAGGGCGGTGGCGAGCCACAACTTATCATCGCTCAACCAAACAGCCGTCGAAGTGCATGTGGCGGGCCTAATATTAGGCGTGGCGATTTGTGGCGAGCATCAAACAGGCCCTTAGTGTTCTCGAGCTTGTGTATTCATCTATAAAGAAAATAAGCGGCAGAGTTATCACCTTTCCTCACTTCGTGGCGACCGAAAAATTCGAGGCGACACCGGATGGCGCGTTGATGCCACCGTTGGATGGAAATCACCGAAGTATCCATGTGAGGCTAATATTATACGCTTCAATTCTGCAATAGGCGTCTATTAGGACTACGGTAACCACGAGTCACGTAACACAAAATAAATTAAATGTAGTTCGGAATATAATAGTATCGACAAACCTGCAGTTTAGTAACATTTCATTTAGTAGGAGCAGTCATTGTTCTTGAGCATGTATATTCATCTATAAAGAAAATAAGCGAGAAGTAGTTGCGTCTCCTAAAACAAAAACACAAAGGTAACAACATTAATGTAGTAGCCAGTGTCAAGTTCGGTATGTACAACTCAATACATCCATCTCGGGATCTGATTATACAGTTCAATTCTGTAATAGACAGTCTATGAGGAGTAGGCGGACGGCTGTTCGCTTGTTCTTGCAATTTTGCTTCATCTTGTTTCAGCTTATTCTCTCATAGGATACTATTAAACAAGCGAACAGGCTCTCAAGGGCACAGATCACCAAAAAAAAACTATAGATTCGTGGCGGTTCATTTATTATGCACTTTTTGTATGACAAGATACCTGTAGTACTCTACAGGGCGATCGTGTTTACTTGAGCACGCATATTCATCTATAAAGAAAATAAGCAAAGATGGATAACAACTACATTGTAGTTATATATAGTAGCAGTCAGGGGCTGGTAGCGGTGAGGTGTCAAGTTCGGTATGTACAACTCAATTATATCCATATTATGAGGATAAAATTATAGTTCAATTGCAATGCGTAATAGACGGTATGTGAGGACTAGTCGACTGTTCGCTTATGCTTGCTTCATCTTGTTTCAACTTATTCTACGTCTCACGTACAGAATACTATATATTAAACACAAGCGAACAGGCTTCAGAGGCACAGATCACGGAAAAACAAAAAAGGTAGTTCAGGAATAGTGGAATCTAACAAACTGTAGTTCAGTAACAGTAGGCACAGACAAGATTGATGGGCTAGATATGAAACCCTAGAATGGCCGGCCGGCCTGGTGGAGGAAGAAGCCGTCGGAGAAGGAGGTCGCTGGCGGAAGCGGCGTCGGCTTGAATGGCGCGGATGCGTCGGCGGTGGCGGCGGGCTGATGAGGCAAACTGAAACCCTAGAGTCGCTTCGTGAAGAGTGTGGCTAGGAACCAAACACCCCCGATCGAAATGAATCGCCTGCCTGTGACGAGGCGGGTAAAATTTTTTTGAGTTTTGTAAAGGCTCGGCGCGTAAAAATCGTAGCGAAAAATTGGGCGGGCACAAGTAAAACGTATAATAAGCTGTTCGGCTGATTTTGGCTGATTGAATAGTATTCCTGTGAAAGAGAATAAGCCACTTCAGCTGCAGCTGGCGCGTGGTGGGGCCGTCCTGTCAGGGTCATAGTGCAGACCCGTCCCTATGTATGTATAATGTATATAAGTATCTACTACCTGCGTTTGCTCTCCCTCTGTATCTCTGCTTCTGCCTCTCGCGATTCATTCCATCTCTCGCTCTCTTCCGTCCCTTCTCCCAGCTGAGCTCGAGACGCGAGGTCTTGAAGGATCTTGGCATCATAGGTGTTCGCCCTTCGAATTGGAAAGAGGAGCTGGTGCTGGATGAAGAAGAAGCTTCAGTGGGCGGTCCAAGTGGTGACACCAAGAAGAAAAACTTGGAGCAGATGCTGGAGGACTTGATGTGGAAGACGAACGTGTTTATTATTCTGTCTGTTGTCTGTGTTATCATTGGATGTGTTCGATGTAATGTCAGTAAACATGTAATAATTCCCGATGCAATGTTATTATTGTGGTATTTGCGAATATCACAATGCGTCGATCTGCATGCATGCTTGGTGTCAAGATTCTACACCTGTGAAAAGTCAATCGAGTGGAGTGGATCCACCTATACTTAACAGGGATGTCATCCGTTGACCCGCGTTGTGTAGAGGCGTGAGTGATACTCCCTCCGTTCATCAAAAAAAGAACATAATTTTTGACCTTTTCAAAATCTAATTTGACTATTCGTCTTGCTCAACATATTTGTGTAAATTCCAAAATAAATTAGCTATTGTTATAATATCTTTAATGATCTAATAAGTCATAACAAAATTGATAATATTTATATAAATTATTCAAATAAAACGAATGGTCAAATTAGATTTTGAAAGGTCAAAGAATTGCGTTTTTTGTTGAACGAGAGGGAGTACCCACGCTTGCCGACCGCGTGGGTTCGCAACTACGATCTGAACCACGCGATACTAAAAACGCTGCGTGAGTAATAAAGCGACCGGCCGCTGAGTCTACTCTACGATGTCGTCCCGCCACCTCTCGCACTACGCAATTGGAGCGCGAACTCACTTCCGCGCCCGGCTACATCTATCTCGCCGTCGCCGCCGCCGCCGCCGCTATAAGCTTAGCTTCACGTGTCGCCATCCACGCACCCACCACCGCCGCCGGCGCCGCGTCGCCCTCGCCGCGCACCATGCGGCGGCTTCCATCGGAGATGCTTGCATTGGTTGCCATCCGCGTCGCCAAGGAGGCGAGAGGATCCCATGGACGACCTCACCATTCTCGCCACGCACTGTAAGCGGATGGCGAGAGGTGTGCGGCGACGCCATGGTGGGACGGAGCATCCCAGCGGAGCGGGTTTTCCAACGTAACGAGGAATGGCGTGCCCTCGTCACCAATCTCGCCATCGTCGGGCAACCCGGAGGCGTGCTTCGAGAGCGGCCCGTCTCGCCTGTTCATCGATGGCCGCACGGCACCGCCGCCCCGCCGACATGCTGCGCGGACGCCGCCCGTTGCGGGGCATGAACTCACTTCGCACATACACGCCCTTGCTCTCTCAGGATGAACACCGACGCCGATGATGACGACACTGCATCGAAAGGTGTTGCGGGGGATCGGCGGCGCGGTGATGGCGGCGGCGTGGGGCACCACTAATCGTGCACGCCTCCGCGCACAGTGCAATAGCGGGTGTTGGCGACGAAGGCGATGGTGGCGCCCGTATCCAGCCGGTTTTCGGTTTCTCCGTCGTCTCCCTGCTCGCCCAACCGCCCGGTGCCCTCGCCAACACGGGCATCTTCGATGCGGCGTCTTGGCCGCGGGCGACATTGCCGGATGGTCGGAGTCGAGCATGGAAGTCAACCGTGGGGAGTGTACTGCAGCGGCGGTCACGGGATCAGCGACAGTCTACTTTTGTTCTTCATTGATGGCTTGTGGGCATGAGTGTACTATACTTCGTTCTTCCAATGCGGGGAGTTGCTCACGCGATTGCAGGTGACGCCTTGCTAGATATAACAACTTTTGGTAGCTTTTGGAAGTGTGCAGCGTCGTAGGTGATGCATATATGGTGTGCATATGTTCGATCCTTACCTGGCACTAGCGGTGATGTTCAAGAAACGTAGATCCGGGATGGAACGAAGACCGAGATGTTTTAATTAGTTGAAATATAATCCGTGTGTTATAATGCTCACTTCTCTGTTTCAATGTCTACCATTATTAATTCTCCCGGCCTTGCCACGCAGCCATGGCTGCCGCGAGCACCCCGGCCGGCATGGCTATAGTTATCCAGGCTGAACTCTCTCCCTTCTTTCTTATCTTGGCACCTCGAGGCTCGTCGACTTGAAGGCAAGCTATTCCTGTGCCGTTGAGGTCACCTTGAACGCTTGCCATGTCCGCCGGTTCACACGCCGGGTCGGCCGCGCGTTCGAGCTAGCATTCACCACGACGGCAACAACCCTCTGCGCCCGTCCCCCCGCCTCGACCGAAGTTTTGAAAACCGTTTACGCCATATTCCCGATGCCTGCATCCCGTCCAAGTAACCTCGGCCTATCCTCGATCACCGGAGAGTGTCGCTCCCCCCCCGCCACGCCGCCTCGCCCGCCAACGTCGGCGTCGAGCTCACGGTAGGCGAGCCCATTCAAACCCGCTCATCCGATAGCATAGATAGGAACGCTTAGGTTCTGGGGATCATGGCGGGAACAGTCAAACGCAAATGATAGAAAATTAAGATTGACAAGAGATTGCCATGCAACAGTTAACCAACAACTGATTCCTTAGCAAATTAACCGCACGAGATCATTGTATCTTACACATCCACACAAATCGGACAACAGATAAATTAACACAAGAAAAAAAAAGAATGTAACCAAGGCCGCCTTCTTGGCCTTCTTGGCCGCCCCCGCGCCGGCTTCACGGCGGCCGCCTCCCTCCGCTTTGGTCGGTATTCCCTCGGCGAGGGTATCGGCCAGAGAGTCGATCCGGAGGGCGTGAGAAGTTGACCCTCTCCCTCGAGGGGCTGATTCACCCTTGGCGGAGGCCAACATCGTCGGCTAGGCCGTTCAGCTTGGTGAGGGCGGTGCGGAGGCGCTCCACAGCGAACTTCATCTCCTCTTGGGTGGCGGCCATGTCGACGATCATGGGCGGCGAGTCCGCTTTCCCGTGAGAGGGGCACGAAAGAGAAGTTAGTGTTGGATAACGGGAGGGGGGGGGTATAAATGTGGCGTTTCCAAAACACGGTTGCTCGGAAAAACGTAACCGTGACCGCCGACCCAATGGCCGTCTCCTCGGCACTCAACGGCGACTGTATTTTCCAAAGCACAACCCGACAGTTAATTGTTTGTTTTTGACAAATTTTACATTGAACAAGTTAAGATTCAAATCAAATTTAAGCGCTATTTAATTTTAATCGCTCTTTGAACTGGAAACGAAACAGATTCAGGGACAGAGGGAGCAACACACAGCAATAATATATATTTTATTAATATACAAAAACAAAAAAATAGAACATATATTAAAAATGATTAAAAAAGGAGGAAGGCCGCCGGCCTAGTCCTCGTCGTCGTCGTCCTCCTCCTCCTCCTCGGCGGCGTCGTCCTTCTTGGCCAAGGCCTTGAGGAGGATCCCGGCCAACTCTTCCACCTTGGGGCGAGTGGTTGATCCTTTCATCCGGGTCGATCCACCCTTGGAAGAAGACCATGGCCGTCCCGCTAGCTCCTTCCAGCGTCATGAAGGCAGGCCGGAGACGATCGAGGGTGAAATCCCTCTCGATTATCTCCTATAGCGGCGCCGCCTAGGAGAGGGCGGGGCGTAGGAGTCATGCTCGCCGTCGGAGTCGGACCGGGGTCGGCCGCCGGCGCCTCCACCACCGGATCCTTGCCCTTGCCCTCCGCCCCTCCATCTCCTCCCCGGGTGCGCTTGTTGGATCCCGAGCCTTGAGGCACCATGGCGCCGATTATTGCAAAGAGAATGTGGTCGGCTTAGAGAACCGGAAACGATGAACGCCATGATCGAGTGTGTGTGCTTAAATAGTGCGTTAGCCGGTTGCTCCACTTCCCCACGATCGAACGCTGGCGTCAACGCAACCGCTTGGAATTCACCACGGTAGTTTTTTTGAGAATCGAACGCGGTAGTTTTAAATAGCGGGCTAAGGGTGTTTAGCGGTTTACCTCTAAAACAGCTATAGCGGGCTATAGCGGAGCGGCTAAATTGTACATGAACAAATAGCACACCCGCTTCGAAAAGGCTATAGCGGGCTATTTAAAAACGAGGTAGTGTCTGAGGGCTCAAGAGAACTCTAATTTTCCTTTTTAATCTCTGGTCGAAACTTGTAACTAGTCTTTCTCCCTCATAGTAACTCCAAAATTGATGGTTTTTCTTTCTATTTTTTAAAATCATGCTCTATCGAGCGATTGTATTATTAATACTTCTATTACTATTTGTCATATTTCATCGATAACATTTGAAATTTGAATTTCAAAATTACAACTTCAAACAACATTTTTTGGAGCATCTAATGATTTCAGCAGAAGAAGTCATGAACATATAAAAGTTGTACAACTTCTTATGATGCACACCTTTTACACTTTGGTCACCTTCACTGATGACATCATGGTAACATTGTTCACAAGATTTACACATCCACATAGAGTTTATATGAAACTACGAGGGACATCTCTAAGATTTGTGAACAATGTCTAACACTATGCGTCGGATAGGGAAACAACCAAATTAAAATGTAGATCTTGCAGTTCTGAACGTAACTCTCTAGTTGAAAACTTTTTGGTTTGACATTACCTTGTAAAGGAAAATCTAGGACTCAATTTCAAAAAATGGAAATTGAAATTTAAATGTTTCAAGTGACCTCGGATAGACAAACCACCACCCAAGACGATTGTAGTTCTCAATTATCCATGAAACTTTGCGGTATAAAACGTTTTGATTTGGCATCATCTTGTCATGGAGAAACATATGTAATAGTTTGAAAACATTTAGCTTAGAGCGCATTTGGGATAGTCGTTTAGGCGTCCGCCCATTTCCTTGACGCTGCGTTCCGCTCTGCGCTGTCATGTCCGTCGCTTCGACCGCTACTTGAACGCCAGCTCTGTTCACCTCCCCGCCACGCCCGAGCTTCCGGCAAGAACCCTACTTTTTGTTTTTAATGCGTGGTCAAAACTTGTGACTACTCTTTCTCCCTCATAGTAACTCTAGATGTGATGGTTTTTCTTTCTAAAAATTTTGTAAAATCATGGTCTGTCAAGAGATTGTTTTCTTACTTCTATTATCCTTGTCATGTTTCATCGACAACACATTTGAAATTTGAATTTCAAAAATTACAACTTCAAACAACATTTTTCGAGCATCTAATGATTTCAGCGAAGAAGTCATGAACATAAAAGTTGTATATATAACTTCTTAAGATGTACATATTTTATATAGTAGGTCATTTCTTCATATGATGACATCGCAGATAATATTGTTCACAAGATTTACACAAACTAGAAGAGAGATTTCTAAGATTCGTGAACAATGTCACTATAGCACTATGTCGGATGGGGAAACAACCAAAATTAGAATTGTAGGTCTTGCTAAGTTATGAAACTCTCTAGTTGAAAACCATTTATTTCGACATTATCTTATAAAGATAAACTATGTCTCAATTTCAAAATGTTGAGAATTGAAATTTAAATGTTTCAAGTGACGTCGGATAGACATACCACCAACATAACAATTGTAGTTCTCATATATCCATGAAACTTTGTAGTTTACAACATTTTGATTTGAGATCATCTTGTCATGGAAAAACATGTAATAGTTTGAAAACATTTATTTATCTTCTGACGCCAAGACTGGGATAGTTCGTCTGTCCATTTGGCTCGACACCTCCGCCGGAGTGCGCCGCCCCACGCCCCGCACCGGGCGCGCACCCGCATTATTGCTCTCACCAAGTCTTCGCGGCACAAAACATACTAAGCGCCGCCAGAGCTAGTTTCCACCAAAAAAGCTCCCGCCGTGCCGCGCCATGAAAAACACTTCCGCCTGACATGCTTGCAGAGACTGCGATTCGTGTCGCCAAGGTCTCAGCGGCTCCCACGGAAGATCCAATGGCCGGCGAGGGGCGGGGCGGCCGCGGCAAGCGATCGGCGGAGGAGCCATCGGTGAACCGGCCGCCGCGGCCAAATCTCTCACCACCACGGGTAAGATCGATCTGTTCTTATTGCGTTATGTTCATCATGGGAGTAACCGTCCCTATTACGCCCAGGGGAGACGACCGAGCATCTCGGGAGGGTATCATCAATGGGCTCGTCATCAATCCGACTATCGTCTCCTTCGACTCCGGGGACTCCGACGCCTACATTGGATCGCACGCTAGCCGTTTGCTTAGAGAGCTCAACACGTGCATGGGTGCGCAGAATGTTGCTTTCGAACAGGTCCAGATCGAGCTGGCCGATATGTATGCTCGGCTCGCAGAGTCCGACGCCATGGTTGCGGGTGGGGTTTTTTGACAGGAAATTATTTTCTTGCTTGATCAAACCGCAGCTTTCTGACGTCTACGGTTTTCCTTGATTCTGCCAAAGACCGACGGTAGCGCGTGGAGAACTTGCTGCTAGCCACCCGGCAATGCGGTGACGCCGAACGCCAAAGGGTGAAACCATGGAGCTTCGTCTGCGGGATATCGTCTTTAACGTGCAAGGGAGGTCGCGCACCATGGCGTGCGGCATGGTACGTCCGTCGGCCTGGCGGCTGCACAGGTCCAATCCGGCCACGACCTCACCTCGGTGGAGCCATGGTTCCCAGATCATGGTTGTCCCAAGGAGCACAACGCTCTCGTCGACGCGTTCACCGGTCACGGTGCAGCGGTGGCTGACAGGACCCCTCCCGACCTTATCCTGAGCCTCCTGTTCTAGAACTACTAGTCTGTACCTGGGGTAGAATAATGGGCGAAAACCATGTTTATATATGTCGATGGTGTTTGCGATTATCATGTTATCTGGATGTAATTCATGTTATGTTCATGTTTGCGATTCTCGCGGCTATGCATGTCCCCTTGACTTGCGCTGGAATGCTACCGTGTCCGCCGGTTCAGGCCGCCGCCTTCGTTACCACGTTGTCCGTGACGGCAACCCCTCTCCGACATGTCCTCGCTTGGATGAGGTTCGGGAGGTGAGTGTTGTTGTGGTGGTCGTAAGCTAGGCGGCCCGGCTAGAGACCTCATTTCTTGTGAGACCGGTGCACGCCGGAGTCCCGTGGCATGCCTAGCGTAGGATGCGGTCGTCCACGCGACGAGGCCGCGAGGCTGCTCCGCCGCTTGAAAGGCGGGCGTCTTCTGCGGCGGCAGGAGTACAGTATCGGCGAATACCGTATTGGAGGCGTATCTGCGTATCAAGCCAAATCAGGGAAGTATTCGGGGTAACGTACAGACTGGGCTATACGAGAATGAGGCGGGCATCGGTATCGGATAATATGATGACACTGCGGCATACCGATGGCGAGACGTCTTGCGCCCGCGAGCTCTCCACAAGATATGCAAAGGATGCACCCACGTTGAGGTGTAAATGTTAGAGACGCGCTCTATCAAAAGCGTTGGCATTCATTACGCTATACTAACACGGTCATGTCGTCGCGGGCCTCACGGCCTGCTCCTAAAGCCTAAATGCGTCCTACGGCGTGAATGCACCGACCACCCGTATTATTGCCCTGCTGCTCTCCGACTCCAACTGAGCGCCACACAGCTGCTGTTCACCTCCCCGCCGCGCTCAGCCTTGAGGTTCCGCAAAAAGCCCCCGCGCTCGGCCTCAAGCCATCTTTGCGAAACCTTCCGGCCGGACATTCTTGTGGAGCTTGCGTCTTGGCGTCGCCATGCACTCGGATGATCCTATGGATGAGCTCTTCAATCTGCGGGCCACCCGTTCGTAGCTGAAAGTGGCGTCGGCGGCGACCCCCTACGGTGGGGCGGACATCCCACTAGATCGGGTGCTGCAACGGCGTGTCGGCTTCTGCGGGCGCTGTACTACTCGCGCGGTATCGCGCGAGTCTCATCACCGAGCTTCGCCAAGGTCGGCAACCGGAAGGCGTGCCCAGAGCGAGGCATGTCTGCCGTGTTCGTGGAAGGCCGCGACACCGTCTCGCCGCCTCGACATCTTGAAACTAGCCGCCAACTTCGGGGGCATGCGCTCGCCCGGTATGTTCACGCTCTTCTGCTCTACAGGCGGAACGCCGCCGCCGCCGATGACGACAGTGCCCGAGAGGTGTTGCGGGAGATCGAGCGCGACACGGCGGCGACGCTGCCTCGACTCTGATGAACATGAACTGCTTTGTGAGCACCGGGGCCGGGCATTGAAGTGTTGCGATGATTTCTTTGTGCCGTATCCAGTGTGGCAGCATCGTCCTGCTCTGGCCCAACCGATGCCTCGCCAGGACGTGCACAAGTGGAGATTAGAAGACAACACTTGCAGCACCCTGGCCGAATGGGAGCCAGGATTAGTGTGGCCGCTGCGGTGGGTGTACCGCAATTGGCCGGTGTGTAGGATCCATGGCGAGTGTACTATGTTCTTCCCCATTTGCAAGGTTGAAAATAAGCACGCCGGGCGATGATGCTCTCATGCAATGTATGTCTAATATATATGTGTGTCATTTGCTCTAGCTAGATCCTCTAGATCGAACAGACTTTTGCTAGCTTTTGGTTGTGTGCATGCATGGATTGGTTGATGTTCGATTGATCCTCTCGAGTAGCATGCGCGATGAACACTAGTGAGATGTTTTAATTCATTGTAATCTTGTGTTATATTTTGTGTGCTGGATGGTGTTGTGTTACTCTAATTCATGTGCTTGCGTGGATGTTTGATTAATTGCATCCGAAAATGATGAATGAGCAGTGACAATGGTACAAAGATATTCATGTTTTGCTATGGTGTATAATTAAGATTCGTGAACAATCACTGGCATGGATGTCGATCGAAAAACAAAGAACCAAATTGAGATTTAATTGTAGATCTTGCTAGGTTATGAAACTTTCTATTTTAAAACATTTTTGATTTTTGGCATTATCTTGTAATGGAAAACTAGGTCTCGAATTTTTAAAAAATGGAAATTTAAATTTTTTTGGATGACCTCCGACAAACTACCAATATAAAAAGACTGTAGTTCCCAAATATCCATGAAATTTTTGTGCAAAATATCACTTCTTTTGTTGTGGCTTGATTTATTAACAAATGGTATTTAAGAATGACTTAAATTTGACTCTTTACGTACAAATTTTTTTTGAATAAGACGACTAGGTCAAACTTAGGGTCAAAAAGTCAAAGGAGCTATAATTTGAAACGGAGGGGCCTTTTATATTTGGGATCATCTTGTCATGGAGAAACATGTACGTTTGAAAACATTTAGTAGATTACACATACTACACACATTGGGGACAGGTTTAGTATGAAGAAAGACGCAGCGCTTGAAGCGGCGCTGCATGCGAGTTTTTGACGTTTGGCTCACAGGGCGCTTGTGCGCGGCATCGCTGCCTAATTAAGCGTCCGACGCTTGTGCCTGGGCTTGAAGGAAATCCTACCGTGACAAGCTAATTATAGTATTGTTGACTAGTTATTCAGTTAATGAAGCACCTATACTACACCGTTGTAGTAAAGTAGAAAAAGTTTTACTATGCCTTCTCTCATGTGGAGGGCACCATCCATCCCACGTGGAGGTGATCTACTTGCGCTGCCTGCAAAGGATTGGATTGAACGGCGAGTGGCGGCGCACGTGGCTCCACTTTTAACTATAGCGAGGTGTGAAGCATACGCAAAAGGATTCGCATGCAAAGGGCGTGGATATGATCGGGCGTGTCACGGGAATTGCCAAAACCTTACTTTCACGAGGGGACTCGCGGCGGCTGGCCAAACGCTTCTCGGTTCCTTGTCGCGAAGTGTCGGTTGTTGCCTCCGTTCCTTGCGGCGAGGGCCAGCGCTCCTTGTCAAAGAAGAAGGGCAAGAGGCCGCAAACACGGCCGAGACGCGATGGCTTGTACTCCGTTTAGCTTGTCTTGAAATTAAAATAATAGGTCACGAAACAACAATAAAAAGACGAAAAATGGTAGTACGCGTTTGAAGAAACAAAGAAACTGAACAAATACAGTGAAGAAGCACAAATGCAGAGACCAAGTACTTTATTCAAAGTTTCATCCTGGGTACTCCCTCCGTTCAAATTATAGTTCACTTTGGCTTTTCTAGATACATTGGTTTTGTTATGCATCTAGTTATACATTATGTCTAGATACATACTAAAAGAAATGGTGGATCTAGAAAAGCCAAAATGAACTACAATTTGGAACCGAGGAAACCTGAAACTAATCCTCAAGGAATTCACCGATAAGAGTTTGAGGATCAAGGAGATCGACTACTGGCGGCATGATTGCCGAAACTCCCTCAATCCGGGCTCGGTCCTCCTCGCTGATTGGAGCCCCACAAAAGTCGGGAGCATGGATACACAAATCTGTAGGTTTGGGTTGACAGAGCTGCCAAACCTGTCGAAGGGCCGGAATAAACGTCGTGCGATGGCCGCCGTCACGAGGAAAAAACGCCGCAAATGAGACATTGCAATTGGGGATTCACCTTGTACACATTCGTAGTGATTACTTTGGTTGTGTGAACGCTAGTGTTGTCAATGCATTCTACGGCGAGGTCAAAACTTAATAAAAACTTGTGCTCCTTGAGATGGCTAGTTTTTATTAAAAATGTGAAGCGGCCATGTTTTGTAGAATTATTTATTTTTAACACCAACATATTACGTTTTATGAAAATTAAACAATTCTACAAAAATATGGCCATTTCATATTTTTAATAAAAACTAGACATCTCAAATGCACAAAAAATTTGTTCACCAAAATTGGAGTTACCAAACTCTAGTTATGAATTTCCAAAAGTGACGAAAAGGTCGGATTCCTAACAATTTTTTTTTCTTTAATTTGAGGCCAGATTCCCAAATTAAAAAAATGATGCCAAATTCCTAAGACAAACTTTCTTCAGGGGCCAAATTCCTAGTTCTCCCAAAGTCCTATTACTCCAAACAATGTTTAACATTTCGAAATACTTTGCTAGCACTAGCACACAAATTCTGATCCCCTTTTACATTAACCGTGGGACCATGGTGTATGCACATCGAACACTCTACGATTGCCACCTCGGATTCCGTCATACAGTATGCTCCATATATAGTGCTATGGGCAGTTTTCTCTCGCAGTCTCTCGTCTCTTCCTTCTCCCATACTACACCTAGTACTAGTTACTTCTCACCTCTTCGTCCTGACTTTCCAAACTCATCTCAACCAAACAAGAGTAGAGAGCGGTCCGACCACGAGGGGTTTTGCCTCGCCAGGGATTGCCGACGCCATCGTCACGTGAAGTCTTGGGCTCTTGGCCGCTCTCGATCTCTTGGTGTTTTGGGCGGAGGCCAAAAAAAATGTCGCAAGAGAAGCATATCTTCTTGGGTAAGCACCGAAATCTAGATTGTAAAGTGCATTATCCTTCCTTTTATTGAAGGTTTTTTTGAATGGCTCTAAAAAGGTTTGCTATCTAGCTTGTAGTACAACATTGCTCAATAATTTTGTTGTCTTATACCTTTTCCCGATTCATCCTAGGTACAAACACAAAGACCTATGCGGGAGATTATAAAAGGATGGGGAGGAGGCGAAAGAAAATGTCGCAAGAAAAGCACATCTTCTTCGCTTGGAGATCCTTTTCCACCTCTCTTCCATTTTCCTTTTTGCAGGCTATCGGCTGGCCTCGGCCTCATAAGTGAGGCAGCTGTTCATGCGTGCATGCTATGCAACCTATGCCTTAGCCCGCCTGCTTTTGATTGAAATGGCAGCTCGCCTTGGCCGTGCCCTCCCACTCATCCATCTTTGCCCGGAGTAATTTGAAGATAATAGATTTTTGCGTTGTGAGCCCGAGGGTGTGGTGCGGTCCAAGTGAATAGTAGCGATAGCGGTTAGATACTCATTATCCCTGTTAACATTGACGAGAGGGGCTCACGACCATAGGACTATAATCTCCGTGTAGGTCTCGAGCCTTAATCATGCCCATGGCTAGAGCTTAAGACCTGCTTATTTGGAGATTATAATCCTGCCGAGGGCCATAAGCGTCTCGACGGTGTTGTTGTGCGTACTTTCGAGTGCAGACGGGAGGAGGGCGCCTTATAAACAGATGCTCCCTACTCGAATCTGTATTGAACCTGTATTGCTAGTTTGTGCATTGTGGCTCAACAAACGAATTGAGCTTATTTGTTCGGAAAGAGGCAAATTGTGGCCTTGTGTAGTTGTGTTGAAACAAATTTGGCATCGAACGGCTTACCTCATTCTCTCTCTCGATCGATCGAGCAGGGCATGTGAAATGACTCCATACGTGACCCCTGATGTACGGTACACCCCTCGCGCGGCCGGCGGAGGCACGGACGGCCGGCCGTGGCAACGTGAACGCTTCGGTTCCTTCTCGCACAAAGCGCGTCATTAGTACTACTCCTACTAGGCGAGGGCCACCGGCGGGCCCCACAATTTAAAATACCTAAAAATGTTTTAACTAACAAACCAAAAATCTAAATTAAATTCGATAGTACTACACAGTAAATTTGTTTTGACCGAAACCTTTTCCAACAATATTGTACTTTTTACGGGGGACTCGCGGCCGAGGGGCGGCGAGCCGTACGGCCGTTGCAACGTGAACGCTTACGGTTCCTTGTCGCGAAGTGTTGGATTAAATTATAGTGAAAATTTTTGTCTCGCGGTTTCCAAGCACGCATAACAGGCCACGTCGGACGAGTACAAGAGGAGGCGCGAGTTTTAACGAGAGAGAAAGAGCATGGCCACCGGCACCGTGCCCCACAATTTAAAATACCTAAACAATGTTATAACCGACAAACCAAAAGTCTAAATTAAATTCTGATTACACCATTAAATTTGTTTTAATAAATTCTTCAAAACTAGATATCACATGGATATGTTTAGATAAAATTATAAGTAGGCCCCACTAATAATAGATTTTTTTTTACAAGGGCACTAATAATAGTTGGTATAGAGTATTAGAGATATAAAGGAGGAATGAGTGCGGAGAGTCTTTGTAAAAGAAGGGTGATGACCGGGATATATAGAGGAAGTTAAAGAAATTCCTAAATTTAAAGAATGGTGATGAACCTCTTTTTGGTGTTTGGATGCGGGAAGGAAGGAACGGAGCCAACCCATGAGAGGAATATTCGCGGAAAAAGTCTAAATCACTCCCCACCTTTGGGAGGTCGTCTAAATCACCCCCCGACCTTTGAAATGGTCTAAATCACCCCCGAACTTCGAAAACCAGGTCAAATTACCCCCTAAAGCAGTTTTGAAAAATCATAGAAAATCATAGAAAAATCATAAAATGGAAAATAAAATTGTGCTAGACTCCAAATAAGTAGATCTATTACAACTACTAAATCGGCCTAGTTTTGAGGCAAAGATAGATGAGCTTGGCAATGTGAGTTCCAAGTGAACACGTATCTTATGCATTTACAAATTTATGTGACACACGGTATCTAACTTGTACACAAATTGTGTTGTCTTAAATACCTTTTTTGGGTTGATCCTAGGTACAACCACAAAGAACTACGTGGGAGATTTTAAAAGGATCAAAGAGAAGATCATATACACATCTATCTATCTGCCGGAGCAATTTGAAGATAATAGATCTTGTGTTGTTGGCCCAAGGTGTGGTGCGGTCCAAGTGAATATACGATGCTTGATGAGTTGTAATAGGTACTCATTAAGAGAGGGGCTCATGGCGGTAGGACTATAATCTCCCGTGTAGGTCTCGAGCCACGGTCGTGGCCATGGCTAGCGCTTAAGACCTGCGTTGGAGATTAGAATCTGCCGAGGACCGCAAGCGTCTCGACGGTGTTGTCGTCCCCTATTCGAAGTCGGACCCGTGGGGCGTCCATATTTGTCTTCCTAGCTTAGGTCTTTCTTTCTTTGACAATGTTTGCTTGTTCTTGCTTCATCTTGTTACGTCTCGCATGATACTATTAAATCAGCCGTTCGCGAGAACAACCCGTTTCTATGTTATGTTATTATTATCAAAATTTTGTTCAAATTTGGAATGCTCTAGCTCTCCAAGAATCTTGAAATAAATAACTTAAGGGGAGAATTTATCTATACAAAATTTGGCAAATTTTAGATTTGAATACATTTTGAATTCCAACCCACGCTCACTACAATAACTTATTCGGTGTAGTGTCCCTGGCTGAAGTGAAACGAAACAAAGCGGGGACAAAACTACTCTCGCTTTCTCCACTCTCCTCCCGCCCTCCGCTCAAAATTGAAATTCGGTCGAGCGGCGCCAATCAATCCAATTGGCGGATCGGATCGCTCACGGAGAAGGCCTGGCCGGGGCGAGGGCGAGACGAAGCGGCCGAGATGCCGATCGAGATGCCCCGTGGGCTGCCGTTCGCGGTGGACACGTTGTTGACGGTAACCAACGACATATTTTTCCCCTGGCCAACTTACTACCATAAAGGGAGTAAAACTATACCTTTTATACTCATATACATTTATCACTAATAAATTCCACTTGTAGTGTCTTGTATTTTATTTTTGCAGATTTATAATAAAAGCAAGTGGAAAATCGACCAAAGTACGCCTTCCTGGAAAGCGCATTATTGCAAAACCCAAGCCCAAGAGCAAATCGACCCAAAACATCAAATCTGGGCGGGCTGATCAAATCTGGGCCGAGCACAGGCCCGGCCCACAACTTTTCGAGGCGAAAGACGACACCCCACCGAGACCGGGCCAAGGCCGAGCCCGGGGGTGCGCTGTAAGCGCACCACAGTGCGGCCGCACCCTCCCGAGGCGGTTTCGGCCCAGCCTCGGGGAGGCGGTTCGTACACTTTCAAGCGGGGTTTCCGCCTGCGTTGGTCGGTTTGCGCATACAAGGAAGGTTTACCGGTCGGTTTTTGATGTAAATTAGCACTTAGGCCCCTCCTCCAAGTGTATAAGTAGGCCCCCTCTCTCCCCTCTCTCAACACACACCATTTGGAGCCTCCTCACTTTCTACTCCTCTTCTTCTCTCCTCTCTACTACTCCTCTTCTTCTCTCCTCTCCACTCCTCCACTTCTCTAGTTCTTTTAGTCTTTAGTAGTATTTGGAGCAAGGCTAAGCTTCATTGGAGAGATTGTACTTGGGAGAAGGAATATTCGGTATGAATACATTTATGGTTTATCCTCAAGTCTTGATCTCATATGCTTGTGCAATAGAGCTAGAGTATTTACATGTTATATTCTTGACATGTTGTTCTCGACACGATCATGATAGAAGAACTAGACTATAGTTCCTATGTAGGTGGTTAGTCGCATAGAACTTAGGGACTAACCATTCATGCCATGTATTTGAGTAGAGTAAGAGTTGAGCCGAGGTGGCGGTTTTGTTGTGGCTTTCGGGCCCGGTCTATATCTTAGCCCGTCCATCCCAGGAGGGTGGGGGTCTACTTGGGGATATGGGTCGCATTACCTTAATCTGCGGGCATGGTGCCCGGGTAAGCGGAACCTTCGAATATGAGTGCATGCCACGGTTGAGGGGTAGGCGGCTTGGTAAGTGACAAGCCTTGTCCGTCCCTTGAAATCCCCCACATTCGTGTGTCTTTGTAGGAGTTAAGTAAATGCTTCTATTGGGCCGTATGGCCCCGGGATCTCCCCGTCCATCTCACCCTCAGCCTAAAACTCTAGTCATCTATGTTTGCATGATTATTAACTTGTTCTTTTGCACGACTACTTTAGAATGTCTCGCTCCACTTAGGAATATTCTTTATTCTTTATTTCCCTTTTTATCCTTGAGGTTGGCCCAAGTGTGTGTCACACTATCCGAAATTATCATGACTTACCCCCTGTATTGAGTATTGGTCAACCGCATAGACATGTTGTCTTGTTCATGCCCCCGCTAGAGTCCTACACCATGCCTTCCTTTGGGAAAATATAAATAACGATACCACTGAATATCTCCGGGTGAAAATGCTACAACGGTATTTCCGTGCGCTTGCGGACTTGTTACGTAAATGCTCTGAGAATGCCACCCGACATCCCGTGGCGATGGTAACCGGAATGTAACAATTACGGTGAAGTCATTGTGGGAAGTCAACCTGTGGTTCCCGTGCTCTTGCCTTTTTGGCACTTGCGCTTAGGAAACGCAACAAGCATTTCTGGCGCCGTTCTTGCTGTCGGAAGGCATTGGTTATAAAGATTCTAGAAAGACATGTTCATAATGATGTGCATGTGTAAGTAGCCATTACTCATGCGGGCTAATCTTTCATGTTTTCTCCTGTTGTGGATGAAGACAGGGATAGTGTTCGATTGGTTTGTCCCTGTTGAACAACTACATCACAGATCCGGAGGCACTCCTAAAGAAGGACCCAACTCATATCACATCTTCTCCTGCTACTCCGCCCGACAAACAAACCAATCACCCTTGCATCATCTAGTACTTCACTCATGGCCAAGGCGATCCGTGACCCACTCCATCCCTCTTTTGCCAACGTGCCCGTTGGGCCATTTGTCAACATGGGAACCGAGAACTTTGAGCTCCCGCCTGGCCTAATCAAGATAGTGCGAGGCAAACCAATTTTATGGTTTGCCAAGTGAGGACGCAAATGCGCATCTGCAACACTTCCTCGAGCTCGGGTGACACCATTGTCATCCAAGGTGTCACACCAGAAGCCATTAGAATCCGTTTGTTTCCCTTCTCCATCACGGGGAAGGCGAAACAATGGTTCTACAAAGAGACGGAAGCTGTCAACATGTGGGACAAATGTTCCACGGCGTTCCTCACTAAATTCTTCCCCATGAGTAAAACTCACACCCCGAGGGGAAGAATTGCCAACTTCCAAATAGAATACCATGGAACCCATACCTGTGGCATGGGAAAGGTTACAAGAGTACATTCAAGCATGCCCGCACCATGGGATGGAAAACTGGCATGTGATGCAGAACTTCTACAATGGGTTAACACCCATGTCAAAAGAGCACATTGATGCCCTTCTTTGGAGGTGCCTTCCTCTCCCCTCACCATCGATAGAGCAACAGCTCTTATGGAGAAAATAGTGTCCAATCAAGCTTGGGGAGGAAAGTCTTGGCAAACAAGAAGATAGCATGCGACCGTGGAGGAGACGCGGACATGCACGCTACAATGGATCTCCTATTGAAAGAACTTGACAAGTGTGCCACCGAAGAAGAAGAAACTTACGGCCTTTGTCAAGGCCATAGACTCACACGTAACATGTGAAGTCTCGTGGCAATGTTGGCCATTCAGGGAACGATTGCCCGAAAAACCGTGAAGACGTTACTCACATCAACAACGGGTTCCGTCAACAAGGGAGACCATAATGGGTGGAACAACCGGTTGCGCCCACAAAACCAAGGAGGTAATTCAAACTCAAGGTACAATTGAATCCTCTATCCTTGGAAGACTTGGTCTTAGACCAAGCAAAAATAATTGAAGAACTTTCAAAGAAGTTGATGCTTAATGATGAAATAATTGAAAACATGATTTTCAAAATTAAAAGTTTAACTTCTTCTTATGAAAGACAAGCGAGCTTTAATAAAATGATAGAAACCCAATTAGCTCGGTTTTACTTTGCTTTTACCTATTGTCGGCTCGGGAAAAGTTTTGGGGCAACCCAAAATTTCTCTTGAATCTGTTAAAATGGTCTCAACGAGGTGCGTAAGCCTCTATGTCGGGAAGATAACAAGTCTCCTACCGAGCCACCACTCATTATCAAGAAGGAGGACCACGGCGCCCGACAATCACAAGCTCAATTGGCCCGCATGTCTTCGAGGATGCCTTCGCGACCTTGGATCAAGCATAAACATCATGTCCAAGGTAACATATGATGAAATATTAGGTGGACCTTTGTCCCCTGTACATTTTGAACTGCCGGATGGCGGACCTATCACTAAGGAAACCGGAGGAGTAGCTCGGGACGTTATAGTAAAAATCCGAGAAGCATACATCCCGACGGACTTTGTCATCCTAGACATGGGTCACAACGAGAGAGCCCCAATCCTTGGGAGACCATTTCTTAACACTACAAATGCAGTTTTGCACGTGGGATCGGGGCATGCTAGCTTCCATATGCGGGGGCCAAACAATGAGATGCCCATTCAATGGGTTCAACAAGCATAAGAATGCTAAAAACAAGCGACCCGGGAAGGTAAAGCCACAAAGTGTTAGCGAGGCATGGCGGGATGAAAAGGATGACATCCGCATCCACTTCTCCGGATGAGGGTAACACTCCGTCAAGCACTAAATGAATGGAGAAGAGTCACGCTCGTCGGACTTTAAAAGGTGAGCCCTTGCTTGAAGGTAAATCGGTAGTTAACTTTTATTTTACAATAATAATCTCCCAAGAATAACTCCATGATGCTTACGATAAAAAAATAAATAAATAAGAATAAAAATTGTTTACCTCTGTTGGATGCATCTTGTTTATCAATGCATGCTTCCTCTTTCTATTTTGGCATGTCTTGGTTTAGAAGTTTTGGTTATACGTATGATCATACTTCCATAGGTGTTTTGAATTGAGCATGGTGCTTAGGTCAAAAAGTCTACCTTGATCGATTAGACATGGAGTCGAAGTCGGTTATTGAACCTAAAATTGCTAGAGTAGATTTTGAGTCGATCATATGGACTAACCCTGCGAGGAATTTATCAAAATCCATAAGGGTAAGTCTTGAAGATGACAACAGGGGTTAACAGATAAAAATATATATATATATATATATAAATAAATAATATTAATAATAATAATAATAATAATAATAATAATAATAATAATAATAATAATAATAATAATAAAGAAGAGAGGGTAGAGAAGAGAAGAAGAAGAAAGGAGATAAACCTTTCAACCCCAAGATTTTGTCCCGGTACTTTGATGACATCAAGCGACAAGCTTGGGGAGAGCCTCTAACCACGCCACCGGGCACAACTTCGGATCATTGCGTGCTCAAGCTAAGCGAGAACCATAAAAGGTAAGCAAAAAGGCTAGCTTGGGGGAGGACTCCAAGAAAGGTAACTAGTATCTCACATTTTGATCATATTCTCTATCTTATGAAATGTTGAGTTACACTAAAAAGACAAATTTCATTCCTATATATATGAGCTATGAAAATGTTTAGATTTATTCCTTGTTGAAATGTTTGAATAGTTGCTCTGTCTTATGCTTTACCTACCTAGTTTATAATTCGAATTTCTCTAAAGTTTGGGTTTAGTGGCTAATTCTAAAAACTCATCCCGAAAAAAACCTGATTCATGTGGGTTGCATAGGCTCTATCCAGTCTAAGTTGTTGCCAAGTATGATATGGTACAAATGGATTTGCTATGATTTTGTCCAAAAGAGACTTGACATCCGGGATTCTACTTTGAAAAAAAAAAAAAAGAAATAATATGGGCTATGCTAAAAAAAAGAAGAAAAAAAAAAAAATGAGATGAAAAATGGACAAGTGTCCGAGGGCGAGTAGAACCCACATCTCTAAAAAAAAGAGAAAAAAAAAGAGAGAGGAAATAAAAGACAAAAGTCTAGGGCGAGTAGAGCCCACCTCTCCAAAAAAAAAGTTATAGCAATAAAGCCCCTTCTTTCTTGAAAAATAATAATAATAATAATAATAAATATTATCTAACTAAATAAATCCCTGGATAAAAAGTTGATCAAAAGGATGAATGATAAGCATTTACATTATAACCGTTCTATCGGCAACCGCTCAAGACTTTGAGAAAAGCTAAAAAGCCCCGCTACGATGAAAGGTAATAAAGGGTGGGAAAAAAGATGTGCCATTTTATTCAAACTCTAGTAGAAAATCTTATTATAACCACGGCACTTGTAAAACGTAATCGGCATAGTAGCAACTCCCGATCAACAACCAAGTACTTATCTCTTTTGCTCGAGGACGCGCAAAAAGGTAAGCTTGGGGGAGTTTGTTGACGGTAACCAACGACATATTTTTTTCCGTCAACTTACTACCATAAAGGGAGTAAAACTATACCTTTTTATACTCATATACATTTATCACTAATAAATTCCACTTGTAGTGTCTTGTATTTTATTTTTGCAGATTTATAATAAAAGCAAGTGGAAAATCGACCAAAAATACGCCTTAGGAAAGCGCATTATTGCAAAACCCAAGCCCAAGAGCAAATCGACCCAAAACATCAAATGCGGGCGAGCACGGCCCGGCCCACAACTTTTCGGGCGAAAGACGACACCCCACGAGACCGGGCGGCCGAGCCCGGGGTGCGCGCGCACCACACAGTGCGACGCGCACCCTCCTCCCCGAGGCGGTTTCGGCCCAGCCTCGGGGGGAGGCGGTTCGTACACTTTCAAATGGGGTTTCCGCCTGCGTTGGTCGGTTTGCGCATACAAGGAAGGTTTACCAGGTCGGTTTTGATGTAAATTAGCACTTAGGCCCCTCCTCCAAGTGTATAAGTAGGCCCCCTCTCTCCCTCTCTCAACACACACCATTTGGAGCCTCCTCACTTTCTACTCCTCTTCTTCTCTCCTCTCTACTACTCCTCTTCTTCTACGCTCTCTACTCCTCCACTTCTCTAGTTCTTTTAGTCTTTAGTAGTATTTGGAGCAAGGCTAAGCTTCATTGGAGAGCTTGTACTTGGGAGAAGGAATATTCGGTATGAATACATTTATGGTTTATCCTCAAGTCTTGATCTCATATGCTTGTGCAATAGAGCTAGAGTATTTACATGTTATATTCTTGACATGTTGTTCTCGACACGATCATGATAGAAGAACTAGACTATAGTTCCTATGTAGGTGGTTAGTCGCATAGAACTTAGGGACTAACCATTCATGCCATGTATTTGAGTAGAGTAAGAGTTGAGCTGAGGTGGCGGTTTGTTGTGGCTTTCGGGCCTGGTCTATATCTTAGCCCGTCCATCCGGAGGGTGGGGTCTACTTAGGGATATGGGTCGTACCTTAATACTGCGGGCATGGTGCCCGGTAAGCGGAACCTTCCGAATATGAGTGCATGCCACGGTTGAGGGGGGTAGGCGGCTTGGTCGTGACAAGCCTTGTCCGTCCCCTTGAAATCCCCCACATTCGTGTGTCTTTGTAGGAGTTCGTAAATGCTTCTATTGGGCCGTATGGCCCGGGGTCTCCGTCCATCTCACCCTCACCCTAAAACTCTAGTCATCTATGTTTGCATGATTATTAACTTGTTCTTTGCCGCGGCTACTTTAGAATGTCTACTCCACTTAGGAATATTCTTTATTCTTTATTTCCCTTTTATCCTTGAGGTTGGCCCAAGTGTGTGTCACACTATCCGAAATTATCATGACTTACCCCTGTATTGAGTATTGGTCAACCTGCATAGACATGTTGTCTTGTTCATGCCCCCTCGCTAGAGTCCTACACCATGCCTTCCTTTGGGAAAATATAAATAACGATACCACTGAATATCTCCGGGTGAAATGCTACAACGGTATTTCCGTGCGCTTGCGGACTTGTTACGTAAATGCTCTGAGAATGCCACCGACATCCGTGGCGATGGTAAGCGGAATGTAACAATTCCGGTGAAGTCGTTGTGGGAAGTCAACCTGTGGTTCAGTGCTCTTGCCTTTTTGGCACTTTAAGCAGGAAGCGCCCAACACCGTGGACCCCCGTCGTCGCTGAAGCGCCACCACTTCCTCACGCACGCCCATCGGGACCACCTGCGCCCGGCGCGTCGCCGCCACCTCCTCGCCGTCTCTCCCGGTCTACGCCTCCTTCACCATCCTCATCGCCCTCCGCATCTTCCCCATTTCGACCTTGCGGCGCCGTTCGTCGGACCTGAGCGTTAGCGACCGCCCGCTCGCGGCGTCCGGACCACGGCGGCGACTTGGCCGAATCCGCGCGCTGATGCCAACCCCTGCGCCGGTCGACTCACCGTCCCTCCTCTTTCCTCATGTCCCCTCGTCGATTCGGATAACCGACCATTCTCAGCCATTCCCTTTTAACATGGGACCGAGGCGCCGTGATATCCCTGTTGGGAGGGCCCCTTCGGGCGCCGTCCACACACCGGCGACTGCCGCTGACTCCCGACTGCCTCAGCGCCACGCCGCCGCCGCACCTCGCCCGCCGCATCCGACTACCTCTTCCTCGATCGCACCTTGCCGCGGTGCGCTCACGCCGTTCCCGATGGGAGGACTCCATCCGCCCGGGTGATCAATCTGCGTGCAAAAGCACCCAGCGCCGGCGGTGTACCCCCTCGTGCGATGGGGGCTAGGGCGAGGGCGTCCTCGTAGGGGTGTCCAAGGCGTTCGGGTCAGATCGTCGGCGGGAGAGAAACGGCGCCGCAAGCGCTCACACCGTCGCGCGGAGATCCTCGCCGCTGATGGCCCGCCGCCTCCACCCGCTTCCATGTCATCTGTCGTTCCCGCGGCCGTCGGAGCCGCGGCCACGGGAGAGATCCTCGCGCCAGGTGCGGCGCGCGCCCCAGCGAGCCCCTCATCATCCGGCCTTCCACGCGGTGATACAACCACAACTACATCCACACCGCCAGCGGAGGAGGCGCCGTCCAGCGATAGCGGCCGTCTTGACGGGGGCGATGCGGCGAGGTCGAGTGCGCACGCTCGCTTGTCGATGCACTCGCCACGGGGACGAGCCGAGCGGCGGCTGGGGATCCTCAAGCCCAAATGGGTCATCTCCACCATGCCGCCCGTACAAGGCGGTGGACCTCAACTACGTCGAGGAAGCACTCTCCCCGTCGGTTTGGCCCCGACGATCCCCTATGGAAGTTGCTCGGGATATCGATGGAATGTCTACTCACACCGGCTCGCCCTTGGCGTCTTTAGACGCCGGCCAGAGCTGCCGAGAAGGGCGAGGAAGTGTTTAATTCTTGTGTTGATGAGTTTGGCTCGATGATGGCGATCGGGTAGTAGAAGAGGCTGCGAGAAGCGGCAGTGGTTGATTTTGAGATCGGAGTTGAGCCGCTGTCATGCTTTTTGGAAGAGCAACATTCGGATTATCACAACACGAGCTTTGAACCGTTGAGCCTGTGAGTATTTGAGTCTTTGAGATCATTGGTGATGTTGAGCTTCAAACCAATGATTCTGCTGCTGAGCACGGGTTTTATAGCAACAACAAGCTTATCGAAGTAGGTGAGTTAACTAAAGCTGCAACAAAGGAGCGAGGATTCGATTTACGAATCACGGGTGTTGTGGCAATAGCAAGCTTGTTGAAGTAGTTGAGTTAACTGAAACTGATGAAAGGAAAGAGTTGAATTTGAGTCAGGTGAACTTTTGTAAATATGACAAAGGGAATGGAAAGGCTGAACTGGGGGCTCAAGAAACGAGAATCTAAATGTTCGGGCTAGTTTGATGGAAGTTTGCGTGGCATAAGGTGACCGACGAAGGTAAAGGCGTAATGCAAGTGAATAAAGAGATCTCAGCTGTGCATGTTACAGTTTCAGCTACCGAGGATGACCCCATTACTACATCATCAAGAATTGAGAAGAACTACGATCGGTACTACGAAAGGGTGAGCGATTCTTCAACCGTTGTTGGATCATCAAAGGGCCTTAATGTGAAGGTGAGGAGGTTGTACAGTCCATGAACCTCGCTGGTTCCACGGCCCCTCGCCATCTCTCGTCCGACTCATGGCCGCCTCAAGCGACCTAGAGGTTGTCCAACTGGTTTCTAGCAGCTTCACTCTTACATTCTTTGTAAAATTAAATCTCTATCGAACCTCGTATTGCTAGTTTGTGCGGCCTCACCAAGGATGGACCGAGCGGCGGGTATTTTTTTACAATCCTCGGGTATGATCTGATGGTGCTACTTAAGAAAAAAAGCTAGAGAATTGGAGATATATCTACTGATCCAAGAATGATATCTTCTCTATTTATCGGTTTAATTTGGAGATATATCTACTGATCCAAGAATTGGAGATATATCTACTGATCCAAGAACTTTGTATTGTTTTACGAACCACGGAAGAAGGGCGGGGTTATTATTTATAGAAATGCAGTTTCTAGTGGAAGTGACTGAAGAGATCTTTTTTTTTTTTTTTTTTTTGAAAAGAGTTTCATTAAACTCAGCTTTTAAGAAAAGCCAGCCGACATTACAAGATAATACTGCAGGGGTTACCGGTTACAAGATTAAGCAAAGAAAGACGGCAGGTATTCCAACCCACTACATAACCTCAAGGTCTAAAGCTCTATTACATCGGTTGAAACTAAATTTATTGGAACGAAAGCCTTGACCCGCTTAGAATCTCCTCCTTCACATGCTCGGCGTGCTCCCTGTCTTTATTCTTGAGTAGGATCATCCACCGCTGCATAAAAGATATTGCAATATATACAACATCGATTGGGTGAGTTGGGATATTTCTTTTCAATAGCCATTTTATTCCTGTTAATCCAAAGCGCCCATGCAAGGCTAGCAAAAACAAAAACACAACTCTAGTTGGTAACACCCTACGCTACGCAACCATCTATCGATAAAAGTCATCCAATGAATTGGGAGGTTCTATCGCCAAATCTCTTTAACCATTTGCCAAATAAATCTCGCCACATGACAGGTTGAAAAAACATGATCAATAAACTCAAGACCATCATCCGGACAACACTTTCCGGATCCCTTCCACCCTCTTTTGAGCAAAAAGCTGCGTAACTTGTAGCTTGTTGTTAAACATTTGCCATAGGAAAAACTTAACCTTCGAGGAGATCCGCGTAGTTAAGCGGTGTGCCGCCCTTCGGGGAACCCCTCCACCCCGCAGAGGTCCGCTGCAGAATCGCCTCAAACTCCCGGGTACACGCTGTACGCAAGCAAAGAACAGGATTAGGAAAACCGGCTTAAGCACAAGGGCAATCAAGCGACTCACCGGCGAGTAGGGAGGCGGTCTTCTCCCCGCCGGTGAAGGGTCGAGATGGGGACTAGAGGGGGTGAATAGTCCCTTTTAAAAACTAATCGCACCGGCTAACCGAAAACAAATGCGGAAATAAACTTATCGGTCTAGCCAAGACTTCACCCCCTCTAACTAAGACTCTAAATCACCTCACAAAAGATCCTACACAAGAAGAGTGAGGTGACAAGCCTAGCTTGAGCTCTAATCAAATCTAATGCAAGGTCACACAAACCTAAGCACTAGTACTTCAAGCACGGGTGAGCTCCTACACAATTCTAGTAAGCACAAGCACAAAGCTCCTAAGCTCACTAGATGCACAATGGACAAGGCAACACACGCCTAACCCAAAGGCTCAAATTACCTAGCTACACAAGCTAAGCAAAGTAACTAATCAAGCTACACAAGCTAGATAGTTACAACTACTCTACTCAAGCACAAGCACAATATATATATATGAATGTAATGACAAAGCTTGAGATAAGAGAATGCAAACCACCGCGAAGTGTGGACACAAGATGACACCGGTGATTTTTTAGAGGTCTCGGGAAGCTTGCCAACTTCCCCTACTCCTCGTTGTGTCGACCAACACTTTAGTGGTTCCACGGTTTGGCGAATCACCCGGTGATGATTCTCAAGCTTAATGGCCGGTGCCAAATCCCACAATTTGGGAGCTCGATCGAGACACTCACACAATGTGAGTTCTCTAGCCAATCCCTCGGAGGGTACCGTGTGAACCCACACACAAGTGTGGTAGCTCAATGACACGCTCCACTAGAGTTGCTCTTCACGATCCCCGAGGTGGTGAGCACGAACCTCTCACAATCTCTTCTTCTTCTGAGCACCGCACAATCTTCTTTGCGTGCTTCACGAAGCCTCTTGCCACCAAGCCGTCTAGGAGGTGGCAACCTCCAAGAGAAACAAGCCCACCGGCTTGCAACACGAACACCTAGTGCCACGAATGCGATCTCTCAACGCAACGCACTAGGAATCGATCTCTCACTCAATCGGATGAACGATATCAAGCGTATGTGAGTGGGAGGGCTCTCAAACACCACAATACAAGCCACCAAGGCTAGAATATGCTCACCACCAGCCAAAGCCGGCCACCCCATCTATTTATAGCCACAAGCCAAAATAGAGCCGTTGGGGTGCTTACACGCGTTGCGGGGCCGGACCACCGGCCAGGACTCACCCGGCCGAAGTCGGTCCAGCGTCCGTCGCCTTCCGGCGTCCGGCCGAACGGACAAGGCCATCGGGCCCACAGCTAACGGCTGCTTCCGGCGTCGGTGCATGCTTCCGGTCAGCACGGGAAGCTTCCGGCCCTGCGCGTCCGTCGCGGCGTCGGTGAAAACGCGCCCGCTGCGAGCTCTCGCCGGCCATCGCCGGACGCTCCGGTGAGCGCGTCCGGTCAAGCCTCCCGCTTCGGTCGGCGTCCGTCGACGTTTTCAGCAAAAACTCCACCGAGACACCGACGCCTTCTCTTCGACATGCTACCCATCAAGTATACCAAACTTGAGCACGAGGAATAGCATGTTTTCACCTCCAACTTGCATCCGGCGCAATAGAAAATATGCATCTCATTTTCTCGAAAGCGCCGAATCCCTTCATAAAGCTCGGCGGGAGGATGAGCGTTCACAAACCCAACTCAACCACGCAATCACCGCCGCCTTTGTAAATGTGCCAACACCACCAAGTGTACATCACCATGTGCAAGTGTGTTAGCATTTTCACAATCATTTCAAAGGTCGGGTTAGCTCTTAGCACGCCACTCGATCCTAACACATCGCAAAGTTAGATCGCTCAAGTGGCACTAGATGACCGATATGCAAACCAGTTTGCCCCTCTTAATAGTACGGCCATCTATCCTAAACCCGGTCATAAACTTCTCTAAGCTCCTCATGACCGGTGAAATGAAATGCCTATAGGTTATACCTTTGCCTTGCGCATTTCCATTCCGCTCCATCTTCTAAGTGCCGATGCAACACATGCACCAACACGATAAAGAATGATATGATCCACTCCATATCATCACATGACCTTCTTGGTCCATCGATCTTGACCTCACTTGCTCTTCACCGCTATTGCGTCGGTCCATCGGCGCCAAGTCCGATGACTTGCCCTTCACACTTGCAACCGGTCCTTCAAGCCAAGTCTTTGTCTTGATCTTCACCACCTTGGTCAGATGACTCCATGTCATGTTTCATATGCAATAAGCTCCTTCATTGCATCATCACATGTGTGAACTAATCTCCTGTATTATCTCAATCACACATATTAGTTCACCTAATGTTGACACTCAATTACCAAAAACCACAAGGGACCTTTCAATCTCCCGCTTTTTGGTAATTGATGGCAACACTACAAAGATATGGAATTGAAGATTAAAGCTTTCTTCGTAGTGGTAACTCCCCCTATATGTGTGCCCAATTGATTTGAATTCAAGGTTTGCACACATACAAGGATATGAAACTTTTTGGGAGGGTTAACACTACAAAGTGATGCTAAGGTATATAGGATAAACCTTTGAAGCGTGATACCAATCGGAGTTGCAAATTTAAGTTCATCCTTAGCATCATCCATGTAACTAGACATACATCAAAACTCAAGATACCATGTGAGATCAACATTATATGCTATGGCTCTTGATCCTCGTGAAAACTATATATGTCTAGTTACAACCTATGCATGCTAGTTATCAAATCATCATCAAGCAAGTTCTATAACTAGCATACACCACACAAGCATTGCATATAAAATTTAAATACTTATGCAAATGCAAGCAAGCACATGAATATGCACATATCAAATGCAATCAATCAAGTTCATGAGCTTGCTCCCCCAACTTGTGTGCTTCTCTTTTGTCCAAGAATGTTGATCCTCTTCTAATCTTCAATCTTGCTCTTGCTCCCTCTTGTTCTATGTCCATATTCTCATCCCCCTTTTGTCATGTATCCAAAGACACATACATATCTTTGTCCAATTTCTCCCCCTTTGTCATCAATTTCCATAAAGGGTATGTCTCTTATTGATACAAAGGTTGTGACTAGGGATAGATGGTTGATTGTTGAATCTTCATTTTTGATGGACACCACCATATGTTGGAATGACACTACTTGTAACAACCACATGTGGAAGCATGAAGACCACCTAGAAATGCCACATGTAGGTCACTTGTAGGATCCTTGACCTTGATCTTGAGGTGGGGCACCTCCCTATGTCAAAGCATATGTCAAACCATTTGAACAATTTGAGCACTTGTTGGCGAGGGTAGCTTTCTTGATTTGAATTGATCACTTAAAGTTGAGGATCACTTGTGGAACCACCAATTTCATGTACTAGACATTACTTGAGTTGAATACCACGTGAAAGATACCAAGTGAAGGAAATACCACGTGTAAAGATGATGTAATAATCTAGCCATGTCTTGAAACTTGCAATGTGGAAGCCACTTGAAAAAATTTGTCAATTGTAACCAATTCTTGAACTATGTTGTTTCCATGAGCTTCTTTCTCTTTGACTTGATCTAGATCACTTGCACAAAATAATCTAACTCTCGGTTTGAACCAATGACAAGCTTTTTCACACCTCATGCTAAGGGTTATCTTGACAATGTTGAGTTGAAGTACTTGAATGCTTATTTTCTAGATCAAATACTATGGGTTTACTAGCTCATGAACATGTCATATGCCACCACTAGATCATATAAAGCATAGAAGCAATAGTGGTACCATATAAGCATTAAAACATTTGATTTTCATGAATGATCACTATGTATGACTATATGCACTAGCAAGTCCTTAGCAAAGTATGAATGCATATGTCAAGCAATTTCACCTTGCTATGTTGGAGTAGAGGATAGTCATTAGATTCCAATTTAGCTCTCCAACTAGCATCATGAAGTCCAATTCAATAGCTTGGTGAAGACAATATATATCAATATGAATTCCAAGCTTCACCCATATGAAATGAAAACCATCAATGATCAAGTGCACTATCTTCATGTTGTGGTTGGCTTGCCTTTTTTTTTTTTTTTTTGACCTTTGCTTGCATGAGAGAAAACCATTTGAATCTTGCATGAAATATCTCTCTATTTGGGTGTTGCTTGCTTTCTCCTATTGATCAACCCTTTAGATTGCATCAACTAAGCATCTCCAATAGTTCCTAGAATCTCACTTCCATGTTAGCCATCCAAGCCGGGTGCTTGGTTTACCTCGATGGGGCGGCATGCCCCCAACGGGAGAAGTGACCTCTCCAAGAACCATTCTTGATACTCACTTGAATTGACTTTGGTTGATTGATCCACATGATGAACTTTCTACCAAAGATATCTAATGATTATTTGAACTCATTACTTGCTCTCCATCTTTGAGTTTGGTCTTGATCTTCAACTAGAGTACTAGATGTGTACATGGGACACTACCCCAAAATCAATGGTCTTAGTACTCATTGCTTGTCAAGCTTCTAACTCAATTCAAACCAAACTTAGGTGCCTCAATCTCTTATCAACATGATTCCAACTTGAGGACCTTTCAATGAGAGTGACTCTTGATCAATCCAATAATTGTCACTTTTCTGGCAGATTTTGTACATCACAAAGAATGAACCATATCTCACAATGTACATGTTGAAATGCCATGAAATTTGGTGGAGATGTTCAACACTAAGTCATCTAGCATCCATAAAAATTTGAGCTCCAAAGTCGTTATGGATTGCTACCAGATTTCACACCTTTCCACCCTACTACATGCTGAAAACTGCTGCAACATATCTCACAAGTTCCACTCCAAAACTGAAGTATCCCTTGTTCTAGCATCATGAAATTTCTACAGCATCTTGTACCATAAGTATAGAGCATGCATGCCAAATTTCAAGCCATTCCAACAAGATTTGATCATCCAAATATGGCTAAGATGACAGCTCACTCAGGTTTTGCAATAGTGGACAGATTTAAGCAATTGAGCAATGCTTCATCAAATTGAATCAAATTTGATGCTAACTTGTTTGAATACTATCACAAGACATATACCAATTGAAATCACATACTAAAGTCATCTCATGATCATATCCATTCAAACCAACTCAAATTTGACTACTAAGCATTTGATCCATTCAATCATCTCATAGCAAGCAACATATGCATATATATCCAATTCAATCAACTCATATGCACCCAAATATGTGTGATCAACTAGAAGTATACCTTTGTAGCTCATGTTCATCAAATAGCAAGCTTCAACTAAAGTATTTGCAAGCCATCAAATATTTTCAATAAACCACCACAACTTGAGTTTGCACTTGTATGTTGTAGCTCATTTGGACTTCACTTTTCTTGACTTGGCATTGGGATAAGAATAGCACTAAGCTTCATTGCTTGACTCAATGAAATAATGAACAATGTGAATTGATTGAATCAAGCCTCCAATGCCGTGGTACCTACAAACAATCATCCACCTTTTTGATGGTACCCAAACTTGTTTGGGTCCTCTCAAGTTAGGTGCAACATACTTAGGCAAAGCCTTAGTATGAGTAGCGGGATGTTTTGCAATAGCAACCGAGGAGGTACCATTGTCATCCTTTCTAAGCACAAAATCATCATCACATGAAATAGGCTTAGAAGTTATACCTAGGGGACATGAATGAGCCATGTGTCCCCTTTCCCGGCATAGATAGCATCTTCTCTTTTGTTGAGCCTTTTCTTTCTTGCTCAATTGATGCTTCTCATTGCCTTGCTTCAACTTGTTTGCTTGAGCCTTCTTCTCAAGCTTGTTTGGACAACCCGAAGCTAGGTGGCCCAATATATCACAACTATGGCACTTGATGTGAGCATGCACATTTCTCTCTTGAGTCTTGCTCATCATCTTGGCATCTTGAATATGAGTTGGATGCCTTGCTCTTTCCTTACCACCCCTTCTTGTTTTCTTCTTCATCTCCAAGTCATCAACTTTAGCTTCATGGTTGATCTTGACTTGATCTTGGGGATTGTTTTCTTGCTCAACTTGTGGCTTTGGTTGAGGCTCATCTTGATGCTCTACCAATTTCTTGGTTGGGCATGTTGAGGTGAGGTGACCCCAAACATTGCACTTTCGGCATTTGACATGCTTGAGCCTCTCTTCTTCCTTCTTCAACTTGAGCTTTTCTTCATTTGGGCAAGCTTTCGCAAGATGTCCCACTTCATGGCACCGATAGCACATGAAATGAGATAGCTTCTCTTTGTTCTTGCTTCTTCATTTCTCTTTCATATCTTCTCTTGCCCCATCTTTTTGCCTTTGATTTTGCTCTTGTTGAAGCTAATGCCACTCTTGTCACCTAAGCTTCTTTTGTTCTTCAACATATGCTCAAAGGTGACTTGAGAGTTGTAGCACCTCTCTAACTTATTGCTCAAATTCTTCACTTCATTTTTGAGCTCATCATTCTCCTTCAAAAGGTTAGTCTCACAAGACATAGGAGAAGAACAAGCATCTAAATATGAAGAACATGGCATAGCAAGTAAGTCATCACAAGAGGTGGATACATGCTTCTTGCCTACATCACAAGGGTTAGCACAAATATGTGATTGATCAAGTGACCCATGTGATGAGCTCTCACTAGTTTTAAATTTCTTATTTGAAAACTTTTTAGTGAGAAAAGCATGGTCTTGTACCAAGTTATCATGGGTAACACAAAGTTCCTCATGAGCCAATTTTAGCACATCATGTGAACAAGTAGTGACATAAAGTAGATGCTCTTGTTGTTCACATGTGTTCTTTAGAAATGAGTTTTCTTTTTCCAAATTCAAAGATCTAGCTTTCTCATTTTCTAAAGACATGGTCATGCTAGCAAGTCTACTAACAAGCTCATCATAAGAATCAACATGATCAATCACATTGTCATTTGATACCTTGGTGTCACCTAGTGACATGAGACAATATGTTGATGTAGTGAATGGACTTGTAGTAGCATCATCAACCGAGCATGAACCATCACCATTGCCATCAAGTGTGCACAAGGTGGAATCATCACTTGCATCACTTGAGGCATCATCATCAACCACGTCAAGTGAACTTGTGGTAGTTCGATCATCATCTTCACTTGACCATGAGGTGGAGCAATCTTGCTCAACATCCTCATGTACCACCACCTTTGGCGCCTCATCCTCATCGTCCCAGGCCGCCCCATACATGTCATTGAGATAACTCCAAATCTCATGGGCGGTTTTCATGTAGATGATCTCTCCAAATATGCTATCATCCAAAGATCTATATAAAATGTTAGTAGCTTGGTTCTCGAGATCTAGGCATTTCTCTTGTGCTTGAGTTAGATCATTTTCATCCAACACATGAGAAAAGCCCACATCTACGAACCCACCACATTTGAGGGCAAATAAACTTAAAATTGCATGTCATCCAATTTTTCCAAAGTGCAAAGTGCGTGCCATCAAAAATGTGTGGACACTCAACATCTAGCCCATAGTCCGCCATCCTCTCATCCCTTCCAAAGACCACTAAATGAGAGACCTAGCTCGATACCACGTGAAGGGTCGAGATGGGGACTAGAGGGGGTGAATAGTCCCTTTTAAAAACTAATCGCACCAGAGCTAACCGAAACAAATGCGAAATAAACTTATCGGTCTAGCCAAGACTTCACCCCTCTAACTAAGACTCTAAATCACCTCACAAAAGATCCTACACAAGAAGAGTGAGGTGACAAGCCTAGCTTGAGCTCCTAATCAAATCTAATGCAAGGTCACACAAACCTAAGCACTAGTACTTCAAGCACGGGTGAGCTCCTACACAATTCTAGTAAGCACAAGCACAAAGCTCCTAAGCTCACTAGATGCACAATGGACAAGGCAACACACGCCTAACCCAAAGGCTCAAATTACCTAGCTACACAAGCTAAGCAAAGTAACTAATCAAGCTACACAAGCTAGATAGTTACAACTACTCTACTCAAGCACAAGCACAATATATATATGAATGTAATGACAAAGCTTGAGATAAGAGAATGCAAACCACCGCGAAGTGTGGACACAAGATGACACCGGTGATTTTTTACCGAGGTCTCGGAAGCTTGCCAACTTCCCCTACTCCTCGTTGTGTCGACCAACACTTTAGTGGTTCCACGGTTTGGCGAATCACCCTAAGTGATGATTCTCAAGCTTAATGGCCGGTACAAATCCCACACCGGGAGCTCGATCGAGACACTCACACAATGTGAGTTCTCTAGCCAATCCCTCGAGGGGTACCGTGTGAACCCACACACAAGTGTGGTAGCTCAATGACACGCTCCACTAGAGTTGCTCTTCACGATCCCCGCGAGGTGAGCACGAACCTCTCACAATCTCTTCTTCTTCTGAGCACCGCACAATCTTCTTTGCGTGCTTCACGAAGCCTCTTGCCACCAAACCGTCTAGGAGGTGGCAACCTCCAGAGAAACAAGCCCACCGGCTTGCAACACACGAACACCTAGTGCCACGAATGCGATCTCTCAACGCAACGCACTAGGAATCGATCTCTCACTCAATCGGATGAACGATATCAAGCATATGTGAGTGGGAGGGCTCTCAAGCACCACAATACAAGCCACCAAGGCTAGAATGTGCTCGACCACCGGCCAAAGCCGGCCACCCCATCTATTTATAGCCACAAGCCAAAATAGAGCCATTGGGGTGCTTTTGCGCTGGATCGGGGCGCACCGACCGGACTCACCAATGAAGTCGGTCCAGCGTCCGGTCGTTCTCTTCCGAAGGCCCGTCCCGTCGAACGGACAAGGCCATCGGGCCCTGACTAACGGCTACTTGGCGTCCCGGTGCATGCTTCCGTCCAAGACGGAAGCTTCCGGTCCCTCGTCCGGCCGCAGCGTCCGGTGAAAACTCCGCTGCGAGCTCTCTCGCGCCTTGCCGACCGGGGCGCTTCCGGTGAGCGCGTCCGGTCAAGCCTCCTGCTTCGGTCGAAGTCCCGGCCGACGTTTTCAAAGAAAAACTCCACCGAGACACCGACGCCTTCTCTTCGACATGCTACCCATCAAGTATACCAAACTTGAGCACGAGGAATAGCATGTTTTCACCTCCAACTTGCATCCCACAGCGCAATAGAAAATATGCATCTCATTTTCTCGAAAGCGCCGAATCCCGCCTCGCAAGCTCGGCGGGAGGATGAGCGATTCACAAACCCAACTCAACCCCGCAATCACCGCCTTTGTAAATGTGCCAACACCACCAAGTGTACATCACCATGTGCAAGTGTGTTAGCATTTTCACAATCATTTCAAAGGTCGGGTTAGCTCTTAGCACGCCACTCGATCCTAACACATCGCAAAGTTAGATCGCTCAAGTGGTACTAGATGACCGATATGCAAACAAGTTTGCCCCTCTTGATAGTATCGGCCATCTATCCTAAACCCGGTCATAAACTTCTCTAAGCTCCTCATGACCGGTGAAATGAAATGCCTATAGGTTATACCTTTGCCTTGCGCATTTCCATTCCGCTCCATCTTCTAAGTGCCGATGCAACACATGCACCAACACGATCAAGAATGATATGATCCACTCCATATCATCACATGACCTTCTTGGTCCATCGATCTCGACCTCACTTGCTCTTCACCGCTATTGCGTCGGTCCATCGGCGCCAAGTCCAAATGACTTGCCCTTCACACTTGCAACCGGTCCTTCAAGCCAAGTCTTTGTCTTGATCTTCACCACCTTGGTCACATGACTCCATGTCATGTTTCATATGCAATAAGCTCCTTCATTGCATCATCATATGTGTGAACTAATCTCCCATGTATTATCTCAATCACACATATTAGTTCACCTAATGTTGACACTCAATTACCAAAAACCACAAGGGACCTTTTCAGCGGATGCGACGGAGCTCCTAAAAACGCTTAATAGCGGCATGGATGCGATGGAGGTCCTGGGAGAAGGAGCTCCAAATGGGGAAGAGGAGGAGACGGAGCCGGAGCACATGGAGGCAGGGAGCCACAACCCGAGGGTGGGTCCCGCGGCGGCAGCAGGCGGGGGAGCCGAGTGCGGTGACGGACGCCTGAACCACCGCCTCTGGCTCCAAATTGTAGAACCACCCTCCATCGTGCTCACAAGTAGGAGTGGTACCAGAGGTGCGGAAGAGGAACGACTACGTAAGAGTGGAGTGAACCCGCACGCGGGGAGGGGGCAAAGCCTGAACTCTTCCCTCCCTTTTCGAAAAAAAACAAAAAGGTGTGGCGGACGCCGTCGGAAAAACCCCTTCCCCTCCTCCCTTTCGGCCGCGGTTGGCGGTCGATTTTGCCGCCGCACCCCATCCGTGGCGCCTCCTAGAATATGTATTTATTCTTCTAAAAAAAAAAAGAATATATATATTTATTGGTTCTAAGAAAAAGAATATATATTTATTCATGCTTGTAATATTGTTCAAACATGTCGGGTTGTCACGATTTGTTCATGTAAAATATTGTTCTATGGGAGATGGGGACTCGAATCTAACCGGACGTGACGGGGTTGAGATTTGTTTGAGGTGTCCAACAAAAACGCAATTCTTTGACTTTTTAAAATCTAATTTGACCAAATTGCACACGCGCCCAATTTTTTTTGACGGCGTGCGTCCGCCTATCCCAATTTTTTTTGGGACCGAGAGGATCGGGGTTCAATAACTCTTGACATTTTTTTTATACTTCGGACCCGTGTTGGATACATGCGATTTGTAAAATGCCCGCGTCGTAGCCTATCACGTCTTTGCTTCAACTCCTTCCCTCCACTCTGCTTTTTCGAAGCGTGCTCCACTCGCTTCAACTCCTTCACTTCCCCGCACAGGCGTGCCGCCGCCTGCGCTCTAGCCTCTTCCCGCCCACCACGTGCCGCCTCCATTCCTCCTCGCCCTCCCCCTCCCCAGCTGCCGAAGATGATGGCAATGGCGCAGGGGAGAGGGACCCAAAAGACGGGAGGTTCATGTCGACGGAGGTGAAGACGGAGGTGACGACACCGCCAAAGTTCAACAAGGGCGTCCGGCCGCCTCCACGGGTACAACAAGTCAGGGGATCTGTGCCGCCTCGTCCTTGTCTCTGTGGAATACTAGAAGCTCCGTGGCCACTCACGGGCATGAAACCCTAGCGACGCTGATGATGGAGAAAGCGGAAGCGGCATGCAGCGATGGCGTTGGAGGAGTTGCGTCGCAACACACTGAGTTGGAGGCGCCACCCCCCGCCCGGCCACGACATGCAGGCTGATGCGGGCGGCCTTGACGCCGCTACGTTGCCGAGGCCTTGTACTTAAGCCTCCGGCGGCGTCGTTAGGCGGCTAAGCGGCCAGGAAGCTAGCGAGGCGAGGGTGAAGGGAGAAGTCCTCGGCGGCCGGCATCGAGGCAAGCGGTGAGGAAGTCTGGCGGCGGAGGCGACACCGAAGGAGAAGGAAGCGAGCCTCGTCGTTGGCGCAGGTAATAATGCCTCGTTTAAAACTTTTTTCCACTCGGGGATGACCCCATTTCCATTACTTTTGATTACGGAAACACAAGTATTTAATAGAAGTTTTACAGAAGAGAAGCTAAAAAACGCAGGACATGCCTAAGAGACTATACTGAGCTTAAAAAGGCCGAGGACATGCATGGATGGCCGGCCCCTGCATCAACTGGAGCCTGGAGCTAGCGCATCGCCGGGTGGTGCCAGGATCTCGATCAGGACCAGAAGAGACGCACCGGCGGCACGAGCTCGCTTGCGAGCCCATGTCGTCAGTAGTGGTAGTGGTAGTCGTCGTAGGCGCCGTGGTACGCCGGCTGCTGCTGCGGCGGCGGCGGTGGCGGGGGCGGAGGAGCGGTGAGCTGCGCGCAAACCTCAGCGAAGGCGGCAAGGATGGCGGCGTGGTGGCGTGGCGCGTTGAGCGCGAGCAGGCGGCGGAGCATGCAGCGGAGGTCGTCCCAGCCGCAGAGCCCCATCTCCACCACCATCTGCACCATGCTCTCCCGAAAAATCGGCGCGCGGGTCCGACGACTCCTTCTCCACGGCCACACCCACGTCATCGCCACCATCCTCCGCCGCCACGCCGCCCGGGAATGACGCCGACGCCGACGCCATCTTCTCGTACCGCTTGGTCTTCCTCCTGCTCCCCTGGTGGCCATGGCCGTGGCCGCCCTGCTGCTACCTCCTCCTGCTCGACGTCGCCGCCGCAACTGGCGCCTTGGCGACAGACGAAGGTGAACTCTGTATAGGTACGTACATCAGGGGAACGAAGATCGTGGTTGGAACGTTGTTGGTGTGGTGACGCGGCGTTAAGTAGCTAGTAGCTATAAGCTAGATCATCAAGCTCTGATTGTCGTTTATCTTATCCAATATACAAATGGAGAGCCAAAGTGTATAAACGAATAGTATTCTCTACTTCCTCAATTCTAAGTCACAAGCTGTTACATTATTACTAGGTGTGTAGTACAATAATGTAGTAACTAGAAAAAAATTCAAAAACATCATGCAATTTATAATAGATTGAGGAAGTAAGTTTTCAGATGATTTAGGATAGCTTTCGAGGAAAGAGTGATGATGTAAGTTTTCAACTTTTTTTTAACTAGGTTTGTAAGTTGTAACTCTAGATGAGTTATTACGGAATTAAATCGATTCTCCCCAAACCGTAGCCAGCTCGACCTGTGATCGAGAAGATCGACCAGCTCGACCTGTGTTCAAACTCATGAAACAATTGTTTGTGCGTGGAAGGAGTAGGAGAGAACAACAAAACAAGAGAGAGAGGCAAAACTGAATGCATGCACCATCATCGGAGAAGGAACAAGAGTTAAACAAGAGAAACAAATAAAACCAAGCCCATGATCCTCTATCATGTTCCTCTCTGGCATGACTTTGTGTGAGGTGAGGATTCGAATCCACCACTGGACAGCAGGGTTTGCCTCCGGAGGGAGGATTAATTTGGATAATAATCCATAGAGTCAACCCTACGACGGTAGTATAGCTCGGACGGATCGAAGCCAACAACGACTCTCCATGTCCATGCGGATCCCAAAGGAACGGAATCGCAGCTTCTCTCTCCTTGCGGTCCAGGCCTGCGCTGAGTCTGCGTCGCGCTTGCGTGCGCGGCGCCCACCGGATCCATGACCACATGATCCGTCGTCCAGCGAGCCACGGTCGCGCGTGCTCTGCTCCCTTTCCCCTCCCTCCAGGTCCACGGTCGCGCCGCCGGTGGACGAAAGCAGGAGGTAGATAGCCCACCACCGCCCACCGGCAAAAGCAGAGCCCTATAGGCCCCTAGCAGCCACCAGGCGTCGGCGTCGGCGTGCCGGTTGGAGAGCTACTCGGTAGCCTTTTTCCACCCCGGCCGCACGCTCGTTCCCGTGCCCGTGCTGCCGGCGCCTGCACGCTCGTGCCCCGTGCCCGTGCTGCTGGCTGCCGCCGCCAATGATCACCAAGCGACGGCGACGCTGACTGCCTGGTGCGCGCCAGTGCCGTGTTTGCCTGCTTGCTTCCTCCTGCTGCCATGTGCAGACACGCACACCGGCAGCTTTGCATGCATGTATCGCGATCATCATACGGGTATGGTAACTCATGCCTGCATCCACCTCCAAATTAAGCAAGCAAATTAGCTCTCATGATCGATCCACACCGGCCACATCCGAATCCGCTCGATCGCTCGTAAAAGTCACGGGTGGTCGGTGCACCGGGGACCCCGGCCGGCTGGTAATTCTAATTATCGCGGCGTAATCATCAGAATTACCAGCAGCTTTCGCTACGACCGAGCAGCGCCCGCCGTCACGCCGTGTGCCGGCTTTCCTTGTGTTCCTTTTGCGACCAGGGTGCCTGAGAGCCCAGCACGCTGTCTCCTTGCTGCTGCCGGCCAGAGCATTTTTATGCAGTGGTCTCCAGGACACTGTTCTCCTTGGGTGTGCGTGCATGCGCCCATCGATCTCTAGCTTCCGCACTTGATGAGCGAGCGAGCGACGACTCTTTAAGGGACGACGACGACGACGATGAAACAGAGATACTGTCGTGGACCATTTGTTGCACTCATCTCTTACAAAAGAATTAAAACATAATACCACCTCTGTGCGAAAAAAAAAACTTGACGTTGTATACTATGTTGAGAGCTTATCATGTGGAGGCTCTATGCAGTGGGGCACCCATCTTTTGAGCATAGGGTATGTGCCCCAAAAAAAATTCTTATACACTTCGGTAAACCATGTGCAATTTGGTAAAGTATATTATAATTTGGTAAAACGACGTCATATCTTAATATACATTGTTCAAATGAATATAACAATAGGATAGACTTACAACATTACTTGTTTATCCGACGCTTTCTCAGTGACATGAATGTCCCAATTATATCATCTTTATTAACTTAGAAAAAATATCTCACTCAATAAAAATGACTAGAAAATCATCCGAAACAATATCATCTATCTTAATCCTTGACTTTGTTTTCGCTACAACCAATACAGAAAAATACCCTTTCAAGGTAAAACCAATATCAATTTGTGAAGCAAGTAGACCATATCATACACTTTGTGCCCCTTTGTTTCGACAAGCTTAATTGAGAGATCAACAATATTGTCTAGACCTTAGAAGCTAGCATTTTGTCGCGTGTCATCAGTATAATTATCAAGTAGCAATTCAAGTCTTAACAAATCATGAAGCGGCACCTAGAATTGAGGAAGGGTGGAGATCAGTACTATATTGCTGCGGAGATAGACGGAGAGGGAGTGAGGGACAACCGGGACAAGCCAATTGGAGGATCGCCTCGGCGTCACTTAGTCGCCCGGTGCTTTGCCTACCGAGTGCCGCGATGGGCGATGGCGGCGCGATGATCGGCGGTCGGCGTCGCGACCGCGGAAGTCCCGTCCCGGCGCCCTCCCACCTTCTCCGTTTACGGCGATGCTGAATTCCCGCTAGCTGGGCGGCATATCGCGGCGCCCTTGCTCGAAAAATTCCTCGCGGTCACGCGGCGTATCATCTGAACGCCCGGATGGCTTGTTTTTTTTTTTTTTTTTTATTGTCATCACTTACATGCGGGCCACGGGACCACCTGCACCACCCTATGGGTCCACCACTGGCTCTATGCATATTCTTCATTCTCTTTTTATAGGTGTCGTTCGACCAGACACGGACACCCAAAATATTTTACCACTCGTTTATTTTTTCATTATATTATTTTTATTTTTTATAAATTTAATTACCAATCTAACCATATGAAGTTTATATTATTTGTCAATGGTTTTATAGTTTAACTCTTGATATATATATTTGTGAGAGAATTGACGAAAGCCCATATTCTCTTGGTATATGATGAGATTGAAGTTCTTCTGTAGTACTTGCCATATCTCCACATACATTAGTCTTTATTATTTATTTTTAAATAATTAAATTTCTTGATTTGGGCAAAGCCCATAATATTCCAGCAACAAACACTCTAAGCTCTTAGTTTCGCAGGCCCAAAGAAAGTCTGCTCTCTACCTTTCTATACGACACTCATGAACCATCATGTAATGTACACCTTGCTACCGTGTTCGACAAATTTTTTTTGTTTCAAGCTACAGTACACATTTATGATGCTCGGTCAAAGATGTACGTACGTCCGGCCTACAGTACGTACGTATAAACAAACTGTATGGACCATTTCTACGAATCATGATAAGTTTTTTTAACCGACGGGAGTACAGTACTTTTACTAGCACAGTAGTATAGTATACTACTCCCTCCGTCCCAAAATAAAAAACCTTCTCGCTTCCCGAGAAGTCAACGTTTTCAAAATACCGATAATTGTATATTAAAATATATAAATAATTATGTTAAGTAATTAGTATCATTGGAAAGATCTTTAAGTCTAGTTTTTAACAAATTTATTTGAAGATTTAAATGTTGCACGTATTTTCTACAAACCTAGTCAAAAGTTGAGGAAGTTTGGCCGCAGACGCTTCCCATAGCGTCGTTTATTTTGGGACAGAGGGTGTATGTAGCTGAACCATGCTGTGAATGTGCGATCGAGACGCGACTGCAGGCAAGCAAAGTCTGATGAGAAGGGCCCGGCAACTGGCAAGCATGGCACATGCGATCGATCGATCGAGCACATGCACACCTAGCAGCGATGATTCAGTGCATGGAGCCATGGACCATGCATGCTGCTAGCGAAATCCATCCGCTTGCAGACGTGCCGGGGAGCCGGGTCTGCGGTTGCATTGCTGACGGGGAGCATGCATGCATGTCGATCCCTCCCTCATCATGCTGTTGCGCTACATGTCGACCGGATCATCATCCATCGACGCGATCGATCGAGGAAACTTTTCAGTGCAGTGCAACACCACCCACACCAATCACCAGCGAGATCTTCTCCGGATGTCCACGGCGCATGCGTGTCGCCGGCCGGAACAGTCGCATGGCGGCAAGCTTTTTAGCCGTTGAGCATGCCGGAAGCAGTGCTCATTATTACTGGGGTGGGGTCTGTGTATGTCTGCACTCTGCACCAGCAGGCTGCAGGGTTTATTCACTGCAGAGGGGCAGCTACGTTGGCTCCTGTGCTCGCGGACGACGCTATCGTCGTCGTCTACGCTACGCCGCGCGCACCCTGCCGATAGATTCATTCGCAAAAGAAAGGGATCGTGCGTGCTGAAGCTCCTTGCTCGCACGCTCGCTCGCGAATTGCAACGAGTTCAGCTGCTTGCACTTTGTTTGCAAGAACATTTAGCACTGAGCAACCCATCGAGAAGAAAACCGATGCGGGTTCAGTGAATACTGAACAATGAACGTCCATCCAATGATCCACACGCGCTAGCCGCTATCGTCCTCCATCTTCAGAAGTTTATTTTTTCATCATGCGCTCGCTCTTCAGAGTTGAGGGGTACTGTAGTATACATGCAGGTCACCGATGAATGCGACTTGAATCCTCGTCTGCGCAGCTGCCCCCGCCGTGCCGTGCCGGATATGATGGACATTTACACGCACAGGCACGCACAGGAGCGAGAGTGACAGCATACTGTAGTATAAAGCATTTGTGGCGGAAATCATGGCGTTCCCTGGCCGTGCCTCAGGTGAGCCTACTGCTACAAGCCAAGTAGCCATGCCGGATGCTGCATTGCTGCGGCGTCGCTGCAACTGCCCTGCATGCACACGGGAAAGGAGGCCATGATGAGTGAGGTCTGAACCTGAACCGAGGACGGAGAGAGAGGGAAAGCCGGCAATAAAGGAGTCTTCAAGTTTGGGCTCTTGTGAATGAAATTTGTCCAAAGATTCGGCCTGCTGGGCCGCCCAGTTTATGAGCTTTGGCCTTGCCCACTGACAGGCATTTGCTGCTGCGTTCCCCCTGCCACCCGTAGCAGCATCGCATTTACCTTGTGCCGATTCAGTGCTGACAGGGTGAGCGAGCGAGCGAGCGTGCATTTCACCTCCTCAACTACCGCCGTCTGCTGCGCCCCAAAGTTTGATGCGGCGTACGTCCAGCTGTACAAATGGTTCAGGCAGACACGAATTCAACCCTAGGCCTTGTTTAGATTGCTAAAATTTGTAACCGCATGTCACGTGCATTAATTTGTTGTAGACGTTTTGTTTGTTAGTGGTAAATATCATCCTACCATTGAGTAACTAGGCTCAAAAGAATCGTCTCGCAATGTGCATCTAAACTGTGTAATTAGTTATTTTTTTACCTACATTTAATACTCCAAACATATGTCTCTCGATGTATTTAATGTGATGTGATGGAGAAAGTGAAAAGGTTAGAAATTTTAGCAATCTAAACAAGGCCCTAGTCTGTTGTTTGTTCGTGCCATTTCTCAAAGATTTGTCTTGTCCGTCCAGCCAGCCATCCCGTCCTGCTTCTGAAACTGCATGGGTTTTCTTTCAGACTATGAAAATGCATTGCTGGCTCTCGAGAGCTCAGCAGACGAGATCGACGATGCTCCTCCGTGGAGTATATGGATGCACCGGCAGCTTGCGCTCGGAAATCAGCAATGGCGAGGTTAATTAGTTCCGTATGGTCATGTCACTGCATTCACATCCACATCCACGTTCAGTCATGACCACTGAGAGGCCGGGAGCAAGGAGGAGTTACTGTGCGTCACGCCGGAGCTGAGCTGAGCTGAGGTGATGAATGCCTGTCGGCATCGGCACCGGCAGCAGCGGCAGGCGGAGCTCTTAACGCCGGGATTCATGGCACGGCGGAGGACGGCTCATAAGATCGATGTGACCTCACGGGTTTACTACCGGCCGGCGGTACGGCGGCTACGCCTACAGTACGTACGCTACCTGGATTGGATTCGTTTCAGTGCAGTGAAGTGCAGTGAAGGAGCCTGGCTGGGCTGGGGCTCGCCGGCTCCGATCGGAATCTCAGATCATCCGTTGCGTTGCTTGCGTTGGCCCTGCAGTGGTGGCATCAATGTGCTCTGTGCCTCTGTGACCCGGCTGTAGATGCTGCTGCAGTCTACATACTCCTCCTACTGTAGTACTCTAGCCCTGCTGAGATCTTCATTTCCTCTAGTCGTACCGTATAATGTACGTACGTACGTACGTACTGTACACATAACTGCACGTCTGTAGGACTCGAACAATCCATCCATGTCCCCTGCCTGTACTGTACATCTTCATGTTCGGTGACGGCGAGTGTTGTGGACACCTGACATGTTTAGACCAAACGGGCCCAGATCCAACTAAATGGGCTAGGAGCCCACATAGAGCTGTGCATGTGCGCTGTGCTTGGAAAGGGCGACTAGTGGTGTAAGATGGGCTAGGCCGAGCATAGCCACACTCACTCTGAGCCGTGACTGTGTCCTTAAAAAAAACAAGGAAAAAGTCCAATTTACGTCCCTCAACTATCAGCGAAGTTTGATTTGCCTCCCTCAACCGCAAAACCGTATAAAAATCCTCCCCCAAATTCTAATACCGTTCACTTTTACTCCCTCAGCAGTTTCAACCATGATTTTGACCGACGTAGCACCATGTTACCATGCCACATCATCAAATATATCTCATCTCGCCGCTGGGGCCGCTGTCGAGCAGGGTGGAGGCCGACCGCGGGGCCGCTGCCGCGAGCGGGGTGTATGGCCGGGGACAGTGGCTATTAGTGGTGGGGCGGGCGACCGCCGGGTCCGCTGCACCGAGCGCATCAGCATCAGCAGCGGCAGCCCGCGAAGCAAGAGCGGGAGCGTGGCAGTGAGCCGAAGGTGAGCGGTGCGAAGAAGCGGTTGTCGTTCGCCGAACGCAGTTGCAGGGGTAGGCGGCGGCGACGGAGTGCACGCAGAGCCTGCAGAGCCGGAGCTTCAAGAGCACGGCGGTTTGGTTCTCGTCGGAGCAGCGGTCCACTGTGCGTCGTCGTGCACAGACAGCCTCCGCGGCAAGCCACACCTCGCCCAGCCGACTGTGGGTGGCTCGTGCTCGCGGATGACGGGCGACGGGCAGCCAGTGTCGTCGTCGGAGGTCCTTGACCCCAAAGTTCAGCAGCAGCACGACGAGTCAGAGCGGAGGGCAAGGGGGGCTACGGTGAGCTGTATGCCTGCCTCCTTGATGCCATCTTCAGCAGCACGACGAGTCAGAGCGCGGAGGGCAAGGAGGGCTACGGTGAGCTGTATGCCTGCCTCTTGATGCCATCTTCATGACGACATGCTTATATCATATACTTCCTTTTTCCTCTTGAAAATAAAACCAAAAATACACAAATACCTTTACTCATCGTCGTCAGCCCGAAGCGGAGCCTTTCTAACGGAGAAGCGGATGACGAGTCCAGCCGCGGTGGGTCGTCTTCTTCTTGCTGTGGTACAGCGTCCTGCTATGTTGTCGCTGTCGCTGACGATGTTGATCTTCTTCTTCTTCGTCACCTCCACATACTCGTGGTACTGTACGTACACCCCGCGCTTTACGTAGATCACGTACTTCCTCTTGTTGTGGTTGGGCGCCCGTGTGCCACCACACGTCCACGCGCGTCGACAACACCATGCTAGCTCATCGCCGCCGGCGTCGCCGGAGGTGCCGTTGCTTTTATTAGGAGGCCCACGGTGCAGCGGCGTGATGCTGCGCAGGGGCGCTTGTGCATGGCGAGGAAGTTGCTAACCAGCTGCGTGACCTGCGCTACGGCGGCCTCGACGCAGCGCAGCCGTCGGTGTCGTGGAATCCCTCCTGGTTACCCGGCGCCGCTCTCCACCTCTCATTTAACCTGGGTTGACTCAGCGTGGGTCCAATCTAACGTGGCGCCAGCAGTGCCAAAACCAGCTTGCATACCAGAGATGGAGGTAATGTGCACGGTTTTTGATAGATGAGGGAGCGTGTATGTCTGGTTTTTGAGTTCGAGGGGAAAGCGAACTTTGGTGAAAGATGAGGGAGGAAACATGGACTTTTCCAAAAAAACAAAGGGACAAAACTATCATGACACCGTCTTCAGCCATCCTTCCTACCTCCGGCCACGGTAGGCCCAAATCAGCAGCATGACGAGTTAATACCAAAAAGAGTAAATTGCATCTAAGGTACAAGAACTAGACTCGTGGGTGCAGATTACCCGGCCCCAACAACTTATAATATGCTCTTTTAGATACATGAACTTGTCGTCTTGGTGCATATGTAGATGGTCAAAATACCTATCGATCTCTCGCGTCGTTACTAGTTTAGGCTATGGTGCAGCTCGCAGCTCGAAGTATATGGCTCGTGCCATTGTCACGTCTATGCCTGTGCAGCCCGTAGCTCAGCTGCCTCGTGCTCACGTATACGCCTGTGCCGCAGCTGCCTCGTGCTCACGTATACGCCTGTGCAGCCGGTAGGTAGACGTACACGCCTCGTTCCGCAGCTCGTACACGGCTCGTGCGATATGGACGAGCTCATCAGCGTCTTCAGTTACCCAAATGAGGCTAAATTTGAAATGCACTACTTTATTTTATTGTTGCTGGGGATTTTTGACTGGATTCATAAATATACATTACAATTTACAAATGATGTAATCTAGTTTTAAACTGAAATTAACAAATAAGGATAAATATATATGTGATTGCTCAAATAGCTATCACAGCCGAGGATTTAAGTCTCCCAAATTATAGGTATCACACGTGTTGTGCCTGCGCCTCCGGGCGATGCATTCCTAAGGGCCTCTTTGGCCGAGCTCTTCCCAGCTCCGGCTCTCCAACTGTAGCTGCACTTTGCCGGGACGACGAGCCGGGCCGGAAGCCCCAGAATCGAGCTCCTCCCAGCTCGATGAACAATTACATGTGTCGGTGAGGAGATCGAGAGGGAGAGAGCTCCTGCCGGCTCCGATGTACGATCCACGCTACGGTGCCATCGCGAGGCGGGACGCGGCGCCGAGCTCCGGCCTGCCAAAGAGGCCCTAACTGATCGCGATGTATGCGCTTCTGCACGTATGTCCGAGCTGCAAGCTGCTACAAGCTCGAGCCGTATACGAACCATATATGCACGAGTCAGACCATAGTGTACTACACTACCAAGCACGCGAGAGATTCGTATATGCTCTGAGATGACAAGTTGTGTGCCCAATAGAGCAGATTACAAGTTTTTGAGGTAATTTGCACCACCGAAGTCTAGTTCTTGTACCTCACATGCAATTTACTCATACCAAAATGTAATCAATACTTTCCTCATAGGAAGAATTAGGTGTATGGCCTTGGAAAAAAAAAAAAGTCAGTTTAGCTAGCTATTTGACCTTTTTCAAACGAATTTAGCTCTTTGGCCTCAAAACAAAAATTCCTTACCTATTTGGTCTTTCATCCAATCTAGGCATGTGACGGCGTTAATTGAGCGGTGAATAGACCATTTTACTCTTGATGGAAAAAAAATTAACTGAACAGTGAGTACAATGTCATTATGTACTCAAAATATTATGTTGAAAATGGTCTTATCACCAGTGGGGCATGTGGGGCATGTGCTCAAAATATATATGAGACAGTGGGGCATGTGCTGAATATATATATAAATATAAATATTATGTACTAAAAATATACAATAAATAACCAAAACTATGTTTTTTTTACACTTATTTTTCACGATAGTGGTAAAATGGTCTTTTCACCACTCAGTTAACATTGTCACATGTCCAAATTGGACGTAAGGCCAAATAGCAAAGAATTTTTGTTTTGAGGCCACATAGCTAAATTCGTTTGAAAAAAAAACAAATAGCTAAACTGACTTTTTCCAGGGCCATACACCTATTCTCCCTTCCTCATATGGGAAATTTGATTGGTCGGAGAATCGTTAGTTCCATTCAGACTTGAACGTTCATCGATTAGTGACATCGCATGGCAGGGAGGGGCATGAGCCCCCGAGCCCCGGCTAGCTTTAGTGTATATTCTCTTTATCTCAGGTAAAGGTTGGTCAAATTATTAATTATAATTATCATGTTCTCTGGAACAGTGCCGGCAGCTGTGCCTCAGCGATTGTAGCTGTCGGGCATAGGCTCTGTCGGCCGGCGCTGTCACACTCGACCAACGATTCACCCGGATAAAATGAAATGGTGAATATTTAATTATTATATAGCTTTTTATTAGTAATTTATTTCGTTAAATTAAAGTGAGCTAAAAATAACTAATGGGTTTGTGACAGGTGCCTAATTTGAAACTTGGATCTTTATGACATACTCCCTCCGTCCCTTTATGTTTGTCGCCCTAAGCGTGTTTGTGGGGAAACACGGTTTTCTAGAGACAAACATTTGCGACGAGAGGGAATACAGAAATTCACGAGGGTGCGGGTGCCGCAGCAAGCGGTTGACTACCTCGACCCCACCACAGGTGCATGTGTGTCACTGTTTTTTTGTTTTGTTTTTCGAGGACATGATTATTATCTATATACCAACTAATAAAGCAAATAAATTTTCGGTTCGTTCAGCCCTAGAATCCAATGGAGATGGGAGAAAGGAGAAAAAAAATGAGAAAATAAAGAAAGGTATCCTTATTTGGCCACATTTATTTCCCTACACTAGTAAATATACGAGTATATGTATACGATCGGCAATCATGGATCAAGCTCTCTTTTCTTCCCGTGTACGAATTCCCTCAAACTCTAGTAAATATACCCGTATACGACCGGCAATCATGAATCAAGCTCCCTTTTCATCCCGTGTACGATCGAACTCCTTCGGCATATATGTATCCATATCAGCATGCCCTCGGAGGCTCAGAGGCCGGCTCTCGAGACTTCATCAGCATTATGCTCAAAAAAAAAAAAAAAAAAAAGGAGACCTCATCAGCATTCAGCAGGGGTACTACTTCGTACAAGTACTTGGAATCAGCAATGGAGATCGTACTGATGAGTGAGTGATGACGAGGTTAATTAGTTCCATGTGGTCATGTCGCTGCGTTGAGGAGTTACTGTGCGTCGCGCCGGAGCTGAGCTGATGAAATGCCTGTCGGCATCGGCGGCACCTGCAGCAGCGACAGGCGGAGCTCTTAACGGCACGGCGGAGCCCATAGATGTGACCTCACGGGTTTACTACCGGCGGGCCGTACGGCGGCTACAGCTACGCTACCTGGATTCGATTCGGTGCAGTGCAGTGAAGGAGCCTGCTGGGCTTGGCGTTGGCGTTGCGTTGCGTTGGCATCAATGTGCTCTGACCCGGCTGTAGATGCTGCAGACTATTCCAGCCCTGCTGAGTGCTGAGATCAGTTCAACTGTTCAAGGACTCCAATACCCATGCCATGTACGGAGTACATACTACGTACACCTGCCTGCACGTCTGTACCAGCTCAAGGACTCCAATACCCATGTCCCCTGTACAGTACGTAGGCTACTGCATCTTCATGTTCGGCTAGTACGCGAGTGCTGTGGACACTTTAACACGACAAAAAAAAGTATAGACCAAGCGGGCCCAGATCCAAGTAAATGGGCTAGTAGCCCACATATAGCGTTTTCTTTTAGCTTGCCCACGTACAGTAGTTTGCACGTGGCACGGGCCCAGAAGGCCGCAACTGACTGAAACCGGCCCATGAAATGAGTGCAGTTGACAAAGCCGTCTGGCCGGGCCTGTGAATGCGAGCCGCGGGCCCCACACTTTGTGATGCGTTGCACAGTTGCGCCGCGCGCTTTCCGAATTTAATTCCTCGAAGAATGTCATGTGTAGGTCAAATCGGCAAGGGATACACGAGAGATGAGATTACCAGCTGATAGACCTTGCTGATTGACAAAGAAGGGAGAAGGGTTGAGCTGATAAGCACTCACCTAACGTGAAGGGCTGAAGGCCTAAAGCCAACTAACCTATAACCCTATAACGAATGCGCATGCATGGCAACAATAATATTTTGGGCTACAGTTCCATTTCTCTTTATACTAAGCGATAGTATAAATGTTCCTCTTTATATGCCTAAAGTTACCATAATTATTACTTCCTCCATTCTAAATTGTAAGTCATTATAAGAATCTTGAAAATTGAAAGTATCTCATGTTTAACCAAAATTATAGAGAATAATAATAAAGATTTGTGATATCATCAAATGGGTATATTATATAAAAATATAATTAACGAAGAATCTAGTGATACTTAGTTGACATCTTAAATTCTATTATTTTATTCTACAAATTTAATCAAACTTGAGATACTTTGACTCTTCAAGTTTTTAGAATGACTTGCAAATTGTGATGGAGGGAGTACAATCCACGTTCGAACTTGTGGACTGAAAACAATAACAGTAGCCTCATCCAAAGTCCAAAAGCTTTAGCTCGGTTGTTCTCTCTAGCTTGCTTTGTTTCCTCAAGGTCATTCAAGATTGTTTATGGTTATATAACCAACCGTTATATCATTATATGCATTTAACAATCAATAATCATCCGATGTTAAATCAATGGTGAATTATATTACATCATCCATTGACATAAATTCTAGTCTAGATGGGCAAAGGATTAATACTTACTTCCATTAATACAAGCGATCGACACTAAATATTATGTTGTTAATCTAATCTAAAATTGCAGTGTTTAGCAGAATTAATTAAATTAAGTCATGGCTAATCCACCAAATAGTAATATTTAGTGGTAATAAGGTCTCATTAGCTTTATTACCAGTAGAACAATTGGCAGACCATCCAGAAACACCATATCCAGACACCTTTAGCAGACAGGAACATGGAAGCAAAGAGAGAATTAAGAAGCAATTGTTGATCAGTCCGATCCGATGCCCGGTGTCCTGCTGGTAGATGATAACGGCGATGATGAACGAAAAATGGCAAGCACTCACGTCACGTACGTATAGTCCATCAGCAGATCCGAACAATTGGCGGTTCTGGAAGACTGAAAAAAAAAAATCCGTATATGCCAGAGTTTGCGCGCTATTTCTGCAGACTTTGCCGGATACTGACACTATTGATAAGATAGGCAGCGATCGGCAGATCGAGAGAATTAGTAACAGAGCGGTGTAGCAGTCGACGATTACCGGCCGGAGCATGATATCGCAATCTGAAAAAACGCACGAGATCGTCTGAGAAAGAGACGAGCGTGTTACCTGGAAACTCGATCGATCGGCGACGAGGGAAGAAAGAGAATAAAGAAACCGTCTGGAAACTCATGGCAGGAAAACTAAGGTACGACGACGATGCATGCATGGAGAGATAGAGAGACTTTAACCAGGACTTGGGCGGTTAGTTGCAGAAATTGTCAAACCCATCGATCGTCGAGGTATGGAGTACTCGCAAAACTCAAAACGAAAGCGTCCGGCCGGCCGGTCTAGTCGTCTAAAGGTCAGGGTCAGGTGTGGGTGATGCGTCGTCTGCAGACGCGTTTGGGTTTTGGCCTCACCTGACGAGCAGCCGGCGTACGTCGCCCGCCGTGGATTATTGGTTGGACCGGCCGGCCGGCCGGAATCGTCCATGAAGCACACGGTCGGGCCGCACCGCACGTATATATGTACCGGGCCTGAGTACGTCCAACCAATACTGTAGCCCATATGGACTCATCATGGTAATGGGCTCATGGCATGGCACGCGTAGATGCCGCTCGGAATCTTCTCCTCCCAATCTGGTTGGCGTGATCCGGCCGGGAATGAAAGGAAACACGGACAACGAATGACCCGGCCCGCCGCCCCGGCCAGGAATGATGAGCCGTTCTCCGCACGTTTCCTAGCTTAATTAGCTATAAGCTATCTATCCCAAAAGAAGCCGGCATAGCTATGTACTTATATATGTAATGCTACGATATGATTAAATATGGGTAGTATTCCTGCTCGTCTCGTGACTCTGTGTCAAGTCTAAGCTTGCATATGCGTCCATTATCTCTTGTTTCATTTGATTCCACTAGCCAGGTCGATCGAGTTGGTACTTGACACGCACGCACGGACATGCATATCTTATTTCTTTATTAGCTTATTATCGTCATATGGGTGGCGCTTATATTACCCCATTTGAATTTGAAATCAAAATTGAAACCCACGGAGTACGTACTCCATGAATCCATCATGTCCCCATCCATGACGTAGGGAAAAATTCTTTTGTGGAGCAAAGATTGATGATGACCGCGCGCCATATATGTTTTTGTTTCCAGCTACGTACTGGTCGTGGTCATCTTTGCTCTGCTCGGTACTCGGTAGCGTACCCTTTCCATACACGTGACGTGCCTCCCGCGTTCCTCGCGGTTGTCACGGACCATGAACCGGTAAAACCAATGCATATGCACGCAAACGCAAGCGGACAGAGACGCGTTGGGCATATGGTGGGTGGGCCACACCTGTTTCTTCTTCCGAGCTGCTGTGGGTAGTAGCTGAAGCTTCGGTGGAGTTTGTGTGAACCGTTCCCTCTCTTCGTTCACAAAAGCGTAAAGCCACCCGCCGGCGCACCCATACGCTACCCCCACCACATCCTCGGATCCTCCATGACCGGGCCCGGGCCCGGCCCCGGCCCCACCGAATCATCCACCAGATGTCCAGATGCCGTGAAGCGAACTCGTCGTCCGTCCCTGTAGACGTATCAGCAGAGCATTCAGCAAGGACCCCACCCACCCAGGCGGAGCCGAGCATGACCGGAGATACCACCGCTGCGGGCCCCACCCCGCAGCCACCGTGTCGGTCGCCTCCTCGTCCTCAGACCTCGTCGTGGTCGTGGTGGTCGAACTAGTCGCCGCCTACTCCTCCTTCCCATGACCCCCACCGCTGGAACGAACGGTCCAACCCCACCACCCCCACTCGTCAACTGTAACTGCCTCCTGCCGCTGCCGCTGCCCCCTTCGATTGAAATCTCCCAACTCGCCGCCAGTTCGGTCGCATCGCAGTCGCCGTCTTCTTCTTCTTCCTTCCCTTCCTTCTCCCGAAAGCCAACGCAACCGCTTCCCTTCTCTTCCTTCTCCGCCTCCCTCTTCTCCCTCCAGGGCTCCAGGCTCCCCCGCCTCCGCCTCCATTCCACCACCGCCGCTCCACGCGACTGACTGACGACTCCCCATTCCACCCCGCAACCCGATCGACGCAGGGCGGGCGTCGAGGGAGCGCGGCGGCGGCGCGCTTGGGTGGAGGACCTCCGATCCGCAGCCCGCAGGGCATTTCCGCGGCCGGTCGGGCAACATGTTGGGGGAGCTCCTCTCTAAGATCCTACTGCCTGTAAGTCCCCTTTCTCACACACGAAACTCCTCGTCCGTTTTCCGGCCGCAGAGCGAATGTGCTGATTCCGGATGCTGTACACGCATCGCATCGCATGCAGGCTCCTGTTCGGCTACGCCATGCCGGCGTTCGAGTGCTTCAAGACGGTCGAGACGCGCCCCAACGACGCACACATGCTCCGCTTCTGGTGCTAGTACTGGTCAGTCATCCGACTCCCTCCATGTCTCCTGTCCTGTTCCCTTCCCTTTCTCTTGGGGGAGGCGACCGACGCATGAATCCCCACAACCACAAGGATTCTCTTCCAACCATTCCCTGTGCTGTGCCTATTCATTTGCTCCTGTTGCTCTATTCTCCTCTGTTCATCACCCTGCTTGTGGATGTCGTTTGTTACCATTACCAACAGTATCATGGATGCATCCCGTGCTTTTTAACTTTATTTACCCAGATGGCCTTTTTCCTGATGTAGCGTGAGATTCAGGGCTTGCTTAATCCTACCGCTGTATGGAGTACTTGGATAACGTGATTTTTATGCAGTATCATGATGCCGACTTTAGTTCACCCACCTTTTAACCTTTTGCTTCCCTACTATAATAACATAACATAACCTGCACTTTTCTTTTCTTTTCTTTTTTAATAAAAAATAGTTTCTCTATCTTCTAAGGCAAAAAGCCCATGCAAAATGATTGTGCCTGCTTTATCTATGCCTCTCTTTAGTTCTTCAATTACAAGCTAGCAGTATTATGTTGGTCGTGGTGCGTCAATAGTTGGATGTTAGGTGGACGACTGGATCATGACACCTCAATCCTGCATTCCACCAAAAAAGAAGCAGCGTCGGTCGGTCAGGGGGCCTTGCCCATTCCTGAGCCTTATGCTGTCAATCATGAATGATTGCCGGCTCTGTGCTATTTTGGTAACATTGGGCAAGTTCTGTTCCAGTTTCAGGTTCCTACCCTCTGCCATCTGAAAATTAGCCGCAGAAACTGCAAATTTTGAGGATCTGTTTTTGGGGGAGTTTTGTCTGTTATAACCGACGCTCTGGATTGGAGCAGGGTTTGCGTGTAATGAACGACTGAGGCAAGCGCTGAAAATATCGGGGCGTTATTGCCACTAGCTACTAGCTATAACTTATAACGGTTTTTACGTCGTATCTGATTTGGTGGTTAATAATTATTATGATGGTGATCTTGCCTGTTGACTATTTCAAGTTTTGGCAAAATTTATTACTGCCAGAATTCGCTTGCCTCATGAGGTTTCAAGTCCCTTCTGTTTCACATGCTTCGCGAGGGATTCCAGCCATTCCTCTAGAACTGCACATAATTTTGTTTGCAAGATTGTAAATCTACCCAACCTCTTGTAGTTTGCGGAGGCATGTTTAATTTACGGTATGTAAATTAGCCGCAGAAACTGCAAATTTTGAGGATCTGTTTTTGGGGGAGTTTTGTCTGTTATAACCGACGCTCTGGATTGGAGCAGGGTTTGCGTGTAATGAACGACTGAGGCAAGCGCGGGAAAATATCAGGACGTTATTGCCACTAGCCACTAGCTATAGCTTATAACGGGTTTTTACGCCGTATCTGATTTGGTGGTTAATAATTATTATGATGGTGATCTTGCCTGTTGACTATTTCAAGTTTTGGCAAAATTTATTACTGCCGGAATTGGCTTGCCTCGTGAGGTTTCAAGTCCCTTCTGTTTCACATGCCTTGCGAGGGATTCCAGCCATTCCTCTAGAACTGCACATAATTTTGTTTGCAAGATTGTAAATCTACCCAACCTCTTGTAGTTTGCAGAGGCATGTTTAATTTACGGTATGTAAATGACCCCTATCTTGGCCTTCTAATTTCCTACTATGAAAAATCTGATTCCATTTAATGTCCAAATCCAATAGAATTGGTAGCCTTTACTTGGTGTATGTATGTACACATCACAAGACAAAGACATGGTGATAAGAAGTAATTTGAATGCCACTTACACTAGGAGTGCAGATAGCTACATTTCCTTACACATCCGCATATAAATTTCAGGGTTGAATCAGCATATGCCCTTTCATAGTTTTGACTCATGGCAATATCACATAAAAATTGAATCACATCTTTCCTTTTCTCTATCCTGTTTGTTAAAGCCTCAAAGGCAAAAACTGTTGAACTTATTAGTGCCATTGAACCTATTCGCAAATTAATTATTGTTGGACAGTGCATTTTATTTCTAGCATTTCAAATATTGTACTTTCAATACATGGGACATGTGATTAAAAAAAAGCATTGGATTAGTTACAAATATGCGTTACAAGACTAGAATTCTAGAAACTGTGTTTGTTTGTTTGTGCCAAGGTACACACAACTTACTGACTATTGAATGGCCAGGATACTTTTCAATGAAATAGACTACAGGCTCATAAAATCTCTTACATTGTTAATAATACCAATTTGATTGTTTGTTTAGTTATTTGTCTCACTATCTCTTACATAAGAACATTGATTTTTTTTGCAAGATGGATGTGTCCTGACATGTTATTATTACACTTGATCATTAACCAACTAAAATATGGAAGGTTTTTAGACTACCATATTTTTTAACCTAGTTAGTTGACCAATGGGAGACCAATTCAAAGTCACCCAAAAATTATCACAAATGTTGGTTTACCTAATCTAACATTGACTATATCATGAAGCCATCAGATAAGAAGCTTCCTATGGATTGCAGACTTGGTTTCCCTAGTGAGAAGCCAAAAGTTACCAATAGTGTATGTCATGCACACAAAGTTTTTTTCTCTTTAAGATCCAGAATTTCTGGCTTATACTAGCAGGTTACAAAACGCCATAGTTGCAAAACAACTAGATATGCCTTACTGGCCTTTTACCCAACCCTCAGAAGCTTCTTTTGATGAATGGTGGCAAGCTTATGCTGCCTTTAGTGGTGTTGTACAGCAAGGAAGACTTTCTCATCATCTTGGGTGCATGGATTTCATTGGAAGCATAGGAATGAATGCATGTTTAATGGAAGCTCTCGAGTTTATCAGCCTTGATTCTCTGGAGAGGAATCCCATCTTTGTTGCATGGCTGGTGTTTAAGGGGCTTCCATTTCTTACTCCTAGCTTGGGTGGTTAAGTTTCTAAGTCAGTTCGTTATTTTTCTTATTCAATGGCTTAACAGTGGGCTGTGTTGTTTGACTCTCTTCTTCTGTTAATGCAATGCCAAGCAGCTCTCCTGCTTGTTTGAGAAAAATGGTCACAAAACAGCTAACTCTGTTCAGCTAGAATCCCCAAGCATGACATAAAAGAGCACAAATCAGTTACTTGCTAAAAGGAACAACTAAGTTAACAGAAACAAGATTATGCTAGCTTTCACTACTTGCCATAAGGAAAACCAACTGGGAACCTAAGGTGCTTGGCTCCTACCGCACTCTAGAATTGCACTGCATCTTGAATTCTTGACCTGATAGTTGACACCTGCTTAAACTGATGGTAGTGAACCTGGTTGTCAGGCTTCTTCCAGAACATAACATTGAAACAAAACCTCAAAGCATGTGAACAGGTGGACGTGCAGCTATAATCATGCCAAGATGAATGCTCATCATGACAGTTCGTGTGAGCAAAAATCTTAACTTGATTGACTTAAGGAATGTTCCTTCTGTCCTTGGACTCAGATACAACAGCCCATGAGATAGAGCAGATACATTAGGCTTTCTCTGCATCAGATGCACTGTCACCAGGAACCAGAGAAATTGCAGTGTGCCGATGGTGTATTTGTGATCAAGCTACAGCCACATCGGGTGGTCCAGCAGCCACCTTTGGAGGGGAGTGGCTTTGTGCACATGTTTATTGTGCATGAAATTCTTGTGCGTGGCCATATAAGTGTTTCCCATTTCTATAGTTGCTATTGATGGTTTTGGTATAATTTGAATCATTAGGTATTGGCAGCATTATCTCTTACGGACCCGTTTGAATTGCACAAGAGTTCTGTTGTTCTATTTGTTGGAATGGCATGGATTTCGATACAGTAAAAGGTTGATTGGGCTAAAAATTGTTTATAATCTTGTTGCAAATACGTGCAGTTGCATTTTGCTGATTGGGCCCCTTTTTCTGAAACAACTCAGAGAAATAGTTCATTATAACTTATACTCCCTCGGGATGGTATTAGAAGTCGTTTAGGACAGCGACACGGTCTCCAAAACACAACTTTAACCTCTTATTATTATAAAAATATTTATGGAGATGTGATATATATATATATACTTTTATCAAAGTATTTTTTAAGACAAATCTACTCATATAATTTTACATTTATAAACTCAACAACTTAAAAGTTATTGATGATTTATATTCCCGATGTTTGACTCAAACCTTGTCCGAAACGACTTCTAATACCATCCCGAGGGAGTAAGCTAGTTATTTATGTCGAATGTATACCTGTTGGAGTGGTTTAAACCACCATCACATGCTTTAATATAGCATTTGGAATAGGATGTTAAATTCCAGTTAAATGTGAAAAAAACATGACCGTATACTTGAAGGGGGGAATTTGTTTCATGGCAGTCTTTTGCGGGATGAGGTATTCATACTTAGTATCGAGTCAGTAGTCATGCTATTTGTTCTAAATGGTCAAAATCATTAAATTGAACATAAGAACATGTTCTACTAAAGAAAGATTCTGTAGAACATGAGTTGCTTATTTGCTTGGATTGATTTATTCTTTACCAGGTGATTGTTTTTGTAATCTCCCAATTCTTGTTCATCCCTTTTGTGTGGAATGGGAGTTGTTCTTGTGAAGGGCTCTTCCGCCTTCTCTTTCTCCCCTTTTAAGATATATACAACGTCACACTTGTTTCTTGTTTTACATGCACAGCTAGTGTTTCACCTTTGTATAAGTTTAAGATTGTTTCGGTTCTTTCCTAATCCTAGGACAAAAAAACTAATACTTTGTTCAGATTGTGTTCAAGTATCACTATCAAACTGGCTGAATTGTCGTGTTTGTGAGTGTTTCAGGATTATCGTGGCCATGGTGATAGCTGTTGAGAGTGTGATCTCTTGGTCAGTCCTGTTCTCAGTGCCTGCTGATTATTTCATAGTTTAAAACCTACTGTTTGTTGATGCATATCTGTCCTGTTGTATCCACTCCAGGATGCCAATGTATTCAGAAATGAAGCTAGCTTTCTTTGTCTACCTGTGGTACCCCAAAACTAAGGTACATATTTGTTTCCTCAGACTTTATATTTTTTAGTGTATCATGCATTTGTTTGGTTTGAAGTTTGCTTTAACTTAGTTCATTTGCAGGGAAGTGATGTTGTATATGACACCTTTCTTCGCCCCATAGTTATGCAATATGAACCGAACATCGAGCAGAGATTGCTCCATCTTAGGGCGAAATCTGGGCAGCTTATTTCCTTCTACATGAAGAATTTTGCGGATAAAGGAACAGCCTTCTTCATGGATGTCCTCCGTTATGTTGTATCTGAGAAACCTGAAGGATCCAATGCAGAGGTAATGGCAATTTCTCCATCTTACCTACTCAGTGCACTGTGTTATATGTTTGCTCGTTGCTCACATGGCATGTTCCATTCTCGAACAAATTTCTGCATGCAGTTGACTTTCATTAGTCATCACTAATTTTTAGTCTGTTACTGTGCTATATTTCTAATTGGTTTTTTTTTTTCCTGAAAACCATCGATCATAAATGTGTCATAAAATATGAATTTATCTTTTCTTGGTAAAGTTCATGTCCAATACATCTGCAGTATGGTTACTATTAAGTTTAGTAGACATATGTCCATTATTAGTTTTTTACTGAGCAAATTTTGTACGATTAAGAAATACTGTTCCAGTGAATTTCATCTTGGCAAAGTGTCAGTCAGAAACTGCATTCCACTTGCAGTTACTATCTCTGCTGATCCTGATAAACTGATGCCCAGTTTCTGTACCTAGTCCATAGAAGTCTGCTTGATTTCTGTTTTTTATCAACGAAACATCACCAACGGGCTCCCACTCATTTGTGGCCAAGCTTTTTGTTTTGGAGACATACCATGACCTCCTTGTTTGGCATATCTGAAGAAACTTCTACTGGCATCAAACAAACTGTAGCTAACACTGAAAGCCCAGCCCCCAAGGCCCCAACCCTGCCAACTCACTCCCCGCTTTGTTTCCCTCTCACAGCCCCACTGTGACAAGCAGACAGCAGCATTATCCAATCCTCTCGTGCCCAGTGCCTGCCAACTGCCAGGTGCTTGCATGCACCCCTCTTACCGACCTCAAACTGAGGGCCATAGCTGCTGCTCGGCCGCCCATGCGGCCCCGGCCCCGGCCCCGGCCGCTGGCGTTATCGGCCTCTGGCTGCTCCCATTCAAATCCTGGCCCGCCGGGGCCTTGTTTAGATTGCTAAAATTTCTAACCTTTTCCCCACTTTCTCCATCACATCATATTAAATACATCAAAAGGCGTATGTTTGGAGTATTAAATGTAGGTAAAAAATAACTAATTACACAGTTTAGATGTACATTGCGAGGCGATTTTTTAAACCTAGTTACTTCATGGTAGGATGATATTTACCACTAACAAACGAAACGTCTTACGATTAATGCGATGTGACATTCGGTTACTTCATGGTAAAAATAACTAAGGCCTCGTTTAGATGTTAGGAATTTTTTAGCAAAAGTAACTTCGGAACTCTGTAGCACTCTCAGAAGCACTTTCGTTTGTTTGTGGTAAAATATTATCCTACCACGGGCAAATCCAGCTCAAAAGAATCGCCTGCCGTAATGTATATCTAAACTCTGTATAATTAGTTATTTTTTTTACCTACATTTTATACTTCAAACATATATCTTTTGGTGTATTTAATGTGATGTGATGGAGAGAAATAAAAAGTTAGAAACTTTAGCCAACTAAACGAGGCCTAATTACTACAACCGGCTCTGCTCTCCGGTAGCCGCAGCCCAAGCGGAGGACGTGGGCACTTTGTCTGCACAAGAGCCAAAGGGCCAGCACAATCTGACCCTTCGCTCAGCCCCTTCCACAAACCAATCCTGGCCTGGCCAGCTCTGACCTTCTTGTCTCATCCCTTTCAGGCTCATCTTTCAACGTTGCCTTCAACTTCCTTGCATCGTCCCAGATCAGATTTCTAATGCCTCTTTGAGGCATCATCACTTCATCAGGAACTATAGAAATCTGTACTCCTGTCATCTTGTAGCATGAAAAGTATTTTCACTTGCTTGAGGGGCTGAATAACCTGTTCACTACTAGTAGCAGTGTGATATCAGCAGACACAAGTGTCGACTGGTTGTTGCGTGGTCGGTACACGCCGACCTGTACAAGTACAACTACAAAGCTCAGCCAGTACAATACATTAAAAAGGCAACAGCATCGTATTCGTATCCACCAAACGGACATGTGCGTCCACGTGCACGAATCACGGTGCACTGATTGCAAGTCACTGCAGACGGTTTTTCTCGCAAGAGGCACTGACAACGGTTTCTTCCGTTTTGTTTTCTTTTTGTTCCCTGCGCAGCTAAAGAACAAGAAGTCCGGCTGGAGCCCCTTCGCGACCAAGCGCCGGCCACCATCGCCGCCGCCGGAGCCCTCTTCGACAGCAACCCGGACGCCGCTTTGCTGGCCGAGGCCCTGCGCGGCGCCATCGGCGCCAAGCCCCGGCGAGGGTCCAACGACAAGCATTACTAGAGTCTTGAGGGAATTAACAGATTCTTACAGCGACTTTAGGGGATGATTGTTTGTACATAGAATGAAATGAATGAACCAAATCAAAGAAAGGCAGAGAAAAAAAAGGATAGTACATAGCAAAAGCCAGCAATACATTCACAATTGTGAAGAACGTACACATGGATATGTATCAAGTATGGTTTAAGTGAATGTGATATGATAGAAAAATGGTTAGTTTTTTCCAGTCTGCTTCGTTTTCTTGTTTTCTCACTTAAATCATTGGTATCATCATATTCATTGCACCAATCATTAGTTCATGACGACTGAAAGATCAAAAGCTAACTACTACTACTAATATGCTGTTAGTGTGCAATTAATCATTTCTCTTCTTCTAGAATGATCTCAGCTTTCATTTCTGCCTAATCCTAGCAAATTATTTACACAAATTTCACCTCAAGCAAAGCCCATAAATTCTCGCAAAGTAAAAAAGAGAATCCTAAGAGAGAAAAAAAAAAAAAAAAAATCCCTAATCACACAAGAACCGGAAGAGCAAGGAGCAGAGAAACTGCAAGCAGGATCGGAAGCGCACGTTTGGTGTGTCCGGGCGACGACGAGTCATCAAGGCCGGAAGAGCGCCCCGATGAAGCTGAGGCAGCCGAGCAGCAGGCGGCAGAGCGGGCTGCGCCAGCGCCGGCCGCGGCGGCCGGCGGGGTCCTCCCTCGCGGACGGCGTCATCTGGAGGTACGCGTACGCCGCGTGCTTCACCAGAGGGTGCCGGATCATGTGCATGTCCCCGCAGCTGCCGCACCCGCCGCCGCCGATCCCGGAGCAGGCCCCTGGCGAGCCGCCCGCTCCCGCGGCGTACTCCGGCGACGACAGGATGTCCCTGAGGCTGGTGCACCCGTGGCCCCCGCCTCCACCGCTGCTGTTGTTGCTGTCGTCGCCGTCGTCGCTGCCGGCGCCGCCGCCGTTGGGTATCTCGATCACGGGAGGCGGCGCCCACCGCGGCTCCTTCTTGGGCGTGCGCCAGTGCCGAAGCTCGAAGTCACCGGCGGCTGAGCCGTTTCCCAGCGGCGAGCGCGGCCGACGGCGCTGCTGCGCGACGTTGGCGACGGTGACGGCGAAAGCTTCGTCTGCGGCTCCGGCACGACGGCGGCTGGCGCCGGCGGCATAGCAGAACCGATGATGGGGAGGGATCGAATCAAACAAGCGGCTACGGTGCCTCGAGTCGAGCGGCCGGCCGGAGACGTGCGTCGACGACGAGGACTCGCTGGTGGAACGGTGGGGTGCAGCAGAGCAGAGGAGGGAGGGAGTGGAAGGACGACGACTGGAGGAGCCGAGCCGAGCCGCGAGGAGGGAGGGAGGAAGAGAAAAAATTCTCTCGATTCTTTTTTGCACGGGTGGGGTATATAGCTGCCCTGAGAAAACACCGCGAAATGGCACGTGATGGGCTCATGGGCCCACGCGTCATGGACTGCGGAGCTGGGTGGAAGCATGGAGTCGCGTGTGGATTTCGGGAGTGGGATGAGGACATGAATGGAATTTTGGAGGCCTGTGCTAGTGAACCAGAAACGGCTGCGGCAGCAGCAGCAGCGGGCCTCGAGGCGAGCGGCTCGGGGTGGCGGAGTGGGGCCCGCGGGAATTATTGGATCCACGTCAGCACGCGCCTGACTGCGTCCCGTTCCTCCTCCCATTGTTTTCGAGAGTCGGATCTTGATTTCGTCACGGTCAAGTAGTTATGCACAGTTACAAATCCTAGCCCTGTTTGTTTTTTCGGTTGCCAAAATAGTCTTACTGTGATGTGATTACATGGTACACTATGCCTTCACTTCTCAAAAGACTTCTCCGTCTAAAAATATGCTCCCTTCCCGTCTAAATAATATACTCCCTCTCTGCCTCTGAAAGATCTTCGTTTTAAAAACAGGACACAGGTATCATGGCCATAGGAACAGGACCCTAGTACACAAGTATCAACTGCATCCACAAAAACAAGTCTAGAGATCAGAGATCATTATGGATCTAACAAAAACAAGTCTAGAGATCGAGAGATCATTATGGATCTAGTCTCTGAGAAAGATGTTTGGAACAGTGCCATAGACTTGAAGAAGTTATATGCAATTAGAAATGATTATTTAGTGACCAAAGTAAAAAATGACAAAAATGTGGGTTTGCTTCCTCCATTGGTGGGATGGGGTGCGGTTGAAGGCATCCATGTCCGCTTCCTACTTCGTTGGCACAATACGTTCATGCTTGTTAATCCCCTTGTCAAAGCGCATCACCATCTCTTTTGGTGACCGGTTGCACCAACCACACAAGGCTATCGTATGAAGTCCTATGCTAGTCGCGTCGGACATCCGAGTACCTGCGAGATAGGTCAACTCCATAGGTTTAGGCGGTGGAAGCACATGAATAATACATTCGGATGGATTTAGGTCGATAACATCTAAGGGTCGGGGGTATATAGGCTGCGGGAGGGTGTAACACCCCCTGGTGTTAACCAACTAAAATCTTGCCATGTCATCATGTTTATCATAAAGCATGCATAATTAGAAAATTTGAAATGCATTGAAATTAAAATGAGTTTATATTTTTAGAGAAATGTTTGTGCTTAAGAAGGTTTAGAGTGATTTAATTTTAAATTTATGTATTTGATCTTAAGTGTGATGTTGGATGAGGGTTGGATAGTATAGGTTGGGAATCTGAAGTTTGAATCAAATTCAAGTTTGAATTGAACTCCAAAAACCTAATTTCCATTCTTTCTTTTACCCCTTTTCTTTTATTCAAATTTTATAAAAAGAATTTGGGTATGGTTATTAAAAAGCAAATTTGTAGAGTTTTTAAAGTTGAACAAAGTTGGTATTTTGAGTTTTCAAAGTTTAGTTCAAAATTTAGAGTAATTTTGAAAATACCAAAATTAGGGTTTTGTCCCCTTTTGATTTAAAAATTATATTTCAAAATCTAAGCAAAATTTGCAAAAACTTCCAAAAAGCTAGTTTGTAGATCTTGTTGAGATGAACAAAAGTCATGTACAAAGTTTTTCAAGTTGTTACATGATTTTAAAAGTAATTTTGAATTCAAATTTCAAAATTTTGAACTGCAAAAAAAAGTCATATTTAGAGGCCGAATTTGAAAATCTTCCAATTATGAAAATTGTAGATCTTGAAAAATTAGGCTAAGTCACTTTTTGAATTTTTTTTCGAGTTCAGTTCAAATTTGAGGAGAATTTGGCAAATTTCGGAAAAAAGCTAGGTTTAGGATCTACGAGCGAAACGGGGTTTCTCCTGTTTTTCCCCATGCCGGGCTGCGGCGGCGGCCGCGTGGCTATTCTCCCCTCGTTCCGCGAGCGCTGCGTCGGGGGGTAGCTGGCCGAGGGCGTGGCGTCTCCCTCCACCTGTCCCTCCATTCCTTGCTCTATAAAATCGCGGCCGACCGCCGCTTTTTCCCTTTCTTCCTCCTCCCGACCCACCGCCCGGTCCACCTTGTTCCGCCAAGTCACACCACCGCCACCGCGCTGCCATTCCTCAAATTGGTCGCGCCATCATCTCCGCCGCTTCTTTGCGCTTCACTTGAGCCACCTCGCAGCTCCTCGCGCGCCATGCGTGCCGCCGCGTGGTACTCTCTTTTTCTCCGCAGCCCGGCCGGCCGCCAGCGCATCACCTCACCGTCGCCGAGTCGTCTCGGTGAGCCTTGCTGCTAAAACCATCTTGCTCCCTAGCATCGCTCACGTCGCCCTCGATGCCCATGCTCTCGTTAGTTTTTGGACGGAGGAAGTCCCGCAGCCGGAGCGTCATCGTTACCGCGGAGCACCGCCGCCCGCTGCCGCCACCGTCGCCGACCACCCTCGGCCCTCGTCTCGGGTCAAACCATCGATGCGCATCGTCGTCGGGGGTGAGCTTGTGGTCATGCTCGTGTCGCATCGTTTTCCATTCTTCGCACCGTAGTCGCCGGAGCAGCCGGGGCCGACGAAGCGAGCTCAGCGTTGCCGCTCCTCCGCTAGCGTAGCCGCGTCCCGCGTAGAGGGTCGTTTAGGCTCAATTAGCGAGGGCTCGGGTTCGCCCTGATGGTGCCGGAGTCGCCGGTGTCCTCGCCGTCGACGGGGAAAGCCCCGTTGGCGGCCGCCGTCGTCGGCCAGCCCGCCATGGCCGTCGGTATGGTTGCCGCCGTGCCCTAGGTCTCGGTTTACGGGTGCCATGAGGTCCGCGAGGTCGAGGGGATCACGTAAGAGCCAAGCCGCGTCGCCGGACCTCACCACCCATGAAGCTCTCGCCGGTCAACCGCCGCCTGCGCGCCAGCGGTCGTTCGGTTTGAATTTGTTTGGGCCGCCCGTTCTTTGCTGGCCGAGCCGGGCCGCCTGATGCCGCCATGGGCGCTTGTTGGGCTAGATTTGGCCCGAGGGTCTGTTTTGTTTTAAAATTTGATTTATCTATTTTCTTTTCTTATGAATAGTCTTTGGTTCTTTCAAAATTCATAGAAATTTGAAAATACCTCCTTAAATTCTGAAAATTTTTGTAGAAGCTTCTTATGAGTATATGAATCCATGAAAATTTAAAACTTTGATTTTGAGTAGTTTTTGCATGATTTAAAAAATACAAATTTTAATTGAAAAATGCATCTTTCCTTGATTTTTAATAATTATTTTATTTATCCAAAAATCATGAAAATTATTTTGGTACTATTTTATGACATGACCTACCTGTACAAAAATTTTGAGCTTGTTTAAAGAAAAGTTAAAATATTTATTATTTCATGCCCTATCATTTTATGTGATTCATAAATTGTTAGTGTCAAATAAATTAGGTTTTTGGGTGACTTCAAGGGTTGTTTTGTGAATCTTGGTTTGTGTCATAATAAGATGGTCCTTGAGAACTCCTTAGGCAATGGTGATGATATCTTTAAAGTAGTTCAACAAGTTGGTTTTGTTGGGTTGCAACTTTATCGTGAAATAGAGTTATATTCCCTCGTGTTTATCATTTCATGCACACCGCAAGCATCATATTTAAATATATGGCATCATGTTGAGGCATACATTATTTAGGTGTAGTGAACGAGATCGAAGGTATCAAGTCTGAGCCAGTCACCGAGGAGGTTCCATATCCGGTTGAAGAGGGTTCGGATTTCTCACGGGTTTTACGAAGAACTAGCTTATTCCGTCAACGAAGGCAAGCCCCGGTTCATTAAACCCTTTCCTTGATATTTTAAAAGCTTATATCACTTTTCGTTTACGCTTTATTGCATTAAGTAATTAGGAGTTGAATAATAACCTAATTGCTGCATTACCATCCTTGTTTATTGCAATACCATCCTTGTTAACCCCTTTTATTTCAAAAATGCTTAAGTAATGCTTAGCCCCGCTTAATTAGTTAAGCTTTTTCATCAAAATGATTTAATTGAGAAGATGGTACTGTTTTTCGGAAAAAGAAAGAGATGTAGTGATGAATTTGAGATCGGACGGGGCGTAGGTTGAAAGCGGCGGGATACCTAGGCGTGCTTGTCCCGTGTTGATCGTTTAAGGACCGTCCGTTGTTTGGATTGTTAAGTTCGGGACTTTTGAACGCCAAATGCGCTGAGGCCTTACGCAAAGGCACGCGTCGATTGGCGATCACCCCAGATCGGTCGACCCTAACTAGCCACATACTTGATAAGCCGGATCTCGGTGGAGCCAAATCGGGAATGGCAACCACGCGACGGGAGTGGAGAGATGGCGGGGTAAGCGTGTACCCACCCTCTTTGGTCAAACCGTCATTAGGGGCCGGGGTAGGGAGGTGGAGTACTGTGGTCTCGGGTGGCGCAGCCTCGTTCCGTTTTGGACAAATCTGAGAAAAAGGTTGATATATGCAAGTTTGGGTACTACATATGTCGTGTGGTTAGGGATCCCCAAATGGGTATAATCGGTTCATGAATCGCCGTTGCTTCACGGGTTATGGAGACCCGTTCTTACGCCCTTTCATCGTAGTAAATGATGGATTATGTTTTTGAGGAAAGAGAGTTGGAATAATAATTTTATGTTAGCTCTAGAATAGGATAACCTAGAGTATAAGAGTTACTAATCGGAATTAAAAATATTGAAAGTAAGGATTCACTTATAGTAAGCTTTTCGCAAAAGAATTCACGATTCTTGCTAAAGCCTTACCTTGACTCCTAAGACCAGGCATTCACGAGTCTTCTCCTATTTTCTTTAGTCGGGTAAGTCTTGTTGAGTACTCCCGCATCTTTCGGGGTTCTTTGACCCTTGTTGCGGGAGCGAGTCATGAGCAGGCTTGTTTTGGTCCTCGTTGCATGACGGTATACCGGGGAAGAAGAAGACGCGAGTAGAGTTGAACCCTCGGGCAAGGGTTGTCGGTGTATTATTTGTGTAATGTTACTCCAATAATATCAGGCTTGTAATAATGATACTTAAGTTTGTGTATTTGAACAAATGGTTTGTAAACTTATGGTTATGTAATCCTTCCGCCGTACTACGATGTATTTTGAATAAAGCGTTGTAATACTTTGGAGTGACTTGTTAATGAGATCCTGTTAGGAAGAATAATAGTACTTTCTAGATTATTGGGAACTTCGTGCATAATGATCGAGGTCTTAATGACAATGATAAGTGCATGTGGGCCCCGTAATTTAGGAGGTTACATTCTGAGGGGAGGCAAACAATTGTTTCTATCAAGGAAGAGGAGAACAAGAGGAAAATAAATTGAATGCTACGAGGAAGAGGATGTGTAGCCATTTCATGGATCTAGGAGCTACATCCATATTGGTTCATATGGAGTTGGTTGAGTAGAGAGTGTTAGAGAAAAATGAGAGTGAGGCTGATTTTTTTATATCTAGTGATGTTGGGAGCTATCCCAAGTACCCCCTTATTAGTTATTTGATATTGTACATTTAATTTGAGAAAAATACATCAATGGATTTGAATTTCATCTCTCTCTCTCTCACTCTCTCAATAATATGTCATTGGATATTGTATTGGTAGATAAACTAGAATTCCATTGGTAATCTTCGATGACGATTTCTTTGTGACGATTTGAAATTTCATCATACAACCGCAGTTTTTCGAACAAATTTTGTAACCGTCACGGATCATGAATGACGGAGCCAAGCCACTAAAAATAATGACGAAAAGCAACAAAGCGTCACAAAACGGTAAACCCGTTTTGTCACGGATAATCATTCTCGCCTCTAACCGTGGGGAATCAAAGATGAATTCAAAGTATAACTTTAAAGACCTTTTGTTAAACCATAATATATATCCCGTGGTAAAAAATAGTCTGAGTAACGTTTTAATCTAGCGGGTTTTGAATAGCAATTCATATTTAGTGGCTGATGTGTTTGCTAAGGATTGTTATTAGATTGTGGTAGCGTAATCTTTATTAACCCCCTGGTATAGTATGAGATTATAACAACTACCATTATGTAACAAAATGAAGCCTTGTAGTTTCAAATAGAGTAACCCTTTTGAAATTAATCTCACATAGTAGGATGTAGATGTTCCATTATATATACTCTCTCCATTCAAAACTACAAGGCTCTATTTTATTTCATGACGACGAGTCGTTGGCCAAAGACTTGACCTCATAAAACCAAATTGGAGGGAATATAAACTTACTAGTCAATTTTACAGTCCGACTTGTCTCTCGAAAGTTATCGAGGCACACAAGGTTATCTTAACATAATAATTGAGTGGTACTAATATGGAACGCCTCACTGGTCAAGTAGCCATTCCTTCTTTTTTGAAGTTGTTGATGTTTTGAGGATATAGACAACTTCGCGTTCTCTTCGTCCTTTTCATTTGACGTGACCATTAGTGACATATTTTAAAACTACATGCATGCACTATGAATAAACACACACGGTGTTGCGTTTGTCTTTATAAAAACGCTGCCAACAAAGTACAGAATCATACGAAAACGTAGCGGGCACAGTTACTTGTCCAAGTCTACAAAGTCAGCACTAATCAAATACGTATAAAAAAAGGACATCGAGATCACCGAAAACAATATATAACAGCGTGCATGGTCATGTGTTCTCGAGTACGAAATCTCCACAGCAAGCTAAGAAGAGAAAATAGCCTTATACTGTATATATATCATATAGATATGCATACACCAAAGACATCCCCATCACAAGTTTGGGGCCACTACAAAGAACATTTCAAAACAAGCCACTCCTAGATGAGAATTGGCAATCGCCTACCCTTCTTGATGAATCGAATGGCCAGGATGAGAGGCCACCTAATGAACCCCAAGCCATGCAACGTGGCGATGCTGGACAGGTGTGGCCCTAATTTCGCCGCATTTTTGGCTCATTTTTTTCTCTCGTCGCGTACGTACACACCTATACCTTTCTCGTCCCAGTAGTTGCCTCCCGTGGGCCCGGGCGCCGTGGGGTGGGGCCCGCGTAGGGATCAATCCGAGTCAGTAATCCGCATCGGAATCTTGGTCCACGTCATCGGAGTGTTTTGTGCTCTAGTCAGCATAGCACACCGGGATATATTCTGAGAATCGATGAAGGAGGATCAGGAATTTTGTATGGTAGTATATCTATCAGGAATTCAGGATGAGCTTTCGCAAAGTGGTGGTGCACTATGCAGAAAATTCTTGTCTTCTTTCGGGGCAAATAACATACAAGCACAGCACGCCACGTGAACAGTAGGACAGCAGGACAAATTCCACCGGTTTCAAATCATAGGCCATTTTTTTTTCCATAAAGCAAACATACCTAATTTTGATTAAATTTATCAAATTGTATTAATATACTCCATCCATTCCAAATTATAAGTCGTTTGACTTTTTTGACAACAAGTTTGACCACTCATCTTATTTAAAAATTTGTGCAAAATATCATTTTTTTTTGTCGTGGCTTTCTTTATTAATAAAAGTTTTTAAAGAATAACTTGAATTTGACTATATTTGCGCAAATTTTTTGAATAAGATGAATGGTCAAACTTGGAGCCAAAAAAAGTCAAACGACTTATAATTTATGATGGAGGGAGTATATAATATCAAATAGGGAACTGAGCTGAATTTGTTGTTTATTACGATGGAACCTATTCTTCATCAATTTCATGTCCTTAATGTTAGAGGATGAGCATGTGCCCGTTGATAAACGATGATGACTTGACTTCGTGGATCTTGAGATCTGCTATGTTCGCTTGAACATATCGATCCGACTTATCGGTTATGGTACTCACAACAAAACAACATAAATCAACTTATCAGGTTGTATAAACCATCAACGGAACAACCTTTTAGTTTTTCAAAGGTGTTCATAGGTGTAGGGTGAGTAGGCACTTGCTTATCGATATCGAGGTGACAAAGCTCGAAGCATCATTTGTGACTGGTCGGTGCCTTCATCAATCTTGAAATCTATTGGTTCCATCCATTATTTTAATGGTGCTTATAGGGGAATGTTGAGTAGGCACGTGCCTATTGATAACGAGACAATGAGACACCTATGATGATTTCATCGATCTTGAAAGCTGGTGGATTATAGCCTCAGTCTTTTAAAGATTCTCACAAGGGTAAGATGATTGTGCGTGCATGCATAGACAAATATATTTTATGGTGTAGGTAATGAATCTCGTTTTGATTTTATAGATAACCTTTCTCAAAGTTATTTTTTTTTTAGATTACATAGTACAACGCAGACGCCAACACGCACGCGCACACTCACCCCTATGAACACACGTCACACAAACCCTACCCCTATGAGAGCACCTTCGCGGGATCGAGCCGGCAAATCTTGAAGTTCGAAGTCACCACCGGTACCTCGCTATCGACGGGGGCGTCGCCTACCACTTAATGCATAAGCGTCGGAAAATCCTCGAAATAAATCCGATAGGACAAATCTATTAATGGTTTATATTTTAAACAGAGGCAACACTATGGTTCATCTATTCGTCGTGTTCGGCTGATGGTTTCTACGGCTTACGCCTAGTTTTGAAGGCCCTTTAGATATTTGGGCTCATTCACAGTTTATGGTACTATTCATCGAGTCCCTTGTCTCTCTTCTCTGAATGAACTAGAATCGTGAGAAGCCAGTTTTTCTTTGGCTCCTTAATCTCTAATCTTTGGCTGCTGTAGCATCAAGCCGAAGTTGATCGGAACCTGGCCAAAAACAGATCTTTAATTGAACTTAAATATACAAATATAAATTAAAATGTTGACACGGTCCCTTATGTTACATTTGACTAGGCTTGAGTGTATATGGGAGGGGACTGGAGAGGGGACCGGGCGATAGCCAGGTGGTTGGTTTACCCGGTGTGGAAGCGTTATAGTTACTAGAGTAGTTTTGTCTGCATAGAATGTGGCAAAATACAAACAGATAGGACGCAATCCTCTGTACATAACTTACATAACTGTACGTAACGTTAAATAAAAGAGTCGAGTCCGGGGCCATGGTACTGAACGGAGGCAGACAGGCAATCCTAGAAAAGTGCTGCCAATTCGTCAGGTTTCAATTAATCGAGGTACGTGCCAATTTTAAACTTCTAAAATAGTACAAGATTTTGATACCCTAGCCAACATAACGTTTCCAGTCAAAGCCAACATAACGTTATGATTGAAAACCAACATGTCAAAAAAGAGTGAAATTTTTAAAACAGCTACAAGAAATTTCTAAACGAAATTTGATCCTCCAAATAGCTACGCCAACATAACAAAAAAAAGCTGAAACATTGTTCTGAACATAATTCCCTGTTGCGTTTTTGCAACGCCTGAGACCTGGTGTCTTAGGTCTCCTTCACTGCTGCTGATGCAGCCTTCACTGTTGCCTGCTCCTTAGCTGCTGCAGCCTCCTTCTCTTTAGCTGCCTCCTCCAGTAGCTGCTGCACGGCGCCGCCTATCTCATTGCGTAGGTCTTGCCTAATGTCATCTCTGAGGTCACTGAACTTTTCGTCGAAATCTTCCAATTTCAATGAACTTTCAAGACCAAAGAGATCCTTTCCAATGAAGTAAGTGGAGTATGCCACTGCCCAGGCAACAAATATTGTGCGGGCTCTTTTCAGGAACCTAATATTGAATGTATTAGACAACAGCAGATAACTAGACTGTTTGCAACAAGTAAACTTAACATCAGGAGACGTACTCTTCCTTGAATGAGTCGTAGGCAAATTTGAAGAGCACCTTCATTGCAACAGCAGCCTTCTCATATAGTAATGCCACTAGTTCTTCCTGGTTCCTTGTAGCTAAAAACTGATACATTTGCTGATACTGCTCATACTGAGATAAAAGCAAAATTTAGACATGGTCGTCTATCAATACTTTGCCTAAATGTTGGTAAACAGTGAGGTTCAAACCTTATATTTAGTAGCAGCCAACGGAATTTTCACTAAAGCATGTGCAAAGATCTGGGATTTTATAACTGCCCAAGGCATGAGCAAACGGTCCTTGGGCGCACAAGCCATGCCTGCCTGTGTAAATTAACAAATTTCAACTATGAATAACAACTGCAAAATAGATAGCTTGTCTCCTATTGTTCTGTGCAAACCAACAAATTTCTATTGCATGTTTAAATTGCTATGTCCTGTGCAAATTAACAAATTTCAATTGTTCTGTGCAAATTTCTATTGTTCAACAAATTTCAATTGTCCTAGTTATTTCAACAAATTTCTATTGTTCAGTGCAAACCAACAAATAGACATGTTTAAATTGCTATGTCCTGTACAAATTAACAATGGCAGTACTGCAAATTACACAGAGATGTAAGAATCGTAACTTGTCTCCTATTGCAGCACCAATGGCAGTACTTGATCTATCATGCACTACCTAATGTGTCCTCTTAACCCAGTGTAAAAACATGAGCAAAGCAGTAGAAACTCTCATTTCTAAGGGTGAGGCTAGCTAGGGGCCAAAAGAATCACCTATCCATGTTGGGATTGGTGATCTTGGGAGACTAAGAACACAAATGGCATGGAATATACCTGGGAGCTGAAAAGGCCTTCTTCATCAACGAAGTGCTCCCTGCCACACAAACCTGCAAATAATTGATTAGTAAATAAAAAAGAAACATTTGACTTAAAATAACTAGGAAGGGAGGGAACCTTGTGCCTCTCCTCCGAGCTCATAGTTAACTTCACGTCCCCTGGAAAAAGCTTCCTGTTGTAGAGCCCTGCAAAAAAACTGAATTAAAACATAACGTAACAGTTTTATTTGATCTTGAGAACCTGAAGGGTGATTGAGCTACCGCCAAAGAACAGATTACTCTCTAAACAAAGGCGAAGTGATAGCATGTACCAATTCTTACAGGGCAACCTAATAAAAATGTAACACTATTCGCTCTAAGGCATCAAAAATCAGTGAATGGATATTGTCATGTAGAGACATCCTCCACTTCTGATTCCAAACCTCAGTTCACAAACCAGGAGCAAAAGTAATCATTTCATCTACTGTACAACGCTGTTTTATTTGATCTTGAGAACCTGAAGGGTGATGAGCTACCGCCAAAGAACAGATTACTCTCTAAATAAAGGCAAAGTGATAGCATGTACCAATCCTTACAGGGCAACCTAATAAAAATGTAACACTATTCGCTCTAAGGCATCAAAAATCAGTGAATAGATATTGTCATGCAGAGACATCCTCCACTTCTGATTCCAAACCTCAGTTCACAAACCAGGAGCAAAAGTAATCATTTTAATCTACATAATGCAGACGAACAATACCGCGCAAGGAACAATGATAAGCGGCGATTACTCTACCATCGACCACCGAGGGAAACCAAAACCAGAAACAAAAGCATAGCATAATGAACAGATCGAACCTGTAGCCGCAGCTACTCCTAGCGCAGCCAGCGGCAGGAGCCGCCAGCCGGAGGTTGCATTGGTAGGAGAAGCGGCTGGGAGTCGATGCCGGGGTTTAGCGCCGGGGACCTGGACGAGGGCAGAGCCGGGGTGGACGGGGGATCTCATGCTGAGATCGGAGGTGGGTGCAACCGAGATCTGAAACAGAGAAGGCAGGGCGGACAGGGGGCTCCTAAGGGTGGAAGAGGGGCTCCTGGCGCCGCCGCGCGCGATCGAAACGAGCTCGGAGAGCTCAGAAAGGCGGAGGCCTAGGCGCTGCATCTCGTTCCAGCGGCGGATGGGAGCGGCGGCGGCTAGGGTTTCAGCAGGGGATGGGAGCGGCGCTTTCAAGCAGCGGCTGGGTGTGCGCAATGTAGGACGACGACACTCTTCCAATGAGAAAAAGGTTAACGTCAGTACTTTTGGCCTCTGATCTGTTCTCCTTTTGATCTCGGCGCCGCGATGCGCCTTTTTCTTTTCTGTATGACGTTTGGGCCCCACAATCGAATCGCATGCGGAGGCCGGAGGTGGAATTGCATGCGGAGGTGAAGTCGCCCTTTCTCACTCGCACACCTCGCCCGGATGCCAGTGAGTGTTAGATTGAGTTATTTTTTTTTGTCCAAATATAATCTAAAAATATCCAAACTTATGAGTTAGATTGGGTTATTTTGGCTCTTAACTCACCAAAAAGAAGTAACCACTTAAGGGGTGCTATTTGGGTTACTTTGGTGGAGCCCACCAACCCAACAATGCCACCCGATCCGGTCGGTCCCTCCCCTCCCCGTGCGCAGCGAGTCCACGCTGTCTCCGTGCGATTCGGCCGCACCGCCGCTCTAGCAGCCCGCCCATCCGCGCCCGGCCATCCCCGCGGCGCCGCCCGCACCCGCCCTAGTAGCGTCGCTCGCCGGTCCGTCCCGCGCCACCGCCCCCTAGATTAGGGTTCGCCGCGTAACAGCGCCGCCTCCCATCCAAATCCAGCTCGCCATCGACCTCCCCACCCGCCATGGATGGATCCGGCCGACCTCAACTCTCAAGCATCGGCAATGGAGGGGGTTTCCGGATCTTGTGATGTATGGAGCATACCTCGAGGGTGACGTCGCCGAAGCTCCTTCCGTGCCATGGCGGGGGGCTCAGGGCTCCCTCCCTTTCGTCCACCGCGTGCCGGAGCCGGAGAGGATAGGGCAACTCCGGCTGCCGATTTGTTTTGTTATTTATGAGTGAGAAAAGACCACACAAGAGGTGGTCACACTAGATCCTATTGAAATGGTGGTGGCAATGAGACAAATGATTGGAAAAGTGCTTCCTAACCCCGTCATCCAAACCGTTCATAGGTTAGAGTTAGTTGAGGGTTAAAGTTAGAGAACCAAGTTAGAGGATCCAAAACACGCCGTGTCCATGCACACCGGACCCGACTCCCAAGCACCGCGACGCCGCCCTCACCTATTGCCACCATGCAATAAAATATAAATATAAAATATAAATATTCATTTTAGATTGTGTATGACAACATCAATTATGAACTGTTAGTGCAGGGTTGTTGGATAGTGGAGTACCTTTCATACTTGTTTTATTCACTTATATCAGTTTCTGCTATCTGCCCCAAATTTAGTTGTTGTGCTGAGGGTAAGGTGCCTATCTGCTCTCATGTTCTTCAAACCTGAGTGTACTTTTTTTGTTAGGGAGATGCTATTAATGCAATTTAGGCCTGAGGGATGCCATGTTTGATACAAAATGATGAAACGGTAAGTTCCTTTCTATTCAAAAAGAAATCATTTTGCTTATGTCGACAATTATATGTTACTACAATTAGTTTATATTCTACTAGGACGGAATATAAATTTTTTTCGTTGCATATAATTTAACCTCTACAAGGTGGCTAGAGTTCCTGGCCACTGGGGTAGTCCACGGTAGTAAAAAAAAAAAAAAAATGCACCTTCTGTACCTAAACTATTCAAGTGGGTACCGGGTACTCCAACTTAAAAAAACGTAACCGTCGGTACTCAAACTATTCAAAGTGGTACTAGATAGGTACTCCAACTTAAAAACGTAATGCTTAGGTACTCAAACTATTCTAGGGTACGGATAGGTACTCCAACTTATAAATATAATATCCGTGTACTCAATTTCTTTTTCTCATTCATTTTTCCTTTCTTTTCTTTTACTTTTATTTAATTTAAACATAACTAAGTTGTTATTTACTTTGCTGCTAACCTGCACACACATGCATGTTCTATTAAATTTCATAGTATTCATAGGAGATATTCATAGTATAAAATTCTCGTAAATATTCATAGCTTAAAGTTCTCGTAAATATTTATAGTATAAAACTATCGTGCTAATTATTTGTGTGCTGATTATAGTAACAAAATCATTTTTGTAAATCATAGTTGCAGCGTGCTAACTACAGTAGGTAGAATGCGTGCTAGTTTTAGTAGACAAAATGCATGCAATGCACCGTGTGAAGGCTAAAATCAGCTTCAATACAATTTTTTTTTTATATGGCGTGCACCTCAAAATATTATAATTATGGTAACTACTTGACGTCAAAATATGATAATTCTTTATTCTAATTGTCTCGATCAATTCTAGTAACTTTGCTTGCATGCCACAAGTAAATGAACGTAAATAGTTTGAGTACCCGATTGTTACGTTTCGAGTTGAGTACCTATCTCGATACCCAGAATAGTTTGAGTACCTGATCAAGCACGTTTTAAAGTTGAAGTACCTATCTCGATACCCACATAATAGTTTAGCTACCCAGGGTGCATTTTACTCTAAAAAAATTTTCAATCGTTTGATCCTAGCTTTGACGGTAAGATTTTGTTCTTCCCTCTTGTTTTGGCCCAAAAATATACCGTCCCTCGGGCCCTCAAAAAAAAAAAAAAAACTGAACCTTCCCGTTCAACCTTCTCTCGTCTCCCCCGACCCGCGTCTCTTCGTCTCTCCCCGACGCGGGCGACACCGGGCGACGGCTGCTTGCACGGCGAAGGCGGGCGGCGGCGGCCCTCCTCCCCTCCTCCCCCTGCGGTGCCCTCCTCTTCCCCTCTCTCTCCCCCGTGCCTTCCTCCTCCTCTCCTCTGTCTCTCTCCGCTCACTCCCTCTCCGTCGCGCCATGGGGACGACAATTTGCCGTCTGACGGCCGAGCGGGCAACGGCGATCGTGGCTACCCTCTCCCCCCTCCACCACACCGTCGGCGGGCCGGCCGGCGTGGCAACCCGACACCGCCGCTCCCTCTCCTCCGTGTCTTTGTGCATTACTCTGAAACCTAGGTGCGTCTTAGCTTGCCCTTGAGTTGCGTCCTTTTTTACATAAACGAAGGGCACCGATATGCTATGTCTAATCTATTCTTCCATGGTTTCATCCATTTGCTTCTTAGTTCCTTTTACTTCATTTTGTGCGTAGACAATGGGATTGCGGTCATTGTTGATGAATTTCACGAACACCACTACCGTCCCAAGAGTCCACCAAGCGGCAAGATGGTGAGTCTTATCAAGGTTAGTCAACATATCGATTCCTTGTTGTGGAGCCACATTTGGAGACCTTATTATATTACTCAATGTAGGCGAAACCGAGGTGCTCTTTATTTTCATCACCATGCCGAATAATATATTTGAGAAAGATAAAATGGCCACAAAATTACAGGTTTGCCTTCTTATGTCAAATTTCCGTTGCTTGCCACACCTCGAAATTGCTCATGAATTACCTATTTATTAGGTATTTTGATTCTCGACTATTGTTTCTATGTTTGTCATGCAAGAGGCAATAAAATTTATAGAGTTGAATCCTGCCTTCTAAATACCATGTTCCACGTAATTGTTTGCCTTAGGATTTAGTCTCGTGCACTAACACAATTTTAATTTTATGTTTTTAGCTTAATATTGGATAACAGTTTTTATATGCATGACGGTTTATAGACTTCACAATAACATGGCTGCTTCTTTCCTTCCGTACCTTGTGTAATTGGGTCCTTGATTTGGTTGTGCGCATGAGATATTTTTTTAGTCAACTACCAATGGGTTCTTTGCCTCTTGTGTGGACCAACGCAATTTGCCTATTCTCAGAGAACCCGATTCGATTTTGATCCAATAGTGACTTAAGTTGTACTGGTTGGTTTGTTATTGTTCATGCGGTTCGAGTTTGTTCTAACTGCATCGTTGTCTAGAGGCTTTAGTAGTATGGCGTAGATGCATCCCACACTAACTAATTAATTTACGATTTCCAATTATCACAACAAGTATTATATAGGTCAACTATTGTTCCTTGGGATAGCCATCCTCTTAGCCGTAAATTATGTCATGCTTTCCAAGTTGCATGAGTGGTTAACACTCAAAATGAGTAGTGTCTCACCGAAACTCGAAATGCGAGACTTTGAAAAGTCCGAACTCGAGCTATTCTATTCCTAGTCGTGAGAGATTTAGATTAAAATTTTTTATTTTTTAATGCCTCCATGAACTAGGTTTTGATTTATGCCTTTGTGTGTGTGTGTGGGTCTAATAGAAATGATAATAAGATTCGACGTTGCTATTTTCTTGATAGGATATGTTGTCCTTTGCTTTTGGCAAAAGGAACCACATTCTTTGTTGGCCTCTCTCTTTTCCTTCTTCCTTAAAAACATTTCTATACCAAAATTCTTGGTGCTTGAGCCATGCTTGCTTGCTACGTTCTTGGTTTTAGGGTAGCGGGACATATTTTTTTTTACCAATCTGGGCATTCTAAATGTAGTTACGTGTTCTTTTTTTTTGTCTACGTGGCTACCGACGTAATACTTGATGTTTAGTTATCATCAAGACAGACAATAGGAAGCAAACATGTTACTAGCTTACGACAAGGCTAAAGAAGGGGAGCTCGACCATTTTCCTAACATATGTGTTCTCACTGGCCGGGTATGAGGATCTATGCTCATGCCTAATTGCACTTCTCGATAATTTGAGCCTGTTGCTTTCCTAACTATGATTATTATACGTGAGACATATCCGAGATTAATTCCATCAATGTTCCCTACCTACCAAAAAAATTAGTTAGCTTTTGTTCTACCATGGCACACCATGTCTTTGTGATATCGCCTTAGTAAATGTCTCGCAACGCTACATTCGCCGTAGCACCTCACCCAATTTTTAGCTATTTAATCCTCTGTTACAAGGTCATGGTCATGCCCCAAAGACAAAAGTAGGTTAATCCTCTACATCTAGGGAAAATAGTCTTAGCAAGTAAGGTATGCTCATTGATAATAGCTGTGCCAACCGAATCAATGGCTGGGATAGCAAAAGAGTTTTTACCTGAAAATTTTCATGTAGGCTCCTCTAGGTAAAGTGACCACCGAAGTTTACCAATGATGCCTAACATGCAAAATTATGAACTCGCCATTGTATATATAGTCCTACCACATGGGTGGAAGCGACGAAAGATACAAATACACTAAGGTAAATGACATTGGTTTCCTTTTAATTTCTAATTCCTATATGATTTGAGGGAAAAAAATAGTGTTTTGTTGACAACCCGACAAAAAATGACCGATTTGAGCCTCTTGATCAACCTATGTTACGTTCGCTGCTAACATGTTTGTATTCGTTAGTCATAATGATTTGTACTATGACACAATCGGGGAATCTAAGGATGTTATTAACTACCTTTTAGAATTACATTTCCTCATGGCTTCACTCAAATTGGAGAGAACAGTGCAAATGTTTCTTGCTTGTATTTTTTAGAGAATTGGTCTTTCCAATTTTTATTCTCGCTTAATGCATTTAGAGAATTTTTATTCTCTAGCAAGGTTTGATTTTATTTTATAAGTATGTAGCATTTCTGCGCCGTGTCGACACCGATTTGATTTTATCAATGATTTGGTTACGAAACTTTCTTTCCTTTCACATTAATATATGTACATTCCTAACTCATTTTACGTAAAAAAAATTGTAACTATGAAGGTAAGGATACCATCTAAATTCATATTTCTCGCACAAGGTTCTCTCTTAACGTAAATATGGGATCGGATGGATTGCATTTAGAAAAAATAGAACCTTTGTACATCCGCATGGTATCTAATGTACTTACTTTCTTGTTTGGAGTGGATCTCCTCCTTTCTTGCTTGCGGTCTACACTCTTCAACGTCGATGGAAGAAGAGCATCGTGATCTCTCCCACCGGCTCTGTTTCCACTCTTGCCGGTACATGCATCTTCATTTCTTTTTCTTGTCCTTCCCAGTTACCAAGGTCATCCGTGATATGGTATTCGAGTGTATATATATGTTCCAGATTATGGTATAGTCAGGATCATATGCCCCTTTTTTGAATTTAGCACCTACGCTATTTTTATATATAAATTGACAGTTCCGAGTGGTCACTGACCGCTTAGAGTTACAATTTCAATGGGTTTGAAAGTTCCGAGTGGTCACCGACGCTTAGAGTTGCAATTTGAATGGGTCCAATATTCCCGCACTTGAATGCCGGGTTGCTTACCTCTCTTATTTCCCCATCCATATACTTTTAATTGCTTACCTCTTTTTTTCCCATCCATATACTTTTAACCTCTGCTTTGATACGTAAACTATGTTCTTCCCTCCTCTGTAAAATCCTATGATGCACATTTGTGGGACACAGATATTCCGGACCAAACCAACCGTCCTAATCCCTCCCTGAACAACGTATTAAGGGGAGAAACGCGCTCATTAGCAAACGGGGCGGGCCCGAGGGACGGCAGGGGAATCCCCGTCTCAAGCAAAGACCTGCGATTCCGCGAAGGCCCGGGGGACGAGCTCGAACTCACCCGAGGGCAAAACTTCCGTCTCGAGCGAGGTCCTTGTGGAGTGCGAAGATGGGACGAGCTCCGTCTCGACGACGAGCTCTTCTCCGTCTCGAACGAGCTCCCCGGCATCGGACGCGAGAACGATCGGAAGAATCCCGAAAGCATGATGATTAGGGAGCGCGAGGTTGGCGCCTACGAAACGGCGCCGACCTACGACCGGATCTCACCCACGCGCAAGATCTCCGACGGACGCTACGCGGCGTGGAATTTGTCGAGAGCACGCCACCTCCGACAAGTGCAAGGGACAAACGCTACACGCGACAATGACGACCTCGGCGGATGAGGTCAAGTACCCGACGAGCTCTTGCGACCCACACGTTCTCTGCGACACCAAGTCACGGGCATTTAAGGCATGGCGGCGCCCAGCGACCTCGATCAAGACACCCGGCGTGTGCGGCGACGGCAAGATGGTGCGGGTAGTCACGGCGGCGGGGCGAGCTCATTGTTTCCCTCTCCGCCGACCGAGCGAGCTCCGAGCTTGACGTCCGTCACGTACTCCGTGACGGGATACGGGCCGCCTCTCTACGCTTCGGCGGCCGTGGCGTGCGGGGAAATAGGGCGGCGGCCGCTAGCACGCCACGCCGGACAGCCCGGCGTGCCCGACAATGCAGACGTTTTCCTCTTCACCCCCAAGACTTGTATTTCTTACATTTCTAGGTCCTCCGCTCGGTGACTCTGTGAGCTCCCCTTGTGACTATAAAGGGAGGGTTCGGCCCACACCGGAGAGGGTAAGCCTCTTGCACCGCGTAGAAAGCACACGCACACACCGCCCGATCGCACTCACATTGAGACTTGGGGAGCTCATCTCCCTCTCGCCCGCTTGTATTCGCCCCGTCACGCGGTTTGAGCTCGATAGTGCCACACACTAGACTAGGGTGCTTTCGGTAGCCCCGAACCGGTATAAACTCTCGCGTCATTGTCCTTGAGCTAGGCCATCGTTGCACACATTAGCCGGTCGATTCTGGTGACCGTGGTATCGACCACGACAACATTTCTAAGTCAAATTAGTTATCTTGAGTTGTTATTCGAAGGTTCAGTTTTATCCATTCTTAGGGAAAATAAATTTATCATAGTGCTTACGCTATTACTATTTTTTTAGCAGTATACTTATTCAAGGTTTGATTTGCGCTTATGGCAAAGTGTGATCATCAAACACAAATAAGACACACAAAGGTAAATTTTGCCTCCAACGGTATTTGCCGCCGATAAACATGCTTTGCCAAAAAGTGAATTATATATCATACATTTTTTATGGTTTATAGATAAAAGATTTGTCACCGTGCTCCCCTTTTGTTGTAGGTGTTCTCTACCGGACCCATAGGTACGACGCTTACATACTTGAAGTACCTTGACACATTGAGTGTCGAGGAAGATGTGCCATCGATGTCAATTTGAAAGTTATTTTCCTTGTCCTTTTCTTGTTCTTTTTTGATGGATCATTGCCTTTGTAGCCTTTTACGCTTGGCCTTTGAGATGTTCTGGCTATGCACGTTTAGACTTTTTATTTTATACTTACATCTCATAGTCGGTACAGCTCCATTCGAGAAATAGAAATCGTTATTTAGTCCGGAAGACCAATATTGCGATTGATATATGTTCAAATCAATTTGCAAAGATAGATAAAGGAAGAAAAAAAATGATTGTTCTTTGTAAGTTTTAGTCCGGAAGCTCTTGAAATCATGGTTGAGCTGATCTCGATTGGATAAGCGATCTTTTTTGAATCGCGGACAATTGTGAGTTTATATAATAACAAGCAAAAGGAAGGGAAATGGCAATTGGACGAGGCGACACGAAGAAGGGCTCTCTTTCCACGAGCTTGAGCTTCTCAAACCGCAAGAGCCGCGCAAGAATCGTCGGGATCGGGAGGAAGAGAGTCGCCGTCTCGCCGACTCGGGCCCGGAGCCCGCGGTGGGCACCCTACGCAAGCCTATGCTAGGCTTCATAGAAAGGTCAATGTGATAGCGATTTTACTCTTAATAATAGAATTATTATGAAAAGTGACTTGATCCTAGCCGCATCACCGACTCTTATTTCGGTCTCTGGCGGTGGTGTGCACCTATGGTGACCGGTCAACAAATCTAGAGATACACTATGCCGGGATGGAATATTTCCTTATCACTTTGTGTTTCTTCTTCTCGGCCTTTTGTTCTTTTTTTGGATTTTCTCGAGAATGCCGGGCCGATCTTGCATGCACATTTGGAATGATTGTACAAACCGAAAAATGTTAGAAATACAAGTTATTCTTTGGTGTCCTAAACTACTATTATGTGATTTATTTTATGGGTTTGATTATATCTTGTCCGTCTACGATGTCTTGTTTCCAAGAGGACCAATTTGTTAGGTTTTATCTACATTTCTTCAAATAATTGATTTGTCGGAAGAAGAGGAAGATGAAGAATATTGGATGGATGTATCCGCCATATTTAAGGTATCTTTGTATTGTCCGAACCTCCAAGTTGTCCTAAACTTGCGGTCTACGATCCGAATCGAGGTTATGCTTGTATTTGTATCTTCCGAACCTCCAAGTTGTACTCCATTAAGTGATCCAATCAACAATAAGGTTATCCTATTCTCAATTATTTGTGTTTTTGTTCACTTTGTAATTTTTTTGTTTGATTACCTTCGGTCGTTACCTCTTTGGAACACGTCCCCTATCGCATCGTGAGCCGCATCATCGACCGCCTCATCCACCACTCCACCATGTCTTCCACAACATGCATTATCTATGTTTAGTGTGATCCACCCTTCGGACCTTATTTCCACCTTTCTTTGGTACCAATGCGGTGTATTATATAGCACCATCGGGTGCCCCAGTCAAGTATATGCCTCAACTTAAGTCTCGAACATTAATGTAACAACTTGCCTATCTCCATGTACCATGTGTGTAATACTATAGTGCAAATCACTCAAATATATGTATTCCCATGGCAAAAAGGCGCCTTCTACTAGTAGTATAATGTTAGTGTAAGGGTTTGGGTTTTGGGGTCTAGTGTTTGGGTTCTTTGGGGGTTTTTGGGTTTTGGGGTCTAGTGTTGGGGGTTATGGGTTCTAGATTTTGGCTTGCGGGGTGCGGGGTTTGGGTTTTGTGGTTGGGGTTTTGTGGTTTGGGGTTTGTGTTCGGGGTTTGGTTTTTGGGTTTTGGGGTTTTGGATCGTATGGTGCGGGATTTCGGTTTTGGGATCCGGTTTTTGGGTTTTGGATCAAGTGGCTCGGGATTTGGGTTACGGGGTGTGGTTTTTTGAGGGTTTTGTGGATTTGGTGGTTTGTTTTTTTTTGGTGTTATGGTTTGGGATTTTAGGTTTGGTTTTGGGGGTTGGTTTTGGTTTTGGGTGTTTGGTAGGTGGATTAGGGTTTGGGATTTTGGGGAGTTTGGGTTTGGGTGTTTGGTTTTGTATTTTGGGGAGGTTTTTGGGTGGTTTGGGGGATTGGAAGGGTGTTTGAAGGTTTGGGAGGGGGTATGTTAATTTCTTGTGTACCTCCTCTTATCCCATTTGTCTGTGTTAACTCTCGTTGCCTTAATCTTTCGAGGCTGTGAGCCCGATTGTCATTTTGCTCCCTTGGTAAGCCCTTGTCGGATTCGAGCTCTATGAACCGAGGTTTCCAAGTGTCACGATCCTCATTTTGTTGCTATTTGGGTTTTTTTGTGATTTATGTGATGGATTCTTTTTTTTTTAGGGGAGGTGGGATGGTGGTGGACTGGTGGTAGTGTTGGTGGAGAAACAAGTCTTGGAGGAGTCAGTGCTCTTCTTGACAACACGTTCTTTGCTTTTAGCTCTTTCTCCTTTTTTTCCAATGTAAGCATTCATGTATTTTTCATGAAGTTCATTCAGGTGAATGTGGGTGACATGGGACAAGCCGATAACATTGGTATGCCATGATAGGTGAACTCTGAGAACTCCATTCGGTTCTGCGGTAGCCATGAGGCCATCGAAATAGGTGGGGGCAAGTGGGAAGATAATAAGGTTGAAGATGAGCCTAATAGGTTATCTCATTGTTTTCTCTCTAAAAGAAAAACACATATGACCTATAATATAACATTTCCCTTAAAATTCACCTAAATCGGCGCTAACCATAAATCAGGTTTGTGTGCGTGTGTTCATAAGGGTGAGTGTGCGTGCGTATTTAGCGTCTGCGTTGTATTGTGTAATCTCAAAAAAAAGCGTGAATTTGAATTTATTTGCATCTACATGCACATGCTCACGGAGAAAGAGAGCTAGAGAGGATACCTCTGCACCTCTCGTTCTTGGAAGCCGGCTAAAAGCGGGATCACGCGGAGAGGCGTTCCAAGCGTGATATGCATCATCTCGGGAAAACCGGCTTTCTCTCTCTAGTCACCACCATTGCTCGCATGCACCGCCTCCCTCCTCGACCATCCATGCGAAGAAACAACCACCGACCTCGCCATTGCTCATTCCTCCCCGGGCCTTCCACCCGGCCGGAGATGGGCCGCCGGGAGCCAAAGCGCCCTACAAGTCCAGGCGACTTCCGCGCGCCACCACCAGCGACGACGGCGGGACCCGGGAGGTCGACCGCAACCCTCCCTCTCGGCGCTCCGCGACAAGAGGGACGTTCCACCAGCGGCGGCTCCACAGGAGCACCATCGTGAGGAGGACGAGCAAGAGGGCGTGATGGCGAGGGTCCGCTCGGTGCGGCGACCGACCTCGCCGGACTGGCGGCGAGGTCGGTCGCGCTTCTCGCGAGCCAGCACGGCGCGGGACGCGCCGGTGAGCGCCACGAGGCGCGACGCCGAGAGGTTCGCCTCCGAAGCCGGCCGGGTCGCCAGTCCGAGGGCCGACGACAAGTGGGCGGCGCGAGGCCGCGGGCGAAGCCGTCGGTCTTTCAGCCGCGATCACGCGCGACGCGGCGCGCTCGTCCCGCTTCGGCAAGAGCCCTCGAGGGCGGCGGGTAAAGCACGCTGCCGCGGAACTCGTTACTACGTCTTTGGCGCACCGCGCCATGGCGTTTCTCGAGGAGGAGTTCCACGGGCCGCCGACTACCCGCGTCCCGGGACGGCGGGCGGCGGCGGCAGCGGCGTCGTCCGGACGAGTCCGCGCCGCCGCACCGGCGGAGACCGTGGAGCGGCTCCGTGCCATGGCCGACGCCATGGTGGCCGCCGTACGTGGGGGGAGTGGCGCCGGGGGGGCTGCTTCGGCGCGACAGCTGCGAGGTGCAGGCTACGAAGCTCAACATCGGCGACATGGTGAAGATGTCGTGGGGGCGTTGGAGGCGGTGATCGTGGCGTGGACCAAAGCGTTCCGACACGCCATTAACGTGGGGCTCATTTTTGTTGGTTCCAATTGATTCTTTTTCAATTACCATCTATCATTTAGATCAAGTTAATTTTTACGTGATCTCGTGGCCTATATCCGATTTTAGAAAACGGTGCCCTTATTGTTGTACCAATTTTATCATGCACTAGGTGAGTGCCCGTGCTTTGCGGCGGGAATAAAAAAAACTAATGAAATTATAGGTTTCACCGTGCAAAGCTAATATAAAAAACGGTATCACCATTGCGCCATGTCACAAGAAAAGCTTTGCATGGCAAATGAAACAAACTAGAGTCGAGGACGGCCCAAACCTTGATGCCGAAGCTGTTTTCACTCCTTAAACGATGCCGCGCGCCTTCGACCGCCAGATGTCACTGGGCCGCCGCGAAGCTTGAGGCCGACCGCCGACGCCGGAGCCCGAGACGCCACACGGCTTCCTTCGCCGGGATAATTACGCCGCTCGCTGAGAAGGTGCTCTCCCGCCGTCGCCCGAGCCCGACCTGCTGCTCATGGGAGCCCGCCGACGATCCAAAGCCGCAGCGCCGCCGTTGCCGCGGAGGCCGCCGGTTCGAAGAAAGCAACGATGTGCATGCGAGGGAAGGACGCCGCGTCGAGCCGGTGGGGTCGTGGAGCGGGCTGCTCCCGCAAGCGCCTGGCGGGATTAGCACACGGAAGTCGCGGGGCGAGCTACAGGCTTTTCGCATGCCTATGGAAATCTCTTGTTTGGTTTTGGAAATTAATGACACACTTGTGGGACTAATCCTTGGTCTAAGTGTATGACTTGAGATAGGATTAGGTTGATGACAAGGAGCATGATGATCATGAATATGGACAATGCTCGGTGGACTTGATGGATCGTCAAGCTCGATGATCGGCTTGAGAGGAACCCGGGAGATCAAGGCAAAGGTATCTTGATAGGGTTTTTCCTTTTCGGTTGATCAAGACCGCGATAGAGCATGTGATCACATTATAGGATAGATAGCCGACTATCAAGAGGGGATGCTTTGTTGGCGTTTCTTAACGTCGCAGAAACCGCATAGCGTCTGCATTGTCGTTGTAGCTTTCACCCTAAAATATTCGTGGTATCGTTATTTTCCACGGGGAACGGAGGTACTTTCTCCTAACTAGTTAAGCCCAAAAGACACACACACGGCCAAAGATGGGGAGGATTAGCGAGAAGGATTCCTACACCTTTAGGGTCTATGGTTAGCCGGTCTCGAGCTACTTGTTCGCCGGACACCGGCCCTCGCCCAAACCGGGCGTAGTCCCAAGCAATTAGCTCTCACGTCACACCCGAACGTGGAGGGATTACAAGGGGATGCAACAAAATTTTGTCGGGACCTGCCGCCTACCCTCACGGCAGGTGGGATGCTTCGCAAAAGATAGAAAACCACTAGCCCAAACACCACGTCTACGCTGGTGATTAACACTCTAGTGTTTGCCAGTTCCCGGTCAAAGAGTTCCACCACTAGAGTTCCGCCCGAAGGTAACGACTATCGATCCCGCAAAACAAAGTAGATAAATCGTGGATAAACAAAAGACAATAAAGATTATCAAAACCGTGGAAGCTTACTTAGCCAAGATCCCGTGAAGGAGCCAAGCCCGAATCCACCAAGATACAAGGTTGGGGAGACACCGACAAGTCCGAAGACTTCCCGCTCTCGACCCTTCACATCTCTCCTCCGCCGATCACTCTACTACCACTAGCTAGGGCCTAAACCCATTGGAGTGTTGCTCAAGAGTAGAGGGGAGAGTCCTCTTAGAGGAGAGGAGAGACTCTTCCTTGGAATGGTGTGTTTTACAATGGGAGGAGAGCCCCTCTATTTATAGGTGAGAGGAGAGGGCATATGCTACATATTCCCTTTGAAGATGCTGTCCAGGGTGTCCCCCCCACCGGAGGCGGCCATTGCCTCAACCGACCTGTGCCGAGAACCGGAAAGTGTAACTCATTAAGGCCTTGAACCGACTAACAACGTCCTGTGCGCGCATCAGACATCGACATCGAAAAGGTGGCGTCGGCCACGAACCGCCGCAAACCGCGCTCGGTTCGCGTTCCCAGCGCAAATCGCGGAAACGCCATGCGCGCGGGCTTCCCGCACGACGCTGCGGGTACCCTCGGGGCCGGCCGCTGCAAACGCGCTGTCCGCGCGATTCAGCGCGGAGGCGGCCACGACAGGCGGGCCCACGCCCACGGCACGCCCCCGCCCACGCTGGGAGCAACCGAGCCAGGTGTCGCCGCGATTAGGCGGCCGGCCGCCCGGTGCCCCGTGGGAGACGAGCAAGCTGCCGCGCGGGCCCGCCTCCCGGCGGGTCCGCTTTTGTCGGTTCCTGCCGAGGCTGCGCCACGCCCACATGTCCGTCTCAGTGATTGGGCGTGCATGGCACTATTCACGCACACGTGGGATCCATCATTTCATGTGATTCTTGTTTGTGCGATATCTTTTTCATCCGGAGTCCAAATATATCAAGTAATATATCCATTTCGATCAGCGTGACGAGCTCTCCGTGATGGTGTACTTTGTTTTGCCATATGAGATACCTTTTCTTGATGAAAAATGGAGAATTCCTGCATTGCTCTTGAAAATACGAAAACTTGTGGAACTTGTTAGATTTAAACCCTACCACTAAGTTTGATAGCCAAAAGAAAGCTTTTTATGCAGGTGTTGACGGTATAAAATAGGTAGTTAACGGCCGTCAACAAACTCCCCACACTTAGCCCTTTGCTCGTCCTCGAGTAAAGGTTAAGTACTAAGATGGGTCATCTCCTTGATATGCAAACCTCGCATACAAGTTATTCCAAGCTTCTCCTACACTTGTGAACTTTTGATGTGTCTACCACGCTAATCTTGGGTGATTGAATTATGGAACAACACGGATTCAAATCCCCTTGCTTCAAATATGTGTAGGAACTTGGGTTTTCATTGATTTTGAAAAAAAATGTAAACATAGCTTAGCTCCTCAAATGATTCACTTTCGGATCGCTCAATTTTTTGTGTTTGGTTCCTCACCAAGGCATATCGAGTTTTGCCTTCTTTCTTTCCTACTTCTAAAAAGCTTATGTGGATCTTTGGGTCGGGAAAGATATGAAGGCATACTTACTACTGCATATATTTCTAGGTCAAAGCTTCGGATCCAAGGAGAAGGATGGCATACCCCTAGATCAAGAAGTGCATGTGTGTGGATATATCGAGTGGAACCTATACTATACTCCTTGATATGAGTGATCTCTCTTATGAAAACTTTATTTTTGAGAACATGGCTATTGGCTATCTTTTTGCATGAGCCTTTCATGTGCTCATCATTTTTTTTTGAACTCTTGGACCTTTATGTGTCCAACTTTTTTTTTTCATTGGGACCTTCATGTGTCCCTATATATTTTTTTTTATAGCCATGTCTCTTTAAACCACAAATATATATATATAGAGAGAGATCACTATCTGGTAGAACATGGAGTATTTTATTTCTAAGATAACTCTTTTTTTTTTTTTCTACTCCCAAAGGTAGGAGCAGAGCTTTTGTAAGGTGGACGGAAGCATGTTTTAGCGTATTCCCGGTGTAGGAATAGCTGGTATATGTGGAGTGTATGTGATTCTTAATCTTGGAGGCATGACAATGATCTCAACAAGGGTCAACAAGACTTGACACAAGCTCAATGCAAAGATAAGTAGCATATGTATAAGAGTTTTTGCACTTGATAAACTTGATATGGCTTTGGTAGGAATTTTGCATATCATTGAGGAGCATGCTCTTTTTTTTGAATTTTGAAAACAAATCCCAAGTTCATATAAAAGAGCAAGGTTCAAATCATCCAGCTATATCACATATTCCAATTACTTAGATAACATGGGGTCCCTATGATAGATAGTTCACAAGTTATAGGAATATTAGCGAGGAATAAAAAGAGTATGCAAGAATTTTTATCAAAGGATAGCATGGAGATGGGGCCTCAAAAGTTTTGTCTTTTACATTATGTTCAAATTTAAACTTCAAAACTTTTGGGAGATGTGAGAGCGAGAGTCGCACAAACCACCATTTGAAGATGAAGGAGTTTAATGGTAGTCATTCATCTCTCCCTTCTTCATTGTGAATTGCTCGTTGATTGTGCATTGTGTTGGGGAGATCTCGGAAGTTTGTTCATTGTGTTTGAGAGGTCTCCCCACACTTGGTCTTGTACCGGCTTTTATTCAAAAACAAGAAAACAAAACAAAAGAAGAAAAAAACAGATGGCTCTATCGCATGAACATCGTAGAGCCTTTATTGTGAGAATTTTATTTTATTTTATTTTTAGTTTTATTTGTTCACAACAACATCACTCAAGCAAGACTAATCATAAAAAAGTAATGTAAGCATAGCCTTGATTTATCTCCAACATAAGATACTTCCATAGATCATGACAACAATACTCTAAGCTCAAGAACCAAGATCCAACGCCATGTCGAATTTTGATTAAAGGAGGTCTTTTTAACCTAAGCACCATGCTCAATTTAAAAGACCTATAGGTGTGTTGTATCTGAGCTCATCCAAGCTAGAGCATAAATCAAAAACATGGGAAGCATAAAGTTTTAATTTCATGGAGACAATCATGAGTAAGAGTGTTGGTGAACGTTACCTTTGCATACCGGATATATTTACCTAAGCAATATTTATGGATGAAGCATCGGGGTTGTTCTTTGCGGTTTGCATCGTGGCCTGCCTCAAGTGCACCTCAAGGCTAGGCCACACACACATGTGTATGGGCCGTGGGTCTTGATGGTAGCGAAGAAAGGATGAGAGACGAACCCTTCTTGCTTGTGGAAGCAATGATGGGTGGAGTCAGCAAACACTTTGGTATGTATCTTGACCATGCGGGCCAACTCGCTCCTCTCTTCTCTTATTGATTTTTTTTTTTATTCTATTATATTATATATTTTTTTTTCTTTTCAAAAACACTCTCTTTTTTTTCTCTCTTTTTTTTTTTTCTTCTCTCCTTTTTTTCAATCCTTTTTCTCTCTTTCTTTTTTTTTTATCTATATTCTCTCTTTCCTTTTTTTTTATAACACTTTTGTTTTTCTCTTTTTTTCAGCAAAGGCAGGGTGACATCATTTTTTTATTCACCATCATTTTTTTTTTATGACGCCTTGGTGTATGGAACTTGAGGTTTCACCATCTTCCCCCACACTTGGACTTTTTGTGCAAAAGTCAAGTGTGCAAAGTCCGGTCTCATTTTGAGTGTGTTCCACCATCCATGAGCATCAATTTTTTTTTTTTTTTTTTTTTTTTTGCTGATGTCGGCCCCATGTTTTCAAGCATCGCATGTCTCTTATGATCTTCTTAATCGATCTCCACCTAAAATGGTTAGCGACAAGAATACCCGAAGGTGCATACTAACTTGAGAACATGCTCTTGCTTTTATTAATAAGAGAAAGAGAAATACTTTTTACGCTCTTCTTTTTTTTTGAAAACAACAAGAGAGAATTATTCATCTTTTTTTTATGTCGAGTCCGGTTATCTCCCCGCGCTTTTCTTTATGGTCGTTAAGCTTGACCGCGGAAAACATCTTGCGGCTATGAAAGGTGGTGAAGTTCCCCTCTCTCACCACTAAGAAGTTAGCGTTACGCTTTAAGCCGCAAGGTTAGCGTCATCGTGCTACTACGAGATTTGCAAAACTTGTGATAGACGAAGACATCCACAACCATCCTCTTGAAAAGTTTATGAGTGAGGATCAAAAGAAGGTTGGGGTCCTCGTAGGGGCACATGGTCAGAAGCAAGACAACTCTAGAGATCCAAAAAGGTGAGCATGTATCATGAGAAGTTTGAATGAAAACTTGACATGCTCAATAAGCGAGGATCATGCTTGGTCTCAAGGGTTGTTGCTTCGTGCATGTCCATGGCACATGAGTTCTCATCCTCAAATGATGTGTCATGAAAACGAACATTGAATCTCGAACTTTGTCAAGAACAACGTTTTGTTGGCCAGAGGGACATGTCTTGTGTTCGAGAGAGGGCGACGGGTGTTTCGTTTCACCAAGATGTGAAAGCAACTTAGGTGAATCGAATGGAGTTATGAACTCTGCCTCCTCGAACAGGTTTTGGTTGGGAAGATGCTTCACCTTTGGGATTTCTAGGTGAGAGGCACAAGCATTCTTTCCCAATTTCTCATCATGGCTCTCCTCTATAGGTTTTCATAAAAAAGCTTTTCGAGAGGGTAGCCTATGAGAAGATCAAAGTTGAGGATGGGATAGATATAGAAGTCTAAGTGAACCTCGGTTTCATGAATTTTCATTGGCACGGCCCTAGCAATCCCACAACATGCAAAGATGAGGCCGAACCGACCTTTGAAAAGTTTATCGGTCGAGGCTAGCGGCATATTACCCAAAAGGGTTTCCGCAAGATATTGTGACATGATATTTGCCTCTAACGTTGGGTTGTGTAGGGCATCTAAGGAATTTCCTTGTAATGAACAAGATATAGTCGTGGACGGTGAAAGAATCTGAATTGCTTCAGAAGAATGTTTCACCTCCATTAACCATTCTTTTGAAGGTTTTGTGTTAGAGGAAGTTTCCTTAGAAGGAAATGTGTTCCATTTGCTCCATTCGTGCCATAAAAGGTTCAAGGTTCTCCCATGATCCTCGAATTTGATCGGGAACTCCGAAGGATGAAGCATCCCATCCTTCGGTGTTCGTTTTTTGGCGAGGCTCAACAATCGGTTCTAATGATGGTACAAGGATTGGTTCGACCGATGAGGGCTCCTCAAAACTTGACATGCCCTTGTGGTGGAGGGGGTAGTTTCTACAACGGGAGAAGCATGCTTCTCTAGGATGTGATCTAGGATATTCCTCTGTTCCGTTGTAGGTTCACGTGAAAACGACCCTTCGGCGGTCATGTCAAGGTATAGGGCGGCGTCTATGTCAAGACCGAACAAAAGATATGCAAAAGCACACTATCGGGTAATGACAAGTCTGGGCTAGCACGTATTGACCTTGTAAACCTAGCCCAGGCTGCACCTATGGACTCCTTCTCATCCTGCTCGAAATCGAGGATTGTCCTTGGTAGGGTGTTGATGGGGAAAAATGCTAGACAAAAATTGTCTTTGAGTTCTTTCCAATCCCCATTCAAACTTCCTACGACATTAGTGTACCATTGTTCTCGCTCTCCCCGTGAGGGAGAAACGGAAACAACTTCCACATGAGAGTTTCTTGTGTCATGCAGAATGCTTAGGCATGCACATATCTCCTCGAAAAACTTGTAGGTGGCTACATGGGTTTTCGGTGTGGTAGCCGAAGAAAGGGTCCGCCTCGAACAATAGATTTTAAATATGGATGGAGTTCATAGCCGATAAAAGTTTTTGGTTTTGAAAAATATTGTGGCTCTGTGAACTCCTCCATTGAAGCGAAAAGATTTTCAAAATGATTGGTTGGCTTCATTTGAAAAGAGAAAACAAATAACTATTTTGATTTTTTTAATAGATAGATACGAGGATGAACTAGGTTCGAAGATAATAGCAACCGTTCCCCAAGAACGGTGCGAGAAAAGCTTGTTGACGTTTCTTAACGTCGCAGAAAATCCACAAGCGTACAGAATTGTCGTTGTAGCTTTCACCCTGGAAAATATTGAGGTATATCGTATTTTCCACACGGGAACGGAGGTACTTTCTCCTAACTAGTTCGCCCAAGGACACACACGGCCAAAGATGGGTGTTGACGGTAACCAACTACATATCAAACATCACAACATACACCAAAACCACCTATAGATAGGGCTTATAAATTAACAAATTCCATAGTTTTGGTGTATATTTGGTTCTTGCGGTACAAGACAAGACATGTGCACTTTGGGCCAAAATACAAGGAAAAAAGAATCAAAATACAATAAATAGAAAAAGCCCACAAGTGACAAATGGCAAGACCAATCCAACTTACCTCGGCCAAAGCCACAAACTTCGGGTTCTCCACGTCCAAACCGGGCCCAAGACAACGAAACATGACGACACGATGAAGTTGGGCGGTTTGGGGCCGACTTCCAGTGCGCCGCCCCACCACTGGGTGCGCCCGCACCCTCCTCCCGACAAAGGGGGGCCGGTAGGTGTGGCGGTACATTAACTCAGAGGAACATCGGTGGCGCCGTGGACCAGTGCGGTGAACCTCCAAACCGCCTATTCTTGGTCGGTTTGGACATTATGGTGGTGGTGGCTATTTTCCAAGGACCCCCCTCCACTCAAGCTATAAAAGGAAGGCTCCTACACCTCTCCCAACAACCATTCAAAGGAGAATTCAGCACATTGGAGCAAGAGGAGTAGCTTAGCCTTCTTCGTACCTTGTAAATTCTAGAGAGTGAGAGAGGAAAAGCTAGAAGGGAATTGGCCCCTTCTACTTTCGGAGTTGTCGGAGTAGCCGGTGATCCGCGGTTCCTAGGAGGTCGGAGTGCCGGACTTGTCGGCACCATGACGCTTGTACCTCTACGGGCTTCTTACAATTTGGTGAGCAAGCTTGTGTTTATCTCTCGGCTTATTGTCTTTCGATTACATTATCTTAACTTGTTATAGTCTTACGGGATCGGTAGATTGTCTCGTTATGAGCGTTAGTTCTTGGTGAAGGGACTCTTTGACCGGGAACCTTGGCCAACATCAAGAACTGTGACCAATAGTGCAAACGTGGTGTTTGGACTAGCGTTCACCTACCTTTTGGCGAAGCATCCCACGGGTCGTGAGGGTAGGCGGCGGGGTTGTGGCAGCCTTGTCCGTCCCTTGTAATCCCTCCATATTCGGTGTGACGTAGAGCTAATTGCTTGGGACTACCCGGTTTGGGCGGGGCGGTGCCCGCGTAAGGAGATAACAACGCCGAGAAATCAATCGATCGGAAATCTAAGCCCATAGGGAGACCTCATTACTCGTAGAACCTAACCTTGCCTTGGGTAAACACAGTCCGGGAGCCCCTCAACGCAACCATCCTTGCGAATTATACGATACCTTGTTTATCACCGGGTGAAGTGCTACAACGGTATTTCCCGCGGCGCTTGCGGACTTTGCTACTTTAAGCTAAGAAACACCAACAAGCATTTAAAGCGCCGTTGCTTGACGGTTGTCGTAGTTGTATTTTGGACCTAGTCGACCCGTGTGTGTCTAGAATATCTCCTATAAAATAAAAACCCCAAAACAGTTCCTTACCCATGGAGCAACCCACCATCCAAATCCTATCCGCTCCTAAGGGCGAGCTCGTAGAAGCACTCCCGTCTGCGGCCAATCACGACTTCGATTATGAGCTCCGCCCCGGCTTTATAGCCATGGTTTCCAGGCCGAGCCTTTTCGGGCTCGGAATATGAAAACCCATACCATCACTTACGGGGAGTTTGAGCGGCTACGTGGATGCCCTATTGCGCATGACACATGACACGTTGAGGTGGAAGTTGTTTCCGTTCTCTCTCGAGAGGGCGACTCAATGGTACGCCCATAATGTAGGGTTGGTAAGCGGAGAATGGGAGGAACTGCGAACCGGATTCTGCGTAGCGTTCTATCCCTTATCCAGAATCGCGGCCCTACGACAAGAGATCCTCAACTTCCAACAAAAAGAGGGTGAAACCATAGGTGCGGCACGGGGACCGTTTCACTATTCTTACCGGTCCGGCCCGGATCTGTCCATCCCAAACCATGTGTTGTTACAACATTTTTGGCTAGGTTTGGATAGAGCAAATGCACTACTGCTTGATTTAGCTGCCGGAGGGTCATTCGCACATAAAACCACAAATGGAAGGAGAAGCTCTCCTAAACCGTATTCTTGAGAATACTCCTCCGCTAGAACCCATCCGAGTAGAACCCAAGCAAAAACTAGAGGAAGTCTCTTCGCTCTTTGCCGAACCTGAAACATCTTTAGAGAGACCCTCGCCCCGAACGAACCAAAGGAGACCGCATGGTCGGATCTCCCGTTTTTCGAGGAAGACCCTGCGAACAATTCGGTAATACCTCGAATGCGAACAATGGAAGAAACCACCTGTCCCGTTGGCCCCGAACCACCCCCTGGATGAACTCTTTCTCCAGAGTCTATTAAGGAGCTAACCGCTATCATGAGTACGGAATGGCTACGGGGAGGAAGGGCCCTCTTTTCGAAGAAATTGATTGAACCATCCCTCTACGCCTATCATTTGCAAATACCAAGGGGCGTAGTGGAAGTCATGTATAACCCCTCGCGTAGGCATAAACATCATGTCGAGATCCTTTGCACACAGCAAGAATGTGACAAGGAAGCACTTAGAACCCACACAAAGACGAACATTGCGTATAACACCCCAAACCATCGTACGCGCTTTTGCCGTACGCGGCGAGGAAGCTTCGCCATCGCCGCGGTGGTACTTTGCCGCCGCCCCCGGGACGTTCTGTCCGCCGCTGGCCTCCGCCTTCGCCGGGCGCTGATGGTGTCGCGTCGGCGTCGCGGGTTCTCGCCGATCCGCCGGGCGCTGCGGAACCTCGCCGGGATGAGAGGAGGCCTCGCGGTTCTTCCGGTCGCTTCGGTGAGACGCTGGAGCTTGCCGCTTGTTGTATCAGCAGCCTCCGCCACGAGCTTCTTGACTTGCTCGTGGGTTCGGCGTGCCTTGGGGTCCCTGGGACCGGAGCATCGGGCGGGAGCAACGCGGCGGCCGCCAAAGTAGAAGCTCTCCCGAACACCGGCAGAGTTGCTCGGCGTCGCCGTCGCGGCTGATGCGGTCGCGGCGCCCCGCGCTCGAAAGCTTGTGCTCGTGGGTCGCCGCTTCTCCCGCTTGGCGAAGAGCTTGCTTCTCTCGAAGCCGCTTGTTCGAGCTCCCTCGAGCCGCCCAGCGCGTTTGACGCGGCCGATCGCGGCTCGCACCGGCGGCGGCCGAGCGCCGAGGAGTGTGCTCGAGTCACCGGAAGGGTGGCTATCGAGTGCGCCCCTCGGGGTGTGGCACATATAGCACCGGGCGCAGGGTCGAGTCCACAAGGCTCATCCCGCCGGGGCGAGCCCGAGCTCGTGGATCGAGGTCCGCCGGCTCATCGCCCGAAGGGAGACCCGGCCACCATCGGGTACATCTTGGCGTCACGCCGCCAGTGAACTCGCCCACCACCGGCGCCCTCACCGGCGAGCCGAGGACGACGCTGGGCGATGGAGAAGGTGACGCCGCGGAAGAGAGCTGCGTGGGCTCGCCCCAAGATGTCGAGGAGAGTAGGTCCTTGATCGGACGAAGAAACGGTCCGCCACCGCACGAATGGGACCGGGCGGGCTCGCCGAGCCTTGCCCTATGTCGGCGCGAGGACGGAGTCGGTGGCGCCACGGGAGGCGTCCGGGGATGTCCTCACGCCGCATCGGGTGGGTGAAGACAACTCCCACGAGGGACTTCTCCCTGGTCGGTGCGTGGAGAAGTCGAGGCGCCCGGCCGCCAAAGACGGGCGCCCCGGCCGGCGGGTGACGAGGAAGAAGCCATCGGAGTGGAAGATCGTCGCACTAGCGCTTACCCCCTACCCGGCGCCAAATCGTCGTGGTCTAATACCACCGGCCATAGTATGTTGTAAGGTCCTAAATGGCTAGAGGGGGGTGAATAGCCTAATAAAAATTCTACAAATCACTAGAACAATTTGTTAGACAATAACAAAGCGTAAATGCGGTTGCTCTAGCTCTACTTGTCGGCAAGCCACCTAATAGCAATTCTAGGATTTACAATCTCTAATTCACACAATTGCTATGTCGCTACTTTACCAACTAGATGAGCAAGCTAATATTACACTAAATAATTCTAGCAAGCTACTCAACTAGCAATTCTACACAAGCACAATATATATCTCAATGTAATTGCAAGGTAGAGAGTAGAGGTGTTATACCAACACGTAGCGGCAAGTCAATTCAATCACCTAAGATGATGAACACAATATGAAGCCAATCACCGGAGACAATCAATCACAATGAGATGACAAATGATTTGTTCACCCGGAGTTCACTTGAGCACCCCTCGAAGCTAGTCTCCTGGTTGTGTTGACCGTCTCAATCGGTGGATCAAGGTAGCGCCAAGACGCCTTGCCTCACTAGGCCCCTCTTGACACCACTCAATTGAGGGATAACTCAACGACACGAGCAATCCACTAGAGTATCAATTCGCACTCCGTAGGAAGATCACAAACCCCTCACAAATCACCTGAGGTGGTGCAAGAACAATCACCTTCTCTTCCCAAAGCCTCCAACAATCACCAAACCGTCTGCAGGAGTGGTGCTTTCCAAGAGAAACAAGAAATCCCCAATTGCAATCACAATCTAGTGCCAAGAAATATGAATCACAAATGCATGAACACTTTAGGTTTTCCCAACTCCCTCTCACCAAAGATTACCAACCATGGAAGTGGAGAGGAGAAGGAGGGGGATTTCCCGGAGCTCTCAAATCGATCTTTAGAGCTTTGCTCTCTCACTTAATTTGGGCTCAAATCAATGGGTGAGAGAGGGGAGATTGAGAGCTTTGCTTGTTCTCTTTTTGTGTTCTTGAGAGAAAGAGTGAGAGAGAAGAATGAGTGAGTGAGTGAGGGGAAAGGGAGGAGGAGGCGCTGGACAAAACCGCCGGCCAGCACACCACTCACTCGGTCACTCGGCCAGGCCCAACGGCAACAGCAAACGGGCACCAACGGCTTCCTCTCTGGCCAATCAGGGGACGACAACGGCAACACACAGCAACAACAACGATCACCACGCACAGCACACGCGCACCCACGGCCTCTACACGCGCCAGCAACCAATCCACAGTCGACAGCGCATGAGCAGTGCCGGCATGCACTCCTAATTCTCCAACGCCGTCTCCACACGGCCCCACTGCTCCCTCTCTCACGAATTGCATGGCCAGTCAATTATGGAAGAGCAGCTGCGCTGCTACTCTCCTCTCACATGCGAGGCCAGGAGCAGATGGAGAAGTCAAATGCATGCATGCAACCGGGTCCACTTCTCTCTCACATTGTCCGACGAAGGAAGTAGGACCGCTCCTGTGCTATTTCTGGCTGACGCATGCAGCCACCGACAGCCGGGCCCCATGAGCATGCCTTCTTTCTCACACACGAACACAGCTGCAACCAACAATTTCCAGCTCGGGCGGTGAAAAATTCCAGTGAGACCTTCTCTGTCGCGAGCACAGACCGGAGGAGGCAGAGCACACAAACAGAGCCCCTTTGGTGGAAATAGAAGTGGGTTCAACAGGAAATTCAATAGGAGCCTTTTTTCTTTCTTTTATTTTTCATCCCTTTTAAGTGCTAACTTCACAAGTATATTCCAAAATAAATTGTGCACTTAAGTTAGCATTTCACAAATAATTTTCCAGGATTATTTTCGTGCATTCTCACCACGTCACTAAGTGATAATTATATGCAAAAGAGACTCACACTTAGTGGCACTAGATAACCATTGCAATTAAAGATTTCCCTCTTTTATAGTGCGGTTATCTATCCTAAATCCGATCACGCACTCTATTGCGTCTTGACCGGCAAAACAAAAATCCTATTTTATACCTTTGCCTTGAGTCCATAGGATTTTGTTTTTCTCTTTCTTTTTCAAAGCATGAGCACTTGATCAATCTTTTGGATCATCATCGTCCATCCACCATGATCAATTTGCTTCATCACTTGGCTAGAACCACCTTAATTAATTCAACCACTTAGCATAGAGGTTAGTCCTAGGGTTTCATCAATTAGCCAAAACCAAACTAGAGACTTTCATATGTCCGGCTAATGCGTGCTCGAATGGCCTAGCTCTAGAGACAATGACACAAGATTTATACTTTTTCGGGGCGAAATCAAGCTCCCTAGTCCAAGTGTGATCACTATCCGAGCTCAAATGCTCATACCGGGGTGCGTACAAGCGAATCGAGAGAGAGGGATCGGGCTCCCAAGTCTCTAAGATTGAGGCAAGTGCCAATATCAAGTGGATGAATGAGTGAGTGGCGAGGACTAACGCTTTCTTCTTGGTCCCCGCCTCAACCGAGACCCCTACCCCTCCTTTTATAGCGGCAAGGGGAGCGGGACATGTGAGCTCTCCGGGTTGAGGCGGGAATGGATGGAATAATAAACTACGAGAGCGGGTGTGGCGAGAGAGCTCTTCGAACGAGCTTTGGTTGGCCAGAGCTTCCCTCGAGCTCTCGGCGACCTTGGATGCTAAAATTAGTCGTGGCCCGTGCCGCACGCGAATCCAGTGCGGCGGTAGTCGGGGCGTCGTCTTTGTCCCCAATCGCGGTTGGAATCGGTCCTGTCGTCATGGGCGTGGCCATACCATGGATGAGGTGTGCATACGCCGTCTGTGCCGGGTACACCGTGGTGGCGCTGTTGGAGTCGACGGGTATGGAGGGTGACCCGACGGGCCGTCGCCACGCCACACACCGCGGTGTCGCGCTACCCACGGCTGCCGTCGAGTGGTTGGCCAACTCCCGTACTCGCAGTCTTCCGCGTGACGCCAGACGGACAAGCTTCGTCGGGCGGACGGCGTCGTGCGGCTCGTTGAGCTCGAGCTCGAGCGAGGCGGAAATGTGTCCCGCTTGAGAGCTTCGCACACGCAGTCCGTAGAGGTTTTTCGCCAGAGACCTCGTGCGGGACGGAGCGAGGTCTCCCCCTCCGAGAGAGCTCGTGCTCGAGAGAGTTTGGTCGTGGTGGGAGCGGTCGTCAGTGGAGCTCGCCCCTCGGTCTTAGGTCCCCTTGGCTCGGGAGAGCTCGAAGGAGATAGAGGCGGAACTCCCCAGTGATTGCCACTGAGACATGGTGCCGGGAGGGCTTTAGCCAATTGATTAGGGGTGTCCCTAATATCGATCCCCCACGTATATATATCAATATATGTACATGAGTGGTCCTAATGCGTCTCTACTCTATCGTGACATTATGCCAGATATATGTTTTCTGAGCGAGGTACTCCGTATATATCATATATGTATAGGCTGTGGCGGCGGGTAGGTGTAAAAGCAGCTAGGTGCACATGAGAGCCAAGCATGGGGGCATCGGAGAAGATTACAAAGACATTTGCACAAGCGCCACAACACGCACACACGACAACAACGACACGGCGGCCCGCGACCACGACCACGACGCCGGCGTTCTTGCACGGGGGCCAAGAAGGAGAAAGGGAAAGGGGCTGGCGGGAGAAACCGGATGTGGCGGTGCCTGCGGGCGTTAGCGGCGCTCTCCCTTGTCGCGGTCATGCTCGCTCCACTAGGCGGGCGGCTCGGTGCCTCGCCTTGACATCACATGCGCCAAGGTTTGAAGGGACCGGGCGAGGGTAGATACGGCTAGGAGCGGATCCGCCGGCAGCCTCATCCATATCACGTGCACTCTTTTATTTTTCTCTCGACACGAAATGCTCTATGGGCTAGAGACACTCAAGGGCACTTTCGTCTTTTTGCGTGTCAAGATGTGAAAGACCGGACGGAAGACCATAGAGCCAAACAAAGTTCGTTTGAGGGCCATGGAGTTTAATTGGGGGAACAAAAAGGCCATACTGATAAGAGGCATTTTTATAGGGTCGTACAGATAATTCTCTCAAACAACAAACAAGAAGGCCGCGTGGGCCACGGAGTTGTGTTTCCATCCGTAGCCAATGAATGTTTCAGGTCACAGAGTGACCAAATTTGGAAAGACACTTAAAGAGGGAAAAAAAAATTTGATACGGATGGTCCTAGCCAAAATATGGTGCACCTGTGGAATTTAGGATATCTGATTTACCATGTGTGCATTTAAAATAGTACGGTGGCCCATATATCAGCCAAACAATCCTTACCACGTGTCCTGGTAGTAGGGATGGTCCTCAGTCCTCACCTAATTTTCCCCCCTTAAAGAGTATGTTGGAGGTGTTTTTTTTCACATAATAATAGCTATATATTTCTTATATTTCATTTTAGAAAATGATTTAGTTGTTCTCTTGGAGGTGTTCTTACGTTATTCGCATATGACACGGCATGGGGTTGCTTGTTGTAGGAGAGTGGTCCCCATGGTATTTGGGGAGATAGAGCTTCCCGAAGGGCTTCCCGAAGGGAGATGACTGAAATATTGGTGTCCATTAAAAAAGAAATGGTAATAGAGGACTGTTGGAGCAAGAAAAATATACTTATCTCAATATGATAGTTTTATAGGGATAGGGAGAGATATTTAGGTGCATGAGATAGATGCTCTTAGAAACTAAATTACCCTCAAGACATTAAAGTTGCTTGCATATTGAAAACCCCTCACCTCCTACGAGTCTCTCCTCGGACGACCCGTCCACGTCGTCTCAAAATTTTTCATTGGCTGGTGGATTTTTGCAAAAAGCCCTCCACTTTCCTAGGAATCCCGTTCAGGTCCAGAAAACCTCCCAGTAAAAATAACTCAGTTTTAACTTTTTACCGTTTACCCCTCATATTACCCAACCTCCTACACCCGAAGAAGAGAAAAATTCCGATTTTGCAGTCATTTCTCATTTACCCGCCCGCCTGCACCTTTTGCAAAATACCCCACCTCTCCCCAACGAATATATACGGCGCCTCTCCCTCTCAGTAAAAAAAAAAAAAAAAAAAAAAAAAAAAAAAATCCTCCTCCTCTCTCTCCCCTCCTGTCGATCTCTCCTTCTCCCTCGACACGGCCAGGGCCGACCACGCCGGGGCCGCGCGCGACGGCGGCGCCGCCGCCCTCCTCCTCCCTCCCCTCACGCCGCCCTCCTCCTTCTCCTCTCCTCCCCGGCGTGCCCTCCTCTTCCTCTCCCTCCCTCTCTCCCCCGCTCGCCCCCTCTCCCGCTGTGCCGACGGCCATGGCAGCCACGGTATGTGAGCAGGGCGACGTGGCTGCGGCTGCCCTCCTCTCCCCCTCCATGCAGCTGCCGTGGCTGCTCCCCCAGCGCCGCCTCCTCCATCCCCTCTGCTTGATGGCTTGTGCTACAGGAAACCCTAGGTATGTGCAAATCTGTGTAGATCCAACAACTGATGGCGTGTTCTTTTTTTTTTTTGTTCCAGAGTGCTAACATAGATTGAATTTCAGCTTCCTACCTGGTATTTTTCCCTGCAGGTTTTCGCTCAAAGGCGTAATTGTTATGACATTTTCTGGTTCCTATCTATTGAGTCGATGGGCTGTCCAGATTTGGGGATTACTGAGTGTAAGTGCATTTTAGTACATTATACCAGTGCCGGCTACTTAAAATCCATTACACTGATTGCTATTTTTTTTTGGATTTTATATTGTAAGGAATGTTCATGTGCTTCCTAACTTATTCTAAGTATAATCCTTGTGTGTAAATTTAGACATCTCAATTTTACCTTTGATATGTCAAGTTATAATTCCCTTTCATGCCTTGATTTATTCATTTTCCATTGTTTTTATGGTTCATATGGGCTTAAAAAAAACATATGAAACTGAATTTTAATAGTTTATTACTCGCACGGCAGCTGATGTCAAACAATACATAAACCTTATTTTCCAATAGTATTTCTTTTTATTATCTCTGAGAGCATAATAACTCTTTTACTAATGCATTGGCCTTTGGCCACCACCCCTATACTTAATTTTTTCGGGTCGGAGCTACAGATATATAAGAATAGCTAGGAACTCACACACATATTTCTGATTCTTTCAGTCTGTTTGGGAAGATATAATAGGTGCAATGGAAGGGAACAAGAACTTAACAGTCAGGGCCTTAAAGTCCTTGTTTGGTCCGTTGGCATGAGAATTCGGATGCCACAGTTGGATTGGAGCCTATAGAAGTAGAGCAGAATGAAATTTCTTCTTTGGAAAAGAAAGCACAAGGTGAAATGTGTGTTTTTAAAGTGACGAGGAGAAAGTAAAGCTCTTTAGATAAATGCAGCAAAGTGGCAACCCTATGTACACAAGCAAAGAGGCAAGTACCAATTAGCTCGAAAGTGGCAAGAGTGAATCCAAAGAGATAAGCAATTTGTGTCCTGTCTTTTTCTTTCTGTCAGTTGTGTTTTTACTAAGTCAACCTATTTTTTTTAGATTCTATGGCAATGGAAAATGCATTATTTGCCGTCAAGATCGAGCGTTTTGTTTTTCTCAGTTATCTAGGTAGCTAACTGAATCATATGCCCAGTATATGTCTTCAGCAATGGAAAATGCATATTAACTGCAGTACTTTTTCTTAGATTCCATAGAGCATTTTTTTTTTCAACCTTCGTCTCTGAACACATCACACTGTTTGATATCTGAAGCATATGCCCAGTATATGTTGATGGTGTGAGAGCACTGAAATTATATTGAAAGCCTCCTTGCCTATGATATCTGAAGCATTTAGTGTTTAAATCAGGAAGCTGTCAAAGAACATCTGGGTGTTTTGCAAGACCCAGAAGGAAATCCACCTGCTGTGATGGGAAGGTGGCCATCAAGATTGGTATAATAATCTCATTCTATAAAAAAGGTATAATAGTCTAATTCTCACCCTTCTTTGTCTGACACCATGTGGCTGTGTTAATGAGCTGTAATGTTCACCTTTTAGATTTGCTAATAGAATCACAGTTTCAGGGTCATTGGCCTTTTGCATCATATCGCATTATGGAGGTACTACACTTTACCAACTTTGTAGCTCTAAACAATTTTGTTCACAACCTTAGTTTCATTGGAATCCTAATATAGACTGTTTCGTTAGGTACACTGGAGTCCAAGTATTAGTTATAAAAGTAGTACAGTATAGAAATCAGGTACCTAAGGCTACATGGTGATGCAGCTCAGTTGGACTCTCTGTTTTTGTTTGATTTTTTTTAGCCCATGGACCATTTTTCTCTGCATTTAATCTGCTCTACTCATATATCATGGTCAGCACAGTTGATTCATTAACTCATCAGGTACTAATTGTCTTAGTGTGCTACCTTTGTTTGGCTATTTACATTCATAGTGTATTGATGTATTTGGTAGCAATATATATAGCAGAAAAGAGATAAGCTGGTTTGGTAACAATATATAGCTTGCATAATGTGAAAACGATTATATATTTTTCATAGTATGTATTTAAGTCATCATTCAGAAACTGGTTTGGGAAATTAACGTGCGAAGCTCGGGGCCAAAAGCGATCATAACTAAAATAGGAAAATCCGATGAGCAATTCCAAATCATTTTTTTAGCTGCCCTGCTTATAATGGTTTTTCATTTTTTATTTTTTACGACGAGTGCACGCTGTAAAAGCTTCCATGCTGGTTCCTATTAGTATGCCATGTTCCCTGTAAATAACACAATGCAGTTCAGAGGTAGGCATGCTGGTTCTTGTCGGTTTGCTTTTGGTTACGGACTTCTAAATTTTGAGTTTGATGTTATTATTATTTTTGTCGGTCATTTGATTTCCCACTGGTGGTTAACCTTGGACAGATAGTATGGAGTGTTGTTCATGCGGCTGCTTATGAAAGGACATGTAGGAGATTAGTATGGTTTATTAGGCTTCATATGATACAAATAAATGCTATGGCAATTTTCTTATTCCTGGAGGCTTTCAGGTAACCTAAGGTATAATCTTAATGCTTACCCACACCGGTATCTTATTGCAGACTTCTTGTGTGTTAAAAAAAAAAAAAAACAGTTAGTGTGTTCCATTGTTTACACTGATGTTTTCCCTTCACATTTAATTTCCATTATCCCCAATTCATGGTTCAGCTTCTTGAGTACAATTGGTGGAATGGATGGGCAACTAAACCAAACTCGATTGATTGATATCGTTCAGATTCTAAGTATAATATATCATATGTACATGATGAGACTATTTTTCTATAATGGAATTAGTCATGCCAGATTCTACCTACATGGTAGAGTTTTTGTTACTTTTCTGAAATTGATTGGTTGCTCTATCAGTTCCATTTGTTATTTGGGGCTAAAAACAAACCCAGGTTCTAGCTTTTCGAATATAGGATGCCAACAGAGGATTCTCCAGTGGTGGAATTAAAATCTTTACGGTTAAATATGTGTGCTTTGCTTTAGACAAATCCACCACCTTTACCATGAATCACATATGCCTATAGATATGAACTAGGAATAAAACAACTGCAATACAGTGACACTGCCGTGGACAAGACAGTGTCCATGGTTTTTTAACTCACCCTTTCACTCACTTAAGATCCAAAGCAGAAAAGATTTGCAATCCATAGGTGCCCTTCTGTAGTGTTTATCCTTGTCATGTTATATTCTTATAGAGATGTTGGCCACATGTTATGCACACAGTTCATTCTTTGCACACACTGCTTCTTTTTTTATTAGATCTAGAGAGACATTTGAATTGCTTCAAAATTAACTTAGGTGCATTGTCAAAAAAAAAAAAAAAAAAGGTTAACTTAGGTGCTTGAAAACAACGCTATTTTCATTTGCAATTCAAACAATATAGGCCACTAGGTTTTGTCGATTTATTTGTAGTCCTACTGGAGAATCTTCAAAGCTGCTGGTACATTCTTCAAAAACACGATCAATCTCTTATGCTATTATGCTAGATTGTAATGCAATTGAGATATGCTTTCTAGCTTCCGTATTTTCAAACATGTACAGGAAATGAAATTTACCTTGTTTCAGTTTGATTCATGCTTTGCATGGAGATTAGCACAATGCTTCATTTATTTAATACGTAAAATAGGGGAACAAGCGGTCTACAGCTTAGGCTTGATCAAATCTGAGATCTTATTACTGAATCTCTTCCTGAACAGGTTTCACAAACAATACTCTACGCAAGTAGCAACATTTGGTTTGAGGGCTGTTCAAGTATGTTTGTTTTAAAGTTGCTATATCCCTTATTTCTAAGACAAACTTTGAGTAGATGGTGCTTGGCACTGCATACTTAATGGGATCTTATCATTTCAGGTGATTGCTACTAGAGTGACAACCTGGTTGACTGACAGAACTGGTTGAAGGCTACTTCTCATTGTTAGTGGCCAGTGACAAGGAGCTTGTGGTAACTTTATGGGCTAAGCACGCATCGAGCTTCAGTGTTCATGATGTAGCTCAAGGATACCCTCCTACGTCTACTGTGGTTCTGTTCGTTACTTGCGTGCCACGGAAGCTAAATGGTGTTCTTTTGAAACCAAAACTAGCGCTCATATTTCTTAATCTTACTACCGCCCCGTGATTCCAAAATGGTTTGTGAATGTTGTAAGTAGCCCCCAGGTCAGTGGAGGAAATGCTTGCCGCTGTTTTTCAATCCACAGATTTTACTACATGAGGTCAGTTCTTCCCTTCTTTTGCTTCACTATTTAAACATAACTTCAATAGGCTCGGTCCTAGCTACTATCAGTGTATATCGTGCCAGCTTTGTCTTGGGCAGATTATACTTAGTGTGCAATTGTGTGTGTTGTATACCTGATTAGAACACATATTTACAGGTCTTCTAACTGCAACCACATCTTGGTTTACTTGATCCTACCTGTACATTCATCAGTTTCAATTAGTTTTTATTATATCTTCCACAAACATCTTCAGGTACAAGCTCAACTTCACTGCAGAAGATGATACAACGCAGGCCCAGTTTTTCTGTCAGGATGATGTGGCTCGTCAGATCCTAAGGAAAAATTACAGGGATTTAGTCAAACCCTTTCAAGCCCCAAATGAATTCCAAGCAGCTCTCGCCGATGTTATTAACAAGACCTTTACCTTTGCTATTCTGCTGACCGATGAATCATGGCGAAGTATGGATTACAGAATATACAAAGTGAAGTCTGTCCTGTTTCAAATATGTACTTTTGATCACACTATCAGATCTGAAAAACACATGCTATACTAAAAAAAGGAGTTTCCAATTTGTTATTAACAAGGCTGCTTGTTGATGTGCCAATGACCTTCCCTGCTGTGTGCCAAGTATTGATTCTGATTGCTGCATCTTGCTGCAACTGCAGCTCATAAAGCATCCTTTTACATGAACAGAGCTGATGATTAATTGGTCCTTATTAGATATTTAATTTCCCAGAGTTTTTTTTTAGGAATCGTCCAATTCTATTTTTTCATCAAAAAGGAAATTGTTTTTACCTTCTGTACATGTATAAACAGTTCAACTTTACAACTAGACTTCCCATTCCTTTGCAGGCTGTAACTCTCGAGCATCATTCCTTGCATTCTTATAGGCAAAAAGGTAGCTTTATTATTCGGTTTTCTTCTTTCTTCTGTGCAATGGTCATAGCTTTTTACATAGGTATCGACGATCGGTAGGTATCGATACTACCTTAACTGAATTGAGTGTTCTACGTGCTTTTTTGGTTCGACTGAACTGAGTGTCAAGTGTATGAAAAGAAAGCACAAATATATCTCTCTTTATCCATCTTTACTACTACTTTGAGGCGTTCTTTTATTTCATACAAGTTTCTCAAATGTGGGCGAAATGATTAGATCAATGAATTTAATTATTGATTCTTTTGTTTCAGTTGGAGGATTGAAAATGAAATTGATAGTGTGCTGGAGAGAAGACCTGAAAAAATATCTCAAAGTCATCCTAGCAGCTGTATGTGATATAAGAAAGTTTATTTATTCTTAGGTCATTTTTTGCCATTGAGAATGTACCAAAGGAATAGAATATTTTTCATGGTGACGCTTTTGTTTCTTACGTATGCCAGTTACTTCTATTTGACAATGATGAGATTACAAACTTTCTCTTGATTTCCAAGGATCCCACCACTTTTCATGCACAGTTTATGGCTGGTGTTCACGAACATTTGGCCCAGTCATTGCAACTACGTCATGTTTTTGTGGTATGAATTCTGAAATTTGAATGAATTTAATCCTCTTCCTATTTCTGAATGTGCAATTTTAAGATTAGCGACTGTTGTTATAAAACTTGGCAGGACTTGGCCATTTTGCTCCTTCTATCTCCATCTAATCAAATCCAATCAGTGACACAGCTTTTCAATAGTTAGGAGTCCCTCTCTAAATGGGCGCGCAAATGCGCGCCTCCAGACTAGTTATTTCACTATAAGTGGACACAAGGAGGTGATTGAGTTAATATGGTTTGGTGTATACGGTGATGTTCTTCCAGCGCGACTCCATGAGCGGCGACACGTCGCGGTGCTGCATATACACCCCGAACTTGAAGTAGTGCAACGCGGTGGGCGTTAAGTTGGCGGCCAGCCTCGGCTCGCCGTCGACGTACACGGCGACCGTGGACGCGCCGACGTCGTGCACCACGTTGAGGCGGAACCACCGGTCGTAGATTCCGTCCTCCACGGCCTCGCCGCTATAGTACCGCAGCGTGCCGTTGTAGACGTGCAGCATCATCGTCGTGGATTTCGCGCCGGCGTCCTCGTTGTGGATCTGCATCACCGACACGCCGGAGGTCCCTGTCGGCACGTAGCCGTAGCCCTCGAACTGCCACACCCCCGACGAGTAGTCGTGGCCCTGCGTGTGCAAGAACACACGTACATATGCATCGGCATGGAGATTCAAGAAGGAACTCATGGTTCTTTGTGTGCTTACGGTGAGCCGTACTTCGGTGCGGGGATTGGTGCCGGTGACGGTGTTGAAGGGCTTGTCGTCGGCGTAGACCAAGAAGGTGCGCACGCCGGTGACGTTGTCGTAGCTGTACCGTTGGTTCTCTGCAACGTCGTAGGGGCTCTGCACCACGAAGTTGCCCTCCGGGAGCTCCACCTGGACGAACCCGGCGGTGAGGTTGCTACTGCAGCTGCAGAAATCGATTGCCGAGGCGGAGGACGTCAAGGCGAGGACTATGGAGAGGACTAGTAATACTACAAGCTCTGTGCGCACGGCTTCGCCACCGTCTTTGAGAGAGCGGTGCAAGGAGGAGGCGGCCATGATCGATGAGAGGACGCTGTGAGATTGGTCGATGCAATGCATGTTTTCGTGCATTGTTATATGTGGGATTGTCATCGGTGCTGATATGATTTTCCTAGAAGGGGTTTTGTCACCTTGTGTTGTTGGCACTTGCTTGCATGCCGGCCTCCAGCAAAATCGATTGGGTGTTTGTTTCGATGTCGTCAATTCAATGGCTTTATGGTGCCCGCGTATTATTGTCAATTTGCAACGATGGCCAAAGAGAAAAAGGGTTGGCAATGGCAACCATTGATTTGCACGTCCCTCACAACGCAAGCGGACGAGTGGCGTCACGCCTCACGGAACGGCGTCACCACATCTATACATTGCTGTATTCCCAGTCATTTAAAGGAAATTCTCAGAAATACAATTAGATGTATAACAAAACAATTTCTTTGGAGCTAGACAGGTCTTCGACTGGAGAAACACTGGATACAAACTTAGTGTTTGTTCTCTGCAGTCATGCATCAGTGATGTGGTACATATCTTCATTGAAATAACAACGAGAAACCAAGTCTTCATTCAGATATAAAAGGAATTACGCAAAAGGTTGGTACCGAGAACGTCTTGCTACATCCTTTGCCCTGCTTCATAGACTGCTGATGTCAAAACCCTTCTCAGTAAACAATGCAAATGGCACAAAAAATAATCAGGTGATATACAAATCTAAGAAATGGAAAGTATGTGTTTCTTTCGGATTTAAACTTGACAGATCTATAGGGAAATTTTATTCCTTAATCCTTATTAATCTGAAATTACACTCAATGTCAATAGATCATCTTCTTTTTAGCTCAAAGTAATGTTAAAATTATTAAAAGGCAAAGAGCAAGTAGAAGATTTTAATCCCAGTCCAGCTTGTAGTCCCTCGGTTCTTAAATGTTCAACATTGTTGAATTTGGACATGACACCTGACCATTCATCTTACTTAAAAATACTATGAAGTACTCCATTCCAAATTATAAGTCGCTTCAACTTTTTTGGTTCATCCATTTTACTATCTAGTTATGATATGGAGTATTATTATATCAAGATACATAGCAAAATGGATATACCAAAAAAAATCAAAACGATCGACTTGTAATTCGAAACAGAGGGAGTACAATTTATGTTGGTGTGACTTTTTTTATCATCCAATGTACTTTAAGCATAACTTATATTTTTGCATATTTGCACAACGGTGCTATAAATAAGACGAACGGTCATTGTTGTCCAAAGGTCTACAGTGTTAAATATCAAAAAAAAATCTAGGCAATGTAACTAGTCTAGATATATGTTTCAGTGGTGTAGAATGAATAATCAGGCAACACAAACCACGGCACCGCTGCTGCCTTTCTCAATAACTTTTGTGTATTAGTGACATCAACTGTAGTTAACAGGTCCACTGATATAACTATATATTAGACTGAAAGTAATTCATTGGCAGGTACGCATCAGGTAACCAATAGGGACAATGGTCATCCAGCCCCTGTCCTGGGAGTTCAATTGTGATTTTTCCAACCCCCCCCCCCTCCTCTTTTAACTGTGATTTGGCCTCAAATTTTTGAGTTGAAGCCATCGTTTGGCCTTGTTTTGGAAGTCTGTGAGATGAAAATGGAATGGAGAAAATAAACAAAAGGAAAAACATTTGGAAAATAGGGAAAAGACCAAACTACCCTCCTTGCGTCTTATGCAATCATTCCCGGCCAGGGCTCCAATCTCCACACAAGGCCTCCTCTGGCGCAGCAGGCCTGGCAGGGGAACCCGACGGCAGGAGAAATCAAGGGCAGCAGCGGGGCGGCTTGCTCATGGCAAGGGAACTCAATGCCCTCCTGCTCGCAATCCTGCAGAAATTAGGCAGTGCACTTGTGGTCACAGAAACGGCGGCACACAACTTGCAGCGTGTTGGGCCAGGCAAGCGGTCAGCACAGCTGAGCAGGTGTGGGGGGATTCCGCAACCAGGCACACACATAATCCCTGGCCGGGCACTTAGGCAAAGCCCACAAGGCTGGCTGCGCACGCGCGTGGGCGCAATGGCCGGCTAGCACGCACGACGCTGCGACCACGGCTGGCCAAGTGCATGCGAGGAGCCATGGCCAGGCAAGCGTAGCGGATGGACGAGCACGGCAGATGGGCTGGATGGCAGTGTGGAATGAGGTAGGCGATGAGTGAGCGCGATGGCCATGACTGGAAGCCATTAACCGAGATGGGCGATGAGCGAACACAGACGATGAGGCGACAACGGTAGGATCAGCAAGCACTTGGCCGTGGTGGACTGCATACAAGCTCGGGGAACATTTGGGTTGGAGGTTGAAGACAGAGCGGACAGGTGGGGCCCGCATGTTGGTGAGATATGTGAGAAAGAGGGAAGAGGCAATTTTTTCTATTTATACTACCATTTGACACCGTTAAGTGCTTCTAACGGAATAGGGGTAAACTATTCTTTTGGTTCAAAAAGGTAGGGGCAAAATCACAAAAATGTAAAAGAAAAAACAGGGGAAAATTACAATAACTGTTCCAAGTGAAGGTAGGAACATGATTGCGTCAAACCAATATGTATTATAGTAGAAGCAACCCATACTTGAGAAGTAGGCAGACAAAATGACAGTGGGGCTCTGATTACCTAAAATTCTATTCTTCAAACGTGACTCTACCAAACATTAATTAGGATTTAGGAGCAGCAAGCATGTCATAGAAGAAAATAAGGTTTAGTTACCTTCAGTGCGTCACGACACAGCATGTCATAAAGAGATGTCATAACAATCACTAAAATCAGTGATGCTCCAGCCCAGATCAGAACCTAGTTTAAAATAGGAAAGGAAAAGATAAATTAGTCATGGACAATCAAAATATAAACTAGCACGCAAAATATTCTACCAGATGCTCGAAGCCAATCCTGCACGCATATGACTGCTTCAATTGTCTCTGTGGACAATCTGCTGTGAGAGTCACTGATAGTTCTCTCTTTTTGTGCTGAAAGCCCACTTCTTTGCAACTGTAGACACAGGCATTGCCAGCACATCCCTTGCTATACGAGCAAGGTTAGGATACATGGGAGAGTAAACCTTCCACCAATTTAATATATCAAAGTCCTCACGTTCATGAATTGGGCTCTCATTCAAGTATCTATCTAGTTCAGTCAACACTTGACTATTTTTACTGAGATACTCATACCAATCAGCCAATGGATTATCTGTCAAATCCATCTCCAGGTCACTTTCCTCTTCTGTGGAATCAACACTACAATCATCCAACTCAGGAGAGTATTCATCAACCAGTCCTCTTAATACCTTTTGCGCGCTCTCAAGACGTATGCCTGCTTCAGCACCAAAGGATTGCTTCAGACGAAACTCAATGAACATGTATTTGAACCTTTGGATCAAAAATGACAGGGATGGACAGGGATACATATGACTCTATCCAATATTTGTTGAACTTCCTTTTTATTCCTTTTAACATCTTTTGAGCATCATTATCCACTTCAAAAGCATCTCCATCCAAGACCAACTTGATTTTCCATATCTCATGAAAATAGAGATTTGAGGTGTAAGATGAGTAAGAAATTATCGTAGTGGCCTCATAGCACATCTTTAACAAACTAAATACTACTGCCACTCTCTCCCACTCCTCAAAAGAGGGTGCATATGTGTAATTTTTATCCTGCAGTGCCAATGAGTCAAATGCCCTCTTGCACTCCAAAGCCTCCTCAAGCAACCAATATGTTGACTTCCAATTAGTGGGAATATCCAAAGAGGGCCAGTATTCACATGATATGCCATCTTGTGCAATAATCTCCTTAACTGTTTGCTTTTGGGATTGCGATGATTGGATATAATTGACACTCTTACGAATCTTGTCCACAGTTGAATCAATAAGCTTTAACCCATCATTGACAATGTCATTTATTAAGTGTATGGCACAATTATTCGCAATAACTTTCCTTCCACAGGTAGAACTTTCTTGTGCACCAAATTGTGCTTCAGCATGTCAACCATTGTGTCATTAGCTGCAGAATCAGATAGTGTAATCCCAAATATCTTTCCTTCTATATTCCAATCCTGAATGGATTTGAGAATAGCATTGAAAATTTCCACACCATTATGTGGCAGCTCTACAGCAAAGGAACTTTATTATCCTCTTTTGCACTTCCCAATCACTGTCGATGAAGTGGCATCTGAGACACATATGTCCCATAGTTTCACTTGAGACCAATGTATCAGCACTCAATGAAATCTTACAATCTGCACCATTCAAAACCTCCAGAAGGATTGACTTCTGCTCTTCAAAACTTTTAATGCAGTCATTCCAAACCATTTTATAGTCTAGGCCGAATCCTGTCAACCAGCAAAAGAAGTTAGATCTCGACTTGATCTTTTTACTATTTACTATAGTAATCACTAAGGATACGGATCTGCTGCCATACCTAGAATTTCCACACACAAAAAGTAAACATCAGAAATTCTAAAATAATGTAATAAGAATATGTAGCAGAACCATACACCAACTAGAAAAAGGTCATTGTTCATATAACTGAGGAAATGAAACAGCAAGTTAAAAACTCAGTTGAGTACCTTCTGTTGAAGCAGCATGATTCAACAGACTGATAATTTGTATAGAACAAAGCCACATGATAAATCTGAAGATTTTTTTTTGTGTGTGTTCTAGTTATTCATTAAGACAGTGAAAGAATATGTCAGTACCACTATGACTACATTTTCAGAAATAAGCCACTACAAAACGTTTAAGCATGAAGCACTCATAGTGTGGAGCATATGCAAAGTTGCGAACATGAATGGACAGAAGGGCAAAATGTTTACATCTATTTTCATCATTCATTGTATAAACTTTTGTCTATTCTCATAATAGATTAATTCTGCTGCGATAGAATAAATTTGTTGATGACCCACAGCTTAGGAATAACAATGAAGACAACATTAAGTTCATCCATTCAACAAAGAGAGCAGATAAATGAAAAACTACTTTTAAGGGGAAACCAGCAACCATGTGCTGAAAATTATTGGATCAGGGACAACAATATACCTTTATGTTGGAGTATGTGTATTAGGCCCATGAGGCTAGGCCCATGAGGCCATGTATGGAGAACTATATTGCTACCCTTCTAGGGTTAGCCCAAGTAATGAAAATCATAATCTAACATGGTATCGGCAGCGATGGCAATCATAATCTTCCCCCGCCGCCGCACCATGGCAGGCCGGCGCCGCGCCGCCCTCCGGCCACGCAGCCAGCTTCTTCCCTCCCCTTTCCTCCTTCCCTTCTACGTCCCTACGACGCAGCCACTCGGGCGCACGCGTCGCGTTGTCCCTCGAACGCCGCTGGGCGGTCTCGAAGCCGCCAGCGGGCGCGCGGGCGCGTGGCGCTCCCATCGCCGCCGCGCGGGCCGGAGCCGGCGCCTCCGACCCGCCCGACGCCCCGACCGACCGCCGCCACTGGCGCCGCCAGCTGCGGCCGCCGCCGCCGCCGCCTTTGCCGGGCGGGCGGCGGCGGCGGGGCTGCGGGCGCGGCGCGACCTGGGGCGGTGGCCACAGACGGCGCCTCTCCACGCCCTTCTTCCCGCTGGTGGCTCTCCCCGCCATCCTCCACGCCAGGGTAACCGCTTCGTAGGCCCATGCCATCGCTTCTGGCCGGGGTCCTTGGAACGAGGAGGAGGCCAGGTCATCTTTGGGGCTTCGCCGGCTGGAGGCCTTGGGATGCCCCGATAGATGTTCCACTCACGGCGGCCGCACTACGCGAAAGGGTCATCCGCGACGGTGCTCCCGGACCCAACGCGGCGCTTGCCGCGCGGCTCGTCGCTGCCAAGGCCGAGGCTTGTCGCGACGGCGCACATGGCGCCGCCGGCAGCCTCGCATGCCCCGGGGATGCGCCACTGGCTGCCGCTGCCTCGACATCAACGCTGCCCTTAGCGCCGCCCGGGCCGCTACGTGGCCGGCCGGACCATCTTCGGGCGGCCACTCGCTGGGGAGCGCGAGGGCGGTGCAGCCACCGCAACCATGGCGCGTGTCCTTGGCACGGGCGCGGTGCCTCGCTCTTCCCCACCCCGTCTCATGCGGCCGCCTTTCCTTGGGCGTCGCGGCGGCATGCGGCTGCTGCCCCGGCTAGCCGATCACCGCGGCGCCGCATCCCCTCGCCCACGACCCGGCCGATTCCCTTTGCGGCGCATCTTCGGGACCTCCCGCGGGTGTGCCCTTGCAACTACTACTTCACCGCCCGTCTCCTGTTCCTCCTCCGAGCCGAGCCGGGGGGTGGGGGCGTGGCGGGCCGTCGTCGTCGGCGCGGTGGCGGTGGTGGCGGTCGGACTCGCCCGGTGCTCGGGACTCACCACTCGTCTCCGTGGGCTCCTCCTCTCGGCGCTCCGGGCTCGCCCGGCCCGTCGGCTCGGACCGGCGGCCCGGGCCCCCTTCCACCACCGGTGGTCGAGGACCGTGTGGCCCTTCCGGGCTCGGGCGGTGCACCTAGCCCGGCGGCAGCCATGCTCGCTTGTGCTCCACCGGGATCGCACAACCCGTCTCCGTGGGCTACAACTCCCGGTGGCGCCCGGGCTTGTCGGTTGGGACCCGGCGGCCTTGGCGGCCTCGACACCTCCCGTCGGTCCAGGCTTGGATCGCCGACTCGGGGCCACTTACCTTCACCCGCACCGGACATCACCTCGCCGTGCGCCAGATTTGCCTCTACATGCATGATCCTCGAGCCCCACCGATCGCTCTCAAACGCCTCCTCCGCTACCTCCACGCGGCACCGTTGACTACGGGTTGCTTCTTCACCGGTCTCCCTCCACCGAAACGGTAGTGTACACGACGCCGATCGGGCGAGTGTCCCGACACTCGGCGCTCCACCTCCGGCCACGCCGTCTTCCTAGGCGGCAACTTGGTGTCCCGGTCGGCCAAGCGTCGGCCGGTCGTCTCCCGCTCCAAAGGCCGAGGCGGAGTACCGCCGCTGTTGCTAACGGTGTGGTGGCCGCTTCGGCTCCGGCGGCTCCTCGCCGAGCTCCACAGCCCTCTCTCCAGAGCACACCGGGTCTCATCTGCGACAACGCCGGCGCCGTCTACCTCTCCACCAACCCCCGCGGCAGCACCGTAGGACCAAGCATGTGGAGATCGACCTACACTTTGTACGTGATCGGGTCGCCATTGGCGATGTTCCGGTCCTCCACGTCCCGACCACCTCTCAGTTCGCCGACATCTTCACCAAGGGTCTCCCGTCCTCGACCTTCGCCGAGTTTCGCTCCAGCCTCAACATCACCAAAGTGGCTAGTTGCGTGCGTGGGGGCTCTCTGTGTTGTACTTCTTTTTTCGTGTCCGGTCGCAAACTCGGCCGCGACGGTAGTTCGGGGCTATCGGGGGGTGTTGGAGTATGTGTATTAGGCCCATGAGGCCATGTATGGAGAACTATATTGCTACCCTTCTAGGGTTAGCCCAAGTAATGAAAATCATAATCTAACACTTTATTTGCATAGAAACTTCTGTACGGATGATAGGCACAAGTGGTGACAAAATCCCTTTTGCCAAGGTTTCTGAACTTCATTGACTCAAGTTGGACCATGAAGCAACCAATGTCTGTCCTAAGAAAGATCGTGTTATCATCTTCGTCGTACCCGTGTATTATCACGTGCCCTCTCTCGCTCCTAGACAGCCCAGTAATCTCTTCCAGCTTAACAGTCTTCCGCAACACCCATCCACCCACACCATCAGAATCAACCTTCCTGTCCCACAGGTCCAGTGTTGAGTGTGTTGAAATGGCGAGGCCAACACCACCATCCTCCGGCAGTATGATATGATAGTTGTAATTGCACGGATTATTATGCCAATCCCATGGAACCTCAATCACAGATAGGCTCTGCCTACCCAGATCAAATTCAATTATGCCCGCGTCAATGCCATCAGTCATCACTAGTCAACCAGTAGAGAGAATCCCCAATAAGAGTACTGCTCGTGGTGTCCATACGGGGAATAGCCGTGGAGACGAGATTGCCCCATTCACCGGTCTCCGACGAGTACACAGAGGCGAATGCCTGTCTGTGCTCTTGGTTGGTGCCTATCAGGACCACCTGAAAGGGGCTCCCGTGGCAGTCGCTGTGCTCGTGGCCCTGCCCGCCGTCCGCGCAGAGCACCGCGCCGTTGAAGACGATCTTCTTCTTGTCATCGAACTCCTGCGGGACGGGCACGCAGCGGCGGTACCTGGTGGCGGGGTCCCACACGAGGAACTGGTGGCGCGTGCGGTTGAAGATGAGGACGCGGCCGTGGCGGACGCCGAGCAGGTCCCAGTAGTCGTCTTGGTTGCGCCACAGGGGGCGCGCTTGGCCAGGACGGCGTCCGGCGGGTCCAGGACGGATTGGAACCAGGGGTACCCGACTCGGTCCATGAAGACGCCGAGGAGCGGGGCCTTCCCCCGGTGGCGGGCGCGGAACCGGCGAAGGAAGACGGGGTCGGAGACGAGGCGGCGCCAACGCGTGCAGACGGAGGCGGCGCGAGGGAGCGTGGAGGGCTACCGCGGGAGGCGGAGGAGGATATCCGCGAGGAGGTCGTCGTTTTCCAGCGCCCGGGGGTCGCCGCAGGCGAGCTGCGTCGGCGGCGAGTCATGGCGTTGCCATCCCGTCAACGACGGCGACGCGGAACAGGCGGCGGCGCCGCGCGGCACTTGGAAATTGGAATGGATCCAGGCTCACTCGGGATATGAACAGCCGGATGGGTCCACTCGTCAGTGCCTCACTCGACCAATGGAAAATCCACATGACTGGATCCGTAAAATTTGCAGACCACGTGCCATATTTTATCTTCTTTATACAACATAAAAGAATAAAAGTAAGACATTGGTTTGGTGTCAAAAAAAATTTCACCTCACTTCTCCCTTTATACAACATAAAAAGAATAAAAGTAAGACATTGGTTTGGTGTCAAAAAAATTTCACCTCACTTCTCCCTCCGCATGCGAACCATCCACCCTCTGCATGCAAAAAAATTGGAAAGTAAAAATCTCCAATCACGCGTCAAATGTAGAAGGTCAATGACGTCCTCCTCAAAGTCGGATCTCCTCTACCACGGCAGCAAAACCTCTCCATCTCCCCACGTGCGCTCTCCTCTCCGCGACGCCTCGACGCATCTGTGAACGCACCGTCGTCATCGCCGCCGGGAACATCACCATCCACGAAGCTCGCGCTGTCATCCCCGTCTTCCTTGCCGCGACGACGCCCGTGCAGCGGGTGGAGCCGGCGGCCGGCGAGGAGGGCGTTGTTGCGGGAGAAGAGGATCTCGAGGGAGCCCGCCGCCCAGCGGAGCACCTGGTACAGCCGGTCGGTGAGGTTGATGGGCGCCGTGCCACGAAACGCGTCCGGCGCGGTGGCACAGTAGGCGGATCGCCACCCTCGCCGGTGCATGCTGAAGCTCGTGGCCACATCCTCTGTCACGGTACCGTACATCCAGCCAATGTCCCGGCCCCATGCCGTCCCGTCCTCGTAGCCGCACGAGACGAGCGTGGTTGCCTCGCCAATGGCAGCCGTGTCGAACGGCGAGGATGCCGGTGGTGGAAAACTATCCGTGTCGGTGCCGTCCCATTGCTCTGTCACGGTGCCGTACATCAAGACCGATTGAACCGAGCGAAGGAACGGCGTCGACATGCCCAACTTGTCGGCCTCATCAGTGCCAGTGGCAACGCCGCCCTTGCCAGCGTCGTCGCCGTGTGCATGTCCCCAGAGCGTCGGGTCGACGCCATATAACGTCGCCCGGCGAAACAAGCAGCCGGTGCCCACGTAGATGGGTCCCTGAAGGCCATCGAGGCCAAGTTCCGTGCAATCGAAGAAGACGCGGTTGTGGTTCTCGTAGCGGTCCGCGGGGTCGACGCCGTCGAAGCGCTGCGGAACTGGACGAACGCCACGTCGCCGCCCTCGCCGTCGAGCATGTGGCAGGCACCGGCGCGGAGAGCCTGCGAGTTGTTCACGTAGTGGTCGCAGTCAAGGTTGAGGACGAATGTAGCGTTGGAGAGCACGGCCAAGGCACGGAGCAGCGCGTTCATGGCGCCGGCCTTGCCGTGGTGCACGCGGCCGCGGCGCTTCTCCCGGCACATGTACACCAGCGCTGGAACACGCACGTCGACGGTGCTGAGGTCCAGAACATCGCTGACACCACCGACGATGCTGCTAACGCCATTTTGTGGCGTGCTGCCGGGAGTATCCAGTACCAATTCAACAGCTCCGGCATGATCTTCCGCTGTGCCAGGCCGCTTTGCAGCTTCCATCGGCCAGCGACGTCGTCGACCGCTGCTGGCGCCGCAGGTCTCCGGCTTACAGAGCGTCGATGCGCAGCCGCAGTTCTTCGTACTCCTGGCGCACGCGCCTCCGGTCCCTTGCCGGCTCCGGCCACGCCCTTCCCTTATAGTCACCCCTCCTCGCCTTGACGGCGGCGCCATTACTAACGCCGGGGCTGAAGTATGCCTCGGGGTTCCTCGGCTCGACCGCGTGCTTCCGGCAGAACGGCACAGTCCGCAAATCGGGCAGCCTCGGCGACGGCGTCGCGCGTGAACAGAGCGCCACACCGTCGTCCGAGACGTAACACGTGAGCTCTTCTGCGGGGTAGTCCGCCGCGAGGATGGGTAACCAGCGGTGGCTCCTTCTCGGTGTCGGCGGTGGTCACGAAGACATCCATGGCCGGAAGTGACGGCTCGTCGAGTGCACTGACGTAGACGGTGCGCCGGACAGGCTGCACCTTGGGCAGCTGGTCCAGCACCCACATCAGGGCAAACCAGAGCTCGCCGGCGATGGACACCATCCACATGCCAAGAACTGTACTTTTGTCGCCGGTTGTCACCGTCCTAGGTGCTAATACAACCACACAGATGAGAACACTGTTTACTAGAATATTCTAGAAGTTTCTGGATACACGAACGAGAGGAAGAAGAAAGGTAAAAGGAAATCTAGCCGCAGCTAGCCTCGAGCACACGCTCGCCGGTTCAGTTCGTGGTCCTTCGACGACTTCTCCAGTCCATGTGGCTGCATATTTGTATCCCAATGCATCATGTGTGACTTCCTTCTTGGGCCAACACAAGTCCAGCGTTGCAGCCCATTAGCCAATCCAGCCCATGAGGTCCAGGTCCATGACATACTCCCCTTCTTGAAACACGGCTTGTCCCCAAGCCGTTCTTCCATATGTATCACCAAGGGTAGGTCCATTGCTATGCAGTTGGGAAGTGATCCACCAGGATCCCGAAGCCTCAAGCTCGGAAATGAATTCAAGAGAATAGTAGGCTTCCACGATTTTACCTTGCACTGGTTACATTTGGCGAGAAGCTTCAAGTCGAACATGCTTCCAAGTGCACGAGTTGTCGGCCATGCTGTTGACTGATATAAATTGTCTCCCCAAGATATTACTGTGACGTCAACAACAAACTCTGAGTAAACTAGACTGCAAACTCTGCTCGTCAAGTCGTCAGTAATCCAAGCTGATGTGTGGTGATGTTCACTCTATTTTGGCAGCACCCAAACAAAAGCAGCATACTTGTGTTCACTGATTGACTGAATTTGAAAGATGACCATTGTCTTGGCCGCTTAGGAATAGATTCAACTGAGCTTTGACAGGAGGAGATTTCAGAGTGCGCACCAAACAACAGTAGCATTGGCAGCTTTGATAAGCCAAACTTGGAGCAGCTATCTTTGTCAACATTGACGTATTCCTGTATATTCAGCCCAGTGATTTCAGATGCTGACCACAACAAATAAACCAATTCTTCATTGTTTATGTTGTTCTCCACAGAAAGCTGACAACAATTCCACCCGCAATGATCAAGAATTCTGCATATCATCCAGCAGAGCATAACACATGGTGGTGGCCAAAGTTGTGGCACCAAGAATCCAGCAACATTACTGCACTCAAGCAACAGCCAATGAACTGACCAGGTATCAATGCCACTAGTACATGGGCGCGCGCCTCCGCGCGCCTGTGCATGCACAAATTTTTTGGAACCGGAGTTGGATATAATATAACCAGGTTTTAATTATGATGATAGATCATAGTTTTAACATACAAATAGGAGAGACAAATTACATAATAAAGTTATACAATCTTAAGGTGCTCATGCGTGTAGAGTCAAGTCCTTAGTCCAGCAGCATACATAGTGAATAGTATAAGCCACATGTTGACAAGAAAAGTGTCTCCAAAATATGAAATTTTTTTCTTCGATTGTAATGACATATATTATATATACACTGCTAGATGCCCTATATATTTGATGAGGATCTTGTTCTTCTCCAGTGAGCTGTATTTTCTTCCTGCAAACCGAAAAAGCTTGAGCTGGTGTCGTTATTAGCATCTTGCTTCTCTCAGATTGGCTATACTCTGTTCCAAACATGTGCCTCTTTTATGAATTTCTATCGATGAGCCCATGACCCTTCTCAGCAGTAGATCAGAGGGTGGGAGCTCCCTATAATCGTGAAAATAATCACCAAGGTTCAAAAGTATGTCTCAGTTTAATGGATTGAGAACAAAGCTTTTTTCAAAATGAAGAAGGAGCCTTGCCATTCATTTGAGAAACAAAAAGAGTGTTCAATACATACTGAACATTGATTAACAAATCCCCAAAAAGCTGGTGGATGTCAATGAACTCAAATACTATATTGGTTGACCAATAAGAAGATTAAGCAGTCCCAGGGAAGCCAAGTTGTTAAATTTCTGGTTCCCAGCGCATTATCTAGTTTGTTGAGAGCTGTAACAGCAGCAACATGAATCAATATTTATATTAGTTTGAAGGCCTTCTTAACAGGTGACTAAATCGCATGTTACATGTAGAATATTTGCTAAAATTAACAATCATTGTAGAATATTTGCTAAACGTATTTTTACAATCATGTAATAAAAATAGAGTACAAATCAAGCACACAGGAAAGTAGTCATCACCTTATGCAGAGTACTTAAGACATTACACGGCCACGGGCCACCCAAACAAAGTCAAACAGTCTGCACTCTGCAAAGAATGCAATTGTAAGAAGTAAGCTCACCTAGACACTAAAATTGGGCAAAGCATGGCGTAGGCAGCAGGAACCAAAGAGGTGACCAGGGCAGATGATGAACCAAGGAATGTTGCAAAATAAACACGTTGTAAAACCTATATCAGATTACATGGATAATGCTGGTTTTGCTAAGATAATGCAGTTTTGCATAGGAATGTGTCCAGCCTTGTTGTAACCTAAAGTATCTTGAGTGTTGTCCCTTCGATAGAATAATTTCAGAGCGTCGGGCCAGTATGATAAGTTAAGCACTCAACACGATTTATAATACTCACCACAGTTATCATATCGCTAGTTCCACTACAGTAGCAACTTATTTTAGACCTGTCCAGCCAATAAAAAATCTTCACAGTTCAGATAAAATGTATTTGGAAACCCAGACCATTAAATACAAGCATCACAAGATAGAACTGAAGAAAAATGGCAAAAATAGACAGCTAACTTTTTGACCAACACACTGTTAAAACATGGAATTATATGCGTTGGTGAATCCTAATGCTCAGGCCAAGACATAAAGACACTGGAAAACAAAGTTTTTCTATATTTTGTTTAAATCCAACCTTTTCTCCACAACTTCAGTAAACTCATCTCTATTTTTAGAACATGATGTTTAGAAGGACATGTAGGTAACTGGGAGGAGCCTTCTTTTTTTTTGGCACATCCGGAGAACTGGGTAAGAATTGTACTACCTAAAAAGTCTATTATTGGTACATTGCTTTTCTCAGTTTATAAAGTTATGTAACTATGGATTGGTACAGACTAAAATACCTACAAGGTTTTGTGCAAAAATTGTAAGTTCCATCTGGTACACTGAATTCTTCAAGAAAGCCTAGAACTGAAGGGAGAAGTACCACTTGTTTTGAAACTATGATTTCTAATTGAACAACATGGTTGAATCATGCACAACAGGAATACAAAAATATAGAACCGAAGAAGTAAAAGATATCACTTGTGCTGGAACTGTAAGTTACTGATCCCCATGGTTGAATCATGCATGACAGAAATAGAACCATTAAATAGGCCAGTGAACCTATACCTGAACATATATAGGATCCAAAACGGTTAAATAAGCAGCACGGATGGTTATGCCTCTGTCTTCTTAGCATCGACATACAACCGCCATCTATAGCTGGTGGTGTTTAAGCAGCTGTCATAAGCATTGCTCGTGTGAAGTTAAATTGGTCCTGCAATAAGAAACTAAGGACCAATCTGCAGTATGAACTATATAAACTTCTAAATTAAATGGATAAAATAAGTTAAATAACTAATTTGACGTAGCCAAATTTTAACAATGGCAATAACTAAATTAAGGTACGGCCTCAAGTAGCGGCAAATAAGCTTAGTAAATAAGCACTGAAGAATGTTTAAAAAAAAAAAGAGCACTCAAGAAACTATATTAACAAAGCAACTGAAGGCAACATAAAGCATTCACACCTACTCGAAAAACAAAATAGGGGATACAAACTATAGAAACACTCACTCTGAAAGCGTTGCTATACTGCTATGGAAGGATTATGACCCAGCTGCAAAGATGGTTTTGAACCTGGAACTGAACCAATGTAGTTAATCAAAATTCAACAAGGCAGCATGGGAATAGTTTTTTTAACCTATGATATTGAAGGCACAAATTTGCAAATGCTTGTTGGCAGGGTACAAAGGAATTTCAGCATAGTTCAAGTAAAAGGGTAGAAAGGAAATAGCACCTTGCATTTAACTCCTTGGTGTACATGTCGACCAAATTGGTCTGGTCAATCCACGGTCTGTGTCGCCGTAGAAGGTTCTCTTCATGGTTTTATCGTTCAGGAAGTTCATTGGGTGAATCTTGAATTTCATCCTTGAGTGGCACACCCACCAGCATAGTACCCTCTAGTCCCCAACTCTAGATTTAGAACGGAGCTGCTAAAATTAAGTCTAAATAACAGACTACAAATGAAAGAAACAAAACACTTGATGTTACAAACAAAACCATGATTTGAAAGGAATTTGTTCAGAGCAGCAGGTATAAACCCTTTTTCGCAAAACAGAGTATCAATTAGGTAATAATATGGATCACTGGAGAATAGATGGTCTAAAAGATGTATTGTTGCATACTCTAGCCTGAGAGTTGAGACGTATAAACATTAAATATTTTACATAAAAACAAACAAATATTAGAAGGCTTAAAAAAAGATGACACGGGTACAATGTCAAGGGTTGTCTCTCTACACTTAGACAGGTGTGCATAGCACACAATACAAGCAGATTAAGTCCGCACATGACACAGATGTGTAGAGAAACTAATAACTGCTGCTAGGACAGGGCCACTTCATAGATTTAATCAAACACTTTGCATGAGCAATCCTAAGGACGTGCACTTGCACAATATCTATGTCAACAGGTGTCATGCAAGATGATATCAAACTGCTCCAGCACCTTTCATTTGGCGTTAAGAGAAGCCATAATCATATATCAAATTTACAAAACTGTTAGGCATGTATTTGAACTGTAGTGTGAACAAAATTCAATTGAAGATAATCAACCAGTGGGCTGTGGGTATTATAAGAAACAAGAAACCAAATTGGAACCTAGGTATAGCTTCAGTTGAGTAAAAATAACATGGTAACAGCATATTGCCTCATAATCACCGATAGGAACTCTTGTGGTTTCCATGTCTATTTATATATTAATGCAAGTATAAGGAAAGAAGCTCGGATGAACAAATTACCTTTTTAATGGTTGTTCATTAATGACAATATCTTCATACATGTTAGCCTTTCCATTGTAAAGGAATGACCAATCTTCCGATGAACTGCAAATATGGTTTACATAATCCAGTATTATTTCATATTCCTTGAAATAATAGTGAACCAATCCATTGGTAGTTGTGAGTTCAAAACATTTGGTACCAAACCAATGCATTTATAGCTGAGAAGGCGTGTTGATTATATATGATTTTGAAATACCATTTGCAGGAAGGGAAAATACACCAGACCAATGCACCGCAAGGCAAAACGTTCAAAGTTTATATGGATCATATGATAAGGGAACTAAGAAGTGCGTAGAATACGAAAACAAAGCTAAACTGTTGGTATCACAAATGTTCGATACAAAGAAAAGAGGATCACCTCTGGAAAGAAGCCATGGATCACCTCTGGAAAGAAGCCATGGATCACCAAAAGTGTCTTGAGGGCAACCTACATAACAAAAGAATAACTCATTCTACATTACTGGCTACTAAGAGAATCAGAACACTCTAAATAGGAATTTGAAACTCTAAATCCAAATAATTTTCATAGAGTTGCTGCCAGGATAGCCACAAGGAAATAAAAAAATTTAGCATAGGACATTTGGAGTCACATCATCTTAATTGAACTTCACAAACTGTTCAGGCAAAACCAAAAGGTAACCATTCGAAATAACTATCTAATCCAATGGCATCACGTTTAGTCCAATCAGAAATATTTTTTGAGACTGTATTTTAAATAAACCATGGAAGCACTGAATTTCAAAACAGGACTGTTTTAGAGGCTTCAATATGGCGCTGAAAAAGGTACACATTTTGTGCAAGCAACTATAGTAGCTTACTGAACCAGAATCCAAAAAGAAATCATTATAGCTGTAAACACTATCAATGTTGAAAATCCTTAGCTGTCGAATCGTATAGAAATCAGACAAGAAAGCACATCTGCAACTTGACTTGTTAGGATGATAGCTGTGTACTGTCATTTGAATGCCTTTCTTTAATTAACAATTAGCATGATCTCGCCTTTAGTGCAAAGAATTAGCTTGCTTTTGCTCACGGACTCGGCCATGAGCTGCAACAAATGAACTGTGACAGAGATACATGTTGTGGTATAGTAGAAGACAAATATGATATGGTACAATATCACAACGCATTTTTCTTTGTAAGAGTAAGGAATTAGTTGTAGCAAAAGACAAATAATCATGGTAAGGCAAATTCAAGTATTCCTGATAAGCCAAAAATATGAATAGAAGGTCAAAGGGGGTTGTGTAACCTTCTTCAGTCATGAAGATAAGTAGCTTCATTTACCTATATGAATACAAGGCTTGTGGTAACTATGAATTGCAAGAACGACAAATTTTAGACGTTAGAAACAGCATTTGTCTTTATCAGCTAATAACGTGCAAAATTAGATTGAAGGACAAATAGTATTTTTAGTCACCAAATAAAACACATAGGCACTGGCAAAGCCTGATTAGCAAAAAAAGAAAGAAAGAAATGAAGTCCATCAAGGTCTGCAAATCAAAATCAATAGGAAGCATCAAGCGGCATCAGGTTGGCATGACGGCCATTCTAACATACTCCACCAAAGGGAAATAGGTTTTGATCTTTTTTTCATGGACCAAAACTCAGCTGAAGAAGCCTAGTCGTTACTAAGTTGTCAACTTACATAAACCCCATAGGCTATTGCAGGTGCTAAGATCAGGAAAAATAAAGCATTTGGTAATTTTGTTTTGTGGAATTCGTATACATGATATATGATATGTCAGTTGAAAGAAGCAGAAGGCCACAAATAGAATAAAGTTAGTTGAACAAAATCATTATTTGGGTCACTGACTGATTTTGCATTGCAGACCCGAAATCAACCTCGAAAGATAAATGTGCTGCTGACTCACATAAAACAATAGCATGGTTATACATAAAAGAATGTTCAGTGTTCCAGAAAATATTTCATTAACATAAGAGAATATTGTTCTCATTATTCCAGTCATATTCTTGTATGCATCACACCGCAGCTAGGAAACAATTACCTTTATTTGCCCGCACAAATTATCACTCTGAATCCAAACCTGCAATCATTTTTATCTGGAATTAGGCAAGCACAAATTAGCCTATGTAGATTTGTAATAATAGAACAAATTAACCTAAAAGGCATTCAAGCAGACTCGAAATCAACAAATCTCAAACTAAAAGCAGGAGATCCATAAATATCCAACCCAACCATAGGGAAAGAGATGTTCTTCCACAAACGAGAACCCTAAAAATCAAAATCCCCAAATCGCAGTCCATACCTAACCCTAACGCGACGGCTGGACACCATAAATATCCAACCCAACCATAGGGAAAGAGATGTTCTTCCACAAACAAGAACCCTAAAAATCAAAATCCCCAAATCGCAGTCCATACCTAACCCTAACGCGACGGCTGGACAGTACCGTGTGCTGTTGCTCATGTCGCGCCAAAGAAGGGCGCGCCGGCTGCCCACCACCGGGGCCAACACCGCTGGGATCGACGGGGCGGTCACGCCGGCGGCGGCGTCGAGCTCCGTCGCTCCTCATGGCGATGTCGTGTCGCGGGCGGACCTGAGAAGAGTGAAGACGATGATCATTGAGGAAGAAGACGTCTTCATGTTGCGTTGGCGTATTTCTATTTTGAGTTTGTTTGTTAGCGTATGACGGGTGGACCCTCATGTCGGCGTTATAACGGGTATAAGTACTCGGTGTGCGTTGTGTCCCGGCGACTTGCTTTTGAATTCAGTAATCTGAAACAGGCTAATCCGAGAGCTTGCTTTGGTGTCGCCTCCGTGGTTCGACTATCTCGTGTTTGTGCTCTACGCCGACGGCGATCCACGCCGGCGGCCGGGTGTGACACTTGGTATCGGATTCGGCGTTCCTCGGCGACGTTCGTGGAGTTCTCGGCCGACGGCGGCGTCGTTTGTATCCAGCTGCTCCCACTCCGATGAGTTCGGGTGACCTAACCATCCGCACCTCATCCCGTCTTCGCGGTCGCCCGATTTCGCCTCATTCGTGGATTTATCGCTGTTCGTCGCGTTTTCCGGTTCGGTTTCTCGATTCAGCAAACGGCGCTGGTTATCAGTCGAGGGGATTCAGTCTCAATTGAGTCCCCATCGCAATAAATCCATCCACCGCTGCTCGAGTTGTACCATGGTGTCTCGGTATCATCGATTGGGGATTATTCGCTCTACGTTGGAGTCCGTTGATCGTGAGGTGTGCAAGTCAGGTGTTCGATAGATTGCTCATATCAGTCGCTTGGTCCGCGCCGCTTGTGGTGTTCCGATTGAACGACGATTCCACAAGGCTCCGGTTGGGTTTACTTTGGCGGGACGTCGCGGTCCGAGTAATCCGCGCATGTCTAGCCGAAGGTACCGTAATTCCGTCCACCGGAACGCGTTCATCGAACAGTTTGGCGTTAAGCAAAGACCGCAGCGATTTGCTCTAGTAGATCTCGTGGCAAGGGTTGTGGGACTTGTTCTCACGTAAAATTCGAGCCTCCGTGTGATCCTAGTATCTCACAGTCCTATCGATTTTGCTCTGTTAGTTGGTGATCTCGCGGTCAGGGGTTGCGGAACAGGTTTTTCGTGTAAAATTCCATAGCCGCCGAGTGATCCCAACCACGGTCGATCTGAGCGGTCGGTCCGGCTCCTTCAACGAAACCTTCGATTCAGACCAAAATCATTCTGGACAACATGTCCAGGGCTTCCGATGATGAGCAGAGGTTCATGGATCAAGTGATGGAACAATTTGATCATCTGGTTGACAGGATGAATGATATTGGAGCAATGCAGACTCAGATTAAACAAAAGATGGATCTTCGGGATGCCACTATGGATGAATACACAAAAGCTCAGAATCTCATATCTCAGCAGGTGAAAGCCAATGGAGCAAAGAAGCTCGGTGACATTGAGGAATTTTCGTATGGAGAGACAAAATCAGAGCAGTTCTTCTGAAGCAGCAGTTTATGATGATCAGAACCTGGAGAATGTATTTGCCCAAAGGAGGGACGAGCCCAGGCCAGAGCCCCACAGACACAGAAGGTTTCAACATCATCCTAGAAGGCCAAGATCTGACAGAGAGGATGATCTCCCATATCATACACTGCCCAAGATGCTGTTTCCCAAGTTTGATGGTGCTGATCCCAAAATCTGGCAAGACAATTGTGAAGGGTACTTCAAGTTGTACCAAATTCCTGAAGGCATGTGGGTTACTGCAGCTATATACATTTTGAGGGAAATGCAGCCAAGTGGTACCGTGCTTATAAAACGTAATCACACATTCAGAAATTGGTCTCACTTCTGTTCTGTCATCAATGAGGAGTTTGGCTCAGATACTTTCAGGCAGTCTCTGAATGAACTGCTGGAATGTAAACAATCTGGGTTGGTGGAGGATTATACACAGCAGTACCAGGCTTTACAGTATCAGGTACAAATGCACAACTCTCAGTATGATGATCTATTCTTCACCCAGCAGTATATTAGAGGTTTGAGAGAGGACATCAGAGCTGTAGTGGAACCACAGATGCCTCCAACTGTACTTAAAGCTTCTTTGATTGCTAAAGTCCAGCAAGGGGTGATTGAGAGAAGCAAAGCTAGATTTAACAAATCTATGGCTAGGAATCATGCTACACAACCATTTAAGCCCGACAAGAAACCCGCAACACCTTCCGGTCTTCTCTGGAAGGATAGGCAGCTCAGAGATTACAGGCGAGCAAATGGCTTGTGTTACAGTTGTGGGGAGAAGTTTGTGCCTGGTCACCAGGAAGTTTGCTCAAAAGGTAAAAAGCCACAGGTGAATGCTCTGATGGTAAATGAGCTAGATAGAGGGTTATCTGATGATGTGTTGAATCAACTGGAGAGTGAAGATGTTCTACAAGAAGATTTTGGCCATTTATCCATTAATGCTTTATCTGGCTGTGATACTAATGACTGTATGAAAATCAAAGCTAGGATACAAGACAAGGTTATGCTTATCCTCATTGATAGTGGGAGCTCTCATAGTTTTATTAGCTCTCAACTAGTTCAAACATTGCAATTGCCCACAGAAGCTGCACGAGCTAGACAAGTTCAGTTGGCTAATGGAGATAAACTGCTTACTACAAGGATGATACCACGGCTTAACCGGTATTGTCAAGGTCATACACCGTCATCCGATATGATTGTACTAGACATGCAACCTTATGATGCTATTCTGGGATTTGATTGGCTTAAAGCTCATAACCCAATGCATTTTGATTGGGTGTTGAGAACCATGGAATTTGAAGAAAAGGGCCGACAATTAAACTCCAAGGGCTCTCGACCAATCTCTCCAGTTGTCAGCTAGTTCAGCCAACAAGATTTACACGTCTTCCAAGGGTAATGATATCTGGGCATTTGCTATGGTGGATAAGCTGTCATCTGATCCAGGGGTGCTGACTACACCACCAGAGTTACCAGACTCTATCACTCATGTGATTACTATGTACAAAGATGTTTTTACTGATCCCCAGGTATTACCACCTCGCAGAACTTATGATCATGCAATTCCTTTACTGCCAAATTCTGTTCCAGCTTAATGCTAGACCATATCATTACTCACCAATGCACAAGTCAGAGATAGAGAGACAAGTGCAAGAATTACTCAAGTCAGGACTGATTGATCATAGTGTGAGTCCTTTTGCTTCACCTGTTTTGCTGGTTAAAAAGAAAGATGGTTCCTGGCGTTTTTGTGTGGATTATAGAAAGCTCAATGATCTCACAATTAAAAACAGATTTCCAATACCTATTATTGAGGAGATTTTGGATGAGTTGGCTGGTTCCAAGTGTTTTACTAAGCTAGATCTTAGAGCTGGTTATCATCAAGTGAGAATGATCCCGATGATGAATTCAAGATCGCCTTTAAAACCCATCATGGTCACTACCGGTTTAGGGTGATGCCTTTTGGTTTGACTAATGCCCCAAATACTTTTCAATGCATCATGAATCATATCTTGCAACCTTTCTTGAGACAGTTTGTCATGGTCTTCCTAGATGATATTCTGATTTACAGTCTTGACATAGAAACACACAGTGATCATTTACAGCAAGTGCTGGAGCAGTTAAGGAAACATCAATTTTATTTGAAAGAGAGTAAATGTTCTTTTGCCCAAGACAGTATTGAATACCTGGGGCATACTATTTCATCCAAAGGAGTCTCTACTGATACAAGCAAGATCCAGGCTATGATCCATTGGCCAGTACCAACATCTGTCACAGAGTTGAGGGGCTTTCTGGGGTTGACAGGGTATTACAGAAGGTTTGTTAAGTCCTATGGAATTATGGCCAAACCTCTCACTAATCTGCTTTCGAAATCAAGCAATTCAAGTGGACTGATCAGGCACAGTTGGCTTTTGAAACAATTAAACAAGCTATGACTCAAACCCCTGTGTTGGCTCTACCCAATTTTCAGGAACCATTTACCATAGAAATTGATGCTTGTCATACAGGCATTGGAGCTGTTCTGATGCAACAAGGGAGACCAGTTGCTTATCTCAGTAAAGCTCTAGGGGAAAAACAAATGGCCATGTCCATATATGAAAAAGAGTTTATGGCTCGATAATGGCGATTGACAAATGGAGACATTATCTTCAAAGGACTCCATTTGTCATTGTCACGATCACAAATCTCTAGCTTATTTGAAGGATCAAAGCCTGCATTCAGAATTACAAAAGAAGGCAATGGCTAGACTCATGGGGTTGGATTACAAGATAGTATATCGCCAAGGCAAGGAAAATGTGGCTGCAGATGCTTTATCAAGGGTAGCTCACATGATGCAACTTCAAGCTGTCACTTCAGTTCAACCCATGTGGCTTCAAGAAGTGTTCAACTCATATACCACTGATCCTCAAGCTCAAAAGATGCTCCAAAGATTAGCTATATGCAGTCCTGATGAAAAAGGGTACAAGCTAGATAAAGGCCTCATCTGGTATCACAATAGAGTGTGGATAGGCCAGAACTCTGCCCTTCAAACTAAACTCATCAATGCATGTCACTCTAGTGCAATTGGGGGCCATTCAGGGGTGGCAGCAACTTATCACAGACTGAAGCACAATTTTGCTTGGAAGGGCATGAAACAAGATGTGGACAATTTTGTGAAGCAGTGTGCTATCTGTCAACAGGCCAAACACTCTAACAAACATCCACTGGGATTACTTCAACCTTTGCACACTTTTTGAGGGCATCTCGCGGGGAGTGACTATGGATTTTATTGATGGCCTTCCCAAATCAGAGGGGTACAGTGTCATTATGGTAGTAGTTGACAGACTCACAAAATATGCTCATTTTATTCCATTAAAGCATCCTTACACAACTATTACAGTTGCCCATGCATTCCTGGACAATATTGTGAAATTACATGGACTACCTAAGAAGGTTATCTTTGACAGAGACACTGTGTTTTAAAGCAACTTTTGGAAGAGCTTCTGGAAGTTGTACAAGGTGGATCTGCATTTCAGTACAGCATACCACCCTCAATCTGATGGGCAGACAGAGCGAGTGAATCAGTGTCTTGAAATGTATCTCAGGTGTGCAGTCCAAGATTCTCCAACATCATGGAAGTCCTGGTTATCGTTGGCTGAGTTATGGTATAATACTTCCTTGCATTCTTCATTGGGATGCTCCCCCTTCCATGCTTTGTTTGGGTACGAAGCAAATCTAGGCCTGATGCCTGATCTCCCGATACTACCCCTACCAATGTGGTGACTATGGTGGAAGACAGAGCTTTGCATATGAAAGCTTTGAAACAAAATCTTGCTCGAGCTCAGAACCGAATGAAGGTGATGGCTGATCATCTCCAGACTGATTACCAGTTTGCAGTCGGTGATCGTGCTTTACTGAAACTACAACCATATACACGATCTTGGTGGCTAATCGTCCCTATCCAAAGCTTGCTTTCAAGTACTATGGCCCATACAATCTTTGAACGTATTGGAAAGGTGGCATATCGTTTGGAATTGCCAGAGGGATCTCTAATCCATGACGTCTTTCATGTTTCGCGGCTTAAACCTTTTGTGCCAGATTTCACTCCGAGTGTTCGACTCTCTCCCGATCCACGACGGACACGGAGGCTGCGGCGGCGGTGCGACACGACCGATGATCGATCGCCCGTGCGGTCAAGAAGGGCAATGCTTTGCAATTCCACAAGTCAAGGTGACATGGACTACTCTGCGGCGGCCGTCACAACGTGGGAGGATTACCATGTGCTTAAGGAGCGCTTCCTGAGGCTCCCCGCTTGGGGTCAAGCGAGTCCTCAAGGAGGGGGAAATGTCGCGGCGGACACAGAAGAGTGAAGACGATGATCATTGAGGAAGAAGACGTCTTCATGTTGCGTTGGCGTATTTCTATTTTGAGTTTGTTTGTTAGCGTATGACGGGTGGACCCCTCATGTCAGCGTTGTAAACGGGGTATAAGTACTCGGTGTGTGCGTTGTGTCCTGGCGACTTGCTTTTGAATTGATGTCCCGAAAGCAGGCTAATCGGAGGAGAGCTTGCTGCGTGTCGCCCTCCGTTGTTCGACTATCTCGTGTTTGTGCTCACGTCGGCGGCGATCCACCGGCGGGGGTGTGACATGTCGGGAGAGAGGGAGACGAGAGGAAGGGAGGACGACGTCGAGCTCAGTCGCTCCTCATGGCGATGTCGGGAGAGAGGAGGAGGGAGGGAGGGGAAGGGAGGATGGGGGGCCGGGGTGTGTAGCGGGAGGGGCGGGCGGCGCGGGGGGCGGGGCGTCGTGGGCCGGGGTCGGGAGGATAGAAAGCATCGTTGCTTCTTCTTCTTCTTCTTCTTCTTCTTTTTTTTTTTTTTTTTTTTTTTTTTTTTGAGGGGTAAGAAGCTAGGCTATATATTTAGCTGTTTGGATTCAATTGGGAAGCTAGAGAAGCTGTGGAGAAGCCAGCTTCACGTAGAAATCTGTAGAAAGCTGAATCCGGGTAAATGAATCTTGACCACTGATGTAAAGATCGAATGGTAAAAAAAAATTAAGGTGATGTGGATAGTGGTTCTCAGGGAGGAGCCATTGCAGGTTCTATCGTTTTAATTTAATTTAATAATAACTGCGTGCTTCTTGAGTTGGAGGTGGCCACAAAGATTTCAGTAACTCACCCCATCTTCTTCGGCTGGAAGGCAGCCACAGCATTGGCCTTAATTCAGCAACAGGATGCAAGACCCCAGTAGCACCTCGAGTGGCAGATGGAAAAACCAAGAACTCAGACATCATTACCTCAAACAACTGTTGAGTAGCATAGAAGCATTGGACACACTGAAGGCGAGGACTCAATAATGAAGCAAGCAATGTGTCCTGAGTGCTCTCCATAATTGGAATGCATGCGTCGTTGTGGAAGTGTAGCATCATTGTGGGTGATTTCTGCTGTGGAGCATGAACAGTATGTTTGAGGCCCGATGTCGAACAGTTGGCATGCATTGCTTCAAGGTCTTTGGTGGAAGCAAATTGGATGGTCAGGGTGACCTCCTGGGATGATGTGCTTTTCTTGCTGCTATCCCACTCCCACACAACAAATAGCCATGCATTAGGGACAGAGTGCATAGTTTGCAGGTCTTTGCTTCTGATGATTTGGATGCAGATAATAGAGCCATAGCAGGAAATTGATGGTGATGCAGAGAGCATGGTTGCTGACACAGGAACACAAACTATGTGGTATGGACCCAATGTCGAGCACCTGGTGGGCAGGGTGTTGACCTGTTCGGTGACTCCAATTTGGAGGTCAGCGGAGAGCTGCTCGAGAACGCTGAGGACGAGCGAGATGGAGCGAGATGGAGCGAGAGTGGATGGACTTGTGGCGAGCGTCGCTATGAGGATGTCGAGCTCGAGTTGAGGCGGGCTTATCCTTGACGCCGGGGCTGAGCACGGCGTCGAGCATGGTGCCGATGCCGGTGCGGATGTCAGCGGGCCAGATGCGGGTACTGCGGCGGAGGAGGCCCATGGCGAAGGAACTGACGCACACATGCTCAGCCTCCTTGATGTCGAGATAGACACCAACGCACTCGCCGCCGACGAATCCGACGCCTGGGTCGTAGGGCCTGACGAGGAACTTGAGCGCCAGCACGGGTGTGGGCACGAGCGTCGGCTCCCGCGACGGAGAGCAGCACCGCCGAGACGGGGTCGAGCGCGAGGCGCGGAGCCAAGGCGGTCGCCAGGCGCGTGCGACGGTGTACGCGGACGGGTCGTGGTTGGCGAGGAGCGAGCGGGCGTGGCCCTGCTGCTGTAGGCGGATCTGCTGCAGCAGCCCGTCAGGCGACCTGAGCTTGAGGCCGTAGAAGCGGTCGGAGTCGAGGTGGAAGACGGTGAGGTTGGCGTGGTCGACCAAGAGCGGAGCAGCGCGCCGGATGGAGCTCCAACGACGGGAGAGCACCGCTGTGCGCCCAGCATCCTTGATGGGGAGGCGAGCAACGATGTTGCGTAGCAGCGAATCCGGGAGGCCGCTGAGACGGTCGACGTCCCCGTCGGTGGGGATGGGTGGGTCGTGGGTGTAGGAGAGCTCGGTGATGCCCGACTTGAAGACGGGATCCGCGTCGTGCGATGCCGCCGCCGGTGAAGGGATGGGCGAGGCCGAGGCGGAGTAGAAGGCGAGGGCGGAGCCGCCACAGACGGAGCTGTAGCCGTTGCCGGAGATGGCCTCTTCCTCACGAGCGCTGCCATCGGAGCCGTCGACGAAGGCTGGAGGAGCAGTTCGAAAGTCCGCGATGCACGCCTTCAAATCCGTCTTGCATGCCTCCAAATCCAACGCCATCTTCGTCGCCATGGCGAGGATCTGATCTAGTATGTCCATGTGCATAGCCTCCTGTGTAGGGTCCATGGCGAGAGTGGAGATCCCACGGATTTAACGAATCCGATACCAGATGTCACCGTCTAATACGACAACACAGATGAGGAACACTGTTTACTAGAATATTCTAGAAGTTTCGGATACGAGCGAGAGGGAGAAGAAGAGCATTTTTCACGGATACCATTATAAAAACTCGTGTTACCGTGGATCCCCAAAAACTTCGTCCTTTCACGATTAACATCGAAACTTTAGAGTGTTTCGTGCGTACCACTTTCCGTCTGGCCGTGTTTGGTTTCCTCCGTTTGGCCTCGACACGCGGGCCGGGGTGGCAAAATGACCACCGCTGCCCCCTCGGCTGCCCCCTACTTCTTTCTCCTCCCCTCCCTCTCTCACATCGGCAAGCGGGCCCCACTCGTCGGCTTCTTCTCCCTCCTCTAGCTTCCTATCCTCATCTCTCTCTGTGCCTCGGGGATCCAATGAGATCCCCGAGGCGGACGACGGCGGGCGGCTACCGCACCACCGATACCCAGGCCACGCCACCTCCGATGTAGAAGGGTGCGTTCGATCTCAACCACCGTCACCCCTGGACGATGGTGGCGTGGTGCCTCTTTCACTTCGCGGCGGCGTGCGCGGTACCTCTGGCCGGCCCGATGTGGACGAGCGCACGGCGTGCGCGGCCTCGACGCGGAGTCGCGGCTTCAGCGCTGAAGCTCGCGGACACGAAGCCAGTTGCCGCGTGCTAGCCCTACGCCCTACGCCGCCACGCCCTAAACTCCAGCCGCGCGGCCCCCGCCGCCGGCCGCCGAGGAGTCTTTGGCCCCGCGGTCTTTGCGCCGCTAGCCGATGTGGTGCGTACTCGGTGCCCCAGCCGCGCCCGCGCGAGAACGACATAGGAGAGGAGGCGGCGCCGTTCTTGGCTTCGGAGCGGGGCCGACGCCCGCGGTGCTCCCTGCGCAAGCCGGTCCGGCAAGGCCGGGTACGGGCACGAGCGTTCGGCGTGGCGAGGGCGAGGGCGGGCCGCGCTCGCTGCGTCAAGGCGCTTACTGCCGTGGTGCGACAGGCCCGTGGTCTTGCGCGCCATCGTCGGGCCGGGCCGCTCCAGCCGGGATCGCTTAAATTGCGCTTCATTGCAGACACACGCCGAGGGGCCGCCCGCTCATGTCGGTCTGTCCGGCTTGTCTCATTCACATGCGTGCATGCAACGGCGCTTCGATTTGGACTTTGGACGGGAAGGGAGAGAACTAGAGGATGAGAGTGGGTCCGCGGACCAAGGCGGGACACCGTGCCTTCAATGCCTCCACATGCAAAAGGGCGCCAGAGCACGGGCACGAGATGAGGACAGAAGATGGGGAGTGGGGCCCGTGGTGTGAGAAAGGGAGGGAGGAGACAAAAGTGGAGGGGCAAGGCGGGGGCAAGGTGGTCATTTTACGACTCGGGCCCGCGTGTCGAGGCTAAACGGAGGAAAAACAAACCGCAATCGACGGGTGGCACACACGAAACACTCTAAAGTTTCGATGTTAATCGTGAAAGACCGAAGAGTTTTTAGGGGTATACATGAGAACACGACTTTTATAATGGTATCCATGAAAAAGGCTCAAGAAGAAAGGTAAAAGGAAATCTAGCCGCAGCCTAGCCTCGAGCACACGCTCGCCGGCCCGGTCGTGGTCCTTGACGACTTCTCCGATCCATGTGGCCGCATATTTGTATCGTGATCGTTTCCGGCGCGGCCGTCGACCGTCGGACGCAGCCGTTAGCCCAGGCCGCCACAGGCCGCCCATCATTTCCGTTACTTCCTTCCTTCCCACTCCGCACTCCTTTCCGTTCCCGAAACGGATCGGCGCTTCGCGTCTCACTCGACTTCGGAAGGAAGGGCGGAGGCTAAGGAAGAGCCGGCCGTGGGGTTTCTCGGAGGCGGAGGTGCTTCCACCGCCACGGCCGTGACTTCCTCGGGCGGCGGTGGGACCGACACGCTTGCTCCCTGACCTTAGCCGCGGAGGAGGAGGCGTTCCGTGCTCGCCGTCGACGACTTCCCTCGGAGAGAGACACGGGGTTGGAGCGCTACTCCACGACCCTAGCCAGCGGAGGAGGGAGGCGGTTCCGTGCTCGCCGGGGGCGACTTCCTCGGGTGCGCGGGGTTGGGCGCGCCGCTCCACGACCCCAGCCGCGGAGGAGAGTGGTGGTTCCCCGTGCTCGCCGACGGGCCCTCCCCCCTCCGCACTTTGTCCCGAGCATCATCCTGGTGGGTGAGTAGGGCTGTCCTCCCCCTTCCCCCTTCTCCGATGTAGCGACTTTCGATTTGCAGGTCGACCATTCCGCGCTCTACACACACGTTCGACGAAATGCCGCCCATGAGTCCTCTTCCTCGTCAGCGAGATTCGCCTCACTGCTTTCGCTCGACACCGCCAAGGTCCCAAACCACCACCGTCCTCGCCATCGCCGCTTGCCCCGCTTGCCCATCTAGTGATATCATGATGACGATCCGGTGGATATATTTAAGTTCTTTGCTATGCTAGTGCTGATGCTCTTTCTTCTTTGTCGTTCGAGGATTAGTAGCGTGCCATTTCGCTCTCCTAACCGGTTTGGTTTAGGAGCTTGTTTGCTTCGGATACATGATGATATTTGCTCTCATATGCTTTAGGGATAGATGTTATAACCGAGCGGTGCTTGTGCACCACAAAAACGAGCATTGTCCAGGAAGCTTTGCACTAACTTCCACTAGTACCATCGTTCACCGATGAGGAGCTGTAGATGGTGATTTTTTTGTGTAGTAAGCGGCCGTTGGTGAGCACCCGGGGGCATCACCTTGATGTTGCAGCTATATGCCACATGAGTTTGCAACATTTCTAGTTTTGATTATGGATGTTGCATTTATGCTGATTTGTCATGTTTCAGTATTCTATCACCAATGTTTCAGCAAACCGATTCAGATATTATATTCAGACATTTGTGGTGTTGCACATATACATTTGAGTTGTATAAACAGATTTGACATTATTCTCTACCACCTATGTTTCACCAATGTTTCACACATGTTCATTGTCAATAGCCTGTGTCTATCTTGCCACCCACTGTTCCTCTTAAATTTGTTAGGCGCGACTTGATTTTTTTTTGTGGTCGTTGTTATGATTCCAGAGTTTAGTTTAGGTGCCCTTCTACTGTTTTGTAACTATACTCTCTATTTTATGGTTTTCTGTAGGTGGTTGTATCCTTTGTTCAAGTGAATCATGGTGACCACGTGGGCAGCCAGTAAGGGGCTACGTCTCCACTGTGGAGCTGTCCAACAGTGGCGGTTCCGAGGATGACTTTTTCAGCAGTGATGAGGATGACGTTGATGAAGAATCATTTGAATTGCGAGCTCGTGAATCTGATGTAGGCGTCTCTACTAGCAAGCCGGTGACGCGTTCTGCGGCCCAAAAGCCTACCTTGAAGACAAAGCTTCCAGCGAAGAAGCGAAAAGGGGAGCCCTCTTCAAGGAAGAGAGAGGTGAAACCCCCTGTCCCCAAAGGTATTGTCACTGTCTCAGCATGATATTTTCACTGTTTCAAGCTAACTTTTCGGCTCTCACAAGGTGTTTTGTGTTCTTACATTTGTCTCGAAATTGTTTCCAACAAGCCAACAAGCAATGATCTCTTCCATACAAGGTTCTCCATCAGCAGGATCAGCAAATTGGTTGCGGAAGGGAAATTTAATGAGGAGAAGACAAGATGGGTAGAAGAGGCTGGTTTTGTTGCTTTGCTTTCTATGTCGGATGTTTACGTACCTATCAAGCTTGTTCACCGGATTTTTCAAAGACATTAATCCGGATCGAGGGAGTTTCGTCTAAAGAAGAAGGTGATTGTCTTTGATAGGCAGCTAGTATGCAACATTCTTGGGGTGCCCAAAGGTGGTCAGCCCGTGAAAGTTACATGGAGCAGCAATGATGAATATGATGATTATCCTAAGATGCGCCAATGTCTTCAAGTTTGGGGACCGTTGTCCGATTAGCGGGTGCATTGAGATTTTGGTTGGAGCTACGGACAAGGATTTGTTTCTTCGAGCTTTCGTGCTTCTTGCCCCAGGGTTCGGTCTTTGTCGCAACTTCTGACAATGCAGTCCCACACAAATTCTTGCACAGCTTGACCGGATCCATCTGCGATCAACTCATTTGATTGGGCTGAGGTAATAATTCAAGACCTAATGGAAGAAGTGCGGAAGTACCGGATATTCTACGTGTTAGAAAGGCACCTCCCAATACCCCCACCCTACTTGGCTCATGCCTTTTACTCCCCAAGGTAAGTTTTGTCTACATTTTCTCTCATTTTTTTTCTATTTTCATCTTTGCTGAAACATATCACTTCATTAAAACATATCATTGGTCAATCATATGCTTCGCTGAAATATAGCATGGACTGCCTGAAACACAACTTTTTTTTTGTTTGAAACATATTACAGAATAAACCAATGAAACATATCGCTTTTGTTGATATGTAACATCCCCAAATTTCCACGAAGGAAATTCACGTAAATACGAATATCGTGATAGTCTCCGAGGATCATTCCATCACATTATCCAAATACAAATCGAATATCAATTACAAGACTTCGTTCAAAAGCGAAATAGAGGTTCTAGTACTTTATTACATCGCCACTTGGCGGAATCAAACTAGCACGAAGCAATAAGAACGGCATCTTCAGTGGGGCGACATCGTCTCGGCTTGAGCGTAGCAACGAAACTCCCGGCTCAATCCTCCCACTCGCCTTCATCAAGTCCGACTCATCACCTAAGCGGCAAGTTTATCGAAGCGATTTGTACTGGCGGGTTCCCCACCCTATCGCGCAAGCTTTGTGGAACCCGGATGCATGTATGGTATAACAAAAGGCCTAATATGGGCTGTAGTTTCCTATGCATGAATGAAATCAAGTTTATAATATTTTAACACATATTATTCTCAACCCAACACTTCCCAATTACCAACTCACCTCAACACAAAACTCAACTAGCCTCTAGCTCTCACTCAAGTTGACAGAACAACCCCACGCATCTTCTTCTACTACGCCTAACCGGCTCTCGGCCCTCCGGGCTCTCGGTAGTGACACTCCCCATCCAACCACACTCGAGGTAAGAAAGAAAACACCCTCCCTACTCGGAGGGTTGAATCCAGGGAAAAACTGGTCAAAAGACCGGCGCAAGCCGCAGGAGGTTCCAGCCGGTAGGCGGGGTTACCTTTAGCGAGTCCAAGTCCGAGATGTGTCCTAGCCCGAAGGCCGGACTATACGTATAGATTTACAACTCTGCAGAGCGTGTGCTCAAGACCAAACGGTCGCCATCATAGGCATGGCGAGTGCCTAGGCTGACGTACGGAGACCACCTAGTCGGACAATGCCACCAAACCACTCGGCTACGAAGCTCCGAGTACCACCGCCGCTACTGAGATCGTGAAAGCGACGACAGTACTCCGCGACTCAAGATCACCCCCGGCTTATCTCGGCGGGATGGAGGCCCTCGGGGCTCACACTGCTATAACACTATCCGCTACCACCTAGTAAGTATGGCATCATCCAAGTAGATGGGGCAATCCGCAACCCGCCCATAACGTAAGACGTTAGGTGAGCACCAATTCCCAAGATCCCGGGTCCTCGAAGATACAAGTCCTTAGGTATGACCAAGCAAGACATCTTACGCACTTCCTTTCCGGGTCTTAAGTCCCGTCACAGAGTCGGCACCGGGACCCCAACACCGCACCAAGTTACCCCGCCAGGTAGGACAAGTGGGAGAGGCCTAGAAGCACACTCCCCAAGCAAGACTTGTCACGGCGACTCGTCAGATCTTGCTCATCGACTCGACCCTCACCACACACCCAAGTCTAGACAGAAGACTCACCCCACCGGTGATCCAACTCAACCCGTCCTACTCATATACCCGGCTCCATATATACACGTAAGTGATATAAAATGCAAATAAAAAGCAATAATAGTATATGAGCGCGAGTCTAAACTATAAGCGGGTGTGGGGAGATAGGTTGCGTCAAGGTATAAAGGCTCAACAAAGCATCTCTACCATGCAACCTAGCAAAGAAATGCAAACAACATAAAGTAAAGCGCTAGCAAAACTATATGATATGTCTAATAGGTGCTATGTAGGTGGGTGGGACATGGCACCTGAGTGGTCGCTACTGCCCTCGTTCAAAGTCCCGATCTTCACGGTCCTCCCCGGCTCTCCTCCCGGTGCAAGACGCGAATCGAAATGGTTGCGATTAGCAACCATTTAGAGTATCACAAAGAAGCAAATCGAAAATTGAAGACCCAAATTCACTCATAGATAAGCCTATGACGTAGAGGAGAATTTTAGAAAAATTTGGACACCGGTTTCATATTTTTCTCAAATCGTATGAATTTTCTATGAATTTTCAAAGTCTAAAACAATTTCTAAAATTGGAAAACAGGGGTTTAAAACGGGGGCTTGACACGTGGCGGTTTCGTTGGCTCTGGCTTTACGTCGGCATGACGCCAAACACGAGGGCTTAGGTCTGCGGATCGACATGTGGGGCGGATGGCGTCGATGACGCCACGCGGTCCCCATTCCTCTCCCCCGACCAGTGGGTCCCGGTGGCGTCATCATGATCGCCGGCGTTGATCCGGCCAACGTCAAACAGGCTCGGACCGGGCCCGAGGCGAGCCAGCGGCCGGACTTGGGCGAATTTGAAATTTGGATGGTGGGCCGCCTTCACATCGGCGGTGGAGGTGGCGTCCACGTGGGCAAGCGGGCTTGGAATGGGTCACGCTTGGTGGTTCAACGGTGCGCTGGCGCCACGGTGGATCGCGTTGGCGGTCCATGGACCACCATGCGGTCCACCGTGGACTTCTATCCACCTTTTTCCTCCTTTGGCGGTGCGCGGTGCACCGGGTGCCGCGGCCACCCTCCTTCTTCCTTCCCCAACTCGCTGCTGGCGGCTCTCGGCCCGGCGAGTTCACCGAATCCGGCGTCTCCGGCGACGGGGTCGTGCTCAACGTGGGCGAGAATCACGGGTTGTGGGCGTGTTAGGTAGGCCAAGAGGCGGCAAGGTTCTAGGGTTCCGCCCAAGCGCAGCGGCATGGCGGCGGCGCCGGGTCGGCGGCGTTCGAAGCGGCGCAGGGGCTCCAAAGCCCCTTTCTTCATGATTTGGCACGGGCGCTCGGAGGGCTGCGGCACGGCGTATGGCGACGCTAACGCCCGACACGCCCCGCCACGGCGGCGTGGCTACGCCCGTCGGGCGAACGGCGGCATCAGCGTTACCGCGGATGAAAGCTCAAGCCCGTCCCGGCCTCCCGTTTCACTCGGGTGTGTCCCGGGCGGCGTATCGCGCCACCATGGTGACCAAAACCCGCGGCGGAGTGGGAGGCGCGGCGCGAAACGGGTTGAACGCGTGGCTAGGGGATTCGGGGCGGCGTGGCCTCAGCGTCAAGGGTTTGAATCGAGGCTCTCAGATGGGGAACACGAGGCCATGGCGGCGGCGGCGGGCGCCACTCTTGGTGGCGCATTGCGTCGCATTTTCTCCTGTCCCTCGATGGGCTGGTCGTGAGAGCGCCAATCGCGGCGGGCGAAGCGGACAGTGGGAGCGTGGCTCCTTTGGCGCGACGCTGGGGACGGTCTGGACTGCCACATGGCGTCAAGCAGCGGCCCGGGCCGGGAAGAGAAACGAGGGAGGTGAGGAGGATAAAGATGACAAAATTTCGGGTCCACCACATCGACCGGCGTCGGAAAGGACGAAAACGCCCTTGGTTATGAAACCGCTGCGGCGGCTTCCTCCTCGCTGGGCCGGCCACGTGGCGCGGCCTTGTGGCCTGGCTTGCGGCTTGCCGGGTCAGGCTGGGCGGGGCGCGGTAGGTCGGCCGGGTCCAGGCAAAAAAGTTGGCTCCCTCCTCTTCCTCTTTTATTTTCTTTTCCAAATTCTTTTCTAGTTTACACTTCTAATTTCTATTTAAACTTTGGTCTTCTATGTGTAACTACATGTGTTGCCAACATGCAATTACCCTTAGGGCATCCTAGGGTCCTTGTGGAGTTTGGTTTTCCATTCAAAGGGGGTTGGCAACAAAGCAAGATTTAATTTTAATAGACTTGTTGATTTTATTTAACATCACATAAAATCATAAAATCCAACTCAAGCATGGTGATTAAATATGCAATGATGCTTGACATAAAATAAACTAGGGAACCTCACCCGTTGTTCTTTAGGAATTAAGAAAATGCAATGATCATAAGGGAAATTTTCATGATATCTTAATAGATAAATTGAAATAAAACAAATTGCACACAATATATACTTAGAGGGCTCACAATCAATTTTAGGCTCGGATGAGAGTTAAACAAATTATGGAACAATATTCAAATTTCAATTTCATTTTTGAAAACAAACAGAACAAATTACAAAAAAAAAAAGTGGAGGAAAATGATTGAATTGCCATGAATTACAAAAAACGGGCTTGATTCTCACAACCACATTGACTTAAATTAGAGCTAGTGTCATAATTATGCAACCGTATTAGCGTGCAATAGTTTTGAGAATCAATCCGTTTTTTTTTTGGTTAAAATATATGGATTGGTAACTTGAAAATGATAGAGAGGCCCGGTGCATGTCGATTCACGATCTTCCCGAAAATGAACGTAAAACACATTATATCTCGGGTTCAATGAAAGAAAATGGGAGAAAGTTTGCGAATTGGCTTGTAGTCCAATGGTAGGACAGTCCAGTGGGGGACGCTACCCACCGTGGTTCAAATCCTGGTTCTCGCATAATTTCCCGGGATTTTCCTAGGATTTACCGGGCGTTATGCATTAAGTGGTAAGCGGCGTTCCCGCCGACGGCGCAGGCACCAATGGTGACTTCGTGAATCTCCGTGATCTGCCGGGGTGCTCGGTCCTTCCGAGGTGCTCATAGGGGTAGGGTTTACGTGCGTGTGTTCATAGGGGGTGAGTGTGCGTGCGTTTGTGAGTGTGTCATGCGCGTTGTCTTTGTGTCATTCTCAAAAAAAAAAAAAAAAATGGGAGAAAGTTTTGTTTCAAACCGGCGATGATGGAGGTCGCTGATGCATGCATGGCCGCCGCCCCGAATCCCTTATTTGGCGCTGCGGCGCCGTCAAAAGTAGCGGTGCACGGACGCGTGGCGGTGTTACATGTGCTATGTCCCTTATCTAATTAGGCATGTCCATGCGGCACACGCGAAGTAGGGACGGGATGGGGTAGCGAGCATGCATGCAGGGGAAGCGAGAGACTACTGACGCACATGAGATGGGGAGGGGCCACGTTCCTTTTTTTCGCTTTTCCTTTAAAATGTAATAACTTTCTCATCAAACATCTTTTTCAATTCCGTTTGCACCATCACGTTTATTATAACAAGATCTATAAAACTAGATCCATGTTACTCCCTCCGTTTCAAATTGTAGTTCACTTTTGGTTTTTTTTTTAAGATACATTGATTTTATTATGTATCTAGACATAGTGTATAATTAGGTGCAATGCAAAATCAATGTATCTAGAAAAGCCAAAGTGAATTACAATTTGAAACGGAGGGAGTAGATATGTTTGGAGATAATTTTCGTGATGACAAAAATTTACATCTAAAGTACAAAGTTTTACATCTAAGAGTATAAAGTTTTTTATTGTTGGAGTACAAACTTTCAAAATTAGGAGTATAAAGTTTCTAATGTTATAGTATAAAGTTTCAAGATTTAGAGTGTAAAGTTTTAAATTATAAAGTTCTATATTTTAGATGTATAAAGTTCATAGCATACTAGTATAAAAGATTGAAATGAGCTAGTAAAAAGTTTTTGAACTTAGGTGTAAAGTTTTGAAATCTTAATGTTTTGAAGCTAGCAAGATAAGTTTATAATTTTGAACTTAGAAGTATAAAGTTTATAATGTGATAGTACAAATTTTATAAATTCAAGTGCAAAGTTTTGAGTCTACTAGTATAAAGTTTGTAACGTGATAGTTCAAAGTTTATAAATTCCTAGTGTAAAGTTTTGAATCAGCAGCATAAAAGTTTATAGTGTGACGATTCAAAATTTTATAAATTATTATAAGAATAAAGTTGTGGCTGTACATAAAAAAATAAAACAACATTAAAGCTTTTTGTTTTCCTATTTTTGGATGATAGTGCATGCTACATGCAACATTGTTCACATGCATATGCGACGTTACACCGCTAAATCGAAAGGACACGTGCTACTACTAGTTGTGCGCTCCCTATCGCCGCTGCTGGGCGCTGTGTGCGCCGCTACTATCGCCGGCGCATGTGCGCTTACTATCGCTACTAGCACGCTGCGTGCGCCAAAGCGCCTCGCCCTCGCCGGCCGGTTACCGGTTTCAAGCATGGTCTAAATGTTTGACACAATTATATTATAGTATGCTAGTGCCACAATGCAACCGCATCATTTTATAGTATGCAACTCGATGCTAGTGGGCACGCATTCGAATGTAACTCATAGTAGTGGAGCACCTCTATTCACACTAAAAAAAATTTAATGAAGGTCTTGCTAGTGGAGCACATCGGTTGGCATTCGAAAACGAAAAGGGGGTGCTTCGCTGACATTCGTGGCTATGAGGAGATTAGGAGCATGCTAGTTCAAAATAATAAACTCCAAAACAAATAGTTTATGAAATGAAATGGCCGATGTAAGAATAGTTCTCAGACAGAAATAATATTGCATTCAACTTCAAACATCAACGCCAAATTCCCAAATTTATAACACAAAAGTTACTTGTGAATTGTGATAGATGACTCAAAATTACCGTGATAATTGGTTACATGGCCAAACAAAACTAATTATCTATATACCTTTTGCATAGCTTAATTACCACATAATACGCACACTACTCTTTCGCACACTTCATAGATAAGTAGATATCTTAGAAATTTAAGCAAATGTTCCTAGTAGCGGTGAGTGGCAGCGGTTTCATTAAAATCTAATTAAAGTATCTGTTATATTTTTTCGTGCATGAAACAAACAAAAAGAAGAAGAAAGTTTTGGAGAGCGAGAGTGCCGCTTTGCGGTTTTGCCCAACTATATATTCAAGGGATTATCTCAATTTCTTTTTTTTTTTCCCGAAAGAAGGATTATCTCAATTTCATCAAAAGCAAGTCATATGAGGAGATATCTGAATCCAAAACATTGTTCAACCAAAAGAACTATGATGAAGTATTGACCTTCGTAAGAAAAAAAGTATTGATCAACGTTCTAGCGTAATAATTCAATCGACAAGCAAAGGAAGCTCAATTGATCCTTACAGCAGCACCGACGACGCAAGCGTTGCCCATGGCTCTTCCAACTCCTCCGCTTTCAAATCCTCTGCAGGTGAAATCAATCGCCATGCCATAAGCAAAATTGCAGAGTTAAGAATCAAGAGAAAACAAAGTGGTTATAGGTAAAACCCCCATTATACAAACAAACAGATCCAAACTTTCTTTAAGAAACAAACAACTTTACTCAGAGGGATCTAACAAACCCTTCTCTCTTATTGCCGACAAAGAGATCGGGCTACTTCAAAAGCGAGTCTCTTCCTTCCAATTCCCCTCGTTGTACTTTTTATTATGGACAAAGAAAATAAAACCAAAAGAACAGACTTTGGTATGGATCGACAGGAGAGATAGAGGGGATCCGGGAGGACAGAGAGAGGGGATCCGGGAGAGACGACCACACGCACCTCAAGACATCGCAGCCTCGGATCGGCGGCAAGGAGAGGAGGAGCCGCTCCGGGCTGCAAGCCCACGGGCCCGGCCGCCCACGCCTGCCGTGACGCTGAGGACCTCGAGGACGGCGCGAGGCGGGCAGCTGGGACCTCGAGGACGAAGCGAGGCGGGCGCGGCTGCCGGCTCCGGCCTCGGCGTGGCGATGGAGGAAAAGCGGCGGCGGCATCCCTCGCTTTCTCCTCCACCTCCCTTTTGCTTTATGGGGAAGAGATCTGAATTTTCATGCGGAGGTGAAGTGCAAGCGCCGGGAAGGGCGCGTGAAAAGGCCAAGCGTGGAGGCGGCGGCCGGTAGTTGAGGAGGCCGACGAGCCGTGCGTTTCGAAGCGCTGCGCATCGAACGCATGGATTTTCTTTTTTTATTTTTTCTCCTTCGTGCGTAGGAACCAACGGAGCTGTAGGGAGCGGACATGCATAGTGGGGTTCCCTTTAGATTTCAGTTATCACTTCAAGGACCAATCGGAGGTCCGAGAATTCCCTAAGGAGGAATAGTGGGGAGCTCCTATATAGGAGTTTTAGATAACATAGGTGCTACTTGTGCATCTAGGAGGGTTTCTCTACATGCAATACACCATTGCATGGCTTGTTTGAAAAAAAAATTTGAAAGTTGGGATTTTTGTGTGGCTAAAAGCCGGGTTGTTACATGATACATACTTGAAACATAGTATGGATTGTAACCTTTCTTTATAAACTTTCTTAGATTGCATATATGGACATGCCAAGATTCGTGATGACCCCGAGCTGCATACCATCGATTATTCCGTGCCTCGGATCTGCCATGTTACCAACGAGGACTTTGAGTTCATTTCAAAAGTTGACAAGAGCGGGGTTATGCTTCAAGACTTTGATTGCTTTGGGTGGCTTCCCCGTGAGTCCGCTTCCCTTTTTTTCATCAACTCGTCATGTTTTTTTTTTTCCCTTTTAGTCATTTCTGTTTCTTTGACCAAATTAAATCTTAATTCCTTTGTAGTTTCGTGAGAGCAGTCCCTACCCCACACCTGCCCCTCTAACCGGGTTTAGGCGACCATTGCATCAAGAAGAGCAGTTGGTGGATGATGAAGTGGGGCCGGAAGGTGCGCAAACAAGATGAAGTGCATCCAAGCCTTGATGGCTGGATGGGCCCTCCTAAACCTGATGCTACCGCTGCTCCCGTGTCTATTGAGGTGATTTTCCCAATCTGCTGCATTTCCATCTATGTCCCACCGGGTAGTATTGCTCGCTTTCAAGACTTGAGATGATATGTTTCAGTTGATGTAACAAGATAAGTCTCAAAGCGGCTCCTATTGTTTCTTGCTATCTATAATCTATATGTTTCATTTTTGTAGAGCCTTCCCAAAGAATGCCGGACTTTTTGTCCGAGTACAAATCCTCGGTGGAGAGTGATCTTGATGAGCTAACACAAAAAATGGCCGCCGACCTCAAGGCGCAATCAAAGGCTATTTTCGAGAAGCGTGGTGCTTGAGCTTGCCGCCAAGATTAGCCGTGCAAAAGAGTCTAATAGATGTGGCTAATTTGGGTACCAACTTTGGCGAGACCTTCCGTTTCGCCCCCCTCCACCTTCTACAAGCTGCCCAAAGGATGCCGATAAACCCTCGAGCTCATCAATTCCTCGTACAACAGGCTTCTAAGGAAGGAGAAGGTCTTTCATCTACACAACATGCTTCAAAATGTCCAAACCAAGAAGAGGATGGTTCGGAAGTACCCAAAGATTCTTCAAAAGGTCCTCCAAAGGTTTCGCAGCCCAACCCAACAAGAGGATCCTCCAAAAGGACCTCGAACCTTCTCCTCCACCAATTGTCCCACCTCGTAAACCTCCCCTCTCCCCTAAACCAGCCAACTTATTATCTCATTATGTACCTCCATTTAACATATTGGGTGAGGATGACCCTCGCTCGAAGATGTGTGTGGTGGTGGATCCGTAAGCCCTTCACCGACCGGTACACTTTTTTTCCTTTGACAGCTTCTCATGTTTCAAAGATTTCCTTTGCGCATGTTTTCATCTGGCCAGTATGTTTTCAAGACTGCTTTCAGCTTGCCTCAACCACTAACAAAGAAGTTGGCTCAAGCACGATTGACAAGAGGAATAGACATAAGAGGCATGCAAAATGCACTAATGCTTATGAGAGGCTTAACAAAACTCAAGGTTGATAATGAAGTAAAGCAAGTTTGGGAATTGTATGTGGCTAAAAGAGCTTTTCGTAAAAGGCTTCAAGCCGAAAAGAAGAAACCGAATTCGTGAGTTTTGCCACAAACCTTTACTTGTTTTTCGTCACCTTGTCTTCATGTCAGTTTCATGTTTCATTAGTTGTTGATCAATGTTTCAGCAGATATATTCATATGTACCTAACTTTATGTTTCCCGAAACTTGATTTCATATGTGCCGACTTATCTCGCTTTTTTTAACTAGATTCCCTTCTTTGTGCCATCTCATTATTCATCTTTAGTTATCTATGGAAGTAGTTGTTGGCCACGGCTTTTAATCAATTTTGTTCCAAGTTTATTTTTCTAATGTTTCAAATTTGTATTTTCCTACTGTTTCACCTAGTATTTATATGCTGTTTTTTTTTCCTTTTGCTACTGCAAGGCCTCCTTTCATTAAGATCAAGCACTTTCATGTCTCTTATGATGAGTTCTATGAATCCTTCAAGCCAAGGGGGCATATTAGTAACGAGATTATGAGCTTGTGGTGTGACAAGTTCAATCTTGATCAACCAGTGCATTAACACGCCCAAATTAAGGAAATTTGCTTTCCCACGCTTGCTCACGGTAATGATACGGTACCTGTGATTTTTGCTACAGAATCCTATATCTAACCTTTCCATCTAACTTTTCATTTTGTGCTTCACAGTGGCTTATCGATTGCTGCTCCGCACACTTTCAAAAATCAAGAGTCTTGCAAGAAGCATTTGGAAAAAGCTAAATAAAATATTCACTCTTTTCTCGATATGGATCTTGTATGTCATACATACCTCTTCTTTGTGCCATATACCTTCTTTCCTATTGTTCATGGTTTTTGCTACATTAACTTATTTTCCAACTCGTATATCATGCAGCTCTTCTTTCCTATTGTTACTAAAGAGCACTGGGCCCTAGTTTGTCTTAACATGTACATGAAACAAATTGACTACTTTGACTCTTCCGGGGACATGGCAATAAGGAGACCGAGATTCTAAAATGTGGCCATAACTTGGTAAGTGTCTTCTTCTTTTTAGGTTGTTTTCATCTTTGCTTTTCCATCTTGTCGAAGTAGCACTTGTTTGATTTGTCTTCATGTGTCTCAATTTGTTTTGTTTCACCGTTTTTTTTTTTGATTACGAACTTGAAATCCATATGCCAAGATTCCAAGCTTTTCAAATATCGCTTGATAGACTTTTTACTTGGGACTACCCTACTCATATCCATTGTCAAGCTACAGGTGGTATGTTTCTCTGTTTCAAATTGCAAATGCTAGCTACACTATTGTTTTATTAGATGGTATCTAGATGTTTCATTCTATTTCCATCTTAGTCGCTTTTTCTTTTTCTCAAGGTGGGATTGTGGGTTATTTGTAATGGATTATATGGAAGCATGGGATGGGAAAGAAATGATAGCTTCATCGCTTAAACAAGTAAGTGTTTTTATTTCTCAAAGTTACTATTGCATATCCTATTTGATTCCTCTCTAAAAAATCTTTTTTTTTATATGTTGCCCTCCTTGACTCCTCTTTTTTTTTCACGGGGACTGCTCTTGACTTTTAGGATGTGTACCGGGCCAGTAGATCGGGTTCTATCGAAAACACAACATCATCGATCCAAAGGAATTTGAGAAGACATACCAAGCGGACAAGTGAACAAGCTACTTAGTGGTTCTAGGATGGATGGAGTTTGTTTAGGATGGAAGAAAAACTGCGTGTTCTAGTGTTGTAAATGTGCACCGAGTCATATTTTTGTGGACCCCTAACTAGTTTGAACGACCCATGTATCGCCTTTGTTTTGTACCTATTACTTTGTCGCTACTCATGGTCATGTGTTTTCCATTTATGAGACTACAATCAACTATGTTGCACCGAAATATTGCTTTGTTTCAAGTACTTGTAATGACATGTTTCGGTGAGGAAAAGTATATGTCTCAAATTCTCTTCTTGTTTGTTCCAGTTTTCGAACATAAATGTTTCAAGTACTTTCCATGTTAGTTATTATAATTTAACATGCTTTTTCAATCAACTATGTTGCGCCGGGCAACATAGCTCGCTTTCAAGTCTTTGGGGATGATATGTTTCAGTGTTCTCCTATTCTTTGTTCCAGTTTTGGAACTTAAATGTTTCAAGTAAATTTACATCAACATTGCTCGCTTTTCAAGTGCTTTGGGGATGGGATGATATGTTTCCAGTGATGACAAATTATATGTCTCGCTTTATTTCTAAGAAACGGCCTCTCTCATCTCAATCGGGTTTGCGCCACGCCGCATCACACATTACATGAACGATACCCCAAATCTTTTGCATATGAGTTGCCAAGTGGTGAAAATGTATGCAAAGATCTTTACGTTTTCATCATTTGTGTTACATTGAAGGGCTTGGAAGCGGAGCACGGTGAAAAGAACTATCAAGCTACAACAAGTAGCGTGGATTGGGCATATTATGTATGGAGATCCAAAAGGCAATGCAAACAAGGAGGCAGCTTGCAAGCAAACCTTGTGTATCTTATTCTTCAACCCAACATAAGGTAACATGTGCTACATGAACGAAGTTTTGATTCCAAAAAAAAAAACACATTGCGCTGCCTTTTCTACTCAAACACTTGTACATTACTTCGAAACATGTATAGATATGTATCTCAAAATGCATGCTTCTCATTATTCATCTTTGTGCCGACCTCTTAAACACATTGCGTTGCTTTCTCTCGTGCTCTTCTATTATGCTATATTCATATGTACCTTTCTTTTCCCCTAAACTTGATTTCATATGTGCCGACCTATGTGCTTTTTGACTAGATTCCCTTCTTTGTGCCATCTCATTATTCATCTTTACTCATATATGGAAGTAGTTGTTGGCCACAGTGCTTTTTATCTATTTTGTTCCAAGTTTACTCCCCTGTGTTGCACTAAACAAACAATAATTATACTAAAACATGCATAACTCGTACTTTTGAGACATACACCGTATATACCAAACATGCTTATTGGTACATTTTTTGTTTTCATAATGTGCGGGAGGCAAAGATGTACCCATGGGCATAATGTATCAAAGAACATCAATGTTTTGAAGACCTTGATTTCAAATAATAAATTGTCACAACAATGAATTCAAGTTTTTGGAACATACAATCCAAATCCCCTCGCAACACATGTAGCAAAGATGAACACTATGATGTTTCAAAGAATTTCTATGAATCTACCATAACTTATAAATTAATGTGGCACACAATTACATTTATTTTCTCTTCTAGGAATATTAATCTATGGCTTTAGTTGTGTCTCATTGTACAAGTGCCTTGCCGCTTCCATGTACTTGCATTTATCCACACCGTGGCCATCTTCATTGCATATCGGGCATGTGTCTTTGCCTTTCTTCTTCTTGGACTGTTTTTACGTATCTTCTTCATCGCTTTTTCTTTCGCTTGTTTCAGAATACTCTTCTTACGATCTACCTTCTCCACCTGGTCTTCCTTGCCTTTTCTTCATCGGTGGGTTCTTGTACTTTGTCTCACTTCGTTCCCTCCCGCACCTCCATGGTAGTTGCACCACATTTGGCAAATTGTTTTGCCGAGACATCTTAGCTTTTGTTGTTGCCTTTATCTTTTCCCAAACCTCATCAATCCCTTTTGAACCAACAACATACTCTTCTCAGGTGCCGACATGCATCCGCAAAGAACATGGCCCATCTTCCTCGCATATCGCATTGTACCCGAGCTTGTTTGTTAGTGGTACTCCAAATACCGGCTCGGGGCCCCGCCAAATGTTGTGGCACTTGCAAAGTCGCTTCTTTTTGACCACCGGCAACAAGTACCTCTCTCGTATCTTTTGGGATATCAAGTGTTGTGAACACTTTGAGGATGTGTGTACGTAAGATACCGCCTCTGGCCATACATGTGGCATGAGCATGTGTATATTCCGACTCTTGATTCGCATCAACGTTGTATATCTTGATTTCTTCCACACCATCCTTGTAGATTCTTCTTTTTGACCTGCAACACATGAGCACCAATTTACTTTTTTGTCATAACTGTCTATTTTTCAGCCAGATCTATTCATATTTCGTAACCAATGCACCCGATTTTTGATGTTTCAGTGCTTGCAACTTCCATGTTTCAGCTTATACTGAGTTACCGTTTTCACTTACTAAATCGTAACATGCAATGCAAGAGATGAATGTCATGTTTCGAACCAATGCACCCGCATTTTTGATGTTTCAAAGGCTTGCAACTTCCATGTTTCAGCTTATACTGAGTTACTTGTTCACTTACTAAATCGTAACATGCAATGCAAGAGATGAATGTACAATGCTTACCCGCACAGCCATGTTCTCGTCCCTCTCTAGTTATCGTATGTATAGCCAATGCCGTCGAATCCCGAAGAAGCCGTTGGAATTTGTAGAACATGTTTCTTGTATAAAAAGTTGATGCTTGCTTCTCAATTTCGGACCTCCCCCACACAGCGGCGGATTTGTGGTTTCACCCTTTGCACCTTCTCTCTGTACTCCTTCTCAACCCTTGTTTCAACGATGAATTCGTATTGTTTGACAAACCGCAGGACCGAGTCATTTGGGTGCACCATTGTCTTGAACAACGAATTCATGCTCTCGCACCTTCCAAAGTAGTGCTTGTGAAAGGGTAGAAGATCCGCTTGAAGTAGGTAGGAGCCCACATTGTTTTCGCCTCGCACATGTTCTCGAAGTGGTCATTTTCCCGCAACTTATAATCAACCTCCGACACGCCATAGCATCTCGAACTCTTCTGGGGTGTCAGAGAAGTTGATGCAAATGTCCAATTCTTCTGCAAATTTCGAGCCTTCCTGGTTGATTAACCAAGCAAACTTCTCGAGATGCTTTAGTGACAACATGGAACTTGCGGCATCTATGTGTTGTACTGGGAACACCTCTCGCTATGGCAGCTTTCATTGCTTTGTCTTGATCGGTCATGATGTTTGTTGGTGCCCGCCCTCCCATTGCATCCTTTAGAGTTTGGAGCACCCGCACAAATGTTTCAAGATTCTCATCCGAATTAGGGCACATCCGAGTAGGATACTGGGCATGGTTGTTGATCCCAACAATCGGCAAGAAACGGCATGTTGTACCGGTTCACGCAGTAATGTGGTGTCAAAGAATATGCAATCACCGGCGTGCTTGAACAGCTCCCTCGACCGCCCATCAACCCAAAACAAGCCTACGATCGCATTCCCATCACCGAGCTTGATAGCGTAGAAGAAACTTGGGCTTTAAACTGCGGCTTTTTGGAAGTACTCGAGGGTAGCATCCATATCTTTGTAGAGTACCCCGCCTCGATGCGGATCTCGGGTTGTATACGTCTTGGCCGTTGAATGTTAGGTTCCCAACTCCTCCATGGAAGTCACCGGGATGTTTCGGTTGTGTAGTGTCTGAAGCAACTCGTAATCTGCCCATGATATCTTTCTATGCGACCTCAGTTGGTTGACTCTGCCTTTTATCTTGACCAGAGGGTGGGTGTGCTCTGGTTGGAAGACCATCACCCTCCACTTCCCTCACGCAATCCGACCGCCATGTGAGCTTTGCAATCCGGCTTCTTCAGAGTGCTTTTCTTCCGTGTTGCATCGGTCATCACCGCTGCGTCGGTCTTCTTTCTTTGATTTTGTTGCTTCATTAATGAGAGTTCGATGTGTTGCCTTCCTTCTCACTTTGCGCGATCCTTGCGTGTGTGCACTCCCACTCTTTCCTTATCACCTCGAATCGTGCGCCTTCTTCCTTGATGAGCCCACCCTAATATCAAACCCATCTTACTTGCATAAGCATTGTACACACTTCGAAGCTTCCTCTAGCGTGTCAAACGACATCCCCGGATACGCATTTATTGGTCGTGAGCTCACAACATCTTGTTCCTCTTCGTACACAACCTCGAGTCCCTAATTTCCACCTCGATTTCATTGATTTTGTGCTCTTCTGTCCCCATTTGAAAACAACTCTTCAAAACTTGATGTTGCCGATACATTATGCCCATGGGTACATGCCGCTTCCTCGCACATTATGAAAACAAAAATGTACCAATAAGCATGTTTCAAAGATATACCGGTGTATGTCTCAAAAAGTACAGCTTATGCATGTTTCAAAGATAATTATTGTTTGTTTAGTGCAACACAGAGTAAACTTGGAACAAAATAGATAAAAAGCCTGTGGTCAACAACTACTTCCATATATGAGTAAAGATGAATAATGAGATGGCACAAAGAAGGGAATCTAGTCAAAAAAGCACATAGGTCGGCACATATGAAATCAAGTTTAGGGGGAAAGAAAGGTACATATGAATATAGCATAATAGAAGAGCACAGAGAAAGCACTCGCAATGTGTTTAAGAGGTCGGCACAAAGATGAATAATGAGAACTCGCCTCGCTTTATACATATCTATACATGTTTCGTAAGTAATGTACAAGTGTTTCGAGTAGAAAAGGCACCGCAATGTGTTTTTTTGGAATCAAAACTCGCTCATGTAGCACATGTTACCTTATGTTGGGTTGAAGAATAAGATACACAAGGTTTGCTTGCAACCCGCCTCCTTGTTTGCATTGCCTTTTGGATCTCCATACATAATATGCCCAATCCCGCTACTTGTTGTAGCTTGATAGTTCTTTTCACCATGCTCCGCTTCCAAGCCCTTCAATGTAACACAAAATGATGAAAACGTAAAGATCTTTTTTTGCACAAGTGTGTATTCAGCAGTAGTGTTTTTAAACAGTAGTGTTTCATCATGATGTAGTACACGATACTATTGTTGGGCTGAAGAAGAAGAAGCGCAATTGTTCATCAAGTATGCATTTACCCCTGCATCTCTTGATGTGCACCCACCTCTGATCCGTCTTGCATCCTCGCAACCCTTCGTAATGTAACATACTATTGTTCGTGAGAGCACCACAACATATGTTTCGTAGAGCACAACAATGTGTTTAAAATTTTGAAGCCACACCACATAATGAGGTATTACCCAGATCGATAAAAGAGCAATTGACTCAACATATGAGTGTGAATCATTAAAATCTAATTGCCTTGTCACGCTCACTTCATGCTCAAAGAAACCAGAGGGAACAACAGGGTTGTAGACAGCTGATGGTTGATGAATGAGTTGCTCAAATAAAATAGAACCCCGAGTAATGCTTGGAACCATGAGGATCCCAAGCAGAGAACACCAGAATGGGTTGCTATCAATTTATAGAGCCTATTGACGTTGGAGGGCTAGGGAGTGTTTTCTTCTAATAAAACAGATATTGCTTCCCTGCAAATAAGAAATAATAACGTGCTAGAACCAGGTATGCAATTTTCTGCAGTACAGTCATACAGTTCTCATTCAGGTATCAATGTAAACTAAGAGGCAAAACTAATATTCATGTTTCAGAGCAATGTATTCATGTTTCAGAGCGATGTCACAAGTGTTTCAGAAATGTTTTACAGTGCACACACACCTGTTGCTTCGTGGAAGAAGAAGTTGGTTTCAGTGGCAGCACCTCCACGCCCGCTGCAGCTCCAGAGTGCACACGCACCTGTTGCTTCGTGGAAGAAGAAGTTGGCTCCACTGGCAGCATCTCCACGCCCGCTGCAGCTCCAGATGTCTCAAGCCAGAGATCAAATTCATCCCCATAAACCATCCTTGGATGAGGCCTCCCCGTAGGCATCTCGATTTGTGGCAGCAGATGAGACATTGGGACTGGATTGAGGAGCTGATTTTGGGGATTTTCAGGTGTGATTGAGGAGCAGATGAGAAGCGAACATACGACGATGGAGATGGCGCCGCTACGAGGCTCTGCTTTGGGATTTGAACTGCAGATGCGAGGACGTTGGGACAGGAACTGAGGCTAGGGGAGGGGGCAGCGGCGGCTCGACGGGTGGCGCTCTCCGACGGGATCTGCGTCGCCCCTCCCGCGGCACCCGTCACCCCTCCCCTGTTGCGGCGCGAGGCTTGGGATCGGACTGCCCTGCTGTGTACCGGTTGATGGGCTTGGTTGGTTGATGGGCCTGCGTCCCGGCGTCCGGACGCGCGCTCGCGCCGGACGTCCGGGCGCTATCGCTCCCGTGTTTGTATCCCAATGCATCATGTGTGACTTCCTTCTTGGGCCAACACAAGTCCAGCGTTGCAGCCCATTAGCCAATCCAGCCCATGAGGTCCAGGTCCATGACACCGGTGCCTGTGGAGCTAATCAAGACAAGAGCAGTGCTGATTCGCCACATGAAGAACAACACGAAGATGCCAATCCGAACGATTATCATGAGCCTACAAGCACCATGGTTTTCGCTCTTTAGTTGCCGATGTTTGTCACGTGAATTTTAGTGTTTTTTTACACATAACTTGTAGTAATATTTATATTTTTATTACTATCTTATTTACTTGTTTTAAGAAAGAACCACTTTAATACTTGTTCTAAAAGGAAACCTTTTGACAATTTACGGTCCGTGAAATGTTATGTTATCCATGATTCCTTCTCTTCTCTACAACATAAAAGGAACAAAAGTAAAACTTCCTGGATGGTGTGATAAATTTTTCAGTTCCCCCTTCCTCACCCCCCACCATGTGATTCCCCGGCGCCTCTCCCCTCCCCCCACGCCCGTTCGATCCCCTCGGCGCCTTGCCCCATGGGCTTTGTTTAGGAAACAATTTCCATGTGAGATATCTCTCCACCCAATTAGAGGAGAAATAAAAGGAAATCAATTCATGCATGACAAATATAGAAGATGGCTACCTGTTAGAGGAGCAAAAAAGGAAATAAATTCATGCATACCACAACAAACTGATAAAAAAGGAAATGATTTCATGCAAGATATCTCTCCTCCCGATCAGAGGAGAAAAAAAAGGGAATCAATTCATGTATGATAAATATAGAAGATGGCTATCGATCGAGGAGAAAAAAAGGAAATAAATTCATGCATACAAATATAGAGACCTCTCCGCCGCTCCACATCTCCTCCTCAGGTGCGAGATCTCGCTCTGCTCCCGTAGGAGGACTACTCTGCTCTACCTCGCCGTTGTTTGAAGCCATGCCGCCGCCCTCGCTCCAACTCGTGCAATGCCACACCAAGGATGGCAACGGGTCGAAGTTCGGATCGGGTGGAGTCTCCATGCACCCAAACTCGAAACCCGAAATCGAAACCCGAACCCGAACCCAAAACCGATTCAGGTGGAAATCCAAAACCAAACCCAAACCCGCGGGTACCCGAAACCCAAATGGATACCCGTAATCCGTGGATTACCCACGGATTAAGCGTAGATATATATACATATATTCACATGTATAAACAAGAGACAACAAATAATAAATATTTTCATGAGTCAACTTTGAATAAACTTAATAATTTAAGCAAACAAATTATTATTCACATATTATAAAAATAATTTTAATTCCAAATAATTTATTTCGGTATCCATTGGATATCCACGGTGGAATACTAAACCCAAACCCGAAAAGTTTGGGTGAAAAATCGCATCCAAACCCAACCCGCTGGACCCCGAACCCCCCGGACATTTCGCCCGAACCAGATCCGCCGCCATCCTTACGCCACAACGCCGACCTCCTCCGCCCACTCACCCTAGAACGCCGCCGCCGCCGACTGACTGCTCCCATCATCCTCGCCTTTGCCTCCACGCCACCGCCACGCGCAGGCAAAGAAGTTCTCGCCGCTCGTGATCGACATCGCTTTGCCATCTTCACGCCGATCAACGCCGCCGCCGCCCATTGCTCGCTTAAGATCACCGCGTCGCCGACCGCTCCGCCGCCCTCGCCCTCGCTTCCACGCCACCTGAGACGTGCACCTAAGCCGGTCGTCTTCGCGATCGACGCCGCCGCCTTCTTCGCGTGGATCGACGTCGCCTGTCGTCCATTGCTTGTCATCTAAGTTGAAGATCACCGGTGCCACACACAAGGATCGCAGTTCAATTGCTAAGCTACAGAGCCGTTGAAGGTATTTATTATCTTATTATGCGATCCGTGTGTTCTTAGTATAGAAGTTCAGTTATCCCGTAGCAACGCAACGCGGGCGCTTAACTAGTGAAACCTAACTCTGAACCTTACAATCTCAAAACCCTAAATCCAGTGTTAGAGCATCTTCGAGAGACAACCTAAACCCTCTCCTAAATAAGTATTAGAGGAAAACTCACCTCCCCTCCAATAGAACCCTAAACCCATTCCTACTAATAGCGACATCCTAAGGGCAACTCCAGTGTTTGGTTTGAACCAAACTGAGAAAGCTCTAACACAATTTTTGGTCCGCTTGGCTCCCTTTGTACCACGACTTCCCATAACTTCCATATAGTGATCTTGATTAGTCTGAGTATCTTGGGAGATTGGAATGGTAATGTCGTCCAAGCCAGCAACATGAGCATCTTGTCCATTCAGAAGTATGTCCGACAAGAATGCATCTCCTTCAATCTCCATGAGTCTAAAAAAAGGGGGAAAAAATACAATGACGACCCTGATCCCTAGGATATTGCAAGAAAAAACTATGATGGCAACCCGGATCGACGAAAACCTACCTGAACTTGATCGCAAGACCCTATCTAAACCCTCTACAGGCAACCCTGATCGATGGAAAACAAGCTGAACCCTGATCGCAAGAACATAGCTGAACCCTGATCGATACTACAGGGAACCCTGATCAACGAAAACCTAGTTGAACCCTGATCGCAAGAACCTAGCTGACCCTAGTCGACACTACCTAATAGCACGCGAGGAGGAATACTGATCAACGAAAACCTAGTTGAACCCTGATCGCAAGAACCTAGCTGAACCCTAGTCGACACTACCTGATAGCACGCGAGGAGGAATCCTCTCGTCAAGGCGACGGCCATGCTAGGCGAAGGAACGATCTTCTCGTCATGGCGGCCATGCTAGGCGCTGGAACCCTAGCTGAACCTGATCGACACTGCAGTAGATACATAATTTGATTGCCCCATTCTTCATGGAAATAGTTATTCTCTAGAGTTGGTGCATTTGGACAATAACAATTATTCACTGGAGTTGGTGCATTTGGATGATATGAAATGATTTATTTCAATAAACAACAACCCGATTTTGCAAGATTAAAAGAAAAGTTCAAGTATGAATTCACCTTGATTATCCATAGGGCAGAAAGAGCATATCTCCAGGGCATTTTAGAATGGTTATATATAACACTTGATCTAGTTCCTATTGGTTTCTGTATTTTATCTGTAATCTAAGAACCATCTTTATATTCTGACATTTGTGTATGTTTGTTTTTCATATATTATAATCAAGCAGGGGCTTCCCCTCCGGGATTTTTGAAAAAAAAAACTCAGCAAAATAGTAACTTTGGAACTTTACTGAATTCAGATTACTCATGAAACACTGTAGTTCAATACACAACACATAAGAAATGACCTGTGAAATGATATCTCAAGGATCATGAGAACACATAAGTGCTAGGTTTCATATACCCTTGGAACAACACACCTTGTCAGAGATATCTTGAAAGCTCAAATGAAAGTTTGTTGATCTCTGAGTCACGATTCACCAGGTCAATTGGACTACACTCTACATATATAACTAGATTAATTCTTACAAGTACATTTCACAACTGACAACTTCATACAACATGCAATGTCAATTACCACATGGAACATAGCACTGCCCACAGCATACGGTTGAGGAACCTGCACGAACAAGCCATTTTCCCGAATATCAGCAATCAAACAACAGCTCCAAATACCTGCAGGATAGCATTCCCATTAGTAAATCCAAACAGGATGAATCGCAAAAGCAAAAGTGAAATTCTACCCAATTCTAACATTATCCTGCAGTACTAATATCCAAAAGAGTGATACCATTGACCATGGTGGAACATATAGCTCAATTTCCAAAGTTTTTAGTACTAAAGAAAACATTACAGACAGAAAACAACACCAACTATACAAGAACAGTTTGTTTGCATTTGCATGCCTTCATTTAAATTGTTGACGTGCTCTCAAGTCTTTGGCAAATCATAGTAGCAAATAACGGTTTAATTTAATGGTTATGGCCCATCAAGGGGACTCCCATTAGCTTGTCAAGTCATACATGGCAGGAGTAGAAAAAAAAAAAGTAGAAATATCAAGTTTCCAATTCATGTTACATTTAGATATGTACTCTCTATTTCTTTTTATAAGGTGCATACTTATTCCAAAGATTCAGACTAAAAAAAGATGAAATTTATTAAACACAAATGATAGACATAACTGTGGGGATGGGTCTTCATGCACATGCACTCAATTTTCTCAATTGATAATTTGATATTGACACCTTGTAAAATCATGTCAACATGATGGGTGATCAATAAAGAAAAGAATCCTAAACATCTAGCCTTGGGATATTGTATGACAATGCTCATAGAAATCGTGATCAATTTCTGGTTACAGATGCAAGTTAAATAGCAAAGCAATTAAGGGTGTGTTTGGTTCTAGAGCTAGCTTGCCTCGCCTTGCCTACACAAGCAAGTTTTACCTTGCCAGCGCAGGCGAGTGAAAAACACTCTCCCAAAGAGACTAAAAGATGTCGAGGAATCTAATAATTATTTACTTCAAATGGGACTCCAATGAAAGGTAAACTGATGGTATGTATTGCACTCCATGTTTACAGTGAGATAACGGAGAGGTAAAAGATAGTATGTGAATCTGAAAGAAAAGAGTGTTGCCTCACTCCTGAACCTAGGTTAAATTCCTAGGCATGAGCCAGGGTCAGACCGGTTCCAAAGTACTATGTTTTCAGATACCAGTTCATTGTGTCCTTCTTAGAATTAGTAAAAGCCCCCAATTGTATGCATTGAAACAGGACCAAAGTGTGATGTGTTTACAGCACCAAAGGTCGGATCTCAAGAGAGGGATAGAAGGAAGCAGCCTCCATACAGCCCTCTGCTCAAAAGACAGAACTACTATACCCAATTAAACACTGGCCTAGGATGCTCTCCACGCTAAGAGAAAGTTAAAAGAAACAAGAGATGCCAGCATCAGGAGCTGCAGCTGCAGCTGCACCATTATCTTTAGTTTTTGCTTTTGATAACCATGGCAGCTGCACAACAATATCTCAGTATCATTTCATTGTTAGACATTGCCTAAGAAGTTCAAACATTTCAATTAGCAAAACAACATTTCAATTAGCAAAACAACATTTCAATTAGCAAAACAACATTATGTTACAGTTAACACAAAACATTGACAAATGGGAATAGTAGGTGCGTTCCTTATTGATTGCATGGACAGATACGAAAATCTTTCTATTTAATAGTTAATATGGATAAAATATGGCGTTTGTGTTCAATGGAGACACTTAGTAGCTTGGTATTCCTAAAGAAACAAGCAAATACTCCATAGAATTATGTATGTGTAACAAAGGAACAATGCTTTTTTTGTTTCAGAAATAAGGAGAGCTATGTATCTTTTCATCAAACAAGAGAGAGAAAAGGGTACAAGAAACACAAAAAACACACACATAAACAAAAATACACGCAGCCCCATTACAAATACTGAGAAACAATGCTTTGCAGACATATTTGTTGAACCCACAATGAATAACCCAACATAGAAAATGTAACCATCACTGAATACAATTGACTATATTTACTCCCACAATGTAAAGACAAGATAGTACCTGCGGTCTAGAAGCTCGAGTGAGGATAAATGTAGGCAATGTTTGTTTCTTCAGACACTTTCTTGAACTTAAATGAAGCAAGTTGGATCATGAAGGTGCCAATATGTGTCCGCAGAAAAGAGCACATTATTCTCCTCATCAAAACCTATTATGTGCAGAGACCACATATGCCACTCGGGTCCCAGTGGGATGACAGTGTTGAGAGGAACAGTTTTGGCGCAGCACCCAATTAGCAGCTGTTGCTAGATTTGCGTCCCTCTCCCAGAACTGGATGCGAGGCTCATCGAAAACAGTAACACCAAAGCAACCATTCTCCGCTGGCACGATCTGAATTTGAAATCAAACTTGGCTTCTGTATGCCGTGGTAACCAGGTCATGCCAAGTGCCTGTCTTCCCAAATCATACTGAAGGATCCTACCGTAACTGTCCAACCAGTAAAATGGCATTACCAATAAGGGTACCCGGGTAAGGTATGAAGCCGATAAGAACCGGGTGAGACCATGTCGCCACAGCCCACACACCGGGATCTGATGAGTAAACAGAGGCGGACATTCTCGCCATTCCATAATCGGCGGACAATGCTAACAGGCGGAATGAGAGGCGGTCGATGCTGCCGGGACCACCCACCACGGCCACCGTGAGAAGCCTAGGTAGCTCGACCTGTGGGACAAGTACGTCGGACCGGAGGCCGGAGATGGGATCGAACACCAGGTATTCCTTTACCCCAATTCTTGCAGAGGACGAGGCCGTGGCGGCAGCCCACGACATCCCAGCCGACGGGGAACCTGGAGGACGCGCGCGCGGCGAGGGGCGCGGCCCTGGGGTTCCCCGTGGCGGCGAAACTCCCATCGTGGCGGAAGAAGCCGAGGAGGGGAGGAGTCCGGCGGCGCCCGCGGAACCGGCGGAGGAAACGTGGGTCGGTGACGAGGCGGCGCCAGCGCCTGCAGACGGCGGCGGCACGGAGGAGGGCGGTCGGCTGCGGAGGGAGGCGGACGAGGATCTCCACTAGCAGGTCCTCGTCGTCCGGCAGGAGGTGGCCCGGCGGAGGCAGGCCATCACGGTGCTTGGCAGCTTATGTCTGCTGGGCAAAGGTGTGCAGCGTGAAGATAAGCAAAGAATAGGAGTCGTACAGTATTGATTAATTTTAATTATATGTTTTTTCATCTCCATTCATAATCTCATCAACTAAAACAATCTTTATCTCTATCTCTACTCTCTACTCTCTATCTCTATCTCTATCTCTACTACATATAATGCACCAAAAAATGCACAAAAAAAAATCTCTACTATATATAATGCACAAAAAAAATACATCAAAAAAACTTTCCTAAAGCCACACAACAAACTATACCCTATACTCATTATCTCTCTAATCTTCTCTAAAGTCAAGATCCAACAAAAATGCACTCCAAAGTTTCAAGAACTTTTTCAAACGAATGGCCGCATTTATTCTAACCTCCTCTTTTTCACTCACCCACATCTGAGGGCTGAAATTCTGGGATCAACGCTCATCTACCACCATCCTATGATCCCCCCGCCTCCACCCCACGCGCGGCCGGCGGCTTTCCATCTCCCCGACGCCGCTAATCCCCCGCGGCCCCGCATGACTTTTACTCTTCCCCACGCCGACTTCTCTCCCGTTATCCTCCCTCCATCTCTCTCCCATCGCTGCGATGGCCGTAGGGCAACAGCGCCCTCGCCCGGCGCCGCGCCGGCGCGAACAGGCCCCAACAGCTCCCACACCCCGGCGGCGTGGGGCGACATCAATGCGCAGGCGAGCAAGGGATCGTCATTGCCACACGCCATGGCTGCTGGGATCTGCGCCCCCTGCTAGGTGCCGGAGATCACGCCCCACCACCAGATAGAGAGCTTGCGCCCCTTGTCATAGATCGAAACCCCTACAGATGCACAGAGAGGTATGGCACCGCCGCCTGCTGACTGAAGATCGAGGACAACCTCGGCCGCGTGGCTCATGGCCTCTCCTGGAGTTCAGAGCTCGCGCCTGCCCCTGTCCTTCAGATGTCATCTCGCAAGGTAAGAACTCTCCAACCGTTGATTAATTGCCTCTTTTGTGAGCCCATTGCGTTGCCTCTCTAACTTCTAACCACGGATTAACTTGCATCTCCAGCAGCTGAGCAACAAATTAAGAGCGACTGTGCGAGACACACCCTCACTATGAAGTACGAGATTCGTCCTCCAAATAGGTACGTTGCACACTGATATTCCTTAGATCCCTTGACGAGATCATTGTGACAGCAGGATTGAGCTATAGTTGCTTGATAAGGTATGCTTTTTATTTGTGACAGCAGGATTGACAGCACACTGATATTCGTCCTCCCCGGATTAATTTTGTGACAGCAGGAGCTTGAAAAGGTATGCTTTTTATTTTTATCCAACTGGGATTGAGCTATAGTTGCTTGCTGCAGTCCAATGGCAGTATGTCTGATACATGTATGCGTCTATAGTTGCTATGATGTCTGCAGAACTATGGTGGATCCTGCGGCGCTCGAGGACAAGCTGGGACGACACTGATTCTGTAGGTACCATCAGGGAAGTGCCTTATGGAGCTCATAGTGATTTACTGGTTTAAGGACACCAAGATAATGGATCATGTTTGCTAGGTGGAAAGGACCAGTGGCTCAGGTCAGAAAAGAGATGGAAATAAAATGACAAAAAATGATTTTATTTTTTCATTACATATATTTGTGCAACTTCATGAGAACACAAGCATTTCAGCATTATCCTACAGGATCATGTTTGTCTACAGGCTGCATTGTCTTGAATCATTTTGTTTACTTGGCGCTGATTGTATGTGCAGCATCCTTATGATTTGTAAATTCTTTTTTCTGTCAGAAAAGAAAAGTTTTGATTACTGTATCAAAATTGATTCTTCCATTGCAGGCAGTCGCGTCCTCATTGAAAATTTCATCCTTTTTGCCAATGTTGCATGCAGAATGGAGATCTTATCTCAGGTACTGACCCTATGAACAGTGCAGTTCGAAATTTTATATGCTGAAGTGTTTCAATCCTGTTTTCTAGAATTGCGCCTCTTTTTGTGGAATTCAATAAACGAAGATTCATGCCTTGCAATCCATTTGTCTTCTACAGCTGTCTGATTAGTGACTACAAAACTGGTGTTGCAAAGATTCAACTTCTGAAGCATATCATCAATGCTGCACCAAGAGGAGTTTAGACCATCGGACTCGAGCAGTGGTGTTGGTCTTACTGCTGCTGTCTAGAAAGATCCAGTAACAAATGAGTTGTTCCTCGAGGGTGGAGCATCGGTAAGACCTAAACCAGCTTATAATGGCATCTTTTACTGTATTTTTATATATGGACTTTGGTCCAGTCCTGACTACAGCAATTGAGAAAATGTGTAGGTTTTTTTGAAAAATGATTCACTAGTTGTTCATATTTATATTACTGGTAAACCTTCCATTTTTTATTGTTGCTTATAGTTCTCTTTAGCACTATAAACTGTGTTAGCACCCAAAAGAATGGTTCATTTGGTCCAAGTTACAGCCATCAATCTAATCTAAAAGGGTTAGTTAGGTTTTTCTGTTCTGAATTGAAAGGGTATTTCTGATACAAATTGGAAGCAAATCTTGAGGGATAAAAGTTGCTTCACAGAGTTTGGCAGAAAACAAGCATGCAAGTGTTTTGAGCACTGATCCTTTTGTGTACAGGAGAGGGTGATATTTCTGATAAATTTCTGCTTTTCGGAGAAAACATTTGACTAACTAGATGTACCATGATGAAAAAATATATATGATTTTTTAACAATATGAACACCTGATGCTTTCATTCTTTGTTTTGGTTAGGATTATCTTTCCTCCATTGTTCTTATGTAATCTGCAGCTCTTTTAATGATGGCAACTGGTAGTGAAGCCTCAAAGCCAGCTGAGGTGCCAGCTGAGACTGCTTGACCTGGCATAAACAGGACAAGAAGAAGAGGACGCATAAACATGACAAGAAGAAGAGGATGCTCCACGCAGTTGCTTATCATGTTGTAGCCACATTTGTAGAGCTATTAACACTTTAAGTAGTTTACAAATCAGTATGTTATCATCCTGATTAATTGTCTTTTGAATAATTATGTGATATGTTTCCATACCGTGCAATGACAGAGATTGCTCCCCGTTTTCTCATTCAGCCACAACTATGCAATGGTTCATTATGGAAGTTTTTTCATGTTTGAACAGAATTGCTCTAAGAAGATAAAGTTGGCAATATAAATTTCACAATCTGAGCCCTGAAGAATGGGTGCTGGAAAACCTAAACATGATCACCTCCAGTTTTTGTTAGTGTATATGAGTAGGCCCATGAGGCTAGGCCCATGAGGCCCATGTATGAACTATATTGCCCACCCTTCTAGGGTTTGGAGGAATAGAGAGACAATATTCTAACTCTAACATGGTATCGGCTGTGTTCGGTCCTTCTCTCCGACACACTTTGTGGCGCCGCCGCCGCCCGAGGAAGCTTTCGGCCGCGCCGCGCCGCCGCCAAAGCCGACCATGGCCGGCGGCGCCCTCCTCCTCCCCCTTCCTTCTCCTCCTCCTCCGGAAGCCGCGCGTGATGGCGGTTTTAGAGACACGGGCGCGACGCGACCGCCCGACCGGACCGCCCGCGCCCCTCGAGGCCCATTTCCGGCGAGGATGGCCGGATCCCTTCTCCGCCGCCATCCCCTTCGGCCGCGGCCGCGAGAGCCCGCGGAAGTCCCTCCTTCCCCAACCACCAATCCCGGACCCAGCGGCGCCTGCTTGCATCCGAGCTATTCTCGCCGGGCGGCGTTTTCTGCCGGGCGGGCGGCACGCACGCCGGCGCGCCCGCCGTTCCTCGGCCGGAGGCCTCGCGGCGCCGGAGGTCCTCCGCTGCCCCTCCGGCCGGCGCGCGCGAGAACCCTCTGTTCCGCCCCCCGCCGTTCTGTTATTTGCTTGTGGCGAACCTCCCGGGGGCCGGAGGCTGCCGAAGGGGGGCGGATGGTGCGGATGGGGGACGCGGAAGGGGCTCTCGGTCTCCCAACCCCCGAGACGGCCTCCCGGCCCCGGTGCCCCCACCACCTTCTCCATGCCCGTTGGCGTGGTGCGGGGCACCGCCGCCGCCTCCGGCTAGTCTGGTTTGCGGTCTCCCGATGGTGGCTCGCCTTGAGTTCCCTCACCGCACCACCGCCCCTATGGGATGCCGGTGGGGACTCCTTCCATGGTGGCGACCGCCGTTGGGGGCTGGTGTGAGTGCGGGCACGGCGCCAATCCTTTCCCCGCCCCACCTCCTCTGCCGGTCAGGCTTCCCTTCGCCGGCGTCCCACTCACCCTAACGCCCTGCGGTAGGCCGGTGCCCTTCGCGGCCAGCGGTCGCCATGGTCGCTGGCGGCCCCTTACTGCCCATGCCCTTGTGGCCTTCCACTCCCCGCCAGGCCCGACTCCGCCCCGCACGGGGGGGTGGAATCCGGCGATGTGGCACAATCCTTGAGCACCATGGGGGCTGCACCACCCGTCTGCACCGAGTGGATCGCCGACTCGGGGGCTTCCTTCCACACCACCCCTCATGCCGGCATCCTCTCTTCTCTTCGCCCTCTTCACCCTTCTTGTCCCTCTTGATCATGGTTGGGAATGGGTCTTGTCTTCTGTCACCTCTGTGGGGTTCGCCTCCGGTCTTTTTCGTCTTCACTCTGTCCTTGTTTCTCCTCGGATCGTCCATAACCTTCTTTCCATCCGCCCGGTTTCTTGCCGACAACTCTTGTTCGGTTGAGTTGACTCTACAGGCCTCACGGTGAAGGACTCCCTGCGGGCGACCACTCCTCCATTGTGATAGCTCAGGACCCCTTTACTCCCTTCGCCTTCACGCCCCCGCTATACGCCTTCCACTTTAGCCCCCTTGCCACTACTCCCTCTTCCTCTACACGGCACTTTGCAATCGCCGCAGGTCACCCCGCGGCGGCGCTTTGGCTCGGCTTCGGTCGTAGTGCCCACCTTCCTTACACTCGGGCTTCGATGAGCATCTCGCCATGCATGCCAGTTGGGTCGCCATGTGCGCCTTCCTTTTCCTTCTTCTTCTTCGCGTGCGACGCATGCCTTTGCTCTTGTTCACTTTGTGATCGTGGACTTCTCCACATTCCTAGCATTTCCGGCTATAAGTATTATCCGGTCCTACTCGATGATTTCTCTCACTACTCTTGGACTTTCCCTTTCTGCGCCAAGTCCGAGACTTTTCCACCCTCCTCCACTTCTTTGCACGGGTGTCCACTTTCGGTTCGGCCTCACCATCAAAGGCCGTCGGTGTGACAACGGGCGTGGTCCGATAACAACACCTCCGCTCCTTCTTTCTCGCTCATGGTGTTCGGCTCGAATGTCTTGCCGTACACCTCTTCCCGAAACGGCAAAGGGGCTGGCGGATGATCGCACCCACGAACGATGTCATGCGCACTCTCCTTCTTCGAGCCTCTCCGCTGCGCGCCGGGCGAGAGCCTACACACCGCCACCTACCCGCTCAACCGGCTTCCTTCCACGGCCTCTCTCCGCTCCCACCCCCACACCACGCCCTCTTCGGTACACCTCCTCGCTTCGACCACCTCCGGTGTCTTCGGTTGTGCTTGTTACCCTAACCTCGCCACCACTCCTCATGTTGGCGCCCCGCCGACACGGTGTGTTTTCTTGGCTACTTCCCCTCATCATAAGGGTACCGCTGCTTACGACCTCACTTCTCCGGAGTGCTTATCTCCACGCCGTCTTGACGAGTCCGATTTCGATCACTTCTTCCACACCTTCCCCTCGAATCCCGAGTTGGAGTCCATGTTTTCACGACCCTCCAGGCGGATTCGACCCACCGCCTGCTCGGGCCTTTCTCCAATCGGTACTCAAGCTACACCACTCGCGCGACCGGCGCCGTCAAGCGCCACGCGCGCCCGGCGCCACTGGCCGCCACGCGCCTGGGGGAGCCCCCGCCGCGCCACGCCGCCCCGGCGCCTGCTTCGCGCCACGCTACGCCCCCGGCCGCTCGCCGCGCTGGCCCCCCCGTCCTCGCCGCGCCACGCTACGCTCCCGAGTCCCCCGCTGGCCCGCGCGCCCGGCGCCCTCGCTGCGCCCGCGCGGCCCCGAGTCTCCGTGTCGGTGCCCTCTTCGGGGGCGGGACCCGGCATGGCGGCGGCACGATGTGGCTCGTCGCTCGCGGGCCCGCGCCGGTGCCTCCGGACCCGCTCGACTCCGGCTCCTCCACCGCCCCACCCACCTCCTCCACACGCCGTCCGTGGTTACCCGTGATCTACCACCCGCTAGATCCTTGGCCGAGACCCCCACACTCACCCGATGGTGACTCGCCATGCGGCGGGGTCCTCCCCCTCCCGCGGCCCTCTCCGCCACCGAGCGCACCGCCGGCATCTCCCGATTCCTTCCCTCCGTCCCATGCCGCATTGGCGGATCCTAACCGGCGGCGCGATGGAAGAGGAGCATGAGGCCCTTTCTTGCCAACCGGCGGTGGGACCTTGTGCCGCGTCCAGGAAGTGCGGGTGGCAACGTGGTCACAGGCAAAGTGGATATGGACGCTGGCGTCGAGGCCGACCGGCCGATGCGGAGCGATACAAGGCTCCGCCGGTCCTCCGGAGGCTTCACCCAGCGCCCCGGGGTTGATTATGATGAGACTTTTGATCCGGTGGTCAAGCCCCGCTACGGTGGCGCCGCAGTTCTCTCACTTGCCCTCTCGCCGTTGGCGAGTGCATCGGCCCGATGTCAAGAATGCATTCCTCCATGGCACCTTGTCTCGAGACAGGTTTCGCTACGATCGGCCAACCCGGTTTGTCGACCCGGTCGGCCCGATCTCGCTTGCGGCTCAACAAGTCACTATATGGTGCAAGCAGGGCTCCCCGTGCTTGGTACTCCTGGTTTGCCACCTTCCTTCTCACTTTGGGGGTTCCGAGAGGCCAAGTCCGACACTTCTCTTTTTCGTCTATCGCCATGGGAGGGCGAGGCGCCTACCGCTACTATATGTTGATGACATTGTCCTCCACGACCTCCACCCACGGCTTCTTCGGCGTGTCATATCGCCCGCAGCGCAGGAGTTTGCTATGAAGGATCTCGGTCCCTTCACCACTTTTCGGGGTCACTTTGTGGGCCTCGGCCTTCGGGGTTGTTCCCGCACCAGCGACGGTATGCTCGGATATCCTCGAGCGGGTCGGGATGACCGCTTGTCGACCATGTGCTACTCCGGTTGATACTCAGCGAAGCTCTCTGGCGATGAAGGCGACCAGAAAGGCATCCTCCTCGCCTTCCCGAGTTTGGGCGGGTGCATTACAAGACCTCACCTTCACCGGGCGACATCGCACGCAGCGCCAGCCGCCAGGTGCACGTCTTCATATGCATGATCCACGGGCACCACATCTTGCCGCTGCGATGAAGCGCCTTCTCCCGTATGTCCGCGTGGCAAGCGCTGACTTCGGCTCGATGATCCACCGGTCTCCCTCCACCGAGCTCGCCGCCGACATCTACCGACGACCGGGCCGGTGTCCCGGCACTCGCCGCCTACCTCGGGTATGCCGTCTTCCTTGGCGGCAACCTGCCGCCCCGGTCGCTCCAAGCGGCAAATGGCGTTGTCTCCCCGCTCCAGCAGGAGGCGGAGTACCGGGCTGTAGGCTAACGGTGTGGCGGAGGCGTCCCGGCTTCGTCGGCTCTTGGGCGAGCTTCACGGCCGGTGACAAAGACCACACTTGTTCATCAGGACAATGTCGTCGCCACCTACCTCCACTAACCCGATTCAAAGATCGGCGGACGAAGCATGTGGAGATCGACTTGCACTTTGTCCGAGACTTGGTTGCCATCGCGCTGTTCGAGGTGCTCCATGTCTGGACCACCTCCCAGACATCTTCACCAAGGGTCTGCCCTCACGACCTTCTCCGAAAGTTCCGATCCACCTCCAACGTCGCCGGTGGCTAGTTGTGACCGACCGGGGCCCTTGTGTGTGTTGCTTTCTTTCATGTCCAGTCTTGATCTCTGCTGGCCGGAAGTTCGACTGCGGGGAGTGTTAGTGTATATGAGTAGGCCCATGAGGCTAGGCCCATGAGGCCCATGTACAGGAACTATATTGCCCACCCTTCTAGGGTTTGGAGGAATAGAGAGACAATATTCTAACTCTAACAGTTTTTCATGCAGTTAGTTGTTTTTCATCGAGTTAGTTATATATGTGGACCGGCTGTCTCAATTTTTTTTTATGTTACCGTAACATACTTTGGTCCAATTGTTGCTATGAATTCCTCTCGCGCTTTACGCAACGGTTGGCTAATTAAACTACGAAGATATGAGACAAAAAATTACAAAGAAATCTTATCGTCGGATTATTTTTAAGTGCATTTCTTAAATGAATCCGTGGCAACGCACGGGCACTATACTAGTCTTTACTATAATGTCTCACTTTTATCTATTTTTTAGACCAACGGCTCACCAACCAGCATTAAAGGACGAAGGGCTGAGATCAAAAGTTTGTCACACAAGTCTTACACCCTCACATTCACCCCGACGCCCACGCCTTTCAACACCCAGGTCCTACGGCCGCAGCTTTCGTTTCACGGGAAAGCACGGGAAAAAAATAAAAATACGTTCGACGAACGACCTTAAGCGTGGCGAACCTCGATCCATCACGGCGAGGAGAGCCACCAATGCCGTGACACAGTGTGGCAACGCGGTCTGGCCGGCGGCGGCACTCGTGGGCGCAACGATCCGGCCCGGCGAGGCGAACTCTCGGTGTGTCGTGGCGGCGATCCAATCCGGCAAGGTGATCCACCGGTGTCGGGACCTGGCGGCCACATTCCATCGCGTGAAGAGGAGTTGGTCTCAGGCGTTGTCGTGTGGAGGAGGTAAATCATCGATCTATCCATGTTGTTCTTCTTGCTGATACTTATGGTTTCCTTAGCGGCGAACCTCGATCCAACAGCGGGAGAGCCACCAATGCTTTCCGACACATTGGGCAACGCCGATCCGGCGGCGATGGCACTCGTGGGCTGCGATCCAGCTCGGGCGAGACGAACTCTCGGCGTCGTGGTGGCAATCCAGGCCGGCGAGGTGATCCACCGGCGTCGGGACTCCTCGGCAATTCAACTGGCGGCGACTATCAAGGCGGCCACATTCCATCGTGTGAAGAGGAGTTGGTCTCCGACGTTGTCATGTGGAGGAGGTAAATCACCGATCTATCCATGTTGTTCTTCTTGCGATGATTATGGTTTCCTTAAAGCGCGAACCTCGATCCGGCGCAACGAGGAGAGCCACCAATGCCGTGACTTGTGTGGCAACGCGATCGACCGGCCGGTGGCACTCCCGGGCGCAATGATCCAGGCCGGCAAGGCGAACTCTGTTGGCGTGGCGGCGATCCCGGCTGGCGGGTGATCCACCGGCCCCCTGGGACCTAGTGGCGATCATCAAGGCGGCCACATTCCATCGTGTGAAGAGGAGTTGGTCTCGACGTTGTCGTGTGGAGGAGGTAAATCATCGATCTATCCATGTTGTTCTTCTTGCCGATACTTATGGTTTCCAATCGACATGCCGGTGCTTTTATGGCGCCTTGTGGATAGCGCGTTGCCGTCCCGTGCTATCTTTGCATTGTCGTGGTCGTGGTTAGATGGTACCCGAAATACACAGGAAAGTACACAAGGAAGTACCAATGTTGTAACTGATGGTTCATCTGACAAAAAACGATACAATACCTTCTGATATATCTGGTTTAAACTAAGAGCTTCCAAAAGCAAAAAACCGTAGCGTTAGCACGGGCATTATACTAGTATAATCTAGGAGAATTTAGGCGTAGAACACTCAAAGTGGCGCCATTATCTTTGGGCGGAACACCAATTTTCTTCGTATTTGCCAAAAAGACACTCTAGTTGCATGTAATTTGGCCAACGGACACCGCGACCAGGTTGCGGCGGGTCAAGGATAGAAAACGTGGGAAATGACCTCCGGTGCCCCTGAGCCCATTTGGGTCCGATGCGACTGGTTTGGTTCGACCAGCTTGCCCTTTCGCTGGTAGTAGGGCCCACCGGTCGGTTTTGCCCCTAGCTCACCTTTGCAAACATAGATCTTGTGGTCGGACGGGGCCTCCATCGTCTTGAGCAAAGACACCATGCTTCCTTGCCGTCGGCCGGCCACGTCGTGGTGGGATAAGGAGGCGGATATCGTCTTTGGGGAGGGATGTGGAGCGCTCATCGCTCGCCACCGCATCGGGGAAGGACGGGAGGCTCACCGCCACCGCACTGCGGAGGGACGCGGAGGCTCACCGATGGTCCTCGCTTGTCCGCCGCGTGCTCACAAGGCGGGGCTATGGAGGCCGGCCCGGCGTCGTGGTGCCGGGCGAGTGCGGGATGCGCCTCCGCCTCCTCCTCGGAGGGAGGCCCGGTGGACTCACGGGCGTGGCGGCCGGCGGCGTGGTGGGTCGCGCGTCCCACCGGCGTGGCGTGGCCAACGGCGTGGGTGAAGATCTCTAGATTGGTTTTGGCTAATTGATGACATCCTTAGGACTAATCTCTCTACACTAAGTGTTTGTATTAGTTGGAGGTTGGTCAAGCCAAGGATGATGCATGGTGGTCATGGTGGATGGATCGAGATGATTCAATTGATGATCAAGTGCATGACTTGGGTGGATGGTGGATCAAAATGGGCTCAAGGCAAAGGTATATCCATAGGGCCATTTTGATTTTACACTCAAGACACCATAGAGGGTGTGAGTGATTATAGGATCGATAAGCCGTACTATAAAGAGGGGAAAACTATCGTACATATCGATCCTCATGTGCCTCTATGTTCAAAATCATTTGCATGCATTCTAACCTAGAGAGCTAACTCCGTTCTTGATGGAAAATGTTTCGAAAATGCTAACACATGGTGTCAGGGTGTTCTTCGACGTGTCGGCAACAAGAATCAAGTGACGGAAGTTGGTTTGGAGCAAAGGTGAAGGAACGGCGACGAAACGACGGAATTTCGCAGCTCAGATGGTGACCGGACTCTCCGATCGGAAGCATGAGCCGGCCCGGACGCACCGGTGACCGCGTCCCGCGAGAGCATGTTTTCGTGACTTCGCTCGAGTGACCGGGACGCACCGGCCGGATGCATCCGGTGATGACCGACGCAAGGATCGGATGCGTGGCCCGGACGCTCAGTGGTAGGGGTTGAGCGGTCCGGTTGGGGGTTCGGTTGTGGCCGGATCCACCGCCGGACTCAGGAGTCCGTCGGTCGCGTCCGTCGAGCCGATTTTTGTGCAATTTGCACCCCAACGGTTGGATTTTGTGGTGGGGGTATTTATACCCTTTGGCCGGCTCTAGGAGGTCTCTTGGTCATTTTGAATCAATCCTAACATCTCTAGAGCTGAGGACTCATCCTCCTCCTCACTCCTTTGCTTGAGAGCATCCATTCTAGTGAGTTGAGGTGATTCAAGTGCATTTGCTTTGATCATTGCATCTAGTGGCGCTTGAGGATCGTTGTGAGCCGGTGGATTTCTTGTTGCTCTTGGGGAGCACCACCCCTAGCCGGCTTGGTGATTGGTGGAGGCGTTGGCAAGAGTTGGTGATTGTTCTTGGCCACCTCCGGTGATTTGTGAGAGGGTCACACACTCCTCGTCGGGAAGACAAAGTGTGAGTAATCTATTGCTCGTGTCTTGGGTACCTCTCATTTGCTTTGGGTGCGATAAGCCTAAAGGCATTTGGCTTGGAGTGAGCTCCACATTGACCCACACGTGAGAAGGTCGGCTAACGGAGATTAGCTTGAGGGTGCTCAAGTGAACTTCGGGTTAAATCGTGTGTCTCCACTTGTCTCTTGGTGATTGGCTTCAATTTGGTTATCTCATTGATTCACTCCCGGTGATTGGATTGACTAGCCTCGACATTGTGGTATATCACCTCTACACCCATGCATTACTTTCATACATCTTGTGCTAGTGTAGTTTGAGTAGTCTTGCTTAGTTGCTTAGTCTTGTTTAGAGTAATGTAGCTTGTTCACCTAGTTGGTAAAGTAGCGACTTAGCCCTTGAGTGTGAACTAGAGATCATAGCAACTAGAATTATCAATAGGAGGCTTGCCGACAAGTAGAGCTAGAGCAAACGCATTTATCGCCTTTTGTTATACTAACAAGTTTGTCTAGTGTTTAAGTAAAAATTTTATTAGGCTATTCACCCTCCCTCTAGCCATTTAGGACCTTTCAAGTGGTATCGAGCTATGGTCACCGTTTAAGCAAGGATTAACACCCTTCGGTGCAAGATATGGCTACTATAGTGTTCAACCATGTTGGGGGAAAGCCACCTCACTATGATGGTGAGAGTTCTTTTGATCATTGGAAGAGAAAGATGACCATGTACCTCGGATCAATACATGAGAGAGTATTGGAGGTGACGGAGAATGATTATGTCATTCTTGATCCTACCAAGCTCACCGATGAGGATAGAGCAAACCGCACTTGCAATCGGATGGCACTCAACACCATATACAATGCCATCGATGTAAAGATCTTTGAAGGCATCAAGGACTTAGATCGAGCAAGTGAAGTGTGGACAAGATTGAGTGAGACATATGAGGGCACCAAGGTTATCAAGAGTGCTAAGCTATATGGCCTCAAGAGTGAGTTTGAGACCTTCAAGATGAAGGATGGTGAAACAATTCTTGAGATGTTTCATCGTCTACAAGTGATTGTTAATGATCTTAAGACATTGGGCTACAAGACACAAGATCAAGACTTTTGTCACAAGTTCTTGATTAGCCTACCTTCAAGATTCAAGATGTTAATTCTTATGCTACAAAGAGATGGGCTTGATGCAAAGAAGCCAAATGATCTACTTGGAGAAGTGTTGACATTTGACAAGTATGATCACAATATTGATGAGAAGGAGAAGAAGGAAGAGAAGAAGGTTGAGGAGAAGAAGGCCGTTGCATTCAAGGCATCCTCTACCTCAAACAAGGGCAAGGCAAAAGCACAAGAAGAAGAATGTGATGTATCCGGCCTAGAAGAGGTTGATGAAGCTCTTGCCTTGGTTGTCAAGAAATTTGGCACCATGCTCAAGTACAAGAGAAGATTTGAGAACTACAAGAAGAAGGACACTTCCAAGGGCAATGAAGACAATAGGCTATGTTGGAAGTGTGATAGTCCCGATCACATCTTTGAGGATTGTCCTCATAGGAAGGACAAGAAGAACAACAAAGACCGAAGAAGGGGCAAGAACAAGGCCACCTTCAAGCAAGGCAAGGATGGGGCATTTGTTGTGACATGGGATAGTGATGAGTCCGAAGAGGAAGAAGAGGGCAAGGCTATGATGGCTCTAGTTGATCAAGACAAGCCTTCTCTATTTGACTCATCCTCCAGTTCATGCTTCATGGCTAAGGCCACAAAGGTATATGATGAACCATCCTCTAATGAAGTAAAATATGATAGTGAGGAAGAATATGATGAATCAAATGAACCCACTAAAGATGAGATGTTTGAGGCAATGGAGCAAGCTAACATTGTTCTCATAGCTAAGGCAAAGGAATGTATGGCCTTGGAAAAGAGAGTTGCCTCTCTTGAAAAGAGCCTTAGGGAGCAAGAAGCATCCTATGAATGTTTAAAGGAAGAACATGAGGATCTTCAACTTGCTCACACAAAGCTTGAAAAAGCTCATTCCTTGCTAGTAGCTAAGAGTGACAAGGTTGTCTTGGTATCCAAGAGGAATGTTGGTTCAACATGTGACATTATAGATGGACCATTCGTGGTTGATGTTGAAGAACCAAACATGCCCTCCACATCCACATCAACTCACTCTACCTCCACTATTAGTGATGAAAAGGTTTTAGATACATCATTATTAGTTGAGAATGAGACTCTCAAGAGAGAGGTGGATGAGCTCACCCACGCCTTGGGTAAGGCATATGGTGGGGATGCCAAGTTGCTAAAGTGCTTGGGTAGCCAAAGATTTTCCCTTAATAAGGAAGGTCTAGGGTATATCCCCAAGAAGGGTAAGAAGGCCTTTGTGACTCCAAAGCCTAGCTTTGTGAAGAGCAACGGTTCCTATTGCCAAAGATGCAAGCAAGTTGGGCATCTAGAGCAAAAATGTGCTAAAATGAACACCAACAAGAAAGCAAACAAAGTGCATTCTATTTGTTTTGATTCTTCCTATTTGCTTACCAAGAGGGAGAATGGTGTGAAGGCAAAGTTCATTGGTACACCAATTGTGGGACCAAAGAAGAAGTCCATTTGGGTGCCAAAGGCTTTGGTGACTAACCTCCAAGGACCCAAGCAAGGATGGGTACCTAAAACTCATTGATTTGATTTGTAGGTGGATTACAAGTCCTGAGGGAGGCATTGGATTCTTGATAGTGGGTGCACTCAACACATGACCGGTGATGCTAGAATGTTCAACTCTTTTGATACAAGCAAAAGTGGTGGTAGCATCACATTTGGTGATAATAGTAGAGGCAAGATCAAAGGTCATGGCAAGATTGAGATCACAAGTGATTTGAGTATATCCAATGTGGCACATGTTGACAAGGTGAAATTCAACTTGCTCTCGGTAGCACAACTTTGTGACCTTGGTTTCAAGTGCATATTTGGGGTTGATGACATTGAGGTTGTGAGCATGAAAGATTCAAAGTTGATGTTCAAAGGCTTTAGGCATGACAATCTCTATCTAGTTGACTTTGGCACAAGTGAAGCAAAATTGAGTACATGCTTGCTCTCCAAATCAAGCATGTGTTGGCTATGGCATAGAAGACTAGGACATGTTGGCATGAAGCAATTGAACAAACTTGTGAAGCACAACCTAGTAAGAGGTTTGGATGGAGTTGAGTTTGAGAAGGACAAGCTATGTGGTGCATGTCAAGCCGGCAAGCAAGTGGGCAACACTCATCCTAAGAAGAATTTCATGAGCACTTGCAAGCTATTTGAGTTGATGCATATGGATTTGTTTGGTCCAACCACATACACTAGCATTGGAGTCAACAAATATGGATTTGTGATTGTGGATGACTTCACTAGATATACATGGGTATTCTTTCTCAATGACAAGAGTGACACATATTCCATCTTCAAGACATTTCTCAAGCAAGTGTGCAATGAATATGATGTTACCATCAAGAAAGTGAACAGTGACAATGGTAGTGAGTTCAAGAATACAAGAGTTGAAGAGCTATGCAATGATTATGGCATCAAACATGAGTTCTCACCTACCTACACACCACAATCCAATGGCTTGGTTGAGAGGAAGAATAGGACTCTCATGGATATGGCAAGGTCAATGCTTAGTGAATATGATGTGAGTCAATCTTTTTGGGCCGAAGCAATCAACACCGCATGCTACTACATCAACCGATTATATTGTCATCCAATGATGGGCATGACACCCTATGAGCTCTTGAATGAAAGAAAGCCAAGCATTGCTTACTTTAGAGTCTTCGGTTGCAAATGCTATATATTGAAGAAAGGCACTAGATTGGGCAAGTTTGACAAGAAGTGTGATGAAGGTTTCTTGCTTGGTTATTCCACTACAAGCAAAGCATATAGAGTGTGGAATAGCACTAGTGGTCAACTTGAGGAAGCGCATGATGTGGAGTTTGATGAAACCAATGGGTCTCAAGATGAAGAAGAAAATCACAATGATGTTGGTGGAACCCAATTGGTAGATGCAATGAAGAACATGGACATTGGACACATCAAGCCAACTCAAGTGATTGATGTTGATGATGACAAAATCAAGTGCTCTCATCTCCAATGGGTCAAGCTAGTGGCTCTCAAGTGCAAGATCAACAAGCTAGTACATCTTCTCAAGTGCAAGGCACATCAAGTGATCAACCAAGTTCAAGCAATCATCTACCAATACTCCAAAACACAAGTGTTGCTAGAGATCACCCAATTTATCAAATTGTTGGTGACATTGCTAGTGGAGTGCAAACAAGAGGTAGACTTGTGGCATTTTGTGAGCACTTTGCATTAGTGTCACAAGAAGAGCGGAGAAGATCGATGATGCCATGAAAGATGAAGAATGGGTATTGGCAATGCAAGAGGAGCTAAATAACTTTGAAAGAAATGAAGTATGGGAGTTGGTGGAAAGGCCAACCAACTATAATGTCATTAGAACCAAGTGGGTGTTCAAAAATAAGCAAGATCAAGATGGCATTGTGGTTAGAAACAAAGCAAGACTAGTTGCACAAGGCTACACACAAATTGAGGGTCTTGACTTTGGTAAAACATATGCTCCGGTGGCAAGATTAGAGGCAATTAGAATCTTATTAGCCTATTGTGGATACGGGATCACCTAAGGACTCTAGAGAGTTGTTCGCGGGATTCTATCCTAGCCTGCGGCCACAAACAAACTCCCAGAAGACAATGGAAGCATAGCTACGGTAGACTTCTGTTGTAATCAGGATAGAACTCTAGTCAGATTACCATGTTTAGACTTTGGGTGTTCGAATCCTCGACGAACAACCCTCTCTGTATCCGACTAGGTCCGTAGCAAGCTCTTTGGCTCCTTGAACTATAAAAGGCGGCCAAAGAGCACCTCGTAGAAGGAGAGCGCAACTTGAACATATCAAGTCTCAGAAACCTTACAACCGATTCTCGGTTGACCCCATCAATCAAAAACAGGCTCACGCCGACGGGACGTAAAGGTCTTTACTCGATCAAGGATCGAGGGCCCCAACCAGATATAAAACCCCGTCTCCATGTCAAGCTGCGAACAAACCGCGGACTCCCGGGTTCATCGAGGCCCGAACAAACCGCCGCTCACCCCGCGGCGGGCTCTCGGTCGTAAAACATCGACAGCTGGCGCGCCAGTAGGGGCTCGTCGAATTTCAGCACGAGTTCGGCGGACCACGACATCATGGGCTCGGCGGCGAAATACGATCATCTTCGGATCATGGGCTTGCGAGATCAACGACGGCGGCAAGACTCGAGGCTACATCATCGAAATCCAAGACCGGAGAATCGAACTCGCCGAGAGGCTCGGGCAATGGACACTCGCCCGACATCGCCTCGGGGGACGGAGAACAAGCTCGACACCGACTCGGAGGACTACGTCGCGGGACCTAAACCGAAAAGACTCGGGAAAGGAGGTCATCCAAGGTTCAAAAGCGGACTCAAAGGCAACTCGAGCAATACTCCTACTCCGGCTGGACAAAGGAACCGGGATCAATTCGGAAAAGAATTTTTTCAAGAAAGGCTACCACGACTCGGAGAAAGAAGGCGAAACCGAGACAAATGGGGTATCAACCCAAGTTACCTTACCAATTCCCAACGGGACTACGTAATGCGCGTTCACATATACAAGGCGTATCAAGACAACTTTCAAAAGAAGGTTGGAGATTCCTTTGAAAGGCGCACAACGAGGGCTCGTCCTAACAAGGACGCCGAGGAGTGCATCATCCATCGCCTAGAACCCTCACAAAGACGAACGTCAAGAAACGGCGGTGTACGGGGATGGCAAGCGACGATCTTCCCCTGGGCGGAAGGAGTGGCGTCAAAGGCTCATGTTCCCAATGAAATATTGGTGATAGCGAGAGCCCTCACGCCACTTAACCCTCCGGATGCCCCGACATCGGTTCCACGACGAAGGTCTATCAAACATCTCGGCGGACGAAAAGAACCCAAGAAGACAAAGGAGAAGACCAGCGTCATTCAAGGCTAAGAAGAAACATCTTTGAAGGGAGGGACGCGAGACGAGCGAGCAAGCGCAAACAAGCCTGGAACAAGTACCAAGCCGACTTGCGCCGAATATGAGAAGATGAAGTCTCAAAGGGAAGCTAAAGACGACCATCGACAACACACACGGAAAGATACAAGAGTTGATTGAACGCCCAAGACGCTTCAAACCTAAATAACGAGGAGAGACTCATCAAGGAAGCGCTTCGAAAGCCACCCAAGAAAAAGACCCCGCTAGGTCGCAGTCAAAGGCAAACAACTCGCATGCACAAAGAAGTCGGTCTAATGTCTTCGAGAGGTTGGGCACGCGGGGAGAACTCCGAGAAACTCAAGGGCGGCCCCGGAGGGATGGTGGAAACCGAGACCCCGAGGGTTAATCTCACCCCAAGACCAAGCCGACACGAAGAAGTCGCGGAGTCCACGTACGAGACCAAAGAACCTTGACAAAAGGAGCAAGATCCTCGGGACAAATCGAGGAGAGGACAACAGGGGGCTATGACGGATTCCCTTGCTTCGCGAGAAAAGACTACAAGGAGTCAAACTACCCCCAAAGTTCAAACCTTCAAATCACTCAAAATACGATGGGAAAACAGAGCCCAAGCAATGGCTCGAAGTCTACTCACAATCCATTGAGTGGCTGGAGGAGATGATGACGCAAAAAGCCGTTTTCTTTCCCATGGCTCTAGAAGCTCTACCGCTCAATGGTTCGACAAGATCGAAGAGGGCTCAATAGAATCTTGGGAAGATTTGCGAGAAAATATTTTGCAACAACTTCGCGGAATCATCACCCATCCCATCACACAGCCGAATTAAAGAGCCTCATGCGAAGCCGAGAATCCTTGAGAGATTACTATCGAAGATTTGGCGAGATGAGATCCCGGTGCATGACATCACAGAGAGAGAGAAGTGGTGGATGCGTTCGGTAATGGAATCTCTCAAAATGGCAATTCTCGGACTTCTACAAAGACAACCCGAGGACCAACGAACAGTTCAAGCTCACCGTTGAAAAAATGATCGGAGCCGAAGAAAGAACCCGTGATCGCTTCCCGGAGAGAAAGAACACGGAAGGCCCGAAGAAAGAACAGAACAACGCTCAGCAATACAAGAAGCGAGGACCGGACAACACGGTCGCATTTCTTAAAAACCAAAGAAGCCATACAAACCAAAAGTACAACGGCAACAAGGGCAACGGCAACAAAGAAAGACAACATCAAACTAGAAGACTTGCCTTGCGTCTTTCATCCCGGAGCTCATCACACGCTCGAAAACTGCACAACCTTCCAGGAGAGATATAAAGGAAGAGACTCGGTAAAAAAGGGCACAAACCAAGATGAAAAAGGAGAAAACAACGACGGACAAAAAAGACGAGGGGACTTCGAGAAAGCGACAAGATCTCTAAACGTCATATTCTCCGGAGTTCTTGGATCAAAGAGCAAGAGACAAGACAAGCTAGCACTACGATCGATCATGGCAGCAGAACCCGCAACGCCACGCTACCTCAATTGGTCCCAATACCCGATTCAATTCACAAGGGAGGATCAATGGACAAGTGTAGGCAACGCCGGACTGTATCCCTTGGTGATAGAACCCACCATAGCTGGAGTAACAGTGACCAAGGTACTGATCGACGGAGGTGCAGGGCTGAACATCATATTCTCTGAGACACTGGACAAGATGGGACTAGACCTCTCAGGGTTAATTGCTCCTTCCAAAGACCCCTTCTACGAGATAGTCCCCTGACGAGCAAAGAATACCAATTGGGCAAGTCACCTTACCGGTCACTTTCGGAACACCTTCAAACTACCGAACGGAATACGTCAAGTTCGAAGTAGCAGATCTCGAGTCACCATATCATGCCATCATGGGAAGACCGGCAATTGCAAAATTCATGGCTATTCCACACTACCCGTATCTATTGCTAAAGATGCCGGCGCCATTTGGAGTTCTTTCAATCAAAGGAGATCTCAAAAAGGCTTTCGAGTGTGACGTCCAAGCCATTGAAATAGCAAACAAGACCGGTACATTCTTGGAGTAAAAAGAAGTCAACCGAATGGCACAAGAGACAAATCCAGAGGAACTCGAGATACCAGCCAAGAAACAAGCAATCTTGGTACCCCTAGAAGAAGCCGACGCGTCAAGCACATCGATTCTGAGGCACGGTGATCCATCCAAGACGGTGATCATCGGCTCTCACCTATCTCCAAAATAGGAATTCGCTCACCACTTCCTAAGGCAACACAAAGATATATTTGCTTGAAACCGCGGACATGCCCTGGCGTTCCAAGGGAGCCGGCCGAGCACGTAATTGATATCAATATGGGATCCAAAGCCATCAAGCAAAGATCGAGGAGATTCTCACGAGAAAAGAAAGAAGCCATAAAAAAGGAGATCGCCAAACTACTCGCGCGGCCGGGATTCATCGAGAGAAATCCTACATCCGTATTGGCTAGCTAACCCAGTTCCGTTCGGAAGAAGAACACCTCGAGAATGGCGCATGTGTGTAGACTACACCGACTGAACAAGCATTGCCCAAAAGATCCATTTGGGTTACCAAGGATTGACCAAATAGTGGATTCCACAAAGGGTCAGCCCTATTATCATTCCTAGATTGCTACTCGGGCTACCACCGATAGCGCTCAAGAAAGAAGATCGAAAGCAAGACCTCTTTTATCAGCCCCTTCGGTGCCCTCTTTGCTATAAAACAATGTCATTCGGACTTGAAGAACGCCGAGCAACGTATCAAAGAGCGTCTACGTACTTGTTTGGGAGAGCAGTTGGCAAAAACGCCGAAGCATACGTGGGCGACGTGGTGGTGAAAACAAGGGAGCCGTACACTCTAATTCAAGACTTGGAGGAGACTTTCAACAACCTTAAGAAGTGGAGGTGGAAGCTCAACCCAACAAAGTGCGTTTTTGGAGTACCATCGGGACAATTACTCGGGTTCTTGGTCGGCGACGAGAGGCATAGAAGCCCCGACTTCAAACGGATCAAAGCTATCACGAGAGATGAGACAACCCCCAAAACGCCAAGGACGTCCAAAAACTCACAGGGGTGCATAGCGGCACTCAAAGATTTATATCTAAACCGGGGAAAAAGGATTACCTTTCTTCAAATTGATCAAGACCAAGGGAAAGTTCGAATGGACTAAAGAGGCGATACAAGGCATTTGAAGAACTCAAACAAGTACCTAACGTCGGCACGGTCCTCACTCCCCAGAAAGATCATGAAGACCTCATGCTTTACATAGCAACTACCAATACAAGAGTCGGCTCGGCAATCATTGTGGAGAGAGAAGAGCCCGGAACAAAGGTAAAACCCGGAGGCCGGTTTACTACGTGAGCGGGTCCTTTCGAATCCAAAGCTCGATACCCTCACGCATTTAAACTGCTCTACTCCATACCGATCACATCAAGGAAGCTACGGCAATACCGACAACCCACAAGATAACAAAGGGTCACAGATTCTCCACTGGAGACATCCTACGGAACAAGGATTCAACAGGGCGCATATCAAAATGGGCGGAGAACTTGGAGCATTAAATCTAGAGTTCACCCCACGAAGAGCGATCAAATCTCGGGCGCTTCCGGACTTTATAGCGAGAATGGACCGAGCTCCAACAACCCATATCCGGCGACATCAAGAGACATTGGAGCATGTACTTCGATGGATCATTGAAGCTCGGGAGCAGCGAGCCGGATTCTCTTCATATCTCGAGAAGGAAGACAACTCAAGTATGTGCTACGCGATAATGTGGCAAGCTACGGACAACGAGGCGGAGTATGAAGCACTCATCCATGGCCTCAAAGTGGCAAAAAAATCGGGAATCAAAAAGACTTCAAGTATAATGGCGACTCCGCGGTTGTCATCAATCAAGTCAACAAAGACCGGACTGCACCAAGGATAACATGGGCCTCTACCGCGAGAAATACGCAAATTGGAAAAAGAACTTCCAAGGCCTAGAAATCCTACACGTGCTCAGAGACGCAAATGTGGCCGCAGACGTATTAGCCAAACTCGGATCCGACAGAGCTCAAGTCCCACCGGGAGTATTCGTCGAAGAATTATCGAAGCCTTCAATCAAAGAGAACCCGTAGCAAGAAAATATGGAGCAATCGGCTCTAACGGGGTGATGATAATATCTCCGGTCACGTAACCCACTCCACGGATCGAGGACATCATCAACTTCATCAAAAACAAAAAACGCTACCCCAAGACAAAAATGAAGCAACAAGGATCTTGAGAAGAAGCAAGAACTATGTGCTCATCGGGGACAAGCTATATAAAAGAGCAAAGATCATCGGGAGCACTACTCAAATGCATCGGCTACGAAGAAGGAAAAGAAATCCTCAAAGAAATCCATTCTCGATCTTGTGGAAACCACGCAGCGTCGAGAACCCTCATGGGAAAAGCATTCGAACAGGATACTCTTGCCAACAACTCTCAAAGACGCTTGAGAAGAACTCGTCGAGAAGATGCAAAGGATGCCGATGTTCGCAAGACAAAGCATGTACCGCACACAACCTAATCACGCATACCACCATCATGGCCTTTTTCGTCTTTGGGGACTAGATCAAGTCGGACCACTTAAAAGAGCCAAAGGAGGATACGAATACATTTTCGTAGCAATCGACAAGTTCACCAAGTGGATAGAATACAAGCCTTTGGTTAACTACACTCTAGCAAAGCGGGTCGAGTTCATCCAAGAGATCATGCACAGATTCGGGATGCCCAACAGGATCATAACCGGACCTCGGATCACCCTTCACGGCGCGAATTCGAAGATTGGGCACGAGATTGTGGCATACAAATCGATTATGCCTCAGAGCACATCCTCGAAGCAAACGGACAAGTAGAAAGAGCCAACGGACTCATCCTTGCCGGTTTAAAGCCAAGACTATATGAAGAACTCAAAGACTACGGAGCAAAATGGATCGAAGAGATACCAAAAAGTTGTCCGGGGCCTAAGAACTCAAATCGCAGAGCAACAAAGCTACTCACCTTTCTTCCTAACATACGGATCGAAGCGGTACTACCGGCAGATCGATATATGGAGCTCTCCACGGATAGAGCGGTTCGAAGAAGGAGAAGGAGAACAGACAAAGAAGACTTGAGATCGACCGCGCGTAAGAAGTCGGAGAAAAATGCCATCCTTCGAACGCAAGATACCGGCAAGGACTCGAAGGCACTACGACAAGAGCACACGACCAAGAAATCTAAACCCGGAGATCAAGTACTCAAAAGAAACCAAAAGACGAAGCGTGGCACAAATTGCTCGGTCAGGTGGGAAGGACCCTTCATCGTCAAAGGAGTACTCGGGACCGGGAACCTACAAACCGATGACCACGGAAGGAGAAGAAATCGGGAAACTCTTGGCACATCAGCCAACTCGGAAGGTTCTACCCATAAAGACTCGACGACCACGGAGAAGTCACGAGAACACGGACCAACTCTCTCAAGAAGAAGAAGAAAATGGCGTCGAAGAACTCTAGACCCACAAGAGGTACTAGAATGCGCGGCACTCTAAAAGCGAGTTCAAAACAAAAAAGAAACTCCAAAAAAAGCGCGGCCGCATGCCTCCCAAGAGGAGAAGACCAAAAAATCAGCCCAAATCGGCACTTCAAGAAAGAGAAGTCGACCGACGAAAGGCAACCCCGACCACCGAACGGAGGTCACCAAACAAGGGTGGAACCACGCCGAAGTCCTGCGGAATAGTGTCCACACCTTAAATCCTAGCGGCCCGGATCGTGAACTACGACTCAAAGAAGAGAGGACGTGGGGATCGGCCCGTTTAGGTCACGAGGCCATCGAGGGTCCGAAAGAGCCAATATGTCCTACGGGCGAGGACGGCCTTTCGACCCGGGGCGTGAACGGTGTAGTGTTATGAAATAGGAACCCATCGTCTCACATCAAGTCTCTCGAAAGCGGAGCAGCCCAAACCGGGCAAGGTGGATTGTAGTGTTGTGAAATAGAAACCCAACCATCTTGACCTTCTCCAAATGATGCACTTAAATGGGCCCTGGCCGAGAACCCTATATAGGGACGTCATGCTATAGTCCACCGAGACGGCATGGGAGAGCCCTTGCCCGGCGCGGCAACCCGAGTTAGAACAACTCTAGTCGGAGCATGACTCCACCAAACATCTACTAGCAAGTCTAAGAAAAGAAAAAGCTAGAGGCCTAATGGAAAGACCAAACGGCCGAGCAAGACTCCACCTATGTGACATGTCCGAAGAAAAAAAAGGCAACAAGTCACATGCCAGAAGGGAACAACCCTGGCAAGGCGGGGCACGACCCCGACCATCCACAGCAAGTCTAAAAAGCAAAGACGACGCTGAAACCCGTAACAAAAGCAAATTCTGGTACTCTGGAGCACGACTCCACATCTACGGCGAGTCTCGAGAAAGAAGACGAGTCATGCGTCAAAGGAAGGAACCCGCAGACGCGAGGCAAGGCCCCACCTATTTCAAGCAAGCCGGAGAAGAAGGCAAGCTCAGCAAAAAGGAAAAAAAACAACCCCGGCACCCCAGCACGACTCCACACCAACGACAAGTCTCGAAGAAAAGAAGACAAGTCGTGCGTCGAAGGAAAGAACCGCGCATCGCGAGGGCAAGGCCCCACCTATTTCAAAGCAAGCGGGAGAAGAAGGCAAGCTCGAAACAGGGAAAAAAACAACCCCGTCATCACGGAGCATGACTCCACGACGGATCTCAAGGAAGAAGACAAGTCGAGCGTCAAAGGAAAGAACTCGGAAGACGCAGGAGCAAGACTCTACCCTCACGACAAGTCTCAAGAAAAGAAGACAAGTCGGACGTCAAGGAAAATAACCTAAAAGGCGCAAGAGCAAGACTCCAACAATCTACAAAGAAGCTTAAGAAGAGCTAAAACCGATGCAAGAAACAACCCCGATGATTATGGAGCTAGAATCCTCACAACTACTCGGCACAAGTCTACAAGCAAAGGACAAAGCCAGAAGCCTATATCCAAAGGCACGGTCACAACAATCCGTCCAAATAAGAAGAATTCGAAGGACAAAGCGTAAAACAAGTTGCAAACAAGTCCGCTCGAAGGCGGTCGAGTTGATAGAAGAACAAAATGAATAAAAGAACAGGATATCTTTTATTCAACATCTTGAGACTACAAGTTACATGGGAAACAAAGTCCCTACAAGATACAAAGAAGACTCAGATGCACGGGGAGCCTAACAAGAACTCCCACGTACAAGATACAAAGAAGGCTAATGACCAAACAACTCAAGAGTACTTCTAAAGGGGCGAGAAGAGTCCGTGTCCGGAGCGATGAAGACAGGACACCAAGATCTGTTTTCCGCACTCCTCCAAGCCAACTCCAACTGCCGAGCAAAAGAGCCCTCCGTATCCTAACAAGGAAACTAAAAACCTTGCACAAGGACTCAAAGCACCAAGGAGCGCTAAGAAGACCACGGAGGAATCGGCATCGGGACGTATACCGGAAGCCCGAAGAACCCCGAATATACAAGGAACCAACGAACCACGAGTTCCAAAGTCTGGCGGCCTAGGGGAAGAGAACCCTCATTGGAACAACACCACGGAAAGGAGCAGAGTACCAAAAGAACCCGGGGCTCCGGCAGGTTCCTCAAGACTCAAAGGCAAGAATCTAGGAAAAGATAACCCCTTGAACGAAGCAACGGGTGCTATCCTCTCCAAGAAACTCGAGCCGACGGACATCATGAGGATCAATCTACTAGACCAAGAAAGCACCTTAGCCCTCCTCAAACTAAGGTACAAACTGGAAGTAGACTGCCCCCACTCATCTTGAGAAACCCATGGAAAGGGATAGGGCGGCAATTTGCGAAGGAAAACTCGATCGCAAGGCATCCCTTTCTCACCACTAGCCACATCCAAGAGTGGAGCCGCCCGGCGAGTAGTCCCCTTCTACTCCGTTTCACAAGACATCCCTCACTCACGGAAGAACCCAAGAAAGGCGTAAGAAGGCGCCGGGCTGATCCAACTCAATCAACGGCACCGCCATGGATCGAAGCTCGGAAAAGCTATTCTACAAAAAGAAGAGGGATACTATTAGGGAGAAGAAGAAGAAGGAACAAGAAAGACACTGCAGCTCTGAAGCAAAGCCAAACGCCCAATTTATAGGCACGCTCGGCATGTCTATAGACCGGGTCCATGAAGAAAAGGCAACCACAAGAAAGGAACGGTCACCTCAAACCACACAAGCGAGAATTTATGGCTATGATCGCCATACACCGACGCGTTCCCGAAAGACGGAGCGCGATAAAAAGCGCCTTTGTATGACCCGTGGCGCGCACGAAAAAGAGAAAACGGTCAAAAATCCCGGAGGACGGGAGAACCTCTAAGATTCCTTTCCAAAGAAAGAACTCCTAGGCGCTCGGGGCTCTTGGATACCCCGACAAAGATTTTTTCCGAATCGAGAAGAACTCGAGGATAGAGATCTCGAGATCATGTCGAAGATTCATCCGAGAAGAGCGAGAAAAAGATGCTCTCATGACTCATACTTGAGATGCTCGGGGGGCTCACGAAGAAGAAATCCATCCCGGAGAAAGAACTCCAAATACGAAAGAACTCGAAGACAAAGGAAAAAATCTCAAGACCACGCTTAAGGCTCCATCCGAAGAAGAGCTCGTGGGAGAAGAGCAATCTAGAGAGAAAGAACTCGTCAGAAGATGTCGAAGACAGAGGCAAAGAACTCAAAGACCTTCCAGCTCTTTGTACCAAAAAGCAAGAAGCTCGGGGGCTACACCCTACGGGTGCACTTTTCAAGTGCACACCGAGTGATGATCTCAAGACCACATCAAGGCTTCATCCGAGAGAAGCATAGACAACTCTCATAACTTCGGCCTTGAAATGCTCGGGGGCTTGTGGATACGGGATCACCTAAGGACTCTAGAGAGTTGTTCGCGGGATTCTATCCTAGCTGCGGCCACAAACAAACTCCCGGAGGCAATGGAAGCATAGCTACGGTAGACTTACGTTGTAATCGAGATAGAACTCTAGTCGGATTACCATGTTTAGACTTTGGGTGTTCGAATCCTCGATGAACAACCCTCTCTCAGATCCGACTAGGTCCGTAGCAAGCTCTTTGGCTCCTTGAACTATAAAAGGCGGCCAAAAGAGCACCTCGTAGAGGAGAGCGCAACTTGAACATATCAAGTCTTTGTAAACCTTACAACCGATTCTCGGTTGACCCCATCAATCAAAAAAACAGGCTCACGCCGACCGACGTAAAGGTCTTTACTCGATCAAGGATCGAGGGCCCGAACCAAAGATAAAAACCCCGTCTCCATGTCAAGCTGCGCAAGAACAAACCACCGGACTCCAGGTTCATCAAGGCCCGAACAAACCGCCGGCTCACCCCGTGGCGGGCTCTCGGTCAGAAAAACATCGACACCTATGCATGTGCCCATGACATCAAGCTATACCAAATGGATGTGAAGAGTGCATTTCTCAATGGCTTCATCAATGAGCTTGTGTATGTTGAGCAACCTCCCGGTTTTGAAGATTATCACAAGCCTAATCATGTGTACAAGTTGAAGAAGGCTTTGTATGGCTTGAAGCAAGCACCTAGAGCTTGGTATGAGAGGTTGAGAGACTTCTTACTCAAGAAAGGCTTCAAGATGGGAAAGGCCGACACTACTCTCTTCACCAAGAAGATTGGCAAGGATTTGTTCATCTTGCAAATATATGTGGATGATATCATATTTGGGTCAACAAATCAAGCATATTGTGAAGAGTTTGCAAAAATGATGGCCAAAGAGTTTGAAATGTCTATGCTTGGAGAGCTCACTTATTTCCTTGGACTTCAAATCAAGCAAATGAAGAATGGTACATTTATTAGCCAAGGCAAATACATAAGAGACATGCTCAAGAAGTTTGACATGCAAGATGCAAAGGGCATTACCACACCAATGGGTACAAGTGGCACCTTGGATCAAGATCTCAAAGGCAACATGGTTGATCAAAAGCTATTTCGGTCATTGATTGGTAGTCTACTCTATGTGACCGCATCAAGACCGGATGTCATGTTTAGTGTGTGCTTGTGTGCAAGATTTCAATCCTCACCAAGAGAGAGTCATTACAAGGCCGCAAAGAGGATATTGAGGTACTTGAAGCATACACAAGATGTTGGCTTATGGTATCCTAAGGGGTCTACCTTTGAGCTTATTGGATATTCGGACTCCGACTATGGTGGTTGCAAGATCAATAGAAGAAGCACTAGTGGGACTTGTCAATTCCTTGGAAGATCTCTTGTGTCATGGTCCTCTAAGAAGCAAACAAGTGTGACACTCTCTACCGCCGAAGCCGAATATGTTAGTGCGGGGAGTTGTTGTTGTCAACTACTTTGGATGAGGTCCACATTGAAGGATTATGGATTTGACTTCAACAAAGTACCCTTGTATTGTGACAATGAGAGTGCTTGCAAGATGACTCAAAAATCCGATTGCAATATACAAGAACCAAGCACATTGATATAAGGCACCATTTCATTAGAGAGCATCAACAACAAGGAGATATTGCAATCCATCCAATTGGTACCGAAGATCAACTTGCCGATATATTCACAAAGCCACTTGATGAGAAGAGATTTTGCAAGCTTAGAAATGAATTGAACATTCTTGACTTCTCCAATATGAGTTGAATGCACCCCACATATGTGACATGCCTCTCCACCGAGACAAAGCAAAGGTGAAATTGTTTGACATGTCATCATGATATCTAAGGACTTGTTAGAACATATAGATATACAACTTGTTCTTTAGGATTGCATTCATGGAAAAGCAATGAATTTCAATGTATATGTGCCATCACTATTGTTTTACATGCTTGATTGATATAGTGATGACATATGACATGCTTGTGGGCTTGCAATCTCAAGTGTTGAATTTGGATATATTGTCAAATGTGTGATTCAACATAGACATGATAACCCTCCATTGAGGTGTGAAGAAGCTTGTCTTTGGTTCAAACCGAATTACATGTATGGCAAGCTATCCAAATTTGAAAACTAATCTTTCCAATATCAAAAGAACCCGATCAATCCTTTTATGTCAATTGTTGACAAAGGGGAGAGATTAGTGCATAAAGATTAGAAGGGGATCAAATTTTTTGAAAGCACACAAGTAGGGGAGCAAGCTCATAAGCCATTTGTTGCATTTGTTTGTGCACTAACATATGACTTGCTCTTGCACATGTATTTAAATTCCATATATACATGCTTGTGTGATGTATGCTAGTGGTAATTTGATTGATGATTGATCAACTAGCATGCTTAGGTGGTATCTAGATATTTTGACTTCCGCTCTAAATTCAAGTACCAATGCTTATAATATGATCTCACGAGGTACTTTGAGTTTTTGATGAAATATCTAGTTATCCATGATGCTTGTATGGTGAGAAAGGCGCAACTTCGATTGGTATCACGCTTCAAAGGTCCATTCTTTCACCTTAAGCATCATTTGGTACCATGGCTCACTCCCTAATTTCGATATTCATACATGTATGCAAAGCCTATACCAAACTCGTGCATACATGTAGGGGAGCTCATGCTACCAAAAACCGAGCTTATTACGTTTGTCCAATCCTATGTTTGTAAGCAAAATGCTTGGACAACCATGATAGGTTCAAAAACCCTTAATCATGAAATCTTTTTATGCGGGTTGTCACCACTTACCAAAAAGGGGAGATTGAAGATCTCTAGATTGGTTTTGGCTAATTGATGACATCCTTAGACTAATCGCTCTACACTAAGTGTTTGTATTAGTTGGAGATTGGTCAAGCCAAGGATGATGCATGGTGGTCATGGTGGATGGATTGAGATGATTCAATTGATGATCAAGTGCATGACTTGGAGTGGATGGTGGATCAAAATGGGCTCAAGGCAAAGGTATATCCATAGGGCCATTTTGATTTTACACTCAAGACACCATAGAGGGTGTGAGAGATTATAGGATCGATAAGCCGTACTATAAAGAGGGGAAAACTATCGTACATATCGATCCTCATGTGCCTCTAGGTTCAAAATCATTTGCATGCATTCTAACCTAGAGAGCTAACTCCGTTCTTGATGGAAAGTGTTTCGAAAATGCTAACACATGGTGTCGGGGTGTTCTTCGACGTGTCGGCAACAAGAATCAAGTGACGGAAGTTGGTTTGGAGCAAAAAGCGAAGGAACGGCGACGAAACGACGGAATTTCGCAGCTCGGATGGTGATCGGACTCTCTCGACCGGAAGCACGAAGCTTCGACCGACGCACCGTGACCGCGTCCGGTAGAGAGCATGTTTTCGTGACTTCGCTCGAAAGGACGGACGCTTCCGACCGGATGCATCCGGTGATGACCGGACGCAAGGATCGGATGCGTGACCGGACGCGCTCAGCTGGGGGTTGAGCGGTCCCGGTTGGGGGTTGTCGGTTGTGACCGGATCCACCGACCGCACTCATCGGTGAGTCCTGGTCGGTCGCCCCGGCCAAAGCTGATTTTTAATGCGATTTACCCCAACGGTTGGATTTCGTGGTGGGGGGGGTATTTATACCCTTTGGCCGGCTCTAGGAGGTCTCTTGGTCATTTTGAATCAATCCTAACATCTCGGGTCGAGCACTCATCCTCCTCCTCACTCTTTTTGCTTGAGAGCATCCATTCTAGTGAGTTGAGGTGATTCAAGTGCATTTGCTTTGATCATTGCATCTAGTGGCGCTTTTGAGGATCGTTGTGAGCTCGGTGGATTTCTTTGTTGCTCTTGGGGAGCACCACCCCTAGCCGGCTTGGTGATTGGTGGAGGCATTGGCAAGAGTTGGTGATTGTTCTTGGCCACCTCCTGATTTGTGAGAGGGTCACACACTCCCCGGTCGAAAAGACAAAGTGTGAGTAATCTATTGCTCGTGTCTTGGGTACCTCTCATTTGCTTTGGGTGCGATAAGCCTAAAGGCATTTGGCTTGGAGTGAGCTCCACATCGACCCACACGTGAGAAGGTCGGCACAACGGAGATTAGCTTGAGGGTGCTCAAGTGAACTTCGGGTTAAATCGTGTGTCTCCACTTGTCTCTTGGTGATTGGCTTCAATTTGGTTATCTCATTGATTCACTCCCGGTGATTGGATTGACTAGCCTCGACATTGTGGTATATCACCTCTACACCCATGCATTACTTTCATATATCTTGTGCTAGTGTAGTTTGAGTAGTCTTGCTTAGTTGCTTAGTCTTGTTTAGAGTAATGTAGCTTGTTCACCTAGTTGGTAAAGTAGCGACTTAGCCCTTGAGTGTGAACTAGAGATCATAGCAGCTAGAATTGTCAATAGGAGGCTTGCCGACAAGTAGAGCTAGAGCAAACGCTGTTTATCGCCTTTTGTTATACTAACAAGTTTGTCTAGTGTTTCGTAGAAAATTTTATTAGGCTATTCACCCCCTCTAGCCATTTAGGACCTTTCATCAGCGCGGCCGGGCTGGGCGGGCGCGCCCGCGACGGGCGGGGCTAGCGCCGACGGGTCGCTGCGCCCCACGCCGAGCCGACGGGCGTAGCGCGGCGCTGTCGCAAATATGGGGGTGGGTGGGGAGGCGGGGCCATGGCGCGGCGGCCCAGGCCGGGCGAGGTACCGACCGCCATCCGCTGCAGCCAGCAGGTAGAGCTCGCCAGCCCGGTGGCCCACGGAGATGGAGCAGAGAGGACGAGAAGGATGAGCGAGGATGACAGAAGGACCTGCACTTGCACACCCAGAAAATGTCGGAGAGAGGGAGATGGAGGTTGGGAGCAAAATCGACCGGTGGGCCCCTACAAATGGTATGTCGCATCGACCCAAGGGGATCGGGGGCACCGGAGGTCATTTCCTAAGTTTTCTCTCCTTGACTGCCGCAACTGGGCCTGCAAAGTGTCCGTTGGCCAAATTACACGCAAAACTGTAGTGTGTTTTAGCAAATACGAAGAAAGTTAGTGTCCGCCAAAGACACCAAAGCCACTTTGAGTGTCCTACAACTAAATTCCCCTATAATCTAAGAGCCGCAAAATATAAGCCCTTGCTTTGATAGCTACAATCGCGTAATCGTGACACGCACGACGACATTTTTTTTTCCCATATTCAATTAAGAGAAGTGGGAAATTACATCCTAGCGCACCCCCACGTGAGCTACCGGGGGCTGACCTCGGCGAAACACAAACACAACAACAACAATAGAATACAAAAACACCAGCCTACTATGCATGCATAAAAGAAAAATACATCCAAACAACGGTCGCCAACCAAGGGAGGGGGAGCCATGGTGGCAAAGCATCCACAGCGAATCCACGACGACAAAGCATCCGGCTCACGAACCCGGTGACAACAAAGCATCCGCCAACGAACCAACCATTAGTCTTCAATCCCGGCAACTCAACATTGCCCGAGACGGGGACGGCAGCGCACAAAACAACAAAGCATCCGCCAACGAATCAATTCAGCGGCCATCACTCCCGCAACTCAGCAACTACCTAGGAGAGGCCAACGCCGCACACAACGGCAAAGCAACCGCCAAGTGACAAAATGATAGTGGCACCCTCGACCCCCCCGATAGCCCAAAGCGAAGATGAAGCCGGGCACGCCACATAGTACCAAGGAACTTCTCCGACAAGGGGTGGCCAATAACGGCCTTGAAGAAGTAGGTAACGCCCATAGACGCCAGCAACGCTGAGGAGGTGCAAGAAGGACTTTCGCCCTGAATCAACCCCGCCCGCCCACCGCACGAACGGGTTCCTTCGACGGCGCCTTCATGAAGGAGAATGACACGAGTGGCACCATCGCCGCCGACCCGCAAGAGTCGAGCAGAGTTTTCACCCAAGAACATGCTCTGCCATGGGCGTAGGATGATTACCTTGGCCCCGCCACCGGAGGCAAGCCGTCAGCCATGCACGACAGATCTGCCCCCCGCCCGCGTCTGTGCCGCTGGCACCCCCTGCCGCAGAGCGGCGACCAAAGTCGCCGTACATCACCGAGGCGGAGGGGAGGAGGGCCAGGCCTCCGCAGCACCATGCTACCGCCGTAGGGGCCACACCGCCAAGGCAACGGTGGAAGGAGAAGGACGCCACCGTCGAGCACGGTGGAAGGAGAAGGACGCCATGATCGATGAGAGAGAACCTCGATCGTTCTATGTTGGATTATCGATGCAATGCAAGAGTGTGCGTTGTTATATGTGGGATTATCGGCAGTGATGTCCAAGCAAGAAGGGGATTGTTGTCACCTTCATCACCTTGTGTTGGCACAACCGGATGTTTGTTTCGATATGGTCAATGATATCCTGGCTTTAGGGCTCGTTCGTTTCCGACGGATCAAGCCAGGATTCGTTCCGGGAGGCCAAACCTCTCAAAACGAACGAGGCCTTATGGTGCCCGTGTGTGTATATTGTCAGTTTGTAACGCGACGGCCAAAGAAAGGGAAGGCCGGCAACCACTACTTTTTTTAGCATGGGAATGGAATCTAGTCTCACATGTGAAATTTAGCACTGTTGGAGAATTAGGCCTTTGCGAAATTATATTTCGTATGTAAAAATCATGATAGGTATCGTGTATATATCTACGATTCTCATACTATCAAATAAATTAAAAGTATATGTTTTTGTCACAAATGCACAGACACATAAGAAAATAGTACAAAATATAATTGATAGAAAATTAAACCATATTGAGCGAGACCGGTGCGTTAAAATGAAGGTAAGTTCGATGTCGGCCTCGCCGGTCGACGCTGCATCACGAACTTTGTATCCAAGATCAAAGCCTCGCTGATTGGAGATTTAGTAATAGAATTGCTATTTAAATGTAGAGTTTGATAACTTAACTTTAACTCACTTTGGATCAAAACTTTGTCTTCGAGTTTCAGTGGACCGTAGTGCTTTGTTACATTGGTCGATGCAAAAACTAGGATATTAAAAATATCGGCGAACTTGAAGTATTGAGAGTATCTCCAAACAATGCTACCTAAAACACAACTTCTACTTCGTCTATTTAGGAGCCGTGCCGGAGCAGGGCGAGCAAGCCCGCCGTGTCGGAGACCTCGGAGTGCCACGTGGAGGAGCCGCCGGGAAGGGCCGCATGGCCGGAGGAGCCACTGGGGAGATCCGCCATGAACAGCAAAAGCACGCTTAGCTAATCCTCACTCGACTTGAACACCCTGTTGTTCCACCCAGAAAATCCCAAAAAAGATCACATCCTCTCGCTTACAAAGGAGACAACCACTAGTACCCAATTAGTTTTGAGTGACGGGCACAATATATTTTAGGTGGCGGGCAAACTTGCCCGTCACCAACCAATGGTCACGTAAAAAATCACGAGAACAAGCATGGCGGGCTCTTTGCCCGTCACGGTTAAGCGATTAACCGTGGCGGGCACATTAGATGCCCGCCACGGTCTTGTTAAAAAAAAATAAAAACACAAAGGCCCACCGAAGCCCATTCTCGAGCCCGATAGGCCGAAACCTCAGCCCAGCCCGATCGCGCGCCGGCCGCCGCCATCGAGCTCGCCATGCATGCCCGGCCTCCACCATGCTTGGATCCGCCGCTGCCTGGCCGGATCCGCCGCCGGGTTGCCGGATCCACCCGCCGCCGCCGGATCCGCCGGTGGCCGGATCCGCCGGCCCCACGAGCGCCACCGGGCCGATCCGCCATGGAGGCCCCGCTGGAGGGGAAGGAGAGGGAGGGGACGCCACGCCGGGAGGGGAAGGAGACGGAGGGAGCGCCGCCGGGGGAGATGAAGGCCGCCGCCGCCGATCCGCCGCGGATGAAGGCCGCCGCCGCCGATCCGCCAAGATGAAGGCCGCCGCCGCTCTCGCCGCTGATCCCGAGCGCCGCTGCCGACCCGCCGCCGCCTCCAGCCACGATTGGATCCGCCTCCCCGCCTCCAAGGACGCCCGCGCCGGCCTGCCGGATCCGCGAGAGGAAAGGCGGGCGGCGCCGGTGCTTTGGGGTGGAGGAGGGGCGGCGGCCGGTGGTTGGGGTGGGAGAAGGGAGGGGCGGCGTCCGGCCGCCGCGCGGTGAAGGGAGGGCGGCGCCCGTGTCGCACGGAGAAGGTTCGGCGCCGAGGGAGTTGAGAGGACCGGCTGGGAGAGAAGTGTCGGGGAGAGGAGTGGTTCGTTTGGGAGTGAAGGAAACCCTAGTTTCCTATATTTATACCACGGATGGTTACCGGGTCGCCATGGGCATTTGGGCCTTTGTACGCTTACGTGACGGGTTTTTAAGATGCCCGCCACGGAAAGATTTTTTGCGTGGCGGGCACCTTGAACACGCCCGCCACGTAAAAAGATTTTATTTTGGCGTGGCGCGGCGTGTTAAGGTGCCCGCCACGCAAAAAACTTTCCCGTGACGGGCAAAAACGCCCGCCACGTAAAAAAAAACTGACGTGGCGGGTATTTTTCCCGTGGACGGGCAAAAAGTGCTCGCCACGGAAAAGATTTTGCAAGTGCTCGCAAAATCATTTCGCACTAGTGAACATGATACATGGATATGGAGGAAATCAAAACCACAACTAATTGTGCACCCACCTCTTATCTCCGAGCGCTCATTTTGCTTTGAGATTCGTGCATCAATGTTTCTTTTGGTAGGACAACTTTATGCAGCAGTGTGGTATTTTGGAAAATTGAGTAAAAGTGGGTTGCTCTGCACAAATCACGGAGCAAACTAAGCCATTGGATAAGGGGTGTGCGCCCACCTGGTGGTGGAAAATGGAAGTTGGACCCGCGACCCCAATCTTTCGTCTGCTTTGGCTGCAGCATGGTGCCTTGGAGTTCATGTCATCAGAATATATACAAACTCTTTGTCAATGGAAATCTCTAAAGAAAACTAAGCCAAGCTTGTGGTGATTAATAACAGATCGATAACAATGGAGGAGCATACATACATACATAGCTGTTGTCAGCCTTGGCAACAGGAATCAGCAATGGCAGGAAATCTAGACACGGTGCAGTTTAAAAGGCAAAAATAACTCTTTGGACAAGCATGTTTCAGTTCAAAAACTCCTTGCCAACAAAAACAAGAAACAGACATAGTGATAAGGACCAAAGAAACTATATATAGAAGCCAAAGTCTGTCACATAAAGCAGAGTGACAAATATAACGACAGTAGTACCGCAAGATAGATACTACTAGCCTCACCACTCTAAGCTCAATAAGCTTCCTGTGTACACACTAACTACACTGCCGAGACCCGCGACGCTCGACAACTTGTCGGTTCTTGGGTCATAAATCTTCAACATTCCCAAATCTTGGATATGCATGACTATCCTCCCATCGTCTAACACAATCAAGGGAGTAAAGGACAACAAACTGCAGTCGTATTCTTCAATCTGAATGTTGTATTGCCTGACCCAGAGGCCCTTCTCAAAGTCCAACAGATACCAAAGGTCCATACAAGGATACGGGAGATGAACAATAACCAGTGACCCATTCAGGTTGACTAATGAAAGCACATTATCATCAACAACAGTCCATTGTAGTTTCCTTCATTGACGATGGTAAGGCTTTGGGGCCTCCTGATGTTTGGTCTCCACATCTCTGTCTCAAGGTCACATGGCGCTATCCAATCTTGCTTCTCAGAACACCACCAGCAGGAGGAGATGTGTTATTCTTCTTCTTGCTTAGGAAGTAGACAACTCCATCGATGACCACGTTGGCCTTGTCGCACCAATCAACATCAACACAGTGTGGAGGATCCTACATCATCCTCCACTCGCGATGACCATCAACAGCGCTGCTGCAGCCGTCAATGGTGCAGATCTCATAGAGAACACGGTGGTTTCCAATGAGCGAGTACGAAACATTTTGAAGCACCTTGTACTCTCTTGTCGTGCTTAGGCAACCTGCCCAAACGGGCACAAATCGCCGCTGTAGCCGTAAGCGGATCCTCTCTCGTAACTCGTGCACGGCTCCGGTGGGTTAGGTTCACCAGCCGGCAGCTGCCATCTCCCGTCTTCTTGATGCAGGCGAGGTTGAGCGACATGCTCGCGTGATGTGACGTGACCGCCCACACACAAGTTCTTGACTACCTGCCCGGACAGATCCATGACGCCGATGACGCCCGGTACTTCATTGGTTTTGTCCAGTCACGGACGCCGTTGTCATCGCTCTTCGGAGGGGAAGGATTGTGGTTGTAGCCGACGAGGATGAGTGGCTCGGGTAGCATGCTGCGTGGGCAGAAATGGGGCCACTTGTTCGCCGCCTCGCCCGAGCTTCGTGAGTCGCGGTGTCACCACCGCCTCATCGGTGCCCGCCAGATTGGGGCTGCCCTCCGCCCCCGCTCCCCCACCATGCCGGATCACCGGGCGTCGAGGTTGCCGCGTCCGCTCCATCTACGTTGGCAAGCGGTGGGCGGCTCCTGTCGTTAGCTGCGGTAAATAGCGCGGGCGAGGCCAAGGTGGTCAATTCAGGTTCGATCGTCTCTATTCCTAACCTTGCGATCTCGAATGGAGAGATCTCCAACCCGAGAGACCCATCTCTATTTAGGTTTCCTATCCCTTTCCCTATCTGATCTGTTCTATTATATTATGTGCGGATGTTTACAGACCGAAAACTTCCCGGTATTCAAGAAGACAGATGTGTCTATGTTGATAAAACCATTTTCTGTGGAAGTCTAAAGGTATCGTTCTTACTAGATGGAAGTTTACCACGTATTTTGTTTATAAGAAGTAAATGCAGTTTGGGTTGTTCTAGATTTTAGCATATGGTTCATGAATCAGCCAAATCGATTTTGGTGTTTAAAGTTGCTACTAAAAAGTGATTGACTATATGTTGGGCACTACCATCCTGCTTATCACTTTGTTTCTTGCCTAGCATTTGAAGCTTTTTAGAACACTTAAACTACAAATGTGTTTATGATATTTCTCAGTGGCTGCGATTGTCTGGTCCCTTGATTTGTTCTATTATGTGCTTTTTAGAACACTTAAAAGCTTGAAAATCTAAGGAGGAATTTGACTGAAGACTTGAAGGCCGAGTTTTCCAATATGGGGAGTGGGATGTTAGCTACTCAGGTTTAGTACCACCTTGCCAAGGGAAGGGGGCCATGACCACTTTATAAGGGAGAGTATCCCTCTCCCATCAGTCCAGGCTTTTGGGAGGTATTGGGCCTCTTGCCTTATAAGTGGGTTATGAGCGCATGAACGTCCAAACCTTGGTGGAATGTTGGGCTGGGCCTGAGTGGTTGCTAACACTGAGGGACCTGAGGGCAAGCCTAAGGGTGATGAGGAGAGGAAGGTTGCTGAGGAGAAGAATGTTGCTGCTGAATAGCTTATTACTTTGTAAATTTTCTTTTTAAAATTCTGTGGTAGGAACACACCCCCGCATTACTTATATCTACCGGTATGGATGATAATGCGAGACTGAACCAAGTATGCCTCAGTTTTGGTTTTACGATTTTGGTACTTAATAATTTTGGTTAGAGTACCATTGTTTGGCTTTCTGATTCGTGTTGTCATAAATCTTGGGTGTTAAATTATTTCGCTTTGCTTGGATGGTTCTTTTGTTTATTAGCTTTTTTTTTGAGTTCCTGTGATTATTATGATTGTTAAATCAAGTTTTGGATTGAACTTGTGGCCAAACGAGAACCTATATTATTTGGCTTGATTCTTATATTGTAATGTTTTTTGGGTGCATGTATTAATATTCCTTTTTCATGGTGTTCTGATCTGTGTATATATGTGATATGTTTAATCTTCATTCATGTTTAACATCGTTATTAGTCTATCACAGTCACAAGCAGCGAAGCTGTGAGATCTTAATGATCATTTGCAATTTGATTTGCTTATAACATGCTTAGTGGCGCTTGCAGTTTCAATCTGGAGTTCCAAGTGCTATTCTGGTGTTTGAGTAATAAAACTCTTCTGTTGATGAAAGTCAAGAACGCCAGCGTCGCCCACGCCTTTCGGGCGGAAAGCCCCGCCGCCGCCGACCCCAGCCTCCACCACTCCCACCCTGCCCCTGCCGCCGAGGGCACTTTGCCGGAAGCCCGCGCAGGTCCCGGGATGGCGGCGGCGAGGCTTCGGCGTGGGAAGCGGGCCCTCCGTGCGGGAAGCGCGCCGACGGCCGGCGCTCGTCTCCCCCCTTCTCCGGCGTTCTCGGGCGGAGGGCTTGGCGGGATCTAGCCTCCTCCAGGCCCGGATCCACTCCTTTCCACCACGGATCCACGCGACCTCTCCTCCCTCGGCCTCCCCGGCGGCCGGCGGCCGGGTCCGGACCTCCGCGGCCGGTATCTTTGGCAGTGGGCTCGGGTTCGCCGTTGGCCGATGGCGGACGCCCGTCGCCCACCTCCTCCTCCCCTCGCCTTCACGGCACCGAGCTTGGCTGGCGCGCCGGCGTGTCGCATCCACGACCTGGTGCCGCCGTGTGCGGATCCGATCCCCCGACCTTGATCCGGTGCCTCTGGGCGGCCCGGCAGCGCCGTGCACCCGCCATGTTCGTGGTCTGCCCGGTCCGCCATCGACATCCCGCCTTGGGCGGATCGCGCGGGTGTGCATCGGCAAGGAGCCGCGAAGCCGGCCGATGATGGCAAATAAGATGATGCGGGGCTCGTAGTTTGGCCGCGGGGCAAGCGGCGGCGGGGCAGCATGCGAGGTTTCGTCTCCCGCAGGCTTCAAGCGCGTGCGGTTGGCCATGGCTTGCGGCGGTGGGATGACGCCTTCTTCTATCCTCTCGTCCCCAGCTACTCCGTCCTCCGACGCCGCAAGGTCTGTCCTCTTGGCCTCTAAATCGGCGAACCCCGGTCCACGAGTTTGGGAACCTAGGCGAAAAGCCGTGCAAGACTCTGTCTTTGCGATTGACGACGATGCCATTGGCGCCATTCACCTCCTTGAGGGCGTCGATATCTTCCAACTCTATGACTAAAGTTCTGTCGATCTCCTTCCGGCGAAAGCATTGCTCTAGTTTTCTAGAGCCGTGGCGGCGGCGTCATTGACGTCGTGACCCTCTTGAGGGCGCTTACCGTGGAGGAGTAGAGTCCAAATCGCGTGGTGGCCTTGTGTTCCTCTAGTGTGCTCTCTCTCCCCTTGTAGTTGTTGCCCCTCTTGTGTAAGTCCGGCCTCCGTCGTTTGGCGTCGCCGACGTCGACGAGTGCCCTCTGTTGGCGCCTCCGCCCGCCGGCCGGTCTCCTTAGTGGCGCTAGAATATTAAATGTCGGGTGGTGTTTCCACCGCTGCCGCCATCCCCCCCCCAGATTTCTCCCGTGGCCGGCGTTGGGTGGTGGTAGGTGGGCCCGGATGTGCTGGAGGATGTCGCCACCAGTTTGAGGGGAGGTCGTCGTGTCCGCTGATCCTACGCTGGCATGCCGACCATCACTCTTAGTCCCCTTTCCACCCCTCGTGGAGCGGCGTAGCTACGAGGAGTGGTGGAGGGCACTTTAACCATGGTGAAAGCAGCGAGTATGCTGCTTCGGCGGGGCGCAGACGGCCACGGTGGGCGTCTTGTGACCTTGTCTAGAGTTCTCTCGTTTGGGCTAAGTTTTCTCTCTTTTTTTTTTTTTGTATCTATGGATAGCCACCCCTCTCTCCAATGCCGGAGAGCTTGTTGTTGTTGTTGTTGTTATTGTTTCATTTGTGGACTTGCCACACCCTATCCTCGGGGCAGGTCATTTACGCTTTTAGTCCGGTTTTCCATAATTAACTGGACGACAGGGTTTGGCCTCGTTTTCCCCAAAAAACGAGGTTATCAGCCATTTTGGGCACTTGAATATAATTCAGGTGGGGAGCGACTCCCGGTGAAAATTCAAAAAAAAAAAACTCTTGATTGATAGATTTGAGCTATCGAAAAAATCATGAATCACCGTCTACCTTAATGAGATCTCAAGTCAATGATCTTAGACAATTGGGATACTTTGATTTCATATTCTCATTACTTCCGTGTTATATATACTAATTTTTTTGGTATAGTGCTTGGTGATATGTTTTATAACATAGTTTTTCATGTTTGTTTTATGTATGTATTTTTTATAACTTATGTTTGTTTCCGCAGAAAAATCACTCAAGAAGGGGAGGATCTCTCTCGTGCGAAATAAAATAAATGCGCTGGCGTGTCGATGTACTAAAGTACACAAAAGAAATAAATAGAGGGAACACAAATTTTATTCATATTTAATAAAAATACAAATATAGGTTCCCGATACATGTGCGCTCCATGGGTAGCCTCTTTGCGATCATCTAACATAGGCGATGTGGTCTTCATGGTTCCTAGGGCATCGAAAGCTCCTAGTTCCGTGAGTCAAGCTCACGCAGTACCTCCGATTAAGCCGCGCTGGTCGTTGTCATCGATCTTCGCTTCACGTCTCCATGCTTGTGTGTTGGTGTAGATGGGATTGGCGTCGGCGTGTCCATGGCCTCGTCGGTCCATGAGCCGGTAGAACGTGGCTAGAGCATTAGCCACGCCGCCTGTGTCGTTTCGCCTTCGCCGGTGTCGAACGACACATGTTGTTGTAGTGGTAGTAGCACTTGCATGGTTGATGTAGCTTGGACTGATTTGGACTTCCTCGACAACGTCGTCGTGGTACGCCGTGGAACTCGATCACGTGGAGTAGTTGAAGTTGTAGTAGTTGATGAAGACTTGCGCTCGCTTATGCCGTCCGCCTCGTCGGCGTGGGATAGCGCATGGTGGTGGTAGTAGCTGAAACAATGTGTGGATGCACGTGGCTAGCTTCATTGCCTGAACAACTTTACCTGATGCACACAAAAATAGAAAAGATAAAATAATATAAATAGGGCTCGACGAGCTCCTGTAGTTTGCTTATACAATTAGCACGTGCATGTGCACATGCTCTTATTATAAGTAATTGAAGCGCATATACACATATACATGCAGCTTGCATTGGCGCGGTAGTTAAGCAAACATGCTCATGCACCACTGCCGGCCCTTGTCCAGGCTAGCTTCATGTGAAGCATACAGCAGCTCACGTACATCTAGATGTGGTCGACGATGTGTGCGCTCGCCTTTCCGGGTCGACAGCATCCGGGCTCGTCTCTTCAACACCTACTGCAGCAACGTAGGTGTAGATTGTTGGCCAAGGATCACAATCACAAGCAAATTTCACAGTAGCTAAACCTAAGAATCAAGATCGAACAAGATCGAGCACGACGACGACGAACTGGCAACTGTCGACAGGGTGTCGACAGTGCCCCTTTTCACTGATCACAAACTGAGTTACAGATGGAGTTAAAACTCAACCAAGGCGCTAACACACACCTAGTACATCCGACTACTTATACCAAGAGTCTTAGCAACTGCTTACAACACGAAATTTAAAGATACACATGGATACATATCGACAGAAATAAACAGCCCGGCACAGACACGATCGTGGGCGCGCTCACCGCGCTCCTGCCCGCTCCCCGCGTTTTCCCGCCAAAGCTTCAATTCAAATTCTGTCGACTCTTGTTGCCAACCGACTTCACCACGCTGTCCAGCTGCCTCGTGAACACAAGCTTACACTAACAATCTCCCCCCTAAGCTTGATGTTCACCCAGATCACGTACTCCCATCAGGTGGATCATGACAGCAAACTTCACTGCACCTAGTGGCTTAGTCAATGCATTAGCTTTCTGTTCCTGGGTGCCAACCCTCTTGACCACTATCTGTCCCCGCTCCACACACTCACGAATGAAATGGAATTTGATATCAATGTGCTTGCTTCGACCGTGGAAAACTGGGTTTTTCATCAGGTCTCTAGCAGAGTTATTGTCCACCATGAGTGACACTAGTTTCAGCTGAGTTCCAGTGAGCTCTGCCAACAAGCTTCTGAGCCACAATGCCTGTTTTGCTACTGCAGTTGCAGCCATGAACTCTGCCTCACAGGATGACAATGCCACAGTCTTCTCCTTGTGTGAATTCCAAGTTATCAGACTATCATTCACATAATATGCCATTCCTCCAGTGCTCCTTCTTTCAACAATATCTCCACCAACATCACTGTCAGTATAGCCTACTAACAGCTCTGGCTTTCTCTCTTGGGTATACACCAACCCATGGTTCACTGTGCCCTTTAAGTATCTCATTATCTGCTTGACAGCTTCCAGATGCTTCACAGTGGGTTCCTTCATGAATCTGCTTGCCATACTGACTGCAAATGCCATGTCAGGTCTGGTATGCAGCAAATACCTCAAGCAACCAATGGTTTTCTATAGCGTGTTGCATCAATCCTCTTCCCTTTCTTATCTGCATCAAGCTTTGTATCTGGACTCATTGGACACTTAGTTGAATTACAGTCAGCCATCCCAAACTGACTCAACACCTTCTTGGCATAACCTGCCTGCTTAAGTGTTATGTAATCTGCTCCCTGATCAACCTCAATACCCAGATAGAATGATAGTTTCCCTAGATCACTCATGTCAAAAACTGAGGTCATTTCTTTCTTGAAGCTTACAATTTCCTCTAGTGTACCACCTGTGACAATTAAGTCATCAACATACACACCCACCATCGAGTTATCCGATCGTCCCTCGATGTACACCGCTGCTTTGCCACCGACACTTTCTGAATCCAAGTGTCTTCAATGTGCTATCAAGCTTCATGTTCTAGGCTCTTGGAGCTTGTTTCAGCCCATACAGTGCTTTGCTGAGTTTAAGCACCATATGCTCCTTGCCTTGCACCACAAAAACTTCTGGCTGGGTTACATACACATCTTCAGCAAGATCTCCATTGAGAAATGCAGTTTTAACATCCAAATGGTGTACTTCCCATCCTCTGTTGGCTGCCAGTGCTAGTAACAATCTCACAGTGTCAAGTCTTGCTACTGGAGCAAACACCTCCTTAAAATCAACACCATGTTTCTGTACATAGCCTTTGGCTACCAACCTTGCTTTATGTTTAATCACTTCACCATTTGCATCCTTTTTCAACTTGTAAACCCATTTCAAGCCAATTGGTTTGTGTCCTGCTGGTAGATTCACCAAGTTCCATGTCTTGTTCTTGGTTATAGACTGAATCTCACTATCCATGGCACCAATCCAGTTACCATCCCCAGCAGCATCCTGATAGCAATTAGGCTCCTCCATTACGACCAACAAGATTAGCCGGTTTCGATGTCATCTTGAGGGCTCAACTTCTACACTGTCCTAGTACACCTCATTGAGATTTCTGTATCTGAGTGGTGGCTCATCAACATCACTAGAGTCACCAGCTTCACCCATCTCAGTGTCATTATTCAGTTAGACGAGCCGCATCTGTTGTCCGATCAAGAATGATTGCTTTGGCTATTGTCGACTCCTCGCTGGCGACACTGGTGCTCATCTTCACCAGTAGCACCTTGTCCACCACCTGCTCCATTATTCCCTCCAGAACTCCCTTCATCCCGATGATTCTCCATCTCTACATCTTGAGAATGAGATGTCACTTCCACATACTCTTCTTCTCTGAACTCTGAATTTTCTCCAAATTCAGTGGTCCATTCCCATGCTACAGATTCTTCAAAAATGACATCTCTGCTCACAACAATTCTCTTGGTCTTTGGATTGTACATTCTATGAGCTTTGCTCCCCTCTTCCACCCCAAGATAAACCATTGCAATGCTCCTGTCATCTAGCTTCTTCAGGTGTGGCTCTGCTGGTCCGACATTACCTCTACACCCAAAAACTTTCAAATGTCCAAGTTGTGGTTTCTTACCATGCCAACCCTCAAAAGGTGTTCTATACCACATCACTTTAGTTGGCAGCCTGTTCAACAAGTACACCGAGTGCCTCACTGCCTCACCCCAGAAACAGCCTGGTACACTCATGCATTTCAGAATTGCTCTAGCCATCTCCATGACAGTCCTGTTCCTTCTCTCAACAACACCATTTTGCTGTGGAGATTGGGGTGCTGTGAAGTGCCTTTTGATTCCAGCAGCTTCACACACCTCCCTGAAATTTGTTGCCAAAAACTCTCCACCTCTATCTGATCTCACCACTTTTATCATGTAACCCACTTCATTTTCTCGCTTGTGCTTTGAATTTAGCAAAAAGCGAGCAGTACGATCTTTTGTTTTGAGAATTGAGACTAACATCCATCTAGTGCAATCATCTACCAAAAGCATAAAGTACTTGCCCCCCCCCAGTTTCAGGTGTAATGGGCCCACACAAATCAACATGAATAAGCTGTAAGGGTTCATCTGCTCTCCAACTTGAACATCTAGGAAATGGCTTTCTAGTTTGCTTAGCTGCTAAACAAGAATGGCAAACCTGATCCGGATGTTCTATCAAAGGTAAGCCACCGACCATCTCCTTTTCTACCAAAGATCTTGATAGACTGAAAATTAACATGACCCAATCTACCATGCCACGCCCATGACCGATCATCACATTTTGCATGAAAACATACCGGTTCTACTTGAGCTCAACTCTATCTTGTATAGTCTATTTACTGCTCTCTGTACTCTCATCACAGTTTTCATGGCTCCCTTATCAATTACTTCAATTAAGTCATCATCCATGATTACTTTGTACCCAATTTCAGTCAACTGACCCAAGCTAACTAGGTTGCTTTTCAATTTAGGTATAAAGTAAACATCTTGCAATAACCATTGCTCACCGACTTGCCTTGAAATAAAATGGAACCTCTACCATGAATCTCAACTGTAGAACCATCACCGAAACGTACCTTGCCACCAACGGTGGTGTCAATGCTTCTGAACTTCTGATGATTTCGACATATGGTTCTTTGGCGCCATTGTCGAGTACCGCACATCTCCACACGCCTTGTCATCTCCGGCAAACAGCGGCTTTGGGAAAACCTTGGCTTCGATCGGGTTAACTTCTTCAACCACTGACTGCTTGCACTCCATGTTCAGACACTGCACTTCTTGACTCTGAACCTTTTCCGACAACAGTGCTCGAGCTGTCCCAGCTCCTCCGTTTCAGCGAGCAACACTGTGGGTTCATACTCCACCTTCTTGACACAGTGCGCTTCTTTTTCCTTCTTTCCTTGACTCGGACACCTATTTGCATAGTGTCCAAAGTCCTTGCACTTAAAGCATTTGATGTGGCTTTTGTCACGCTTCCCCGTGCTCTCCCCCCGGCCACCATCATTGCCCGCGACCCTTTGCTTCCTCCGCCACGGCCACGGCCTCTTCCACGGCTACTGCCTTGCCCTCTACCTCCACCAGAGCTCTCTCCCGACGCTCGCTTCTGCCATGCTTCCCACTCGGCTTGCGTCAAGAGCATCTGACCAGGAGTAGATGATGTCTCACTGTCTCCCTGCTTGACACGCTCTTCAAATGTTTTCAGACGTCCAATGACATCATCAAACGACATCTTCTTCACATCATGATTACGCTCAATCCCGGCTACAAGGCGAATGAATTTCGAGGCACCGTGTTGAACACCTTCTTCATGAGTGCGGTATCATCAATCACACCACCAAGACTCGAGTACTGGCCGACATGCTCGTCGGCTTTCGAAAGATAGGAGTCGGCGGTTTCGGTGCTCTTCATCCGCAATGCATCAAACTCATTCATGAGATTTTGCAACCGTGCTTCCTTGACCCGCTCCTCCCCACGAATCTCGCCTTGAGCGAGTCCCGCACTTCCTTCCCTCTTTTCTTCGCGGCAACCCGCATCGCCAGATCATCGGGCAAAGACCGCAGCGGATGAGCGCGCGCCTTTGGTGTCCGCGCCTTTAAGCCGCGACGCCCGATTCCGGGCAACCGCCCTCCCCGACGGCTCCACCACCTCCCATATGCCCCGGTCCTCCATAATCGCCGAGCACGGATGCTCCAACTCGTAGTTGGTCGCGGTGAGCATCGATACCGACCGCCACCCTCGCCTCCCGCCGCCTCGGCGCCCCTCTCCGACATGGTGGCCCAAACGCAACGCTTTGCAAGTGATTGTTAGCTCCGATACCAGATGTTGGCCAAGGATCACAATCACAAGCAAATTTCACGTTGGCTAAACCTAAGAATCAAGATCGAACAAGATCGAGCACGACGACGACGACCGCAACCGTCGACATGTGGTGTCGACAAGGCCCCTTTTCACCGATCACAAACTGAGTTACGTATGGAGTTAAAACTCAACCAAGGCGCTAACACACACCTAGTACATCCGACTACTTATACCAAGAGTCTTAGCAACTGCTACAATACAAAATTTAAAGATACACATGGATACATATCGGAGGAAATAAGCTGCCGGGCACGCATTACGATCGTGGCGCTCACCGCGCTCGCCCTCCCCCGTTTTTCCGCCAAAGCTTCAATTCAAATTGCCGACTCTTGTTACCAACCGACTTCACCACGCCGTCCAGCTGCCTCGTGAACACAAGCTTACACTAACATAGATGGAGCCATCATCGATGGCATCCGGGCTCACCCTCGCAGTGGCCGGGCGCGGTCGCTTGAGCGCAAGATGTTGGTAGGCGCACCGGTGTATAGTCAGTAGTGGGTGTACTTGGCGCGGCCAGTGTGGTGTCCGCCCCGCCGGTGTCGAGATGTGTGGCGTAGAGTTGACCACGCAGCGCCCGTCCCTGCCATGGATACCGACGACGAAATACATGCATCACATTCGCCGTGGGTAGGCGTGGCGTCGAACTAGCCGGTGTTGTAGATGGTTGTGGACGTTGGCCGGGTAGGACATGCACGCCATGGCTCTTCCCTTTCCGATCCACCGCTCTGGGGCAGGGCGGCTGGACTCGACGGGCGCAAGTGATGAACTTAGCGGCCGGGTGCCCTCCTCTTGACTTCTCCGCGAGCATGGGCCGCACATGTGTGTGGGACACGCACGCTTTTCTTGATTCTTGTTGCATATAGATGCATATGGACTATACACGCACATGCATATACAGATTATGTCCCGGCGCCGTAATCCTGGCCACCTGCACCGCTTGCCGCATGACTTGTACATGCATGCTGAGCAGTACGTGTGGTCTTCGAAGAAGAGAAGGCCGCGGAGCGGCGCTTCGGTCTTTGGCGGCTGGCCGGCGCCGCCGTGGTGGCTTCTGCTCAGGTCCCTTTGTTCACGGTCGGCACCCGCGGTGGCGACGCCTTGGTCATGATCTCTTGGCGCCATAGAAGCGGCGCGCCTACCCTTTGAGACGCAGATGACCTAGCCATGGATGAATCTCAGCCGGCTGGCCTTTCCATGAATGAATCTCAGCCGGCGCCCGGCGCGGGGGTGGCGATCTCATCTAGTCGAGGTATGGATAGACGACGTCTTACTCCCGCCGGCATCGCGATGTGGATCGGGGCCGGTGCTCGCCTGCGCGGCTTGACGGCGCGTGGACGCAAAGTCAAGTCCCTTTTCTCTGGAGTCCAAGTGTCTCTTTAGGCCGATCTCAATGGAGAGTTTTACCTCTCGGTTTTCAAGATGTGAAACTTTGGCATGAAATAGACGTCTCCCTCAATGCCGCAGTTTCATAGGTTCAAGTGTCCCACAACCTCTCTCTCATTGCATGGTTTAATTGCATAGTTGCATGATGAAACTCTATTTGTGTCTCAATGGGGGTTTCACACGGTTTCCAACGCATTTGAAATAACAAGGCCCAAAGGTTTCACCATGGTGAAACTCTTTCCTTCTCTCTCCTAGGAGTTTCATGCAAAAGTGAAATTTTGCTGATGTGTCGCCGCATTTAATGTGCATGAACCCCCATTGAGATCGGCCTTATATAGGCCACATCTAGGTAGCCAAGGGAGCCCCGGCTGTATGCCTTGGCGCCCGCCGGAAAGTTGTTGGCCGGTCTGCGAGATATCCGAGCCTCGTGCATATCCTTTCCTTCGTATACAAGATAAACTTGTAACGTACTTAGGCCAGTCTCAATGGGGGTTTCATAGGAGTTTCATGCACATTAAATAGGGCACCACATCAGCAAAAGTCCACTTTTTGCATGAAACTCTGAGGAGAGAGAAGATAAAAGTTTCATCTTGGTGAAACTCTCTTGGCACGAATACCAACTATCTATGAGTCATGAAATTAAATGCCCATGAAACCACAAGATGAAACTTTCCATCGAGAGTAGGGGTTTCATCTAAATTTTATTTCATTTCATATGACATGGCAGCCTTGGAAACAACGCAATGAAACTCACCATCGAGATCGGGCCTTATCCCTTCGGGATATTTATTCTAGAAGCTGAGATATTTGAGGGCCGCGTAGACGTACGTGTACACGGCGCTTCTGTGTTCCATCTGATACCGAGATCAATCGATCAGCACATCTCCCATGCAGCCTCTGACATGCGGGCCCAGCAAGATGGAGTGCTATTGATTAATCTGAAGGAAACATGATACATACGCATGTATACCTACCTCCCTTGTACAGCATGTACGTATTTTGTGTGATCCTCAGGAAGAGTGCGTGTGTGTACATACTCCTTTTGGATTCATGGACGCCATGTACATATACTAGACCACTGATCTTGTGGACACGGTATATACATATACGTATACGTCCTCAGGTTAGCGACAGCATGTGTGTATATATATACGTACCTAAAGCCAATATATAATTATTAGCTTGCCTCTCTTATTTCTCGTACAAATAGCACACATGGATATATACGTGCTTGTTTATTTATCTTCTCTTCACCAAGTATAAAATATTTCTTGATAGAACATATTAATGTATATGCACATGTCAGAGAAAAGTTTGTACAAAATCTCATCAAACAATGTTTGAGTTGTGAATTTCACCTCGTTTAGTATATCTGTGGCTGAGGACATAGATCATATGCATTCACTACTGTTACTGCAATCATTTCACCTGGGCCATATTTCTGGTGTGTGTTCACCCTGAGACATAAGGCTTGGTCTGTGCCCCGCTATTACAGATTCGTTCATCACTAGCGCCGGCATCATCTGCGGAATTTAATCCACCGGGCGGTGTTGAACCTCGTCCGGCAGTGATAAACCGTTCAAGCGGAAAAACTTCGAAACCTCCACGGATTCGACCAATTCGGCGCGTGAAGACTTAGATCACCACCGGGTTGAATCGTTCCCGGCGGGGTCTTGATGGACCTGTATCACTTTCGCGGGTTTGAATTAGAACCGAAAGCGATTTGAAGATTGACACAACTGGGTTGAATTAGAACCGATAGCGATTTGGGAGGGGAAGCAAAAGGAACCGAGAAGCTCGCGGGGTTGAATGAAGAAGGAACAGTAAAAACAAAACGATAGAAACGAACGGAGATGAATTAAAAACGACTTTAGAGTCATTATATATTACTAGATAATATATTTACAAAACAAAAAAAAAAAAAGCGGCAGCCGCCGCCATCGCCTCCGCCGCCCGGCCGCTTAGGCCTGCCCTCGCTACCGCTCGCCTCGTCCTGCCCCGCCGGCTGCTCGGAAACTCCGCCCGGCCACGCCGGTATCCCCTAGCGAGGATGTCGGCGATGGCCTCGACCTTGAAGGCGTAGAAGTTCGCCTTCTCCACCAACGCCAAGCCACCGTTGGCAGGCCGACTTCTTCGCCGTTGGTGAGCTTCCGGAGGGCGTCGTGGGCGCCCCATGGTGAAGACAAGCTCCTCGTTGGTGTAGACGCCCGGCCGCCATCTCGTCGATGAAGAAGAAGCTAGCTGCACGGGGTTTATGGAAAGAGAGAGGCTAATTAGCGATGGAGATGGTACCAAATCGAGCGTTCTTATATAATAGCAAGCCATGGAATGCGTGCGATCCATTGTCATTCCCAAGACGCGCGCCATGAAAAATATCAACAGCGCCGGCGCATCAAGCTCATCCAATGGCCGCCGCGATCGGCCCGTCTCCCCACGAAAGGCCGACCCGCTACGGCGTTTCGCTAGCGTTTCCAATGGCGCGCCGGTGGCACGCGCGTTCCCAACACCCAATCCCGAAATCCCCGGTTCGATCCCCAACAAGCCGTTTTTACCATTTTTTCAAGAACGATAATCGAGTTTAGCATTGTTATTTTGAAACAAGGAATGCATGCTTCACATTGTTTACCATTGCTACAAGATCAACCACACGCACCCGATGCCGATGGGTGAGGGAGCGGGGAGGGAGGGAGGGAGACGAGAGACTTCGCCGGGCCGGAGCACAAAAATGTCACACTCAACTAAGCCGTAGCACGTCCACAACAACTGCCGGGCTATTTAAAGAATCAAACTTTGTACCGCCCATAGCCATCACCGTTTTTTTTTTTTTACCACAACACCGTAGTTGTCACGTTCACTTAGCGTGTTCCGCGGTGGCCTTTCTGCTGCATGCATGCCACTTGCTTGGAGAACCGCGTTGCCGGTAGCATTCACTTTGCGGTTAGGAAACCGGCGCGGTGTCTCGAATCGATGAGAAAAACACGTGGCACCCAATTTGCGGCGTCGGCGGGTTAAATCAATATCGGTTAAAACACACTGGGTTCTCGACCAAGCTACGGACTTTATCCCCAAAGTACAATGGCTAGAAACAGCACTTAGGCGGGTTCTCTATCTCTGGTTTTGTGGAGACCACGACATCTAGAGCATTGTCACATGGTCATCAACTATATACGTGTGAAATAAGTTTTTACATCCCTTCGAGGATTCGAGGACACAACAGCCACCTAATCCACGGGAGGGGAAACAAGAGAACAACCATGCAAAATGTCGAGTACCATGCCGTTTCCTTGTGCTTAGATTCTCTTCGGCGTGTTTGCTACATTGTGCCCGATTTCTACGCACTTCAAGATATTTGCCTTCTCTGGCGATAATATCCCCCATGGCAATATAGCGAATATGTTGGGAGTTACAACCATGATGATGTGGTAATAAATTAAATTCATCATTTTGGCAATGCATATTAGATAGATTCACATCATACTCATTCATTTTGATTCTCCCACTTGCGATTTTGCTCCACGATCTTACTTATGCTGCATGTGGCACGGCGGCCATTCTCGACCAAGCTACTGGCCAGGCTTCGGATGCGATTGGGACTTCTGTGCACACCTCGGCCCGAGCAAACTACGGAAGGGCGATAATCTTGCATAAGGTTTATTAACTTAGACACCGGCCGTTCGGTAGGGTTATATCTATGGTCGAGCATTTTTATGTCCTTGCGAGGGGCGAGAGAGTGCAATCATAAGGGCATTGACCTTCATCGACTCAGCGGATACTTAATCCGTGACATCAATTACCCAATATTTCTACAATCCTACATTCGTGTGCATGGATCACAAGCTGGACCCAATATTGATCCCGGCGGCGATGATGATGATTAGTGTGTTTACTATGTTAATTATTTGTAAGGTTGTATGGTTCCTTCCTAATTAATTTGTAATGTTCTTGTGGCCCATGTCTTCTCAAACTTTTTCTCGAGCCTTTCACATGCAAATGGGGAAGCACCCACAAAGTTTGAGATTTTTCGGAGTTGGTTTGGTACTTTTCGGTTTATTTGAATTTCTCGCTAGCGGCGCCACCTTGTAATTATAGCTTAAAGCGATGTAAGGTCCTAGATGGCTAGAGGGGGTGAATAGCCTATAAAAATTTTCTACAAGCTCAACTAAACAAACCGGTTAGAATAAAACATGGCGTAAAAGCGGTTTGCACTAGCTCTAATGGTCAAGCAAGCCTTCTAGTGACAAGACTAAATAATTCTATGATCTCTAGTCCACTCAAAGTCTATGTCACTACACTAGCTAATGAGCAATCCTAATATGGTCCTTATGCTAGCAAGAACAACCTACACAAACAAGTGCTAGCTCTCTACTCAAGGTAAACTAGGAAAGTAATGCAAGAGTGAGAAACTTGTTATACCGACTTGTAGAGGCTATGAACCAATCACCGGAAGTAGATGGACAATCAATCAACACAAGATGATGAGCCAATCACCAAGACAATGAACAAGTCGATTTGTTCACCCTGGAGTTCACTTGTACACCGACAAGCTAGTCTCGGTTGTGCCGACCAACACAAGGATGGTGTTTGAGCTAGGCGGTGCCCTTGCTAGCCTCAACACACCACTCAACAAGTGTGGTACCCAAAGCACGAGCAATGTATTCCTTGCACTTTGTCTTCCCGACGAGGAGTGCGTAATCCTCTCACAAACCAACCGGAGGTGGCCAAGAAACAATCACCTCTTCTTGCCAACGCCTCCACCACTTCACCAAGCCGGCTAGGAGCGGTGCCTCCAAAAGTAACGGGAAATCCACCGTCACAACCACGATCCCCAAGTGCCTCTAGATGCAAGAACTCGATGCAATGCACTTGGATCACTCTTCTCTCAAGAATGAAGCTCAAATCAAGAATGAGAGAGGAGGGAGGCTTGCTTGCTTGCTCAAAGATGTTAGGAATGATTCAAATGACCAAGAGAGAGAGCAAGTGGCAGCCAAGGTGGTATATATAGGCCACACCACGAAATGTGGTGGAAAGGGTGGAAAAACACCCTTTTCTAGCGGCTGGCCGGGCCTTCGACGGACTCACCGGTGAGTCCGGTCGGTGGATCCGGTCTGGCAACCGACAAGCGAAACCAGCGCTGGACCCTGCCCTTGGGCGTCGGTCGGCGCGTCCGTTCGGTGCTTCCGGTCAGCACCGGAAGCATACGGTCGAGGCGTCCGGTCGACCCTCGACCCGCTCCAAAACATGCTCTCTCCGGACGCAAGCACCGGTCGCGTCGGTCACTTCTAAGGTGCTTCCGGTCACATCGTCCGGTCCGCGCCCGAGCTGCGAAATGTCATCGTTTTGTCGCCGTTCCTTGCCTTTGCTCCAAGCCGACTTCCATCACTTGTTTCTTGTTGCCGACGCGCCGAAGAACACCTCGACACCATGTGTTAGCATTTTGAAACCAATTCCACCAAGGGCGGAGTTAGCACTTTAGGTTAGAATGCATGCATATGAGACTTGAACCTAAAGGCACGTGAGGATCGATATGTGCGAAAGTTTTCCCTCTTTATAGTGCGGCTTATCGATCCTATAATCACCCACACCCTCTATGGTGTCTTGGGTGTGAAATCAAAAGCCCTATGGTTATACCTTTGCCTTGGGACCTTTGATCTCCGAGCTCCACCGAGTTGCATGCTTGATCATCTTTTGGATCACCTCGATCCCTCATCCATGACCACCATGCATCAACTCCGGCACGACCAATCTCCAATCATGTCACACACTTAGCATTGAGAGATTAGTCCTTAGGTGTCACTAATTAGCCAAAACCAAACAAGAGATCTTCAATCTCCCCCTTTTTGGTAATTGGTGACAACCCGCAAGAAAGGTTTTATGATTAAAGTTTTTGAACATACAACGGTTGTCCAAGCATTTTGCTTACAATCATAGGATTGGACAATCATCATAGTTCGATTTTGGTAGCATGAGCTCCCCCCTACATGTATGCCACGAGTTTGGAACGAAGCATTGCATACATGTATGAATATTGAAATTTAGGGTGAGCTATGTTACCAAAAAGGCACTAAGGTGAAAGAAATGGACCTTTGAAGCGTGATACCAATCGAGGTTAAGCCATTTTCACCATACAAGCACCAAAGTAACTAGATTTTCATCAAAACTCAAAGTACCACGTGAGATCACATTAAGAGCAAGGTACTTGAATTAAGAGCGGAATTTAGAAAATCTAGCTAGCTCCTATGCATGCTAGTTATCAACCACTTGTAAAGCATCTTACTCAACTAGCATACACCACACAAGCATGTATATGGAATTTAAATACATGTGTAATGAGCAAGTCATATGTTAGTGCACAAACAAATGCAACAATTTGTCTATGAGCTTGCTCCCCTACTTGTGTAAACCACTTATTAAACTCATGAGCCACATGAGAGGTTTTCAAAAACATGTGAAATTTTTAATTTTCCAAAACCTTTCATGCACTAATCTCTCCCCCCTTTGTCGATAATTTCCACAAAAGGTATGACCATGTTGTGTATTGGAAGAGAGAATAGTGCTCAAATTTTGGTCAAATTTGGATCACTTGTCAAACATATATTTCGGTTTGAACCAAAGACAAGCTTCTTCACACCTCATGACAAGGGTTATCTTGCCTATGTTGAAGCATATGTGTGAAAAGATATCCAAATTCAACACTTGAGATTGCAAGCCCATAAACATGTCATATGTCATCACTAGATCAAACAAGCATAGAGAGCAATAGTGATGGCATGCATACATTGAAATCCTTTTATTTTCCATGAATGCTTCCTAAGGCACAAGTTATATGTCTATATGTTCTAACAAGTCCTTAGATATCATGAATGCCATGTCAAACAATGATACCTTTGCTTTGCTTGATGGAGGGGCAAGTCATGATAGTGGGGTGCATTCAACTCATATTGGAGAAGTCAAGGATGTTCAACTCATTTCTTAGCTTGCAAAACCTCTTCTCATCTAGTGGCTTTGTAAAGATATCGGCCAATTGATCTTGATTGCCAATAGGTTGGATAGCAATGTCACCCTTTTGTTGATGATCTCTTATGAAGTAATGCCTTATGTCAATGTGCTTGGTTCTTGTATGTTGAACTGGGTTTTGAGTCATCTTGCAAGCACTCTCATTGTCACAATACAAAGGCACATGATGGAAATCAAATCCATAATCCTTCAATGTTGATCTCATCCATAGCAATTGTGCACAACAACTACCGGCACTAATGTATTCGGCCTCGGCGGTTGAAAGTGTCACACCCGGTTTGCTTCTTTGAAGACCAAGACACAAGGGATCTTCAAGGAATTGACAAGTGCCACTAGTGCTTCTTCTATCAACCTTGCATCCCCATAGTCGGAGTCACTGAATATCCAATAAGCTCAAAGTTTGACCCCTTGGGATACCATAGCCCAACATTTTGAGTGTGCTTCAAGTACCTCAATATCCTCTTTGATGCGGTGAGGTGACTCTCTCTAGGTGATGATTGAAATCTTGCACACTTGCCCACACTAAACATCACATCGGGCCTAGAAGCGGTCACATAGAGTAAGCTTCCAATCAATGACCTATAGTACCTTTGATCAACCATATTGCCACTTTCATCATTGTCCAATGATCCATTGGTATCCATTGGTGTATTGATGCCCTTTGCATCTTGCAATCCAAACCTCTTGACCATGTCTCTAATGTATTTCCCTTGACTAATGAAGGTGCCATTCTTCATTTGCTTGATTTGAAGACTAAGGAAATATGTGAGCTCTCCTAGCATAGACATTTCAAACTCTTTTGCCATCATCTTGGCAAACTCTTCACAATACTCTTGATTTGTTGATCCAAAGATGATATCATCAACATATATTTGCATGACAAACAAATCCTTCCCAATCTTCTTGGTGAATAGAGTAGTGTCAACTTTGCCCATCTTGAAGCCTTTCTTGAGTAAGAAGTCTCTCAACCTCTCATACCATGCTCTAGGTGCTTGCTTCAACCCATACAATGCCTTGTTTAACTTGTACACATGGTTGGGATGATGGTAATCTTCAAAGCCGGGCGGTTGCTCAACATACACTAGCTCATTGATGAAGCCATTGAGAAAAGCACTCTTGACATCCATTTGATAGAGCTTGATGTTGTGTGCACATGCATAGGCCAATAGGATTCTAATTGCCTCTAATCTTGCAACCGGAGCATACGTTTCACCAAAGTCAATACCCTCTACTTGAGTGTAACCTTGTGCAACTAGTCTTTCCTTGTTTCTCACAACAATGCCATCTTCATCTTGCTTGTTCTTGAAAACCCATTTGGTTCCAATGACATTATAGTCCTTTGGTCTCTCTACCAATTCCCAAACCTTGTTTCTATCAAAGTTATTGAGTTCTTCTTGCATTACAATGACCCATTCTTCATCCTTCAAAGCATCATCAACCTTTTCGGGCTCATCTTGTGACACAAAGGCAATGTGTTCACAAAAAGCCGCTAGTCTTCCTCTAGTTTGCACTCCACTTGCAATATCACCAACAATTTGATCAATTGGGTGATCTCTAACAACACTTGAGCTTTAGAGTATTGGAGCTTGATTGCTTGAGCTTGGTTGACCACTTGTTGTTGCTTGAGATGATGTACTAGCTTGTTGTTGATCTTGAGGTTGAGCACCACTAGCTTGAGTGATTTGCACTTCATCTTTGTCATCATCAACTTGAGTTGGTCTAATATCACCAATGTCCATGCCTCTCATAGCATTGACCAATTGAGTTCCACTAACATCATTGAGGTTCTCTTCTTCATCTTGGGACCCATTGGTTTCATCAAATTCTACATCATGCACTTCCTCCAATATACCACTTGAGTTGTTCCACACTCTATATGCTTTGCTTGTGGTGGAATAACCAAGTAGGAACCCCCTCATCACACCTCTTGTCAAACTTGCCAAGTCTTGCACCCTTCTTCAATATGTAGCATTTGCATCCAAATACTCTAAAGTATGCAATGGTTGGCTTTCTTCCATTCAATAGCTCATAAGGTGTCTTGTTCATCATGGGATGGCAATACAACCTATTTATGTAGTGGCATGCGGTGTTGATTGCTTCGGCCCAAAATGATTGACTCACATTATATTCACTAAGCATGGATCTTGCCATCTCAATGAGAGTCCTATTCTTCCTCTCAACTAGGCCATTTGATTGTGGTGTGTACTTGGCCGATAGTTGATGCATGATTCCATAATCATCACATAGCTCATCAACTCTTGTGTTCTTGAACTCACTACCATTGTCACTTCTCACTTTCTTCACTATGATGTCAAACTCATTATGCACCCTCTTGAGAAATGTCTTGAACAATGAATACACATCACTCTTGTCATTGAGAAAGAACACCCAAGTGAATCTTGTATAGTCATCCACAATCACAAATCCATACTTGTTGCCACCAATACTTGTGTATGCGGTTGGGCCAAACAAGTCAATATGGATCAAGTCAAATGCCTTGCAAGTACTCATGAAGCTCTTCTTTGGATGAGTGTTGGCAACTTGCTTGCCGGCTTGACATGCACTACATAGCTTGTCCTTGTCAAAGTGAACATCCTTCAAGCCTCTCACTAGATCATGTGTCACTAACTTGTTGAGTTGCTTCATGCCCACATGACCAAGCCTTCTATGCCATAGCCAACCCATGCTAGATTGAGATATCAAGCATGTACTAATTTGAGTCTCACTAGCACCAAAGTCCACAAGGTAGAGGTTGTCAAATCTTATTCCCTTAAAGATCAAGCTTGAATCTTTTGTGCTCACAATCTCAACACTATCTTCACCAAAGATACACTTGTAGCCAAGATCACAAATTTGTGCCACCGAAAGCAAATTGTACTTTAATATGTCCACAAGTGCCACATTTGATAATGTCAAGTCATTGGTTATTGCAATCTTGCTTATGCCTTGTATCTTGCCACTTTTGCTATCACCAAATGTAATAGGCTTGCCATTTTCTTGATTTGAATCAATAGTGTTGAACTTCCTTGCATCACCGGTCATATGTTGAGTGCACCCACTATCAAGAATCTAATGGTTGCCCCCAATCTTGTAATTCACCTACAAGGAAATCAATAATATTTAGGTACCCATTTGCCTTTGGGTCCTTGGAGGTTAGCAACCAAAGCCTTTGGTACCCAAATTGTCTTCTTCTTTGGGCCAACAATGGGTGTACCAACAAACTTTGCCTTGACACCCTTCTCACCCTTGGTAAGCAAATAACAAGAATCAAAAGATATGGAATGCACTTTGTTTGATTTCTTGTTCATGTTGATTTTAGCACATTTTATCTCTTGATGCCCCACTTGCTTGCATCTATTGCAATAGAGCCCATTGCTCTTCACAAAGCTAGGCTTTAGAGTAGCAAAGGCCTTCTTGCCTTTCTTGGAGACATAGCCTAAGCCTTCCTTGTTAAGGGAAAACCGTTGGCTACCCAAGCACTTTAGCAAGCGGGCATCCCCACCATATGCCTTCCTCAAGGAGTGGGTGAGCTCATCCACCTCTCTTTTGAGAGTCTCATTCTCAACCTTTAGTGATGAATCTAAAATTACTCCATCACTACTAGTAGAGCTTGAGTGGGTTGATGTGGATGTGGAAGGAATGGATGGTTCTTCAACATCAACCACAAGGGTTTCATCTATGATGTCACATGTTGAACCTACATCCTTCTTGATGATTGAGCAAGCTCTATCATTCTTCTCTAAGAGCAAGGCATGGGCTTTCTTAAGCCTTGTATGAGCTAGCTCCAATTCCCCATGGTCTTCCTTTAGACCCTCATGGGTGGCCTCTAGCTCACTAAAGTTTTGCTCAAGAGTTTTTACACTCTTTTGCAAAGCTTTACATTCCTTGCCCTTAGTCTTAAGCATGATATGAGTTTGCTTAAGCATCTCTAAGAGGTCATCTCTAGTGGGTTCATCATCATCATCATCATCACTATCACTATCATATTTTACTTCATTATCACTTAGTTCATCATGCTCATGCAATGATACCTTAGTGGCCTTAGCCATGAAGCATGAAGGTGATGAGCCAAAGAGGGATGATGTCTTGTGTTGGCCAATTGCACTCATGGCCTTGGGCTTTTCTTCCTCTTCATCGGATGAACCATCACTATCCCAAGAGCAAACAAATGCACCATCATTTGTCTTCTTGAAAGTCATTAACTTGCTCTTCTTGTTGGTCTTGCCACCCTTGTTTGCCTTGTGCATCTCTTTCTCTTTCTTGATTGGGCAATCGGCAAGGATGTGATAAGGGCTATCACACTCAAAGCACTTTCTTGGCTCTTCATTGCTCTTGGATGAGTCATTTATTCTTCTAGAGCCTTGGCCAAACTTCTTGCCCTTCAAGACCTTGTTGAAGTTCCTCACAAACATAGCAAACTCTTGATCTATCTCATCAAGATTGACTTCCCCATCATCTTCTTCTTGAGCCTTGGACTTACCCTTGACCTTGGATGAGGTGGTGGCGGCCTTGAATGCCACAACCTTCTTGTTCTTGTCATCTTCCTTCTCCACTTCATCTTCCATGCCATCAACTTGCTCATCGGTTAGCACCTCTCCAAGCAAGTCACTAGGTGTCATTGTATTCAATGCACCTCTAAAGAGTATCTTCCTCAACATGGCAAATCTCTTGGGTAAGCACATCAAGAATTTGTGCCCAAAGTCATGATCTAAGGTCTTCACACCCAATGCCTTGAGATCATTCACAATCACTTGGAGCCTATGAAATGTCTCCGGAATGGTCTCATCCTTCTTCATCTTGAAATTCTCAAACTCACTCTTGAGAACATATAACTTGGCACTCTTCACCACCTTGGTGCCCTCATATGTCTCACATAGCTTCTCCCACACTTCACTTGCCTTCTCAAGGTCCTTGATGCCCTCAAACACCTTGACATCCATGCCATTGTACAATGTGTTCAATGCCATGGTGTTGCATTGCTTGTTTGACTTGTCGGTGGGAGTGAGGTTGGTAGGATCAAAGATGAATTCTCGGTCACTTCCCATACTTGGTCATTGATTGATCCCAAGTACATCCTCATGCATCTCTTCCAATAATCAAAATTCTTGACCCCATCAAAGAAAGGAGGCTTTCCCCCAACATGGTTGAACACAACGTTAGCCATACTATCACACCAAGGTTGTTAAGCCTTCAAATATGGTGACCACGGCTCCGATACCACTTGTAAGGTCCTAGATGGCTAGAGGGGGGGTGAATAGCCTATAAAAATTTCCTACAAGCTCAACTAAACAAACCGGTTAGAATAAAACACGGCATAAAGCGGTTTGCACTAGCTCTAATGGTCAAGCAAGCCTTCTAGTGACAAGACTAAATAATTCTATGATCTCTAGTCCACTCAAAGTCTATGTCACTACACTAGCTAATGAGCAATCCTAATATGGTCCTTATGCTAGCAAGAACAACCTACACAAACAAGTGCTAGCTCTCTACTCAAGGTAAACTAGGAAAGTAATGCAAGAGTGAGAAACTTGTTATACCGACTTGTAGAGGCTATGAACCAATCACCGGGAAGTAGATGGACAATCAATCAACACAAGATGATGAGCCAATCACCAAGACAATGAACAAGTCGATTTGTTCACCCGGAGTTCACTTGTACACCGACAAGCTAGTCTCCAGTTGTGCCGACCAACACAAGGATGGTGTTTGAGCTAGGCGGTGCCCTTGCTAGCCTCAACACACCACTCAACAAGTGTGGTACCCAAAGCACGAGCAATGTATTCCTTGCACTTTGTCTTCCGACGAGGAGTCGTAATCCTCTCACAAACCAACCGGAGGTGGCCAAGAAACAATCACCTCTTCTTGCCAACGCCTCCACCACTTCACCAAGCCGGCTAGGAGCGGTGCCTCCAAGAGTAACGGGAAATCCACCGTCACAACACGATCCCCAAGTGCCTCTAGATGCAAGAACTCGATGCAATGCACTTGGATCACTCTTCTCTCAAGAATGAAGCTCAAATCAAGAATGAGAGAGGAGGGAGGCTTGCTTGCTTGCTCAAAGATGTTAGGAATGATTCAAATGACCAAGAGAGAGAGCAAGTGGCAGCCAAGGTGGTATATATAGGCCACACCACGAAATGTGGTGGAAAGGGTGGAAAAACACCCTTTACGGCGGCTGATCGGGCCTTGGACCGGACTCACCCGGTGAGTCCGGTCGGTGGATCCGGTCACAACCGACAAGCCGAAACCAGCGCTGGACCCTGCCCTTTGAGCGTCCGGTCATAGCGTCCGTTCGTGCTTCCGGTCAGCACAGGAAGCATACGGTCGGCGTCCGGTCGGCCCTCGGCCGCTCCAAAACATGCTCTGCCGGGACGCGCTTAAGCACCGGTCGCGTCCGGTCACTTCCTCGCGTGCTTCCGGTCACGGCGTCCGGTCCACGCCAGAGCTGCGAAATGTCATCGTTTTGTCGCCGTTCCTTCGCCTTTGCTCCAAGCCGACTTCCGTCACTTGTTTCTTGTTGCCGACACGCGAAGAACACCTCGACACCATGTGTTAGCATTTTCAAAACCAATTCCACCAAGGACGGAGTTAGCACTTTAGGTTAGAATGCATGCATATGAGACTTGAACCTAAAGGCACGTGAGGATCGATATGTACGAAAGTTTTCCCCTCTTTATAGTACGGCTTATCGATCCTATAATCACCCACACCCTCTATGGTGTCTTGGGTGTGAAATCAAAAAAGCCTATGGTTATACCTTTGCCTTGGGACCTTTGATCTCCGAGCTCCACCGAGTTGCATGCTTGATCATCTTTTGGATCACCTCGATCCCTCATCCATGACCACCATGCATCAACTTTCGAGCACGCGACCAATCTCAATCATGTCACACACTTAGCATTGAGAGATTAGTCCTTAGGTGTCACTAATTAGCCAAAACCAAACAAGAGATCTTCAATCGAGCGTACCCACGAAAAGAGCCTCTTTGCTAGACTTTTCCACGGGGGTCTCATGTGCCCTAGGAGGCAAATCACCGTGGAGGTCAAAGAAAAATTCTTGTGTTTCCATGGTTTAATTAGCCTTCTTGTCGCCAGTTTGAAAGTGCATCTAGCCCTTTGGTGGGTTTTGGTGAATTGAATGACAACATAATTAAAGGTCTAATAAGTTTGCTAATTAAGTGTTGAACGAGAAACTGAGTCTATTGCATATACTTGGGGATTGTGTAGTAACAAGTATATTCAAGGATCAACAAAGCAAACTTGATGGTATTCCACATAGTGTTGAAATGAAGGCCAAAGTTGTGTATTGTTGTATTGGAAGATTATGGAAATAATCTAGTTCAAGCAAAATACAACAATGCAAATGAAATCAATGAAATGGCCTATATGTTATGGGATATCATAGCACCATGTGAGAGCAAGCATGTTTGGCAAATGACAAATGAGACATGAGTTGATGATTTTGGATCGGTCTCTATAATGGCTCGCTTTCCATGAATGGAAGATTGATGTAAGTGTTTGGAGTGTCAAGCCAAAATGGATAGAATATAAGGAACCGTGAATTGGCTTGACCATATTGATGTTGATCCATGTATGTCTCTATGTGAGTCAAACCGAAGCTTGATTGGTCTCAACATTCATATCTACAAGACAATCAAGCAAGGATCAAAGTGTTGAAGAAATGGTTATTCAATGGATGCTTAATGCGATGTGACTTGAATATGCCTTGATAAGGTGAAGATAGCAAGGAAAGGGCTTCGAGGTACTAAGCGAAGGTGAAGGGCAAGCGGTGGCTTGGGACCGAGGTACCATGGCTAAGGTGAAGAAGAGAGTACTTGCATTTAGTCGAGGAACTAATCAAGCTATGAGGAGTCATAGTGTTAAGGATCAAATCATTAGTGGAAGTGACTTGAAGCCATGAGTTGAACTCATATTTGTGGAAATGGTTCAAGTCACATGCTCAAGGTATATTTGCTCTAAGAGATGAGACAAAGATGATAGAGGATGATGTACGGTTGATGGAACCTCTCAAGTGCAATGGATGGCAACCTAGACTCATGGAGGTTTAAATTCATTTCTCTTTTGAATCTTGAGTTTAGGAAATGTCGTACTATTAAGAGGGATCCTAGGACCCTTGGCTACATGTGAACTAAATGCTCAAACCTCCAGCTCAGCCAAAAACATCACTCCAAGCCAAAAATGACCATCCAAAACTTCAGTTTTACTCTTTCTTTGTTACGGCGGCAGCGATGCTTGCGTTAAAGTGAAAGAAATTAAGCTTAACCGACCGTTGGGGCAACGGTCGGGTTAAGTCTTGTGCGCCTTTGGTGCCGCACACGACAGGTCATGACAACTGGTTTTTGAACTCTAATGACTAGTTTTGGTTGTGGGTGCATATATACTCATCCTATGGCCCCAGGCTATCCGTTGGCAACCAAAATATTGCAAACCTTCCAGAAAGCCATATGAAAACTCTTTCAATTGGTGTCAAAATTGTGAAGATCATATTTCAATTAGTATTGGTGGAAAATCTCTCAATTTGATATATCAAGAAATATGTCTTCACCGGTATCTCAATATCACAACAAGAGTTAGCAATGGACATTCAAATGAAATGAAGCACAAGCTTGGGTTATCTCCTTGAAAATGATGATGTTGAGAGATGGGCACAAATGAAATTATCGTGAAGAAAGTATTACTAGTCCCATCAAAGCACTAAATTCAAATATTGAAATCATCTTCTTGGGGAGATTGTGAGGCTTAGAACAAAGGTATATCGCTCCATGAACTCTTGTACTACCTTTGTGCATCTAGGTCCTTACATGCTAGTGTGTGCATGTGTATGCAATATTTTGAGTCACATCATGAGTTTGTTCTTATGGTGGCGATTAGAGATTTCTTTAGATATTTGGTTCATACCTCTTGTGGTGTTGGCGTGAGTTAGTATCATGTTCAAACCTGTCATCGTAGTGAGGTATGAGCTAAATATACTAACTTCACAAGAATCTTGGCTTAAAGTGTTGCATACTTTGTTTGGTAGAAAACTTAGGAGAGAGATCCTATATGCTAAACCTTTGCCTACTCTTGCTCTCACTTGTCTACCATCATATTTCTTCCTTTTGGTGGAGAGATCCTTTTTGGAGATTGATGCCAAAGGGGGACAGATATTAAAGTGAGATTGATATGTGGTTTTAAAGGGGTAGAGGAGAGGCATATAAGATTTTTCAAAAAAAAATGGTGTGTGCAAGGATAGTTTAAATTCATGCTCTTTAAGGACCATTTATGCTAGTGTGTGACATTCATGCCTTGTATGGTGGATTGTTTATCACGGTTATTGTTGACACTCAATTAATGCATGTTTTACTACCACCAAAAGTGAACCACTAATACAATATTACATGTGAAAACATAACCAAACATTATTTATCTAACAAGTTCCACGAGTTTTGGTGTTTCAAGTTGTTTTGCAGAAATGTTGTGGAAATAGGGTGCAAGTTCGCCAAATAAATAGAAAAGCGCATTAAACCAAAGACGCCAAAGAGAGGATCCGGCAAGAGGGCCAAACTCCGCGAGTCATCGGCCCATGCACCATCATAGGCCCAACATATAAGGGCCCAAATGCACAACAGAGGCGGCCGGGCCGAGGCGGCGAGGGGGCGGCCGGCCCCGGCTTGCGGCCGGCCCCGAAAAATGGCGAAACTTCCCGCCCTTTTTGTGGCGGTTTTAGTCGCGGTTCCAGGGCGGTTGCATGTGGAGCAACTGCGTTCCCGCCAAAATCCCCTCGAAGCAAGGAGCACCCTCCATTCACTCCTCCCTCTCCACTATATAAAGAGGGGCACTCCTCCCTCTACAACACACACATCCTACCTTGTGAGCATCACTTCCACATTTCATATCAAGTAGTAGTGTCCCTCTAGGTGTTCATCACCTAGTTGTATTAGAAGGAAAAGAGGAAGAGAGTGAAAGGGAAAGAGCGGAGGAGTAGCGGGATTGTGCGCTTCGCCTCAACTTTGTACCTCTTCGAATCAGACTTCGTCGAGAAAGATTCAGTTATCTTGTGCTAATCCCAATATTATTATTTCACTAAATTCAGTTCATGCTTGATTTTACTTACGGATCTCCGTTCGGCCAAGAAGGTTCTAGTTTTAAATGCGGAACTAGTTTCGTATCCGCTAAGCGTAGGCGTGGTGTCCGGGCTAGAGTTTACCCCGAGATTGCGCCCAAACCTACGGAATAGTTGTGGTAGCCCCGGGGTGACAACTCCGATCGGGCCTTTGTAGTCCACCACGTGCGGGTTGGTGTTTTCGTAGAGCTTTTGGCTGCCTTCTCCCGATTACGTTTCCCGTCTTTTTCGAGAATCGGAAAGGAACAGTACTTCCTCAGCAGATAAGTGGGGTTAAGTAAGCCCGAACTTGGTATTTAATAACTTTGGGAAAACCTTAGAGAACCTCTTTCTTCCTATCAAAAACAGTCTTTGGATGACCTTGGCCTTGCTCCGGTTCACTTCTCCGTTCCCGTGGAAATCGATACCCTGAATACTCGGGGTGAAAGCTACAACGGTACTTTCCGTGGCGCTTGCGGATTTATCCGTGGTGCGTTAAAAATACCAACAAGCTTTTAACGGCGCCGTTCGGGAACGGTAGTCTGTTCTAGGATCGAACCAAGTCGTCCGTGTATCCTTTTTCTTTTCATCACCATTTTTATGCACCTCACCGCCACCACCACCACTACCACATGGATTCAATGCCCATCTATAAATTTTTGGCTCCAAAGGGCGATTCGTTGGAGCCTCCACCATCATCACACCCCATTCACACAACCGGCTATGAAATTCGCCCCGCTTTCATAGCTGTTGGTATTTATTAAGTGCAAAAAGAATATAAAGGGTTCCGCATAGCGCCGTAGAATAAATATACCATTGTAGCTTTTACCCGGGTATTCCGTAGTATCGTTATTTATATTTTCCACGAGGAAGCAAGGGTAAAGACTATGATAAATTACCATCATGTATCTACTAACTTATTATATCAACTAAACTAAAGTGAGGGGGTAAATAATGTATATGATATGAATGATAATTAATAGCACTTAACCAGGAGAATATTATAATATAGAATAGATAACTAGGTCGAGAGGACAACGGGAGAGATCTAGGTTCCTGAATACTTCTCTAGTACTTTGGTTCTTTGAGTAACTAAGGCATGAAAAGGTATAGCGATCATATAAGAACACTTGAACAACGGTACCGTCCCGATCCTCGAAAAAAGACTGGGAAAAGGTGATCGGGAAGGCCGCCAAAAGCTCTACGAATCACCAACCCGAACGTGGTGGAATACAAAGACCGACAGGCTGTCACCCCCAGGGCTACCACAACTAACCGTGGGGATTGGGCGCAATCTAAGGTAACCTCTAGTCTAGACACCATGTCCACACTATTAATTACTACTCTAATCATCATGAATAACCGAGCACTCAATACGAGCGAAGATCCCATGCAATTATATAACAACTATATTCTAATCAAGAAATGAAAGGCATAAAAGTAACTAGAGAAGATAAATATATTAAAGCATAAGTCTAATAGAGTTGAGATACAAAGATATACCAGAACGCTGAAGACTTCTCCAGAACCGGAGCGTAGCTCCGCTCTCCCTAACTCTCTACTAGATCTATTCTATTACATTGTAGCTGTCTAATCTAATTCTCCAGCGTCGTGCCTCCATCGATGTATGAGATGATCTGAAATTGATCTTATCGGATGATTGATGATTAGATGAGGGGTCTAGGGGTCTATATATATGGGTCTTCTCTTATCCCTTCAAACTTCGTGCGTCGCGGTACTAATCCGGTGTTTGATCTTAATCCATCCCGTGCTTCTACCGACGCCCTCGGATCGAACCGACATCAAACAACCGGTTTTGATTGCGTCTTGGAGGCGGTGGAGGAAGCTTCCGGAAGCGGGGCGATATGGCGGGAGGTAGCGGGCCGATCGGCCCAATAATAGGGCCGATCGGCCCGGGCGCCCCCCCACTTCGGTCCCGTCGTGCGTCGTGGCTTCGGACCTTCGGACTCCTAATTTACGGGTGTTAAGTCTTGATCATGTCGGGATTAGTCCGGAGCCTTCTAGAGCCTTTCTCGGAGTTGGATTGCATTACGTCGTGGTTGTATGGCTCGTGAATTACGGTGTTTTCTGTTTAGTCCCCGCAAATCATAACTTCACCAAAACTCGTGGAAATATGTTAGTGACACCCTATTCTAAGTTGGTATTATTATTTTTACCCCTTTCTTATGTTTATTTGATTAATAAATTTATACGATAACAGTGTCAACAAACTCCCCAAGCTTACCCTTTGCTAGTCCCTAGCAAAGCTATATGCTATAGTAGGATCGGGAGTTGCTACTACGCTTTCATACCTCGGCAATCTTTGTTTTATCGAAAATAAATTCTCCACTTAACCGATTGCTCTCTCATACCATTTTACCATGGGGCGTAGCCTTTTCACGAATCATAAGCAATTAAAAGACGAATAATCAAGTCAAGTACCATGTCTCAAGTTCTTTGATCAACTATCATCCCGGGGTTTTGCAATATTTTTCAAAAGAAACTCGAGAGATCCTATGTATGACCCTCTTAAGTAGATGGTGGTAGTGGAATTACACATGTGGTAGGACATACATAGTGGGATGATAGTGGTGAAGTGGATGAGGATGAAAGGTAGTAAATAGCCTTTAGCCTTTTCTAATATTTTTTTTTTTTTCAAACATCTTGGACTATATCTCTCTTTCTAAAAATTGCTAAGGTCTGGGCTATTCATTCTTGGAGAGGTGGGCTTTGCCCCGGACTTGTGTCCATTTTTCTCTCTCCTTAGAGATGTGGGCCCTACTCACCCTCGAACACGTGTCCATTATTCATCTCTAAATATATATATTTTTTTATTATTAGGGAGGTAGGCCCTTGTCGCCTAGTATGACTTTTTGTCCGTTACTCTCCCTCTCTCGTCTCACTTTTCTCTCTAAATATTTATTTTTCTTTCTTTTCTTTTTTTTTTTTTTTTTTTTTTTTTTTTTTTTTTTTTTTTTTGAATGTAGCCCAGCCTCTATTTGGCATAAAAACACTGAGAGAGACATATCCAAAGATTGCAAGAGTTTATTTTTATAATTATGGCTAGCGGCTGATGGAGTATGGGGAGGCGTACTTCGGGTTAGAAGCGGCGTATTTGGTGGAGTGGGATGCGAAAGATAAACTCTTAAGGGTCATAGCTAAGGAACTCATCATGTAATATTTTATAATTTTCAAAGATAAAAACCAGAATCGGGTATCTCTAGGAATATGATAAATAGTAGCTCAACTTTTCATGTATCTTTATCCTTTAATGCTAAGATTCGGATTAAGCATGTGCTTCCCACAGTATTGGGTTTAGAGCAAATTAAGATTTTAAAGCTTTAGGAAAATCTAAGTCCGAATTGTAAGTACTTTTAAGAGGAATTAAGGCGGAGCAACTATTCATCATTTCCTTAGCATAGGGATCATCTTCAGCGTTAATTTTATTCTAGCACATTATCTATTTATTTATTTATAGCAAATATAAACTATATATATAACTTAAACTTTTTATTTAGTTTTCTATAGTTATGCATATTTTTATATTTTTTTAACAAACACACCAAACTAGTAGTAAATAAGGTAAAGGATAAGAGTACTTACGGATAATGGGGGTTGCACTCCCCAAAATTTGGATCTTGACAGTCTTTTAGAGATGTAGACGTGAGGTAGACTGTGGTGGTGTGGTAGGTTCATGCTAAACCGTCACACCAATGATTCTTTTCTGCGAGATATTAGTGGACGTATACCCGAAGGATTGCAACTAATTGAAGAACGGGTTGTTGTCCAAAGGTTGATATAAACTCATCTATGCTAACAAAAAGATGGTTCTTTGATTACTTTAGCACATATATTATGTTTTTTTTTTATAAATTATGTTCTTAGCTGCACTCTAGCATGGATCAAGGCAAATGTAACTTTTAGCAAAAGACAAAATAAATGATGTGATACTTACAGGATCTTTCTTCTATGAGGAACGATCTCGGGTCTTCCTTCTCGCTTGCAGAGTTGTTGGAGTTCATCATACGCCTTGCCTCACCTCTATTGTGAGTTCATCTCTTGACTTACCCGCATTGAATATGATAGTTTTCTACAAGGGTTAGTCAAAATAACAACTATCTACTAGAGCATACTCTTGGTTCAAAAATCAACCTAGACACCACGTCTAATTTGATTTAGGAAGGAGTTCTAACCTAAGCACCACGCTTAATTTAAAAAGCCTTTAGAAGAAAGATCACTACACCTTATGGTTTCAGGAATCAAACTAAACACCATGTTTAACTTTCGAGCCATGAAAACAATTTAAACTAGGCACCATGCTTAATCTAAAAAGGTGTATGAAAATACTTCAAAACCTAAGCATACTATAGCAAACAACGGTAGCATGGAAACATCATAGAGATTTACTTAAATAGAGATGAAAGAGCATGATCATGGTGAGGATAATATTTTTATTTATTTATTATTTTTTTTTATATGCAAACGACATGATGGGTGATTGCAAGGAATTAAACATGCAATGGATCTACGATGAAAAAAAAACATAAACTAAGTGGAGTGAATGCATGGATTATTCAAAGTAAACATGCAATGCAATGCAATAATTGAAAAGATAACTACTCATAAATTAAAGTCCATGAGCAAGACTTTCTCACCTTTGATCATACTTACCATGACTCACCGATAGAGTTTGTGAGTTGTGCAGCTTCTACTTTCGTCACTTGAGATGTGCTTTAAATTTTTGTGACGGCGACCTTTTCTTCGATCTACACATGGTTAGAATAATATATATAAATAAATGTACCTAAGAGATGGCGGGGGCTCCAAAGTGTTGATGGATCTTGATGTTCAAACACCACGGTTTCTCCTTTTCTTGTGGAAGCTTGCCGGAAGGTCGCGACGGCATCAAATGTCCCGTCTATTCCACACTCAACGTAACAAGGGTAATCCTACTAAAGCTAGTTAATATACTAAATTAGCAGATATCAAGATCATTATCAAAATCTTTACGCCAATTGCTTCCCTAAGAACGGCGCCAAAAAGCTTGTTGGTATTTATTAAGTGCAAAAAGAATATAAAGGGTTCATAAGCGCACGTAATAAATATACCATTGTAGCTTTTACCCTGAGTATTCCGAGTATCGTTATTTATATTTTCCACAGGGAAGCAAGGGTAAAGACTATGATAAATTACCATCATGTATCTACTAACTTATTATATCAACTAAACTAAAGTGAGGGGGTAAATAATGTATATGATATGAATGATAATTAATAGCACTTAACCAGGAGAATATTATAATATAGAATAGATAACTAGGTCGAGAGGACAACGGGAGAGATCTAGGTTCCTGAATACTTCTCTAGTACTTTGGTTCTTTGAGTAACTAAGGCATGAAAAGGTATAGCGATCATATAAGAACACTTCGAACAACGGTACCGTCCCGATCCTCGAAAAAGACGGGAAAAGGTGATCGGGGAAGGCCGCCAAAAAGCTCTACGAATCACCAACCCGAACGTGGTGGAATACAAAGACCTGACAGGGCTGTCACCCCCTCGGGCTACCACAACTAACCGTGGGATTGGGGCGCAATCTAAGGTAACCTCTAGTCTAGACACCATGTCCACACTATTAATTACTACTCTAATCATCATGAATAACCGAGCACTCAATACGAGCGAAGATCCCATGCAATTATATAACAACTATATTCTAATCAAGAAATGAAAGGCATAAAAGTAACTAGAGAAGATAAATATATTAAAGCATAAGTCTAATAGAGTTGAGATACAAAGATATACCAGAACGCCGAAGACTTCTCGAACCGGAGCGTAGCTCCGCTCTCCCTAACTCTCTACTAGATCTATTCTATTACATTGTAGTCGTCTAATCTAATTCTCCAGCGCCGTGCCTCCATCGATGTATGAGATGATCTGAAATTGATCTTATCGATGATTGATGATTAGATGAGGGGGTCTAGGGTCTATATATATGGGTCTTCTCTTATCCCTTCGGCTTCAGCGACGATGCGGTACTAATCCGGTGTTTGATCTTAATCCATCCCGTGCTTCTACCGACGCCCTCGGATCGAACCGACATCAAACAACCTGGTTTTGATTGCGTCTTGGAGGCGGTGGAGGAAGCTTCCGGAAGCGGGGGCGATATGGCGGAGGTGGCGAGCCCGATCGGCCCCAATAATAGGGCCGATCGGCCCAAAGCGGGCCCACTTCGGGTCCCGTCGTGGCGTCGTGGGCTTCTCGGACCTTCGGACTCCTAATTTACGGGTGTTAAGTCTTGATCATGTCGGGATTAGTCCGGAGCCTTCTAGAGCCTTTCTCGGAGTTGGATTGCATTACGTCGCGTAGTTGTATGGCTCGTGAATTACGGTGTTTTCTGTTTAGTCCCTCGCAAATCATAACTTCACCAAAAACTCGTGGAAATATGTTAGTGACACCCTATTCTAAGTTGGTATTATTATTTTTACCCCTTTCTTATGTTTATTTGATTAATAAATTTATACGATAACAGTGTCAACAATAGCCATGGTTCGGGACCAACCCTTCTCTGGGCGAGACAACGAAAATCCATATAGCCACCTTCGGAATTTGAGCACTTGTGTTCTTGCCTCGTTTTATCGGGCATGACACAAGAGACCATCAAGTGGAAATCAAGTTTCCGTTCTCCCTTTTGGGTAGAGCGAAACAATGGTATGCTCATACCGTTGGAGGTGTTCACGGAAACTGGGTTGAACTTCGAGACAAATTTTGTCTTGCTTTCTTCCCCTGATTCCCCGAAGTCATTTGCCCTTCGAATAGAAATTCTTAGATTTAAACAAAAAGGGAAGGAGACTCTAGGAGCATCCCGGGCGAGTTCTTAAGTCTTTTAAATACAGGCCCGGACACTCTCTCTTTGCCCCGACCAAGTCATTCTTTTGCCACTTCTATCTTGGTCTTTGCAAGGAAGATGCTCTCCAAATTGACCTATCTTCGAGGGCTCGTTCATGCATAAATCCATTAGTGAGGGGAAAGCCATTCTAGAAAAAATCCTAGAGAACACCTCATACACGGGCATATATGACGAGTTTCTGTAGAAACAAGAGAGTCAAGCTCCCGACCATCGAGGAGGTAGGTACCTACAACTGAATTTGAAGTTTCTTCAAATTCTTTCCATAATTCGGTTGTTGAGGAACCTCCCGATAAGGGAACATGCAATCACAACTCGTGGGATGATGAATCCCATCCTTATGCATGTCCCTTTGGATTCAAGGATAACCTTTTTCTCGATGATGATTTTTGGGAATGTTTTAGAAATTCCCGGTCGGAATCATCGATACCTCGAACTCCTTTATGAGACATCAAGAACACTCACAACACATAGAGGGTGAACCAATTCATATGGAAGACATTTCCATACCCTCCACCTCTTTGCCCACACATGATGTCTCATCGGACTTCGTTCCCCATCGATTAGGGGAGAGCATGAGACGTCTGCATTAACAATATTTGATCCATGTTTTGCGGATGACTTGATCTATCATGAAAAAGAAAGTGTTCCCCTAGAATCGAGAGATTTCATCAATGAACATGGAAGTTACATTCTAAATGTCACATCCATTCCATGCTCATATGAAAAATCTCCTGGATCGATCCATAACTCAGCCATCTCGACAATGATCTACAACCCCTTCTCGCTCTCTGCTCATAAAATCTTTGAAAGGGTTATTGTAGATGCTTTTTGTCTACCATAAATTTTGCAAATTTCGTGGTATCTCGGCATGAGTTTACTGGGACGACACTCAAGGTTGGTGTTGGAGGGGAAACCACTTCACCAACACTGGTTTGAAATTCAAAGGTTTCCCAAAGACGAGTTTTAGTCTTTAAACAAAAACACTTTCGGAGATAACCCGCTCTTTCAATAAAATTGTTCTTCATAAAAGAAAGCAAAACTTTTATTAAAAAAGCAAACATGTTATCAAACTAGTAGCACCTTTGGATATTCTTGTTGCTAACCATTTCAGGTGAAGACAAAGAAGAATGAAGAAGCATACGATGCTTGAGAATATGAGGCTACATCAACTACAAACTTTAATGCTCATGGGTGATGAAACACACTTTCGGATGGAGGCCACGACCTCGACACTTGAATTTTACACAAAAGTTCAAGTGTGGGGAAGGAAGGTGTAAGTCCAAGTTCCACACACACCAAGGGGGTCAATAAAAAAAATGATGTGAGCCTGACCTTGCTTAAAAAAAAAAAAAAATAAAAACAACATAGAGTCTAGAATAATTCATTAATCAAATAAACCTTTGACTCTCTCGGTGTTTTTCCACCGAAGGGTCCTTGTTATTTTCACTTGTCTTTTGTCTTTGAATAAAAGCAGATATAGCTCCAAAGAAGTGTGGGGGTGTGCAAGATTCCATTGAAGAACAGTAGCGTAAACCACATCATGAACTGGTGGAGGAATGTATACAAAACTCGGTTTGATCACTTCTCTCCCACTGTTCATATGCATGTTCCCCGGTTCTACACTTGTTTAAAACACGCAAACTTTAAAAAGAACCAAAATTCCACACTTAGAATTAAAACTCGAAAAGTAAATATAAATATAGCTCTTTGAGTTTGGCCTACATAAATTTTTGTTCCTTGCATATCCTTAGTGCTTGTGGGAAAAACACATAGGAAAAACATATTGCCTAAGTTGTTGTGAAGTGAGATATGGCATTGACATGGAAATCCAACCTTTTCTATTCAAAGTACTTAGAGAATTTCCTTTTCATCAAAATGTTAAAACCATAGTCTCACATACTCCTCAATGGTGAGAAATTCCTACCAGGGGGCCAAATACCATGATACAATTTGGAAACCTTCTACATTTGCTACTTGTTATTACATTGAGCTCACAAAAACCTTGTTGACCCTAGTTGAGAAAATTATCATGCTCTTAAATCAAGATCACGCACACGCCACCAAATATATGCACTACTCCTACACCGAGTAGGCTAAAACATGCCTTCCATTTAGATCCACCAAAAAAATGTTCTACTCCTATACTAGGAGTAAACAAAAATATCTTTGTTAGGTTCTTCCGAAATAAATGCTCCAAACACTTGTTGATATCTCCCTCTCAAAAGTTTATGAAAAAGAGACATGAGGCTATCATCAAATGAAAAAAAGAGAGAAAAAAATGGACAAGTGTCCGCTATTAAAACAATGGGTACTTAGATGCCCGCCTCTCTAAAAAAAAGAAAAAAAAAAAAAAGAAAAAATGAGAATAAAAGATAGCCCATGCTCTCACAATTATTTTCTCGAGTCACAATAAAGGGAGATATTTCAAGGAGCATAATAGAAATAGGTTAGCCTCTATATATATCCACACATTTGCACATCTTGATTTTATTGTATGACATTTTTTCTCCGTGGATCCATTGTTTGACCTAGCAAAATATGCAATACAAGTATGCCCACAACAATTTTTCCTACCTGAGCTCCACATAAGCTTTATAGAAGTAGGAAGGAAAAGAAGGCAAAGCTATAAAATGCCTTGGTGAGGAGATAAACACCACTGAGCGATTTGAGAGTGCCATTTGAGGAGTACTTGTGAACTATGATTTATTTTCAAAAAAAAAAAAAACTCAAGTTACTAAGATGTGAAAATAGGATGACTTTGTTCAAAGCCGTTCCATTTCTCAACCACCCAAGAATATATGTTAGACACTCCACATATCCCACGGTAATGAGGTATGTGCGATGATGATCTTTATGTCGGGTTCATAACTTTCGAATTGCTATGTTTATACTTACTTTATCACTAACCTTTACTCGGGGCGAGCAAAAAGTCAAGTGTGGGGAACTTGTTGACACTCAATTAATGCATGTTTTACTACCACCAAAGTGAACCACTAATACAATATTACATGTGAAAACATAACCAAACATTATTTATCTAACAAGTTCCACGAGTTTTGGTGTTTCAAGTTGTTTTGCAGGAATGTTGTGGAAATAGGTGCAAGTTCGCCAAATAAATAGAAAAGCGCATTAAACCAAAGACGCCAAAGAGAGGATCCAGCAAGAGGGCCAAACTCCGCGAGTCATCTGGCCCATGCACCATCATAGGCCCAACATATAAGGGCCCAAATGCACAACTTGGAGGTCAACCGAGGGGCGCGGCTTCGGGGCGGCCGGCCCCCTGCGGCGCCGCCCCGAAAAATGGCGAAACTTCCCGCCCTTTTTGTGGCGGTTTCGTGCGGTTCCAGCGGCGTTGCATGTGGAGCAACTTTGCGTTCCCGCCAAAATCCCCTCGAAGCAAGGAGCACCCTCCATTCACTCCTCCTCTCCACTATATAAAGAGGGGCACTCCTCCCTCTACAACACACACATCCTACCTTGTGAGCATCACTTCCACATTTCATATCAAGTAGTAGTGTCCCTCTAGGTGTTCATCACCTAGTTGTATTAGAGGAAAAGAGGAAGAGAGTGAAAGGGAAAGAGCGGAGGAGTAAGCCGGGATTGTCGGCTTCGCCTCAACTTTGTACCTCTTCGAATCCGACTCGCCCGAGAAAGATTCGGGTTATCTTGTGCTAATCCCAATATTATTATTTCACTAAATTCAGTTCATGCTTGATTTTACTTACGGATCTCCGTTCGGCCAGAAGGTTCTAGTTTTTAAATCTGAACTAGTTTTTCGTATCCGCTAGCGTAGACGTGGTGTCCGGGCTAGAGTTTACCCCGAGATTGCGCCCAAACCTACGGAATAGTTGTGGTAGCCCCGGGGGTGACGGCTCGATCAGGCCTTTGTAGTCCACCACGTACGGGTTGGTGTTTTTAAATAGAGCTTTTGGCTGCCTTCTCCCGATTACCGTTTCCCAGTCTTTTCGAGAATCGGAAAGGAACAATTTGCTCCATGATAAGTGGGGTTAAGTAAGCCTGAACTTGGTATTTAATAACTTTGGGAAAACCTTAGAGAACCTCTTTCTTCCTATCAAAAACAGTCTTTGGATGACCTTGGCCTTGCTCCAGTTCACTTCTCGTTCCCGTGGAAATCGATACCACGAATACTCCGTGAAAGCTACAACGGTACTTTCCGTGGCGCTTGCGGATTTATCGTGTGCGTTAAAAAAATACCAACAGCTTATCATGTTACACCTTGCACCCCACAAATGCTATGATATAGGAGAGTTCTCACACTTCATCCTAAATATGTGTATTTGGCATTTGAGGCCAAAAGTTGAATTCCTTCAATGCACACATTTAGGGGAGCTCACTATAACATAGGATTCAAAATCTTAATGCTTATCAATCTCATGTAAGCTTTAATTGTGTTGTCATCAATCACCAAAAGGGGAGATTGAAAGTGCATCTAGCCCTTTGCTGGGTTTTGGTGAATTGAATGACAACATAATTAAAGGTCTAATAAGTTTGCTAAGTATTGAACAGGAAACTGAGTCTATTGCATATACTTGTGGATTGTGTAGTAACAAGTATATTCAAGGATCAACAAAGCAAACTTGATGGTATTCCACATAGTGTTGAAATGAAGGCCAAAGTTGTGTATTGTTGTATTGGAAGATTATGGAAATAATCTAGTTCAAGCAAAATACAACAATGCAAATGGAATCAATGAAATGGCCTATATGTTGTGGGATATCATAGCATCATGTGAGAGCAAGCATGTTTGGCAAATGACAAATGAGACATGAGTTGTTGATTTTGGATCGGTCTCTATAATGGCTCGCTTTCCATGAATGGAAGATTGATGTAAGTGTTTGGAGTGTCAAGCCAAAATGGATAGAATATAAGGAACCGTGAATTGGCTTGACCATATTGATGTTGATCCATGTATGTCTCTATGTGAGTCAAACCGAAGCTTGATTGGTCTCAACATTCATATCTACAAGATAATCAAGCAAGGATCAAAGTGTTGAAGAAATGGTTATTCAATGGATGCTTAATGTGATGTGACTTGAATATGCCTTGATAAGGTGAAGATAGCAAGGAAAGGGCTTCGAGGTACTAAGCGAAGGTGAAGGGCAAGCGGTGGCTTGAGACCGAGGTACCATGGCTAAGGTGAAGACGAGAGTACTTGCGGTGTGGCACCAAAGGGATGAGACAAAGATGATAGAGGATGATGTACAGGTTGATGGAACCTCTCAAGTGCAATGGATGGTAACCTGGACTCATGGAGGTTTAAATTCATTTCTCTTTTGAATCTTGAGTTTTGGAAATACCGTTACTATTAATAGGGATCCTAGGACCCTTGGCTACATGTGAACTAAATGTTCAAACCTCCAAATCGACCAAAAACATCACTCCAAGCCAAAAAAACAGCCATCCAAAACTTCGGTTTTACTCTTTCTGTTGCTGTTACGGCGCGGCGCGGCCGCGCGTAAGTGAGTGCAGCAGCCGCGCGCTGTAGTGCCGCAGCGTTAAGTGAGGCAAGTCGCCGCGCTTAACTACCGTTGGGGCGGTCGGGTATAAATACCCATCCAAAATTTCTCTCCCCAACGGCCACCTCTTCTTCCCCAACGTTCATTTCATGGAAGAACAGACCAGAGCTCTTTCTCTCTCTCCTCCATTGTTGCTCCTCCACTCCCCAAGCTAAGATTTCGATTCCACCATCAAATCTTGAGGGAAAAGGCAGCAAACTTCGATTGGAGACCGGATCTACTACTTCCCCATCTTGAAAGAGCATTTGGTTCACGTTTGGCCGGTGTGCTAGGGTTCTTTACTCTTGGAGCTTGCTCCTAGCCGGCTAGGGCGTCACCCTTGAGCTTCCAACTTGTGTGGCAGCCTTGGGAGGTTTGTAACCTCACTCAAAATCAAGAAAATCACCCCTCATCTCAAGGGTTCACTCCCTTGACTTGAGAACGAGGGAAGGGACAGCTTGTGTGGCGAATCCCAATCCTTTTGTGGATACCTCAACAACGTGGACGTAACCCAGCCTTTGTGGCGACGGTGAACCACGGGAAAAATCCTTGTCTCACGTGTGCTTTTTACATTCTTGCATATATATTCTTGTGAGCTAGGGTTTGTCCCGATCTACTTTGTTGTTGAGTTCCTAGCACTTCTATTGGATATATGTGATATATTTGTGTGCAGGAACCTGGGAAATTCACTTTCGATCTAAGTTTCGTTGCTTGGATTTTAAACTACTGCTTGTTTGTGTGCATACAAAGGCAGGCAAGTTTGCAGCCAGAGGCGAGGCGAGTGCAGCGCATTGTTCAAAACTGCTTGAGTTGAGTTTTTTTACTGGTGATTTTAAGGTACAGGGGCTATTCACCCCCCCTCTAGGCCTCCTAGGCGACATAAAGGTCCTTTCACGCTTTAGCTAGAAGAAAATCATAGTAATTAAAATATTTATCGGAAAAACCTAAGAACTTGTGTCGGGTCATATTTTGGGTGTACATGGCTGGGACAAAAAATTCAAGCCATTAAAACCAAGGAGGATTACACATCCTTCATAGAGGCACATGATCCCTACCATCGAACCCGGGACTATACAAAGTGTAGTTCTTGTGCTCCATGTGGTTCATATGTTTGCCGGTGTTGTAGTGGTCTCAAACTTTTTTTTCGAGCCTTTCACATGCAAATGGGGAAGCACCCACGAAGTTTGAGATTTTTCGGAGTTGGTTTGGTACTTTTTTCAGTTTATTTGAATTTCTCAAGCGACGCCACCTTGTAATTATAGTTTGAACTGAAAGTACCCACGAAAAGAGCCGGAATGCTTGCTAGACTTTTCCACGTGGGGGTCTCATGTGCCCTAGGAGGCAAATCACCGTGGAGGTCCAAGAAAAATTCTTGTGTTTCCATGGTTTAATTAGCCTTCTTGTCGCCCGCTTAGCTAGAAGGAAATCATAGTAATTAAAATATTTATTAAAAAAACCTAAGAACTTGTGTGGGGTCATATTTTGGTTGTACATGGCTGGGAAAAAAATTCAAGCCATTTCCACCATGGAGGATTACACATCCTTCACAGAGGCACATAATCCCTACCATCGAACCCGGGACTATACGATGTAGTTCTTGTACTCCATGTGGTTCATATGTTTGCCGGTATTGTAGTGGTGTCAAACTTTTTCTCGAGCATTTCACATGCAAATAGGGAAGCACCCACGAAGTTTGAGATTTTTCGGAGTTGGTTTGGTACTTTTCCCAGTTTATTTGAATTTCTGCGACGCCACCTTGTAATTATAGTTTGAACTGGCGTACCCATGAAAAGAGCGAATGCTTGCTAGACTTTTCCACGGGGGTCTCATGTGCCCTAGGAGGCAAATCACCGTGGAGGTCCAAGACAAATTCTTGTGTTTTCATGGTTTAATTAGCCTTCTTGTCGCCCGGTTTAGCTAGAAGAAAATCATAGTAATTAAAATATTTATCGAAAAAACCTAAAAACTTGTATGGGGTCATACTTTGGGTGTACATGACTGGAAAAAAATTCAAGCCATTTCCACCATGGAGGATTACACATCCTTCACGAGAGGCACATGATCATCCATGAAGTGGCGGCATTTCTATTTCACTTTGTCGGTTGCGTGTAATAACCGGGCAGAATAGGATTGGGGTGAAATTTTCCAAATCTATCTGAACCTCCTGCCATTTCGTTCCCCCACCGCGCCCAAACCAGCCTTGCCTATATATATAGGTGAGTGGCTCGGAGCGAAATTTTGGCAAGCCATTTGAACACCGCGCCATTCTCGTTCCCCCACCAAAGACCAAAGAGCACCGGATTCGCCGACGGGCGCACCACCAACTCCAACGTCGCCGTTAAATCGTCCCCCCGCCGCCCTCGGCCGTCCGATTCGCGCATTCGGTCGTTCGGCTCCAGTGAATCGAGGCTTGACGGCGTTCTCCCACGCCCGCGCTCCTCCACTCCGGCGTCCCCAGCGGCTGCTTGTAGGCATCCTCGCCCTTCGGCCCCTTCCACGGTGAGAACTAATTATCCCTTTAGGTGTTCGAGGTTTTTACCTATGAGAATGAGAACTAATTAAGCCACTGTCCTAGCCTCGCGTCGCCCGCTTGGTCTTCCTCCACACCGACCGGAGGACCGCCGCCACACCTCTCTGCCCGTCCGCGACCTCACGCCCGTCTTCCTCTTCACCGCCCGACACACCGTACCGTCCGCGACCATGTCCTCCTCAAATCCACCAAGACAAGATAGGGCGCACGAGGCGCACGGAAGCTTGGTGAGTGCGTCGGTCACCGCCCTTGAGGTGTTCGTTGAAATGCCCGCCTCGGTCACTACAACCCGTGCTCGAATTCGAATGATGAGTTAGTGTTGTTCGAAATCCGGTTTTGGATATTTTAAATATATGTCCTGTGCTTACATGTATAGGCAAGCATGGCGTGGTACGTAGTGTTTGTTGGTCGCTTTGCGGGGATCTATCTAACACGGGAAGATTGCTATGCTCAAGTCCAAGGCTACGCTAATTGCCGCTTAATTGAAGAGAAGCCACCCCACATACTTGTGAAGATTGAAGAGAAGCCACTCCACATACTTATGAAGATTGCGAGAATTCTTTGCTTAATTGGTTTTGGAAAGATGTCATGCTTTTATTTATGTCTATGACTCTATGGTCATTGGTCTTTTTATTTTAGAAGTTGTAGGCTTAGTTTCTAGAACATTAGGTGGATTTTGTTGTATGTAACCATTAAATCCTGTAATGTTTTCACGATATTAATGTATGATGATTTTTCGGTTTAAAAAGAGCTGAATTCCACGAATAAATTCAAAAATTTTAAACAAAAACGCCGGGTGGCATGGGCCCGACAAAGTGAATGACATACAAACCGGTAGTCTAACTACACCAAACGCTATCGGTTTTGAATTACAAACCGTCATCGATGACGAAACATCACCGCCGGTTGCACTAACCAACCGATAGTCTCCACTCTAATAACGCCGCCGGGTTGAAACGGCCGGCGGTGTTCACGTAAAGTTCACTTACGGGTTCAATGTAAACCGACATTGTTAGCTCTTGGGCATTAATCGGCTCAATCCAACCCATAGTGTTATCCCTACAATTCTGTCGGTTCATTAAAGCCCGACATTGCTCCCAATATCAACTCTGCCGGTGACTTACGAACCCGCATTGCTTGGATCAAAAATGCTACCGGTCCGTGGAACACCCGGCGGTGTTCGGTGACGGTCTTGGCCGCGATTCGATATCAAACCGGCAGTCTCTCCTCGCATCACCGCCGGTGTTTTGACCCGTAGTGTTTCAAACCTCACATCACTACCGCTATTGTTCTGCGCCCGCAGTTTTTGGCGGTGAAGGGGTTGGAGCCCGGCGGTGATGGATAATTCTGTAGTAGTGCTGTTTTTTTTTCCCGATATAGCATGGCAAAAAAAAAAAAATGACAAATTTAAATATTTTTTATATAGCTTGGTTTGGGTTTTTGTTCTTGACCCAATAAGCATTTCGTGCTTCTTTTCACTATGAATGGAACACACAGAATGAATCATCAATAGAAAGTTGCAGTGAGACTTGTTAAGAATAGTTATCCATATATTTTGTTATGTTGGCTTAGCGATATGTAAGGTCTTATTTTTTCTGTAAACCATTGAGCTTATGTCTCATGTAATATGAGGGGATCATAATCTTGCAGCTATTTTAGACATTTAACTTGAGACCCACATGTTGCTGGCACGTACTCCCTCTGTCTCAAAATAAATGTACATCTCATTTTTTGAGGAGTCAAACTCTTTTAATTTTGACAAGTATATAGAAAATAAAATTAATACTAGATCTCTAAATAAATTTATTATGAAAGTATATTTCAATAACAATCTAATGATACTTATTACACATGGTAAATATGAATATTTTTTTTATATAGGTGGTCAAAGTAAGAAAGGTTTGACTTATCCAAAACCAAGACGTGCAATTATTTTGAGATGGAGGGAATACCTCCATTAACGCCGTCAAGATAACTGAAGCCTGAAGAACTGGCGGCGCTTTTCTAGGTTTGCCTGGCTACCTATCGACTAGTGTGACTTTTGACTTTTGTTGTCTTCTGTGTTATGTGTTGGACCATCCTAGAGGCCATTTCCGTTCAGTACCATGGCCCTGACTCTTTTTGTAACGTTATGGTCGCATGTGTTTTTAGGTCCGTTCTGTTTCAGTAGTCGAAGGGCCACGCATGGGCGCGCGCAGAAAGACTACTACTATTACAAGAAATCAAGAGCAATTTAAACATGCAAAGGTTATTGTAAAACTATAAAACGATATAGTTTCAAAAAAAACTATAACACGCTACGTGCTAATTATAATAATTAATGATGAATCTGCTGCTGGTCACGAATGTACATGTCTGTATACGGTGTAGTATGTCCGAATGTATGTGTACACGTACTTCATCAACAAGCCAACCCCGCCGTACATCTGACGCGGCAGTGACAGATTGTGTGGACCTGTACAAGGAGGCACTCCCTGAGAAGGGGGTCGGAGCAATTCAACAATTCAAGCCCACTCGCCTGGGGAACAAGAAGATAGCAGACACCATGGCAATTATATTATATTTGCAGTCTCAATGGAAGAGATGGAGGTGGTCTGATGAAAGCAAACTTGATATCCATCATCTTTGTGTTGACGATAAAATTGGTAACACACCAAAAAATAAGAGCTATATCGCTCTCACGTAGGCAAGCCGAAATCGAGGGATCGACAATTGGTAACACACCAAAAAAATAAGAGCTATATCGCTCTCTCGTTAGGGCAAGCGAGAAATCGAGGGATCGGCAATTGGTAACACACCAAAAAATAAGAGCTATATCGCTCTCATTAGGGCAAGCCGAAATCGAGGGATCGGCAAGCGCTAGGGATGTCCACACCTGGACCGTGTGCCTCCAACGATGGCGCGATCACGCAAGACACGTCGTCGGAGGAGCCTCGTCGGGGCGCGGTACGCAAGACACGCCGACGAAGTCTCTTGAAACCGAAACCCCGCACGCCGGGGCCGGACCCGTGGGGCGCGGCGGCTATGGGCTGCCCTAGCCGGCCCTGGCCGCTCTAGGGGCGTTGTTGTCGTCGATATTCCGTTCATGGCATCGGCGCGAAGAAGAAGGGAGGATGACCTACAAGCAAGGGGTTTGGTAGATGTGTTTGTCGATTGGATGTAGATGGGATCAAATCGGCCATGAACCCCTTTTATTATATAGGGGAGGGTGGTCTTATCCTTTTAGGAAGGCATCCTTGGGCGTTTCAATCACTCAAAAATCGCACCAAACAAGTTTGGAAACAAACCGATTTGGATCTCGATTCGGATCACGGGCAAAGCGGGCTGACCGGACGGCTGCCGGCAGTGCACCGACGCACCATCCAAAAGCCTCGCGAGAGGATTCGAGCGCCAAAAAACTCACCGGACCGGGACGCTGCCTGGGACGGACCGGGCGGGACCGGACGCGGACGGGCGCGTCGGACCGGTGTCACGGACGGCCGGGCGTGCTTTCGCAGACGCGACCCGGCCGGTCGACAAATCATCACCGACGCTGACCGACGCGCCCGGAGTCCGGACGCCCCGGTGAGTCCGGTCACCTTCCGTAAAGCCGTTTTCGATCCTCCTCGAGAATTTGGCTAAGTCTGGAAATTTGCGGTGACTTGGACCTCCAAAATATGGCTAAGTCCGGAATTTTGCGGTGGTTTAGCCTATGCCATTTTTGGGTGTCAACATATGCCCCCTCGTTTTCGGGTGAGAGGTGCACGAACCTCGAAAACAAAACCAAACAAACAACACGAATGCCCATCATATCGGTTGTCCATTGGCTAAGGGCGATACTATGTATCGGCCATTTTTGTTCTAAGGGCGATGCATGCATCGGCCATTGCTTGGAGAGCACTTAGGCCTCTTGCCAAACACTAGGGAAATATTTTTTCAAGTATCTCCCGTTTACCGCATTGCCTTTGCGTTTTCCATCTTGTATATACTCAAGCTCATAGGAATTTCGGATGTCACTTTGATCACTTTGAATGGACCTTCCCAATTTGGTGACCACTTGCCAAACTCATTGCTCTTCGAACCTATCGGTAATATAGTTTGCCACACTAAGTCACCGATTTGGAATGATTTGCTCTTAACCTTCTTGTTGTAAGCTCTTGCAACCCGGGCTTTATCCTTCTCAATCTCCTTTAATGCTAGTAGTCTTTTGTCGGTTACCTCATCAATGTTGTCCATCATCATATCATGATACATAACAGGAGATAGATCATTCTGCTTAGCAAATCTATATGCATCCAAATTTACTTCAACAGGTAACACTGACTCTTGACCATAAACCAGCTCATAAGGAGTGACCTTTGTAGCACCATGCCTAGATATGCGGTGAGCCCATAAAGCTTCGACAAGACCTCATGCCACTTCCTTGGATTATCTTCTATCTTCTTTTGAATAAGCTTGATTAAAGTCTTATTAGTGGATTCAAATTGTCCATTGGCTTGAGCATAATATGGAGATGATTTGAGCATCTTGATCTTATATGATTCGGCAAAGCGCTTTTACTTCTTTCGCCATAAATGACGTACCTTGATCCGTAGTTAAAGTTTGTGGTATGCGAATCTATGAATGATATGCTCGATGATGAACTCAATTACCTCCTTGTGTGTCATGTTCTTCAATGGAACTGCTTCCGACCATTTAGTAAAGTAGTCGGTAGCAACCAAGACGAACTTATGCCCCTTCGAAAATGGTGGATGAATCTGCCCAATGAAATCCAATCCCCAACCACGGAAAGGCCACGGCTTGATAATAGGATGAAGCATAGCAGCCGGCACTAGCTGAATATTCCCAAACCGTTGACACTCTTCACATCCTTTGTAGTAGCGAAAACAATCGACCATCATAGTAGGCCAATAGAAACCAGCCCTTCTTAGCAACCACTTCATCTTTGGAGCCGATTGATGCGTACCACAAATGCCTTCATGTACTTCTCCCATTGCCACTCTTGCTTGATCGGTTCCTAGACACTTTAGCAACAAATCTTCGGCAGTCCTCCTATAAAGCTCTCCATTATGCAATGTGTACTTAAAAGCAAACCGTAGAACATTCTTGTCAACCTTAGTGCTAGGCTCCTGCAAGAATTTTATGAGAGGAGTTCTCCAATCTTCTAAATCGGTACTACCATTGTCCAAAAACAGAAATAGACCGATTTAAAAGAACTTTTACATTGTTGTCCCAAATTATTAGTAACATCGGTTTGTCCCATTAATTTTGGTTGAACCGAAACTTTTACTAGAATCAAAACAAGCAAACTTTCATGCATCGGCAAATGTTGTAAATGAAAATATTTTCTTTTACCTCAAAGCGGATGCCTCTCGAGCAAGCAAGTTTGCTCTTTGCATATATTTTACATGCAAGTGATTTTCTTCTTGCCCCTCGGGTCTTAAATCATCGAAATAAAATTCCCTAGGGGCCTTTCATATAGCACGATGGTTCCAAACATTCATCGGCTATATTGCATGCTTGAGGGCGATAATAAAGTATCGGCCATATGAATTCACACACGAGGAATATGCATGACCGAAATAAAATATTTCGGCTCTTGATCATTGATAAGCGTGATAATTTGACATCCCTCCATAATATAAAGACCCATACCAAGAATCAACATAAGAATATAAGGGATAACCATGCATACCATGGGGTGAATTCCACATAAGCACGGGCAGAGAAAAATGGATGATGCCATGACCAATGATTTTGATGGTTTGGTGCAAACCTCCAACTTGGCAATTGTGTCTTGAATCTTTTCCTTCTATTAGTTGTTTGTGATGCACCACTTGCTTGATCATCATCATTTTGATCTTTAATGCTTCCTTTTGGGACCCATGCTAAACCCCTTTTTCTTAGCTTCTCTGCACTTTGCTTCGCAATTTCTTTTTTCCTCTGCCATCTTGGTAAACCGATTGAGCATGTCGGTTTTGTCTTCTTGTGGACAGCAGCAATTCTTTTTTGTTTTTAGGTACTTTTATATTCTTTTGTTCAGATTTGACACCTACAATATAAATGGATGGTTTTTCAACTTGTTTACCATTGATAGCCGGATTTTTCAACAATGTAATTGGCTTTTCAATAGTGACATTTAGATCTGAATTCTTCTTTTTCGTCCATCATACTTCACGCGATAAACTTGCTTTACCACCTTCTCTTTTTTTGTACAGCTCGGACCGATTTTGATCAAATTGGTCTTTGTAAGATGATGACTCTTCCAAGTGTTTTGGAGTTGCATACTTCACATATTGTGGCTCGAAACCCGATGGAACATTCACCTTTCTTTGCCAATGTTGTTTTTGAGGATTATGTTTTGGGAGGCAACTTTGTTGCTTGGGTTTTCTTTTAATCGATTCGCTTCCCCTATCTTTGTATATTTGGCTAAGAGCTCTTCGAAGCTAAGCTTCGGTCTTCTATTGCCTTTTTTCCTTGTCATGCTCCTTGCCTCCACTAGCTTTATGAGCATCCTCCTTTCCTTCATCTTGATGGACATGCTCCACGAAGGACCTCCAGCCGATTCCCTTGCTCAATGGAATCAATCGGCTTTTTGGCGGAGATGGAGAGATTTTATTTGCCCCCGGTGTTCTCTAACATTGGAGCAATATTGTTATCCTTTGAAACATCTTCAATTTTAATTTCATGGACAACAATCCTGTCTTCACTTGAGGGTCTTCCATCTCTCTCTTGAGCGTTAGAGTCTTGAGCTTCAAATGAATCGGCTAGTAATGCAAGCCGATTTGAAACCCGTATGCCATCGGGCCCGATTGAATCTAATCGGTCCACTTGTTGAGCCTCAAAAACCTCAATCGGTCATTATCAATGTCCGATTGGATCTCATGATGAAATACATTGCAATTATGAGTATTATGATCAAACGAATTACACAACTTGCAATATATAAGCTCTTCCAAGTTCTGAATTGATGGCAAAACATTGTGATCAACATGCCTAATAAATTTATTTTTCATCAATATGTTAAAGACATGATCACGACAAATAGAACCAAAGGTGAGCATTAAATTTGTAAGCCGAATTTTTTGTAGAACCGGCTTCAATGCTTGGCAAACGAAAAGACTAACTTTAACACCAATCCATTCGCCACACCTTTACAATAATCTTTCATGCCAGAATTAAATGTAGAACAAACGTCGGCATGAGCAATATTCTTCATCTTAGTCCCGAATCGTAAAACCCAAAGTAATTGCAAAACTTATATTTCATTCGGGACCAAGTATGAATTGAATTTAAAATAAGTAAAGCAATCCCCATATATGTATAATTCACATTAAGCATTGGGAAAAGCTTTAACTTTAACAACACATTATCATCGGCCTTCCAATTGAAGACAACATGTAGGCCGATGTAATTTTGTACCTTAGTGACGAAAAGATGTAGCAACCAAGGTTTTGCTCTTAATGATCTCATCGTTAACAATACCTTTGGAAAGAGTTTGTGTGCTCTCTCTAACGTCACTAATTTCCTCCACAAACTCTTCTTGTGTCTCGACGCCTACCATAGTAGTGGCGAAACTTTTCTCAAGCATTGTGGAAAAATCTACAACAACAAGAATCGGCTTAGCCGACTCGAAGTCGTCAATGCCGATTCATGCTCAATGGCAGCAACCTTAGCCAATTCGGCCGCCTCTCGGGGTCGGCTTAGCCATCTCAAGTAAGGTAGTTGGCTCTTTCTTATCGAAGCACGATTGGCTATGGCTCAATCGGCTCACGAGATAAGTATTGCTGCCCATTGTGAGTTTCATTAGCACACACCCTCTTTTGGTGAAGATTTTGACACATTAGTATCGCGAGGAACCAATACTTCATCTTTATGTGTGTGCTGCACCTTTTTCTTATGAATAGCTTGACCGATTTGAGCAATCGGTCTTGCTGATTTTTTTCTCGCCCACTAGTTCTAAAAATTGATTCCAAAGCAATCCCTTTTGGACAATGACACTAGTGGTTGACCTCTGCTTATGAATGGGAACATGAGCTTGCCCCCGAGCCTAGAAGACTTGATGGTGATCTTGAGGCTTTCCCGATTGTTATTAGATTTTTCTAGCACCACCTCACGATCTGAACTTTGCTTTTCTTCTTAGGTTCTCTAGGCTCGCCGATTATGACATTTTTTCCAATAGTGGAATCGGCTTGCCCTCGGTCGAATTAAGATGGCTGGATTATTTTTCTCCAAGATTTCAGCCATCGGATGTGTCTTTCGGCAAGGCAAAGATTGTGTATTTCCTAAACTGGTTTTATCGGTTTCGAGGCGCCGAAGAAACCAATTTGGTTTGACTAAAGCGAAATAATCGGTTTATTCGACCGACAAGTCGGTTTGACCAATTCAATGTGAGTTTCGGGAGTAGCATGTTTCGATGTTCCTCACACTTTTACGTAGTGAAACTTGCCTTTTGATAATCATTTAACCATCCTGCCTCAACCATTGTCCTAATTGTGATTGGTCTTTTCTCGGTATCTCTCCCAAAGAATTCATAGAATAATTCTTCTAATATAGACCATGACCAAGCAAATATTTGGGTAAAGATGTGAACCATGCAAAGGCAATACCGGTGAGAGATAAAGGAAAATTCCGTATTCTCATGTAGTCTTCTTTCTTGGCGAGAACCCAATTGTGAGAGATATATATTAATATGCTCCACGGCGGTTGTACCACTTTCTCCACAAAATAAATGAAACTTAGGTACCCGCCAATCATTAGGATTCTTCAAATAATCATAACATAACATATAAGGTCCGGTGTATGCGGGCATTCTCCATTTAGAAGATCCGGTGGATTTATGGCATGACCGACCGCTCATTAGCCCAATTTGCTTGGAGAAAGTCGAATAAGGCCGAATCATAATCAACATCTTTATCAGTATCTTGTTGGATTTTGTTAATTCGGATTTTTAAATAAAGCATTCACGAATAATCACTATCATAAGGCGGCTGAATTTTTATTAATTCGATGATCATTATCAATAATGTGTGTAGCGAATCATGATCGTTAATACCTGCATAAGATATTGATTTTGGAGAACAATTTATTTTATCATGCATCGGCATGTCACGTTGTGAACTTATAGCCGATGAAAGTATATGTATCATGTTGCTAGAAGCACTAGAACTCAATAAATTTTCAGCATACATCGGCTCTTTATCATGATACACATAATTATGATGTAAAGAAACATTATTAATGTAAGTAGCCGATGAAACATAACTAGTACTATGGTAACTAGCAACATCATCATGAGAATTAATATTACTTGCAACATAATTATTAAAATTATCATATGAATTTGCAAGTTTTACCTTAGACGTGGAGTAATGATACCGAGATGTAATGTCTTGATACGCCTCCATGTGTTCTTGTAATTTTCTTGGAGTTGTTCAAATCACAAAGCCACGACACGCCCAAATTTCTTCTCCCGTGGATGGATGGAAGTACACACAGTAGCGATATGAATTCAACCGCCCTCCACGTGATGGCAAATTGGATAGATGCAATATAATATAAGATTAATTTGCTAGGGTAGCCCAACCGATATATGTAAGATGCAAAGGCTTCCAATCGACGCTTCGTTTCAACCAAAAATTCTTGGTCACCGGTAAAGGTTGCACGCCGCGACAAACACAATGGCCCGGGGCCTGATTCCTTCGGTGCAAAGAAATTTGAAATTGGCCTTGAAGCCAAAATATACACGATCAAAATAAATAATAGATCAATTATGAATAAATCTAGGGCGTATAGATTCGGCTATAAAGTAGAGCCGAAACAATCGAAATCGCCAAAAGTGTGTTGGCGATAAAAAATCGGTAACACACCAAAAATAAGAAGAGCAAGATCGCTCTCACGTAGGGCAAACCGAAATCGAAGGATTGGCAAGCGCCTAGGGATGTCCACACACGGACCTTGTGCCTCCAACGATGAGCGCGATCGCAAAGACACGTCGTCGGAGGAGCCTCGTCGGGAGCGCGGGTACGCAAGACACGCCGGCGAAGTCTCTTGAAACCCGAAACCCCGCACGCCCGGGACGGACCCCGTGAGGGCGCGCAGCAGCTATGGGCTGCCCTAGCCGGCCTGACCGCTCTAGGGCGTTGTTGTCGTCGATCTTCCGTTCATGGCATCGGCGGCGAAGAAGAAGGAGAGGAAGAGGAGAGGATTTAGGGTTTGGTAGATGTGTTGTGACGATTGGATGTAGATAGGATCAAATCGGCCATGAACCTCTTTATTATATAGAGGAGGGTGGTCTTATCCTTTTAGGAAACCATCCTTGGGCGTTTCCAAGCCTCAAAAATCCGACCTAAACACGATTGGAAACAAATCGGTTCGGATCTCGACGGACACGGGCGCGCCGGGAGCACCGGGCGCCGCGATCGGCTGCGCACCGGCCGCCCGGTGGTCGAGTCCGGTGCACCATCCGGTAAGCCCTCGCGGATCGATTCGCCGCGCCAAAACTCACCGACCGGCACGGACGCGGGACCGGACGCATGTGTGCTTCCGGTCGAGTCCGTGCAGGCCTCAACGCCAGCCGGACCGACGGACGCGACGGGTCACCGGGCCTTCCGGCCGGTCGCGTCCGATCGGTTAAACGCGAAGGGTCCGCAAACCGATCGCGGCTAGGCGCACGCCACCGGACGCTAGGACGGACGCTGGACCGGACGCGCCCGAGTCCGGTCACATTCCGTAAAGCCCTTTTTCGATCCTCCTCGAGAATTTGGCTAAGTCTGGAAATTTGCGGTGACTTGGACCTCCAAAATATGGCTAAGTCTGGAGTTTTGCGGTGGTTTAGCCTATGCCATTTTTGGGTGTCAACATATGCCCCCCTGTTTTCAGGTGAGAAGTGCACGATCCTGAAAACAATTGTTACTTCAAACAACACGAATGCCTATCATATCGGTTGCCTGGCGACTAAGGGCGATATTGTATATCGGTCATTTTTGTTCTAAGGGCGATGCATGCATCGGCCATTGCTTGGAGAGCACTTAGGCCTCTTGCCAAACACTAGGGAAATATTTTTTCAAGTATCTCCCGTTTACCGCATTGCCTTTGCGTTTTCCATCTTGTATATACTCAAGCTCATAGGAATTTCCGGATGTCACTTTGATCACTTTGAATGGACCTTCCCAATTTGGTGACCACTTGCCAAACTCATTGCTCTTCGAACCTATCGGTAATATAGTTTGCCACACTAAGTCACCGATTTGGAATGATTTGCTCTTAACCTTCTTGTTGTAAGCTCTTGCAACCCGGGCTTTATCCTTCTCAATCTCCTTTAATGCTAGTAGTCTTTTGTCGGTTACCTCATCAATGTTGTCCATCATCATATCATGATACATAACAGGAGATAGATCATTCTGCTTAGCAAATCCATATGCATCCAAATTTACTTCAACAGTAACACTCTCTTGACCATAAACCAGCTCATAAGGAGTGACCTTTGTAGCACCATGCCTAGATATGCGGTGAGCCCATAAAGCTTCGACAAGACCTCATGCCACTTCCTTGGATTATCTTCTATCTTCTTTTGAATAAGCTTGATTAAAGTCTTATTAGTGGATTCAGCTTGTCCATTGGCTTGAGCATAATATGGAGATGATTTGAGCATCTTGATCTTATATGATTCGGCAAACGCTTTTACTTCTTTCGCCATAAATGACGTACCTTGATCCGTAGTTAAAGTTTGTGGTATGCCGAATCTATGAATGATATGCTCGATGATGAACTCAATTACCTCCTTGTGTGTCATGTTCTTCAATGGAACTTCCGACCATTTAGTAAAGTAGTCGGTAGCAACCAAGACGAACTTATGCCCCTTCGAAAATGGTGGATGAATCTGCCCAATGAAATCCAATCCCCAACCACGGAAAGGCCACGGCTTGATAATAGGATGAAGCATAGCAGCCGGCACTAGCTGAATATTCCCAAACCGTTGACACTCTTCACATCCTTTGTAGTAGCGAAAACAATCAGCCATCATAGTAGGCCAATAGAAACCAGCCCTTCTTAGCAACCACTTCATCTTTGGAGCCGATTGATGCGTACCACAAATGCCTTCATGTACTTCTCCCATTGCCACTCTTGCTTGATCGGTTCCTAGACACTTTAGCAACAAATCTTCTAAGCAGTCCTCCTATATAAAGCTCTCCATTATGCAATGTGTACTTAAAAGCAAGCCGCCGAACATTCTTGTCAACCTTAGTGCTAGGCTCCTGCAAGAATTTTATGAGAGGAGTTCTCCAATCTTCTAAATCGGTACTATCATTGTCCAAAACAGAAATAGACCGATTTAAAAGAATTTTACATTGTTGTCCCAAATTATTAGCAACATCGGTTTGTCCCATTAATTTTGGTTGAACCGAACTTTTACTAGAATCCGAGACAAGCAAACTTTCATGCATCGGCAAATGCTGTAAATGAAAATATTTTCTTTTACCTCAAAGCCGGATGCCTCTCGAAAGCAAGCAAGTTTGCTCTTTGCATATATTTTACATGCAAGTGATCTTCTTCTTGCCCCTCGGGCTTAAATCATCGAAATAAAATTCCCTAGGGGCCTTTCATATAGCACGATGGTTCCAAACATTCATCGGCTATATTGCATGCTGAGGGCGATAATAAAGTATCGGCCATATGAATTCACACACAGGAATATGCATGACCGAAATAAAATATTTCGGCTCTTGATCATTGATAAGCGTGATAATTCGACATCCCTCCATAATATAAAGACCCATACCAAGGATCAACATAAGAATATAAGGGATAACCATGCATACCTTGAGGTGAATTCCACATATGCACGAAAGCGAGAAAATGGATGATGCCATGACCAATGATTTTGATGATTTGGTGCAAACCTCCAACTTGGTAATTGTGTCTTGAATCTTTTCCTTCTATTAGTTGTTTGTGATGCACCACTTGCTTGATCATCATCCTTTGATCTTTAATGCTTCCTTTTGGGACCCATGCTAAACCCCTTTTTCTTAGCTTCTCTGCGACCGAGCTTCGCAATTCTTTTTCCTGCCATCTTGGTAAACCGATTGAGCATGTCGGTTTTGTCTTCTTGTGGACAGCAGACAATTCTTTTTTGTTCTTAGGCACTTTTATATTCTTTTGTTCAGATTTGACACCTACAATATAAATGGCTGATGGTTTTCAACTTGTTTACCATTGATAGCCGGATTTTTCAACAAAGTAATTGGCTTTTCAATAGTGACATTTAGATCTGAATTTTTCTTTTTTCCGTCCATCATACTTCACGCGATAAACTTGCTTTACCACCTTCCCTTTTGGTACAGCTCCGGACCGATTTTGATCAAATTGGTCTTTGTAAGATGATGACTCTTTCAAGTGTTTTGGAGCTGCATACTTCACATGTTGTGGCTCGAAATATGATGGAACATTCACCTTTCTTTTGCCAATGTTGTTTTTGAGGATTATGTTTTGGGAGGCAACTTTGATGCTTGGGTTTTCTTTAATCGATTCGCTTCCCCTATCTTTGTATATTTAGCTAGAGCTCCTCGAAGCTAAGCTTCGGTCTTCTATTGCCTTTTTCTTTGTCATGCTCCTTGCCTCCACTAGCTTTATGAGCATCCTCCTTTCCTTCATCTTGATGGACATGCTCCACGTAAGGACCTCCACCGATTCCCCTTGCTCAATGGAATCAATCGGCTTTTGGCGGAGATGGAGAGATTTTATTTGCCCCCCAGTGTTCTCTAACATTGGAGCAATATTGTTATCCTTTGAAACATCTTCAATTTTAATTTCATGGACAACAATCCTGTCTTCACTTGAGGGTCTTCCATCTCTCTCTTGAGCGTTAGAGTCTTGAGCTTCAAATGAATCGGCTAGTAATGCAAGCCGATTTGAAACCCGTATGCCATCGGGCCCGATTGAATCTAATCGGTCCACTTGTTGAGCCTCAAAAACCTCAATCGGTCATTATCAATGTCCGATTGGATCTCATGATGAAATACATTGCAACTATGAGTATTATGATCAAACGAATTACACAACTTGCAATATATAAGCTCTTCCAAGTTCTGAATTGATGGCAAAACATTGTGATCAACATGCCTAATAAATTTATTTTTCATCAATATGTTAAAGACATGATCACGACAAATAGAACCAAAGGTGAGCATTAAATTTGTAAGCCGAATTTTTTGTAGAATCGGCTTCAATGCTTGGCAAACGAAAAGACTAACTTTAACACCAATCCATTCGGCCACACCTTTACAATAATCTTTCATGCCAGAATTAAATGTAGAACAAACGTCGGCATGAGCAATATTCTTCAGTCTTAGTCCCGAATTGTAAAACCCAAAGTAATTGCAAAACTTATATTTCATTCGGGACCAAGTATGAATTGAATTTAAAATAAGTAAAGCAATCCCCATATATGTATAATTCACATTAAGCATTGGGAAAAGCTTTAACTTTAACAACACATTATCATCGGCCTTCCAATTGAAGACAACATGTAGGCCGATGTAATTTTGTACCTTAGTGACGAAAAGATGTAGCAACCAAGGTTTTGCTCTTAATGATCTCATCGTTAACAATACCTTTGGAAAGAGTTTGTGTGCTCTCTCTAACGTCACTAATTTCCTCCACAAATTCTTCTTGTGTCTCGACGCCCACCATAGTAGTGGCGAAACTTTCTGAAGCACTTGTGGAAAAATCTACAACAACAAGAATCGGCTTAGCCGACTCGAAGTCGTCAATGCCGATTCATGCTCAATGGCAGCAACCTTAGCCAATTCGGCTTTTGCCTGCGGGGTCGGCTTAGCCATCTCAAGTAAGGTAGTTGGCTCTTTCTTATCGAAGCACGATTGGCTATGGCTCAATCGGCTACGAGATAAGTATTGCTGCTCATTGTGAGTTTCATTAGCACACACCCTCCTTTGGTGAAGATTTTGACACATTAGTATGCGAGGAACCAATACTTCACCTTTATGTGTGTGCTGCACCTTTTCCTTATGAATAGCTTGACCGATTTGAGCAATCGGTCTTGCTGATTTTTTCTGCCCACTAGTTCTAAAAATTGATTCCAGCAATCTCTTTTGGACAATGACACTAGTGGTTGACCTCTGCTTATGAATGGGAACATGAGCTTGCCCCCCGAGCCCAGAAGACTTGATAGTGATCTTGAGGCTTTCCCGATTGTTATTAGATCTTTCTAGCACCACCTCACGATCTGAACTTTGCTTTTTCTTCTTAGGCTCTCTAGGCTCGCCGATTATGACATTTTTTCCAATAGCGGAATCGGCTTGCCCTCGGGTCGAATTAAGATAGCCGGATTATTTTTCTCCAAGATTTCAGCCATCGGATGTGTCTTTCGGCAAGGCAAAGATTGTGTATTTCCTAAACTGGTTTTATCGGTTTTGAGGCGCCGAAGAAACCAATTTGATTTGACTAAAAGCGAAATAATCGGTTTATCCGACTGACAAGTCGGTTTGACCGATTCAATGTGAGTTTCAGGAGTAGCATGTTTCTGATGTTCCTCACACTTTTCTGTAGTGAGACTTGCCTTTTGATAATCATTTAACCATCCTGCCTCAACCATTGTCCTAATTGTGATTGGTCTTTTCTCGGTATCTCTCCCAAAGAATTCATAGAATAATTTCTCTAGTATAGACCATGACCAAGCGAGAATGTTTGGGTAAAGATGTGAACCATGCAAAGGCAATACCGGTGAGAGATAAAGGAAAATTCCGTATTCTCATGTAGTCTTCTTTTGTGCAAACCCAATTGTGAGAGATATATATTAATATGCTCCACGGCGGTTGTACCACTTTCTCCATTAAACATATTAAATTTAGGCACCCGCCAACCATTAGGATTCTTCAAGTAATCATAACATAACACATAAGGTCCGGTGTATGCGGGCATTCTCCATTTAGAAGATCCGGTGGATTTATGGCATGACCTGACTGTTCATTAGCCCAATTTGCTTGGAGAAAGTCGAATAAGGCCGAGTCATAATCAACATCTTCATCGTATCTTGTTGGATTTTTATTAATTCGTATTAAATGATCATTATCAATAATGTGTAGCTTATTAATCATGATCATCATTAATGTGTGTACACCGCATAAGATGTTGATTTTGGAGAACAATTTATTTTCATCATGCATCGGCATGTCACGTTGTGAACTTATAGCCGATGAAAGTATATGTGACATGTTGCTAGAAGAATTAGAACTCAATAAATTTTCAGCATACATCGGCTCTTTATCATGATATACATAATTATGATGTAAAGAAACATTATTAATGTAAGTAGCCGATGAAACATAACTAGTACTATGGTAACTAGCAACATCATCATGAAATTAAATATTACTTGCAAAATAATTATTAAAATTATCATATGAATTTGCAAGTTTTACCTTAGGCGTGGAGTAATGATATTGAGATGTAATGTCTTGATCCATGCCTCCATGTGTTCTTGTAATTTTCTTGGAGTTGTTCAAATCAAGCTTTTTTCTTCTCCGTGGATGGTGCAAATATGAATAGCAATAGATATTAATTTTGTCTTCACTATGCCCTCCATATGATAAACATTAATTTGCGACAAATTGATAGATCAATGATGAATTATGGCTAGCGTTGTAATCCAACATATATTCGACGCAGCAAAGTAGAACAACCAAAAGATCGACAACAATTCTTAGTGGCCGTCGAGGGGCAACAAGACCGAAATTTGAAATGTCGCCTTTGAAAATATGTTGCGATCACGTAAAAAATAATAGATCAATTAAAATAATAGCTAGGTCGAGAAAAATTTGATCATAAAGTAGAGCCGAAAAATCTTCGTCCCCGTCGCCAAAAAGTGTGTTGACGATAAAATCGGTAACACACCAAAAATAAGAGCTAGATCGCTCTCGTGGGGCAAGCCGAAATCGAGGGATCGGCAAGCGCCTAGGGATGTCCACACCTGGACCGTGTGCCTCCAACGATGAGCGCGATACGCAAGACACGTCGTCGGAGGAGCCTCGTCGGGGCGCGATGCGCAAGACACGCCGGGCGAAGTCTCTTGAAACCCGAAACCCCACACGCCCGGGGGGGACCCGTGAGGGCGTGCGGCGGCTATGGGCTGCCCTAGCCGGCCCGACCGCTCTAGGGCGTTGTTGTCGTCGATCTTCCGTTCATGGCATCGGCGGCGAAGAAGAAGGGAGAGGAAGAGGAGAGGATTTAGGGTTTGGTAGATGTGTTGTGACGATTGGATGTAGATGGGATCAAATCGGCCATGAACCTCTTTATTATATAGAGGAGGGTGGTCTTATCCTTTTAGGAAACCATCCTTGGGCGTTTCCAAGCCTCAAAAACCGACCTAAACACGATTGGAAACAAATCGGTTCGGATCTCGTGGGGACACGGGCGCGCCGGGAGCACCGGGCCGCCGACGATCGGCCTGCCCGGACGCTCCGGTGGTCGAGTCCGGTGCACCATCCAAGAAGCCCTGCAGATCGATTCGCTGCGCCAAAACTCACCGGACCACGGCACGGACGCGACCGGACGCATGTGTGCTTCCGGTGGTCGAGTCCGGGTGCGAGCCCTGAACGCCAGCGACTGGCCGGACGCGCCGCGGGGTCACCGGGCGCTTCCGGTGCCAGCGTCCGTCGGTTAAACGAAAGGTCTCGCAAACCGATCGCGCGCGCGGCGCACCGGACGCGAGGACGGACGCTGGACCGGGGCGCGCCCGATGAGTCCGGTCGGTGAGTCCGGTCACCTTCCGAAAGCCGTTTTTCGATCCTCCTCGAGAATTTGGCTAAGTCCGGAAATTTGTGGTGACTTGGACCTCCAAAATATGGCTAAGTCCGGAATTTTGCGGTGGTTTAGCCTATGCCATTTTTGGGTGTCAACATATGCCCCCTGTTTTCGGTGAGAGGTGCACGAACCTGAAAAACAAAACAAAAAAAAAACCAAACAACACGAATGCCCATCGTATCGGTTGTCCAGTGACTAAGGGCGATACTATGTATCGGCCATTTTATTCTAAGGGCGATGCATGTATCGGCCATTGTTTGAGAGAGCACTAGGCCTCTTGCCAAACACTAGGGAAATATTTTTTCAAATACCTCCCGTTAATCGCCTTATCTTGGCGTTTTCCATCACTTGTTGACTCAAGCACATAGGAGTTTCCAAATATCACTTTGACCACCTTAAAAGGACCTTTCCAATTTGGTGACCACTTGCCAAATTGATTGCTCTTCGAACCTATCGGTAATATAGTTTGCCAAACTAAGTCACCGATTTGGAACGATTTGCTCTTGACTTTCTTGTTGTAAGCTCTTGCAACACGGGCTTTGTCTTTCTCAATTTCCTTTAGAGCTAGTATTCTCTTGTCGGTTACCTCATCAATGTTGTCCATCATCAAATCATGATACATAGTAGGAGATAAGTCATTTTGTTTAGCAAATCTATATGCATCCAAATTTACCTCAACGGGTAACACCGACTCTTGTCCATACACCAACTCATAAGGAGTGACTTTAGTTACACCATGCCTCGATATGCGATGAGCCCACAAAGCTTCTGACAAGACCTCATGCCACCTTCTTGGATGTTCTATTATTTTCTTCTTAATAAGCTTGATCAAAGTTTTGTTAGTTGACTCGCTTGACCATTGGCTTGAGCATAATATGGAGATGAATTTAGCATCTTAATCTTATATGATTCGGCAAAATCCTTTTACTTCCTTAGCCATAAATGACGTCCCTTGATCCGTAGTTAATGTTTGAGGAATGCCGAATCTATGAATAATATGCTCTGTGATGAACTCAATTACCTCCTTGTGTGTCATGTTCTTCAATGGAACTGCTTCCGACCATTTAGTAAAGTAGTCGGTAGCAACCAAGACGAACTTATGCCCCTTCGAAGATGGTGGATGAATCTGCCCAATGAAATCCAATCCCCAACCACGGAAAGGCCACGGCTTGATAATAGGATGAAGCATAGCAGCCGGCACTAGCTGAATATTCCCAAACCGTTGACACTCTTCACATCCTTTGTAGTAGCGAAAACAATCAGCCATCATAGTAGGCCAATAGAAACCAGCCCTTCTTAGCAACCACTTCATCTTTGGAGCCGATTGATGCGTACCACAAATGCCTTCATGTACTTCTCCCATTGCCACTCTTGCTTGATCGGTTCCTAGACACTTTAGCAACAAATCTTCGGCAGTCCTCCTATAAAGCTCTCCATTATGCAATGTGTACTTAAAAGCAAGCCGCCGAACATTCTTGTCAACCTTAGTGCTAGGCTCCTGCAAGAATTTTATGAGAGGAGTTCTCCAATCTTCTAAATCGGTACTACCATTGTCCAAAACAGAAATAGACCGATTTAAAAGAACTTTACATTGTTGTCCCAAATTATTAGCAACATCGGTTTGTCCAATTAATTTTGGTTGAACCGAACTTTTACTAGAATCCGAGACAAGCAAACTTTCATGCATCGGCAAATGTTGTAAATGAAAATATTTTCTTTTACCTCAAAGCCAGATGCCTCTCGAGCAAGCAAGTTTGCTCTTTGCATATATTTTACATGCAAGTGATCTTCTTCTTGCCCCTCGGGCCTTAAATCATCGAAATAAAATTCCCTAGGGGCTTTCATATAGCACGATGGTTCCAAACATTCATCGGCTATATTGCATCTTGAGGGCGATAATAAAGTATCGGCCATATGAATTCACACGAGGAATATGCATGACCGAAATAAAATATTTCGGCTCTTGATCATTGATAAGCGTGATAATTTGACATCCCTCCATAATATAAAGACCCATACAAGGATCAACATAAGAATATGAGGGATAACCATGCATACCTTGAGGTGAATTCCACATATGCACGGGCGAGAAAATGGATGATGCCATGACCAATGATTTTGATGATTTGGTGCAAACCTCCAACTTGGCAATTGTGTCTTGAATCTTTTCTTTCTATTAGTTGTTTGTGATGCACCACTTGCTTGATCATCATCCTTTTGATCTTTAATGCTTCCTTTTGGGACCCATGCTAAACCCCTTTCTCTTAGCTTCTCTGCACTAAGCTTCTGCAATTCCTTTTCTTGCCATCTTGGTAAACCGATTGAGCATATCGGTTTAGTCTCTCTTGTGGACAGCAGCAATTCTCTTTTATTTTTAGGCACTTGCACCTTCTTTTTTTTTTATTTGACACCTACAACATCAATAGATGGTTTCCCCACTTCTTTGCTATTGATAGCCGGATTTTTCAACAAAGTAATCGGCTTTTCAATAGTTGAATTCGGATCTGAACTTTTCTTTTTCCGTCCATCATACTTCACGCGGTAAACTTGCTTTACCACCTTCCCTTTTGGTACAGCTCCAGACCGATTTTGATCAAATCGGTCTTTGTAAGATGATGACTCTTTCAAGTGTTGTGGAGCTGCATACTCCACATGTTGTGGCTCGAAATATGACGGAACATAAACCCTCCTTTGCCAATGTTGTTTTTGAGGATTATGTTTTGGAGGCAACTTTGATGCTTGGGCTTTCTTTAATCGATTCGCTTCCCCTATCTTTGTATACTTGGCTAAGAGCTCCACGAAGCTAAGCTTCAGTCTCCTATTGCCTTTTTCTTTGTCATGCTCCTTGCCTCCACTAGCTTTATGAGCATCCTCCTTTCCTTCATCTTGATGGACATGATCCACAGAAGGACCTCCAGCCGATTCCCCTTGCTCAATGGAATCAATCGGCTTTTGGCGGAGATGGAGAGATTTTATTTGCCCCCCAGTGTTCTCTAACATTGGAGCAATATTGTTATCCTTTGAAACATCTTCAATTTTAATTTCATGGACAACAATCCTGTCTTCACTTGAGGGTCTTCCATCTCTCTCTTGAGCGTTAGAGTCTTGAGCTTCAAATGAATCGGCTAGTAATTCAAGCCGATTTGAAAACTTATGCCATCGGGCCCGATTGAATCTAATCGGTCCACTTGTTGAGCCTCAAAAACCTCAATCGGTCATTATCAATGTCCGGTTGGATCTCATGATGAAATACATTGCAACTATGAGTATTATGATCAAATGAATTACACAACTTGCAATATATAAGCTCTTCCAAGTTACGAATTGATGGCAAAACATTGTGATCAATATGCCTAATAAATTTACTTTTTAGCAACATGTTCAAGACATGATCACAACAAATAGAACCAAAGGTGAGCATTAAATTTGTAAGCCGATTTTTTTGTAGAATCGGCTTCAATGCTTGGCAAACGAAGAGATTAAATTTAACACCAATCCATTCGGCCACACCTTTACAATCATCTTTCATGCGAATTAAATGTATAACAAACATCGGCATGAGCAATATTTTTCAATCTTAGCCTCGAATCATAGAATCCAAAGTAATTGCAAAACTTATATCTCATTCGGGACCAAGTATGAATAAAATTCAAAGTAAGTAAAGCAATCCACATATATGTATAATTCACATTAAGCATTGGGAAAAGCTTTAACTTTGACAAAACATTATCATCGGCCTTCCAATTGAAGACAACATGTAGGCCGATGTAATCTTTGTACCTTAGTGACGAAAGATGTAGCAACCAAGGTTTTGCTCTTAATGATCTCACCGTTAGCAATACCTTTGAAAAGAGTTTGTGTGCTCTCCTCCAACGCCACTAAATTCCTCCTCGGGCTCTTCTTGTGTCTCGACGCCCACCACGTAGTAGCGGTGAAAATGCCGATTCATGCTCAATGCACTGCTTAGCAATGGGAAACATCTACAACAATAGGAATCGACTTGGCTCAATCGGCTTAAGTATTGCTGCCCATTGTGAGTCGTCAATGCCGACCCTCCTTTGGTGAAGTGCTCATTGGTAGCAACCTTAGCCACCTTTATGTGTGTGCTACCTTTTCGGCAATCGGTCTTGCTGATTTTTTAACATCTCAAGTAATGTAGTTTGCCTATGACACTAGTTGGTATTTCTAATGTCACTAACTAGTAATGGCATCTAGAAAGAATATCTTGAGATGTTGCTTTCTAGCACCATGTTGGTATAAAAACTAAAATCTAGAAATATTCATTGCGAGTTCATAGCATATAGCATATCGAAAAGGTTGTCATCCCTATAGTTAAACTACTAATATGCAAGGAATATAATATTCGTACTATGCCTTGATAACTTCTTAATAAGTAAATAAACAATTATAACTGGGTATCCGCAAGCGCACGATATGAATATATACCATTGTAGCATTTTAACCGGGAGTAATAACTAGGTCTTGAATTTATATTCTACCACGGGGGAAAGAAGTCTGTTATCTTGAATTAACTAAGTATAGATCTTAATCTAACCATCTCTCATGTGCAAGACATCAGCATTAATCTCATCAATTACTTAAGCAAGGATCAAAGTTCATAATAAAGATAATGATAAAGTTCTAGATAAACAGATTTGACCAAAAATCACGTTGGTTGGCGAAAAGTGTCTAACAATGGACGATAGCAATTCATAGGCTAGCTAGCATTAGAAACTCCAATATGTAACTCTAAACTAAATGTTAGGATCTACCTAATTATGCAATACAAATAACAATCATTGAAGAAAGACTAATTAAATCCAAACATGAGGACGAGAATCCGTGAAGACTAAGGCCGAAACTTAGAACAACCCGAAATCTAACATCCGCTAGGCCTACATACGGGGGGTGGATTGCAAAGGACTCAATGGTGCTGTCACCACCACGATCTACCACACGACCCGGCACATAGGGTGCAAACGCAGGTAAATAAGATCTAATCACCATGATTACATCATCTCTACCACTCACCTTCCGATCTAGATGATGAGCGCTATACGAATCCATGCATGAACATAACAGTAATTCAACTATGCTAAATGTGTAATTAAAGTAAATACTAGAACAAATAATCTCGAATATAAACATGATCAAGATATTCATATTAAGCATGTGTCTGGGACTTGAAAACTACTTACAATGAAGAACTTACAAGAACGAGGCCTGATCTTGAGCTGGCCTCCGACGATCCGGAGCGGATTTCTCCCTTCCTACTAGTTCTAATCTTGATTGCTACTCTTCCGAAAGCGATGTTTCTCTAGCGTTGAATATGACTTGGTATTTTAATTAGAAATATCTTTGTTATAGAACTTGATGATCTAAGAAGGGGGGTCTAGGGGTCCTAATATATCGGTCTTCGTCTGTCTCTCCATCTTCATCAGGCGATGTGGTATTAACCTTGAATCAATCCCGCACTTCTACCGTCGCCCTCGGATCAAACCGACTCAAATCAACCGGTTTAGATCGAGTCTTAGAGGCGGTGGAGGAAGCTTCCCGACGCAGAGCAGAGGCGGCGGCCTGGCAGGGCCGATCGGCCCCATTATTGGGCCGATCGGCCCAGGGGGGGCTCCCCTCTGGGTCCCGTCGTGCGTCGCGTGTTCTGGAGTCTTCTAGATGATGTATTTCTTGGTTCCGGTTAGTTCACGTCGGGATTAATCCGAAGCCTTCTAGACTTGTTTCGAGTTGGATTGCGTTGCGTTACGTCGGCCGTATGCCACGTCATCTCTGCTGATTTTACTCGTAAGTCCCCGCAAATCACAACTTTACCAAAACTGATGGAATTATGTTAGAGACACCCTATTCTAGGTTGTTATTATTATTTATACCCCTTTCTCATGTTTAATTAATTAAAAATTTTATATGATAACAAGTGTCAACAAACTCCCCAAGCTTACCCTTTGCTAGTCCCTAGCAAAGCTACATGCTATAGTAGGATCGGGGAGTTGCTACTACGCTTTCATACCTCAAAAGTCTTGTGTTTTTTTAAAAATAAATTCTCTTCTTAACCAGATTACTCTTACATGTTTACCATGGGGCGTAGCCTTGTCATGAATCATAAACAAGATAAAACAATCAAGTTAAGTACCATGTCTCAAATTCTTTGATCAACTATCATCCCGGGTTTTGCAATATTTTTCAAAAAAAAAACTTCGAGAGATCCTATGTATGACCCCCTTAAGTAGATGGTACGTAGTGGAGTTACACAAGTGGTAGGACATACATAGTGGGATGATAGTGGTGAAGTGGATGAGGATGAAAGGTAGTAAATAGCCTTTAGCCTTTTTTTTTTTTGTATTTTTCTTTTCAAGCATCTCTAGTCTATATCTCTCTTTCTAAAAATTGTTAGGATCTGGGCTGTCCATTCTTGGAGAGGTGGGCTTTTCCCCTGAACTTGTGTCCATTTTTCTCTCTCCTTAGAGATGTGGGCCCTGCTCACCCTTGGACACGTGTCCATTATTCATCTCTAAATTTATTTTTTTTTATTTAGGGGAGGTAGGCCCTTCTCGCCTAGTATGACTTTTTGTCCGTTACTCTCCCTCTCTCGTCTCACTTTTTCTAGATATTTATTTTTTTTTTTTTTTTTTTTTTTTTCGAATGTAGCCCAGCCTATATAAAACATTGAGAGAGACATATCTAAAGATTGCAAGAGCTTTATTAATTATTTTTATGGCTAACGGCTAAGTGAAATATGGGGATGCGTACTTCCTAGTTAGAAGCAGCGTATTGGTGGAGTGGGATGATCTTGATGGAATACTCTTAAGGGTCATAACTAAGGACTCATCATGTAATTTTATAATTTTTAAAGATAAAAACCGAGTCAAGTATCTCTAAGAATATGATAAAAGTAGCTCAACTTTTCATGCACTATTATCTTTTAATGCTAAGACTCGAGATCAAGCATGTGCTTCTCACAGTGTTGGGTTTAGAGCAAATTAAACATTTAATGCTTCGGGGAAATCTAAGTCCAAAGTGTAAGTACTTTTTAAGAGGTATTAAGGCGGAGCAACTATTCATCATTTCCTTAGCACATATTATCAAGATCATAATTAATAGGAAGAAAGTAGTCTAACAAGTTCTAGCACTTTATTTATTTGACTCTTTAACACTAAGACTCTTTAACTAAGACACATTAAATAAGACTCATTAACTCTAAGCAAATATAACTAGCTAAAATTTAAAGACATAGGGTAATAATACTTATCGTGATAAATGGGGGTGCTCTCCCCAAGCTAGATCTTGAAGTAGTCCTTTTCGTTCATCCTTGGAGCTTGCTCCTTTTTCGGTCTCCTTTTAATGTTCTCCCTGTTAATATTAATTTGCACATACCGAAGGAACAAATCTTAGGATGTTAATGTGAGCCTTCATGTGCTCACGTCTTTTTGGTTTTTATTTTATTTTTAGAAATCGTGTGGACCTTCATGTGCCCACATATTTTTTGGGTTTTTCTATGCAATAGGGATGATAATGCAAAAACATATGAATGCAATATTTTTGTATTTTTATATTTTTATGCCACCACAACAAGGAGTGCTTGCATGGGGCTTAAGAGGCGATGCACATGCGTGGGCTAATGTGAGTTTAGGAAAAGTAAATATGCTAAAATAAACATGCTAATTGAAATATCTTTGTCGTAAAAATTAAAGATGCAAATAAATACCGAGTTACCTCTCGCGAGTTTAGAGAGCACTTACTCCCATGGCGTGGTGTCGCTATGGGCCCCGTATAAATGTTGTACCTGGTATGGTTCCTTCAATGATCTCGTAGTGTGGCGTATTCGATTGTTCATTTGTTGATGCCGACTTCTCAGAAGGTGTACTCTTGTTGCTCTTCTTAGCGATTTCTTTCTTTTTCCAAGATTGCTTCTTTGGTGGAGACCTCTCCGGTGTGGTTGGTGCATCATTCAAGATAGGTAGGAGCTGAGTGTATTTTTCTTGGATGTCTTTTTCTATCCTCTCAATATGCTCCATCTTTGAGTCCAGCTTTCTTTGTAATCTTTGAAGACGCTTACGGCTCTTGGTCCTTCTTCGGGGCTATTCATAGTTAGTATAAGTATTAAAGAAGCGGCACTTTTTACCTTGAATGTGAAATTGAATTTCGCTTTCGATGTAGATGATTGCTCTTGTAGTATTCGGGAACGGCCTTCCAAGTATTATGGGAGGATCTTGTTCTTCATCTCCGTGTCCATGACTAAGAAGTCGGTGAGGACATAGCTGTCTTTGATCTTGACCGGTACATTTCGCACAATACCTTCCAGGGAATCGGTGTGTTTGGTCCGCCCCGCTGCTTGATAATACATAGGTGGAACACAAAGGCGATTACCATAGATTAATTTATACGTTACCTTTGACATTAGGTTGATGCGATCCGTGTCGCAGACGGTTGTATAGAAGTTCCATTGATTAATGGAGCGGTGATTTGCCGGAACTCGTGGTCGTCTAGCTTCTCTCGGTGGTTGATTGCGCCGAGTCTTGCGTCTTGAGTTGACTTGATTGATCATCAAGACTCGTTCTACGTGTGGTCGAGGTTGACGGTTCTTCTTGTTCTTGCTTCTTCTTTTTATCCTCTTCTCGGCGGTGGTACGTGTGTTTTTCGAGGTACGGTAGTGGTACGGTTGGAGCGAGGGGGAGCTAAGGTCTTGTGTTTGCGGTTGAATCTCTCCCTCTGTCCATTAACCGTGAAGACGATCTTCGCGGTGTCGGCGTAGATGATTGCCTTAGTGGTAGCCGGGAAAGGGCGGCCCCGGAATGATCGGGCGTTCTTACCTTTACCCATATCCAGGACCACGAAGTCGGTGGCCACGTATAGCTTACCGATGTAAAGGCATACGTCCTCTAGAATACCCTCGGGGTAGCATAACGATTGATCTCGCAAGTTGTAGGCACATGGTTGTGTATACTAATTCTGAATGCGGCTCAAGGTTTACCTTAGGCATGATGTTGACACTTGAGCCGAAGTCGATGAGTGCGTCGTAGGTGCGGGCGCCTATGTTGATGGTGACGACCGGTCTTCACGGATCTTCTTTCTTAGCGGGCATTCCCGGTCGACACAATTGAATTTCTTGTTTGAGTAGGTGGTCCGCATACCGCATAGTAAATATCGACAAGATTTGCGATTCTAATTCTTCCGGTTGACCCGGAATCTTACTGGTTAGGCATAGGAGCGAGATAAAGCCACCGGGATAATTGTGATTCTATCATTTTATTAAAGCTATCTTTGGTTCTTTATTGCGTAAGAAAAGCTTTCCATTTTAGTACTAATAGTTTCTAGCATTTTATCATTGGAAGCTAACTTCTTAGATAGATTATCCATAAGTCTACCTTGGTTTTGTACTAACTCTCTTAAAGGTGGGAAATTATTAAAAGAGTTATTACCTTGATAGTTACCCGAATAGTTACCTTGGTAGTTGGGTCTCTGTTGACTCCATTGTTGATTCGGAGGACGATCTTGGTTGTTGTTATTGTTGATGTAGTTCACGTCCTCTTCTAGCTCGGGACGATGGCAGCCCGAGTGTCCGATGTTGCCACATTCTTCACATGTCATGCGGGAATCGAAGAGTTGCATGACTTCCTTCTTCTCGGGAGCTTTGTCTTCAAGCTTCTTCATAATTAAGTCCATTTTGGCGAGCGGCATATCTACCTCTTTCACCGGTGCATTCCTCTCTCTTTCTTGCGGGGTTGACGGTCCTCATTCCAAGCTTGGTTTGATGCCATCTTCTCCACAAGGTCGGTAGCTTGGTTCGGTGTAAGTGATAGGAAAGCACCCCCGGCGGCGGCGTCCATGGTCTCACGGGTGTTGTTGTTAAGCCCGTGGTAGAAGGTCTGCATGAGTAACCAATTCTCCATTCCATGGTGTGGGCATTCTGTGATGTAGTCTTGAAGCGTTCCCACGCCTGCGGAACAGATTCGTCGTGTTCTTCTTTGAAAGCTTGAGATTTTCCCTCGTAAGGCGTTGGTTTTGCCTATAGGGAAGAATTTTGCCGGGGAAGGCGATGAGAGCAAAGTGCCCAAGTAGTGAGTTTGTCTTTGTTGGCGTAGAACCACGCTTGCCGCTCGTCCCAAGAGTGAGAATGGGAAGAGACGAAGTAGGATTGCATCACTTGAGACATCTTTGATAGTGAAGGTGCCACAAATCTCTAAGAAGTGTTGTAGGTGAGCATTGGCATCTTCATGAGCTTTTCCACAAAATTGGCTAGCTTGTACCATGTTGATGAGTGCGGGCTTGAGCTCAAAAGCTTTGTCTCCTACATCGATTGGTCGGTCCAAAGTCGCGGATGTTGGCCGTAGTCGGTCGCAGTATTATTCGAAGGGTCTTGTTTGCCATGTCTTCAAAAATTGGTGCTAAGCTACGCCCGACGTGGAGGAGTCTTCCGAGGTAGTGCTCTTGGGTTGAGATTTCAACTTGGATCTTGCCTCCTTCAAAAGTTTTTTTCGGATCGGATTGGAAGTTTTCGGGAAGATTCCTTTTCATACATTACCCGCAAAAGATAGGAAGAATAATAACAAGGGTATACTTGTTTAAGCAATTGATAAAATTAATCGATGCGTATGAGAGATGCATGCATGTTAATCCTATATGTTTTTATTTTATTGGGCTATAGACTTTCTTTCCCGAACGGCGCCAAAAATGCTTGTTGGTATTTCTAATGTCACTAACTAGTAATGGCATCTAGAAAGAATATCGAGATGTTGCTTCGAGATAAAACTAAAAAGAAATATTCATTGCGAGTTCATAGCATATCCGAAAAGGTTGTCATCCCTATAGTTAAACTACTAATATGCAAGGAATATAATATTCGTACTATGCCTTGATAACTTCTTAATAAGTAAATAAACAATTATAACTGGGTATCCATAAGCGCACGAGATATGAATATATACCATTGTAGCATTTTAACCGGGAGTAATAACTAGGTCTTGAATTTATATTCTACCACGGGGAAAAGAAGTCTCATTATCTTGAATTAACTAAGTATAGATCTTAATCTAACCATCTCTCATGTGCAAGACATCAGCATTAATCTCATCAATTACTTAAGCAAGGATCAAAGTTCATAATAAAGATAATGATAAAGTTCTAGATAAAAGTTTATTTGACCAAAAATCACGTTGGTTGGCGAGAAAGTGTCTAACAATGGACGATAGCAATTCATAGGCTAGCTAGCATTAGAAACTCCAATATGTAACTCTAAACTAAATGTTAGGATCTACCTAATTATGCAATACAAATAACAATCATTGAAGAAAGACTAATTAAATCCAAACATGAGGGGCCGAGAATCCGTGAAGACTAAGGCCGAAACTTAGAACAACCCGAAATCTAACATCCGCTAGGCCTACATACGGGGGATGGATTGCAAAGGACTCAATGGTCTTTGTCACCACCACGATCTACCACACGACCCGGCACATAGGGTGCAAACGCAGGTAAATAAGATCTAATCACCATGATTACATCATCTCTACCACTCACCTTCCGATCTAGATGATGAGCGCTATACGAATCCATGCATGAACATAACAAGAATTCAACTATGCTAAATGTGTAATTAAAGTAAATACTAGAACAAATAATCTCGAATATAAACATGATCAAGATATTCATATTAAGCATGTGTGCGGGACTTGAAAACTACTTACAATGAAGAACTTACAAGAACGAGGCCTGATCTTGAGGGCTGGCCTCAGACGATCCGGAGCGGATTTCTCCCTTCCTACTAGTTCTAATCTTGATTGCTACTCTTCCGAAAGCGATGTTTCTCTAGCGTTGAATATGACTTGGTATTTTAATTAGAAATATCTTTGTTATAGAACTTGATGATCTAAGAAGGGGGGTCTAGGGGTCCTAATATATCGGTCTTCGTCTGTCTCTCCATCTTCATCAGGCGATGTGGTATTAACCTTGAATCAATCCCGCACTTCTACCGTCGCCCTCGGATCAAACCGACTCAAATCAACCGGTTTAGATCGAGTCTTAGAGGCGGTGGAGGAAGCTTCCCGGCGCGAGCGGCGGGCGGCGGCTGGGGGGCCGATCGGCCCCATTATTGGGCCGATCGGCCCAGGGGGGGCTCCCCTCTGGGTCCCGTCGTGCGTCGCGTGTTCTGGAGTCTTCTAGATGATGTATTTCTTGGTTCCGAAGTTAGTTCACGTCGGGATTAATCCGAAGCCTTCTAGACTTGTTTCGGAGTTGGATTGCGTTGCGTTACGTCGGCCGTATGCCACGTCATCTCTGCTGATTTTCTGTTAAGTCCCTGCAAATCACAACTTTACCAAAACTGATGGAATTATGTTAGTGACACCCTATTCTAGGTTGTTATTATTATTTATACCCCTTTCTCATGTTTAATTAATTAAAAATTTTATATGATAACAAGTGTCAACACACCACCTCCTTATTGAAGCACGATTGGCCATGGCTCAATCGGCTACAAAATAATCTTTTTGCCCAATTTGAGTTTCACTAGCACACACTCTCCTTTGGTGAAGATTTTGACATAATGGGTGAGGAACCAATGCTTCACCTCTATGTGTGTGCTTTGCCTTTTTTTTTATAAATAGCTTGACCGATTTGAGCAATCGGTCTTGCTGATTTTGCTGTCCACTAGTTCTAAAAATTGATTCCAAAATCCCTTTTGGATGATGACACTAGTGGTTGACATCTCGCTTATGAATGACACTTTGGGCCTGCCCCAGAAACTGGAAGACTTGATAGTGATCTTGAGGCTTTCCCCGATTGTTATTAGATCTTTCTAGCACCACCTCACGATCCCGAACTTTGCTTTTTCTTCTTAGGCTCTCTAGGCTCGCCGATTATGACATTTTTCCAATAGCGGAATCGGCTTGCCCCTCGAATTAAGATAGCTTTGGATTATTTTTCTCCAAGATTTCAGCCATCGGATGTGTCTTTCGGCAAGGCAAAGATTGTGTATTTCCTAAACTGGTTTTTATCGGTTTCAGGCGCCGAAGAAACCAATTTGATTTGACTAAAGCGAAATAATCGGTTTATCCGACCGACAAGTCGGTTTGACCCGATTCAATGTGAGTTTCGGGAGTAGCATGTTTCGATGTTCCTCACACTTTTACGTAGTGAGACTTGCCTTTTGATAATCATTTAACCATCCTGCCTCAACCATTGTCCTAATTGTGATTGGTCTTTTCTCGGTATCTCTCCCAAAGAATTCATAGAACGACTTCTCTAGTATAGACCATGACCAAGCGAGAATGTTTGGGTAAAGACGTGAACCATGCAAAGGCAATACCGGTGAGAGATAAAGGAAAATTCCGTATTCTCATGTAGTCTTCTTTTCTTGGCTGAACCCAATTGTGAGAGATATATATTAATATGCTCCACGGCGGTTGTACCACTTTCTCCATTAAACATATTAAATTTAGGCACCCGCCAACCATTAGGATTCTTCAAGTAATCATAACATTACACATAAGGTCCGGTGTATGCGGGCATTCTCCATTTAGAAGATCGGGTGGATTTATGGCATGACCTTTACTTGTTCATTAGCCCAATTTGCTTGGAGAAAGTCGAATAAGGCCGAGTCATAATCAACATCTTCACTTTATCTTGTTGGATTTTTATTCATTCGGCTATGATCATTATCAATAATACACGTAGCGAATCATGATAGTTAACACCGCATAAGATGTTGACTTTGGAGAGCAATTGATTAAATCATCATCATGCATCGGCATGTCACGTTGTGAACTTATAGCCGATGAAAGTTTATGTGACATGTTGCTAGAAATTTAATGAATTTTCAGCAATCATCGGCTTTTGACCATAAGGTGCATAATTATAATATAAAGGAAAATTATCAACAGAAGTAGCCGATGAAACATGTATGTACTATCATAACTAGCAACATTATCATGAAAATTAATATTACTTGCAAAATAATTATTAAAATCACCATATGAACTTGCAAGTTTTACCTTAGGCGTGGAGTAATAATATTGCGATGGATCACCTCGGTACTCCATGTAATGTCTTGATATATTTGATTCCATGTGTTCTTGTAATTTTTCTTGGAGTTGTTCAAATCACAATAGATATTAATTCAATTTGCTTCACTGCCACGTGATAAACACCAATGGTAATACAAATTGATAGATCAATGATGAATTATGGCTAGGGTAAGGATATATTCGGATGCAAATTAGAGACCAAGAAACAATTCTTAGTCCCGTAGTGGCGTCGAGCAACAAAAAGTGTGTTGAGGCCCAAATTGGTAACACACCAAAAAAATAAGAATAATAGCTATATTTGATCTACGTAGGGCAATCTTCGAAAGTAAATCGAAAAAGTGTGTCGGCAAAAATCGGTAACACACCAAAAATAAGAGCTATATCGCTCTACGTAGGGCAAGCCGAAATCGAGGGATCGGCAAGCGCCTAGGGATGTCCACACACGGACCGTGTGCCTCCAACGATGAGCGCGATACGCAAGACACGCCGTCGGAGGAGCCTCGTCGGGAGCGCGATGCGCGCAAGACACGCCGACGAAGTCTCTTGAAACCCGAAACCCCACACGCCGGGGCCGGACCCCGTGAGGGCGCGCGGCATGGGCTGCCCTAGCCGGCCCGGCCGCTCTAGGGCGTTGTTGTCGTCGATATTCCGTTCATGGCATCGGCGGCGAAGAAGAAGGAGGGAGGATGACCTACAAGCAAGGTTTAGTAGATGTGTTTGTCGATTGGATGTAGATGGGATCAAATCGGCCATGAACCCTTCATTATATAGGGGAGGGTGGTCTTATCCTTTTAGGAAGGCGTCCTTGGGCGTTTCAATCACCAAAATCGCACCAAACAAGTTTGGAAACAAACCGATTTGGATACGATTCGGATCGGCCCGAAATCGGGCGACCGGTGGTCGAGTCCTACACCATCGATACCGGGCGACGATTCCGGCGCGTCGTCGGACCCCTGCGCCGGGCGACGCAGCGCGCGACCGTGCTTCCGGCGCTGACCGGGCCGGACCGGACGCACCGGGCGCCGCGGGGTCCGGTCGGTGTCCCGTGCCCGCCTGGTTCGTTAGACGCGAAGGTCGACCACCCGACGCGGCGCGCGGCCGGACGGGACGCCGGGCGGACGCGCCCGGTGAGTCCGGTCGGTGAGTCCGTCACCTTCCGAAAAGCCGTTTTTCGATCCTCCTCGAGAATTTGGCTAAGTCTGAAATTTGCGGTGACTTGGACCTCCAAAATATGGCTAAGTCCGAATTTTGCGGTGGTTTAGCCTATGCCATTTTTGGGTGTCAACACTTTGTTTTCCCATGTTACCTAATTTAGTTTAGTGCTAGCAGCAACCGGAATTCCGTAATGGAAGTTTACTTTGGGTTAGTAGGTGGTGCCGGAGCGGGATGGAATATTTGGGCGCCATGAAAATCCTTCCACCTGGTGATTGATTCCACCTACTAAAGAGTCTGGAACAGAGTCACCACCGGCAAATGTCAAAATTGGTCTGCAAGTGCTGAATGGTGGTTGAACATATCAAGAGAAGGCGCTATCTCTTTGGCAACCTTAACAGTCTGGTTGATCTTCTCTGGTTGAAAAAAATCTCTGGTTGATCTTCTCTCTGAAATCGTCGATGAGGCTTACTTGGTGAAATCGGTAGAAGCAGAAGCTTTTGTTTTCCTATTTGGAATGTGCACGAACGATTAATTTAGCACCACAAAACGTATTAACTCCTGCAAATGAAGTCCTAGCCATGAGGCCCAATGATATATCTAATTATCTTACCAATTTTATTTTAATTTTTGTTCCCTCATATATATAAGGTAGGTTTGCTTAGTGTAGTTTGAGGGAGATACTTTTTTTTTTTTTTTTTTTAATTTGTTAATTAAGAGATAAACATTCTATTGAAAAATACAGAAAAGAGATGACAAGCGTCACAGGCCAGATACATAACAAGTATCAGTCCACATGAAATCCATCATTCAAAAGGGTTGACTAACCACCATATGCAGGGGAATATTAATTAAGCTAAGACTAGATAGGACACGCTAAAGATAAAATTAGACTATGACCAACAAGACAGCAATCTACATAAAAATTGAACACTCCTATCTAGTACCAACCAGAAGAATTAAACTATTATAAACCAATAAGCATCAACAGCAACAAAGGATGAAATCACAAGCAGAGCCAAAGGATCAGAAACAGTACGTACAAATCAAAATAACAAGCCACATTCATCTAAGTTCACATTCCATTACCATTCATCATCAGCAAACAGAAATTAAGTTGCAGAGATGGAACCATAAGTTAAATCCCATCAACACTCATCCGAAACCATAGTACTGCTGGACTACTAGCTAGACCAACCATCACGTCCTCCTCCTTCCAAATCCGCCCATCAAGTTCAATTCTATCTACCGATACTACTACTAAGATGCAACAGAAGTACGATAACCTGCAAGTGGCACTTAACTAATTAATACTACTGTGAAATTGTGAAAACGAGTTGCACTACGACTTGTGCTGCTGCTACGGGCTCAAGCCAAAGCACACCGGCCATGCATGGTTGGCGGCCGGCCAGGGTAAGTGCCGCTGCCGGCTCAACCGATGATGATGACGACGGTGGCGATGATTCCGAGGAGCACGACGCCAACTATGATAGGATTCTCGTCACCGGAGTGCGGTGGCGTGAGCATCGTGTGCGCAGTGGCTGGCGGGACACGGTGCTGATGGTACACTGCACAGCTGTGCACCTTCACGAGCGGCTCAGATGAAGTAACGGTCATCCCTCACGGACGGCTGAGATTGAAAGGAGGGAACGGTGGAACGAAAGTGCGCTCCGTAATAAAACGACAGGGGGTAACGAAAACAAGCTACTTTCATCCGGATTCAAATTGTAGTTCACTTTGGAACTTTTCGGAATGACATTGATTTTGTTATGCACCTGGTTATACACTACGCCTGAATACATAGCTAAACAAATGGATATAGAAAAGCTAAAGTGAACTACAATTTGGAAACGGAGGAAAGATTAAAAGACCCTCGGCGCCAGGCCTAGCATCTTCTTCTAAAAAGAAGGAAAAGAATTGTCCTTTTTCCTAATGAGTCTGCCCGGCCCCTAAACCCGCTCCCGTCATTAATCGCGCTCCCGCGTACAGCCCATCCGCGGAATCCGGAACACCCGGCCGGCTATCCCTAACACTCGGCTATCCCTACGTGGAACTGCCGCCCCCTCCACCTCGCTCTACCGTGACGCTCCTAGCCCTCGCCATCCTCGGCGCCTTCACCTCTACGCTGCAACCGCTCCCAAGCCGCGAACCTCCATCCTGCTCGACCGGCCGGCACTCCGGCAGGCGAAGCGCGGCGGCGGCCGTGGAAGGCTCCTGGCGGAGTGGGCGTGGATCAGCGCGGCGGCACACGGCAGGCGGCGAGGGGCGCCTCTCGACCGGCACTCCGGCAGGTGCAGCGCGGCGGCCCCCGGCGGGCGGCGAGGATGGAGGTTCGCGGGCACCTGGATGCGGGCAGATCGCCGCCGCCTGCGCCGACTGCATCGGGTCCGCCCCTGGGACGAGGCCGATGAGGAGGAGATTCTAAGGACCGTCCCCGGCCTCGGCCCGCAGTACGAGTGCATCCTCGCGCGTCTCCGGCCAATCGATCCGGCTCCGGTGACGAGCATATTCCTTTCGGCGTGCCGGCACGCGACGCCTCGTCGGCGGCGGTTGGGCCAGCGCGGGAGCTCAAGTCCGCAGCTCAGGAGCAGCTGGAGTACATGCTCACCGAAGATGACAATGACGCCGTCAAGTGAAGCTACCCTCGCCGCCAAGACCGTCCCCGTCGTCAACCGAGATGACTGCGTGCGTGAGGCTGTCGTCACCACCAACGACGACAACTCTGTAACAGCCTCTACAACACCGTGCCAGGACGCGGCTCTTGACTCCCAGATCGGCGTCACCAACCTCTTCACCACCTCACCCACCAGGTGTTCGACACCAGGTCTGTACTTGTCTGCCTGCGTTCCGATGATGGTGGCCACTTCTTCCATATCGGTCAGCGCTTCCTCGACCTTTGCCTCTGATCAGGAATCCAAGTTTCAAGCCCCAGCTGGCACCACCAAACATCTGCCATTGCTGCACACCAAGTGTTTGCTGTCGTGTCCCAACACCACCTTACGTGCTGACCAACTCGGCATACACACACAAGACATCATCATCAATCATGCTGTTTCAGAGGCACTACTGCATGTTTGGTGCCCATATTCAGTCATTTAGACCACTTCCATGGCCACCATGGGTGTTTGCAAGGGGTTCAGGACTTGGGTTCTTTTGGTTTCATCATTGCCACTTTTGTGCCCTCGAGATACATCCAGTTCTAGCATCAAGTCATGCATGGATAGCAATTTTTTCTCGAATACCATGGATAGCAATTACACCATCACCTTTGATCCTGGCATCCTATTATTATCTACTGGCATAATCATGTCTATGAGATTACTTGACAGCAGCAGTTATACTTTGAATGGGTCTTATGCATTCCTTCTAAAGGCATCAAACTTCTTTGGCCATTGCTTCTGAAGGCATCAGTTTCCTTGTGTGTTTATTGTCTGCTCTTAAGTTGAGTGATTACAGTCAGAATTCTATGCTCACTTCGGCCAATGCCTGGATATTTACAACTGCTACTTCTTTGATGAACTACTTCAGCATCGGCCCTCTTCTGTCTGTTGGCTTGGATAAATTTTCAACTGCTACTTCTGTGATCAACTACTTCAGCATCAACTAGCGTCTGTGATGCACAAGATGTGTTTGAGGTGCTGTCAGGAAAGCCAGTAGCATTGTATTTTAATCTGTTATCACCATGGCTATCTCATTCTGGCATTGTTAATGCTAAGCATCATCAGTTAGAGCTGAAATCACAGAGGGATATCGATGAGCAATCAGTACAAATGAGGGTCTGGGAAGTGAAACTAGAAGAGGGAGTCAACAAACTGAATATATTGATACATGGCGCAGTCATGAATTTTCGCCTAAGCTGCAATGTTGGTGTGTCACTTTTCAGTGTTAGATCATCTGGCTTGATGCATGTATTTAGTCATGAAGGGGCTAAACATAGCACTGGTCCTCTTGTTTTATCCATGACCACGTTTAAAGAAATGGTGACCAGTATGGCAGATCAAAAGGCAGCAATCTATCTCTCTGTTTGGCCAGCAGCTGAACAAAGGGTCCAACACTTGCTATTTCTGTACATGTATAAATCTGCGCTGGGTTTGACTGTCTCAAGACAAGGCTGAAGGTGGTAGAGGTGTCTACAAAAGTCCTGGATGCTTGCATTTGGCAATGTCATCCCAGCTGAGAAACGCCGCTATATGGTGAGTTTATGGATTCGATTTGCAAGAATGACAAAATCTTTGGCTGATGTAATATTATATTAATATTTCAATCATCACGGTTGCAATATTATGTTAATATTTCAATCATCACGGTTGCAGTATAGGTTATTACATTATGGATATTTGAAGTTGATGTTTCACATTCAAATCTTTCTTATGCTTACAAATATATTATCATGATATTATGTGTTCCCGTTGCAACGCACGGGCATTTAACTAGTCAGGACAAAAAAGAGGAAAACAAACGAGCGAAACAGAGAGACGGCCCCTTCCCAGACGCCGCCGCTTCCGCGCCCGCCGTCTTCATGGCCGGCGATGGGAAAGACGGCAACCTGCACAGGAAACACCGTCGTCCTCATGGAAAGCAGCAAATCGATGAGGTCGTCCACGGCGGTGTCAAGAAGGGGAACTCGCAGAAGGGATCTAGAGACCGCTTAGGGTTCGATTCACGCGGCCCTGCAGCGGGAATGGGATGGCACAGATCGGGTCGAATTGAATCTGATAGCTGCAGCGTGCACGAAGAATCAACCGAGCGAACGACTGCATCCAACGATGCTCTTGAAGATTGCGACTGGAAAAACTATTTCTCCAAACAGAAGAGACGCCACCAGGACCGTCCACAGGTACGAATCGACCCCTCCCCAAGAACTTCCGGTTTATACAAGCAAAATTAGTACCATGTTAGCAGGTAACAGGTCGAATTCCAGTAACATTGTCACAAGTTACTAGATCTAATGTAGGGGGTACAGAAGAAAAGTGGTAGAAACATCAAAAACTCGTTTATGTTTACTGCTGAAGATGAATTTTGAACTAGTAATTTCCAAATTTTCAACTTGTTCGATTTTTCAACTAGTAATTTCGATTTTTCAAGTTGTTCGAATTTTCAAATGGTAATTTCGTGGCTACATCAAATAAATTTTGGATTTTATGCAGAAAATGACAGTGAGAGTCTTATTTGTTAGTAGTCTTTCATAGTTATTCTTTAGAGTTTAACTATGAACTGGTGGAAATATATAGTTATTCTCTATGTTTCGTTGTGGATGCAAAACGAACTAACATTACAGTTTCTTTTAACCAAAATAAACTTGGTCATGAGGGCAAAGAGAACAGTCCAGATAAACAAACACCTAATGTGGATGATTAAAATAACAAATGTGTTGTATCAGTGGTGCATAATGCAATTGCTGAAACAAATAGTATCATTCTAGATTCCCCTAACAGATACTCTTGTTCTTCCATTTTATATTGGTAGTTTGGCATGCACTTTTAAAATAAAGAACCATTGTGAATGTGCAAATGAATATTTAGGTTGCGCGATTTATTTGATTGGCAACGAAATTATCTTAACAGACCAGATAAAACAAACAGCTGATGTGGATGATTAACAAAACAAATGTGTTAGATCAGAGGTTCATAATGCATTTGCTGAAACAAATAATAACATTCTAGAATCCCCTGATGGGCCCTCTTGTTCTTGCAGTTTCTATTCTTAGTTTGGCACAAACTTTTTTAAGTAAAGAACCATTGTAAATGTGGAATTGAATCTTTATGTGGCACGGTGATTTGATTGATAACAAAATAATCCATTGGGAGTAATCTTTGACCACAAATGCTTTTGCTGCGAACAGGCACCATTGGCATATGAACCACCGGATCTCGGCTGTAACCAACTGATCCAAAATGCCACATGGTACATTGATCGATATGTGGATTTTTAAACTTCTGACTCCATGCAAGTGCTAAGAGTAGCATGTTAGTTAGATTTAGTTCTAACCGGTGGGGATTTAGATATTCAGCAATATTTTATTTTCTTCGAAATGTTACATTTTTTTTTCTACTGTCAATCTGCAGTCTTCATTCTTGACAACACATAATTGCTAATCACCTATCATTCGTTTGTAAGATGTTATTTTATTTTCTGAGCTCACAATTTCTCCTCCAACCTGATTACACATTTACACTGCAGGGAATGGAGTTTTGCGAGAGCCCATGATAGCCTTTTGATTTATGTGATCTCATGTCGGAGGAAGGGCAAGGGTCTACAGAGTATACAGTATGGGATGCTGGAGAATCGCGGAGGAATGCTCAATTCAAGATAATGAACCTTCATCGACAATTTCAGAGCAAACTATGTCACTCCCAATTTCATGCCTCCAAGACTAAAACATACAGGGAGGCCACGAGATTCGTCAATAACAGACTATTCTTACCATAGTTGGAATTAGTATCAAGAATATATGATAGCCTATATATTACCTACATAGGCAGTGAACTTTGATAGCGTTGCTCACTGTCATGTGGTTATAGCAGCCGCTCCGTCTCATTTCTGGGATCATACAGCTCTCATTGATGTATTCTGCATGTCACTGAATGGAACATACTTAATAAAGAAACGACATGTTCTCTAACCAGACCAACAATGGGACATTATGCTGCAGCCAAAAACCAGGCTAGAAACATCCAGTGATGTACTCAAACTTACACTCATAACTACGAAGCAAAGTGTATATGCAAGGGAAAAAGAAAGCCACCGAGAATATAAAACTTCAGGGAGTATATGCATTAGTTCCATCCAAATTGTGAGGCCACAAAAGATGTGCAAAGAACTTGGGCAATAGCCCTATGACAAGGCTCTGGGTGCATACCAATTTTTACATAAACAATGTAGCTGAGCAAGCAACTTAAATAATCGGTAATAATTTTAACACCTCTGTCCCACTACATATATTTGAAGAATCTGCAACATGCCATATGTATTCAGACAACAAAATTACAATGTGTATATTACAGCTTATACCAAAAGCAAACGACATTGTTTCTTCAAAGTTCAGTTCAACCGACTATACTGTGTTCTTCTCAGTTCAAACAAGTCACCAAATTCCAAGCTGGATCTCATAACAACATGTGTCCTGCATGTCCAAGCCTGAAATGACTAAACTAAACTGGTGGTAGCCTTCTAGTGATCAGCTCCACGAGAACGACACCAAAAGGGAAAACATCAGCTTTGCCAGTTACTCTCTAATACAGAACTCTGGAGCTGTCTTCTTGGTTCATGCCAACCTAAAATCTGCAACCTGCAGAGGAAAAAGAAATAGTAACAAACGAAGGTTTGTGTGACTGCACATTGTTGAAGATAAACTATGCTCAACGAACTTGACAGGTTGTATGATTTAAGGCCAAGGCTCTTGCTAATCCCATAGCTATTTTCCATCTTTGATGACAGTCGGCCAGTAAACCATTGTGCCCAGAGAAAATTGCATGGATCAGTTTGCATTCAGTTTTTCTGATTACAAAATAAGATGTATAATCAATACAGAATTGCACTTAATTTTTCCTAGTACATGAAAAATTACACAAAGCTCACCATATATTTTTCAATTGAGCTTTCCTGAACTTGCATGAATATGAAATAAATATACAACTCATGAAGTTCAAAGACATGGAGGGGACAAATAATGCAAAATTTTGCATGTCTCCATTTTTAGTGGTCTGGGCAATGGAAGATTGAAATAGACATGTCTGATGCGCCTGTGCAGTTCGTGGTAGATCTGATTGCTAATTATTACTGAACACTTGTTTCAAATTGCAATCATTATCTGCCAATTAATCTATTCTCAGCACCAATTTAAAATAGCACCAGTTCACTTCTGAGCCATTTACAGATCGAGAAAGAGCATGCAACATACCATTCAATCTAGAAAAGTTGATGTCGGGTCACAGACTCCAGCTACATCCGAGGGAGTAAGAACATGCAAGAGGAGATAGGAGGCAACATTGCCATTCCTCGAGACACATCGAAGATGCCATGAGATATCTTACTAACTCTGACAAAATGCATATTAATCCATTAGCAATGCACCATGCTTGCTACATAAATAAGCCTCTACAGATTATTCACATGATACATTCATACATGAACTGGCATCTCTCAGCAGAAACTTTTGGATCCGAGCCCCTCATCAAATCTGAGATGAATCTGAATCCAATATATAGACATATACACTAACTTGTACACGCGATTGTCTGAATCTGCGATGAATCCAAAAGAATGTGCACATTTCCTCTACTGAAGCACATAAGCAACATAAATGTGGATCTAGAAACTATGGAACTAAATAATAAGAACATAACTGGGTAAACTATGAAACTATGGAACAAATTATACACCCGAAATTATGATTCATACTCGGTCCATTCCAAAACAGATCAAGAAGGGGACGAACAGTACGTACCTCACGACAAACTCTCGACCCGCCACCAGTCGAATAGGGCGCGCCAGCCACGGCGAATCCTTCCCCAGCCTCAACAAAGTCTGAATCGCCGGTTTTCAACCTCTTTTGACGAACTCTCATCTTAGGGGCAGCCCAACCGGGAAAACAGGGTGGCAGGTCCTTCCCCAATAGAGGTTTTGTTTTCATCCTTGTCTGATGTCGATTTTTGCTTGAGTCTTCATCATTAATTGATGATTATTACCTCCCTCAGCGGCCTGGACGCAGGTGGTTCATGTTCCAAGGGCGCCTTTTTCCAGCAAAAGCATTCCTGGTCAAATTCATAACACAATTGTTATTCTTAGCAGTACTGAAATGTCCTCATCACCAAAACTGCATGGTACAATGAAAGATTGCTCATCCTTGTTTTTATTAATTGCTAGGTTACTTTCTCAAATTTGTTTCCTTTAGCTTGCAGCTGCTATGATCCTGGAGGGTGCACTTTTTAGCCTGTACTCCTTGTTTTGTTCGGCTTAGCAGCCAACAATTACATTGCTAAGATTGCAGACACCTATCTAAGCTAAACCTGAATACGAAACAGATTATAGCAGTTCTGAGATGGTTATTATCCAGATTTGAACACAAAATGATTCGCTTACCTTGTTAACCTTTTGTTCTTCCTTTTCATCCTTGGTAGTGTCCCCATTATCTGAATCTATGAGCATTATATAGCAGTTCAGAGAGCCGCATGTATTATCCAAAGAATCTGCTCCATAAAACGATTTGATTACCATGTTCTCTGTTCCTTTATCCTTTTCATCCTCGTTAGACTCCCCGTAGTCGGAATATATGACGATTACCTGCATCAATGCATTGGAGGTACATTATTCCTGCTAAAAAATAATACCATATCTGTTACACTGTATGGAAGCTTAAGTTTGTTAAGAAAATAGACGGATCCTTGTGTGTATTGATCCTGGATCCGCGTAACTCTCAGTGTGAATTAAACTATGACCAATCCAATTTTGTTAAATAATAGAAAATGACAATTGACAGTTATTGACCAATCATCTGGATATTTATATTTGTGTTCTTATTCCAGGATTTGGGGCGACTTTGAAACATCAGAAGACAGCTTCTGTCTAGCAAGCTGCACTGCTCGGTACATGGACAATCAGCATCTAGAAATCACTTTGCATATTGTATTATTGAACTAAAATCACCAAAGATCAACTACAATTCACTCATTTTTAAGTCAAATTAATCAATCGCCATTTTCTGGTGCTTTCAGTGGCATTACTTTACAAATTGGATGGATTTCGGTATGCGTTCAGATCATAAATTCATTTTAGTTTCCCAATTCCGCTAGTCTGATACTAATTTTGGAATAAGCCGGATGTGCTAATGGGGGGATTCGTACCTGTGCACTCTTTTTGGGGTCGTCCCTTGCGGTTGGACCAATAGTTTTTCCAGTCGCAATCTGCAAGAGCATCGTTGGATGGACATGGAGGCTGATGTGCATCTTCGCTGTTCTTGCAGCTCCCGGCTTCACTCCGATCAGATCTATGGCTCCCCAGACCCGCCGCTTGCGAGCCCGCACGGAACCCTAATGCTTGTCTCGATTTCTTCCGCGACTTTCCCTTCTGATCTAAGTTGTGGCGCTTAGATCGAGAAATTGCGGACAAACTGGTGGCGGGCGTCCACGCAGAGCCGCGGGGCTCCTGCTCGGCGAGGCTTGCAGGCAGCGGCAGGGGTGGGGCGGGAAGCCGGCGCCGGCAGGGGATCTCCGCGCCGACCGACCACGGAGCTCGGCCGGAGCGGGAGCGGGGGCGGCGCTGGCCGGTCCGGAGTCAGCGGCGGGTCGCGGAATCACGGTCGTCGTGGCTGGGCGGACGAGGGCGAGTGATTGCTAAACAGCGAAACGGAAAAAATTAAACACGGAAGGTAACACACCTGTAATACATGTAAGCACCAGAACCTGTGTCATTTGTCGCACGAATCTCAAAGAAAAACCAAGGGTAAAATATGAGGGTGCACACTGCACAGCTCCGCACCGAGGCGCCCTCGCCTTCGGCGTGGCTGGCGCTAGCTGGGAGGAGGAGGCAGCGGGCGGGCTGGTGGAGATGGCCTTGCCGTGGGCGATGGGGACACACTTGTGAAGAAGCACCGGTGGCTGGCTCTAGAGTTCCAAACATTTTTTTTTTTTTTTCGAAAGAAGCAAAACAAAATCGAACACACTTGTTACAGATTCGTCGCCGACAGACAGAGAGAACTCTAGAGAGGCGAACTTGTTGTACCTTGGCAGGCGGCGCCGGGTGGTGGGCGCCCCCGGTGTGCTGTCCACCGCAAGAGGCGTAGAGCGCGAGGAGGTGGGTGGCGTTGAGGCGGGCGAGGACGAAGCCGCGGTTGAGCGGCGACGCCACGCAGAGGTAGATGCCGCCGCCGAGGTCGACGGTGGCGATGATTGGCTCACGTAAGGGGCATGTCGGCATGCGTAAGAGCGCGATCCGGGTGGCGATGATGAAGGGATCGCACACCGGCCGCGCCTCGGCTCCGTGGTGGCGGCCGCCGCCCCTGTGGAGGCCGAGGCCGAGCAGCAGCGAGGTGGTGGAGGCGGCGCTCCATGGCTTGGTGGTGGGGGTGAGACCTCTCACTGGCTCGCTCGCTAGGGATTTGAAAGCGGAGGGCTCGGTGTGGAGTGGGGAAGAAGCTAGGCTCTGGAGTGGGGAAGAAGCCAGCTGCCTGAAATGCAAAACCATCCACCCATGCGCGCGCTCAGCTTAACGAGTGGATCACATTGGCTGCGGCCCCACGTGCTGCACACCTTTTTCAGTTACATGCATGGCTCAAAACCGGCTCACTTCCTTGGCTCCACTCATGGACACTGGCTCCACTTTTGATGGTAGGCCGGCTGAGCCGCCGGCTCATTTGCTTTGACTCCACTCCTTTTATTTTTAATACTCCACTCCTCCCTTCCCATCGCGTCTCCCTCTCCCTGCCCTGTTCTGCCGCGTTCTTCTTCTTCTTCTTCCTATGCCGCCCCCCGCCGCCGCCACCGCCACCGCCTACGTAGGACGCCTTCTTCTTCTTCTTCTTCCTAGGTCGCTGCCACCGCTCCACGCCTCTGCCCTGCACTCTCTCCGAGTAGCCTCTCTCTCCTCCCCTCTCTCCTACCGCTCTATGCGACTTTGATCTGGATGTGGATCTGGACGACTGTGACTTCGATCTGGACCTGCACAGCAAGGGTTGGATCCAACGAGTGCAGCAGCAAGGTCCGAAAGCTCCGGTTCCGACTGCTTGTTTTGATTACTATCGTCCTGATGGTTGTTCCGGCTGCGTGTTTCTTAAGGCTTGGCTCTACATACTTGAATTTGTCAGCTCATCCTCCAATGGTATGCTGGGCAGCAAATGCACATCACATGGACGCATTAATGTATTTCACTTATTCCTTTCAACTGCTCTGATATCTTGGTTTCTGCAAGTGTCTATTTTCAGGTGCTTGGCCTATTGTGACTGATGATTTTGTGGAGCAAATGCACATCACATGGACGCATGGGACAGCGGTCGATCTGTGATTTCTTCGCACAATTTAATATCACAAGAATATTGTGTAACTTTGACAGGATCCATGGAGGAGGTCACGGGGTAATCGACAGGTAATTCCAACTCTGATTGCCAGGATGCACTGAATTAGTGAAACCTAAAAACTAGATTGCAGGTGCTCAAATTAACAATGTAATGGTAGGATCAAGATACAGTAATTTGTGACAAATGAAATTAACTAGTATATCTTGAAGATTAATAGTACTTTTTCACAAAATGAAGATAGGCCTAGCTATAGTTAATTTGTTCACACACATCTACTTTGTCTGTGATGTTAATATAAATGTCATCCACAAACTGAGACAAAGAATGCAATACGAACTTTTTGTTTATCAGAAACTATTAGCTAAATTTGGGCCTTCACTTAGATCTCTTCACACCATTTCAAAATTAGGAACTGGATTGGCATTTTATTATTACAAACCTATTGATTCAATCCATTTTGTATAAATCGAGGTGCTTCTTTCATGACTGATCGCTACATGAATGTTGGTGTGTTGTTAATTGACGGTTCCTTTTGATTGGAGTGAGTAATTTTTTAAGTGGACTTCAGATGAATCATGCTCTAAATAAATTGATGTCGGAGCATACTATTGACGACTAATTCTCCAGATGTGAATATTTTGAAAGTTATGCTACTGCTTTTATTGAATTGATACCGGAAGTTCAGGATGTGAATTGATACCGGAAGTCTTGATCCTGCTTTGCTTCGGCCAGGCCGTATAGACCGGAAGATTGAATTTCCTCTCCCAGATATTAAAACTAGACGGTGCATCTTCCAGGTATTGTAACATCTGTAAATAGTAATATTTACATAAATATCAATATTCTTAATAATACCTTTTGTTCTTATATAATGGTTGCAGATTCACACAGCAAAAATGACATTAGCTGATGATGTGAACTTGGAAGAGTTTGTTATGACCAAAGATGAGTTTTCGGGCGCTGATATTAAGGCGATCTGCACGGAGGCTGGATTGCTTGCCTTAAGAGAACGTAGAATGAAGGTGAACCTGAACACTTGTCCCTTCAATTGATATAAAACTTTTCTGGGTCAATACAAGTATTCAAATAACTCAACCTCTTATTTGCTATCGAATAGGAATTATATTTGGGTGTATTTACTTAAACCATTCTGTATGCTAACTGGGCGGTTCTCTTGTTGTTGCCTTGCTGAAGATGTAACCACAATGTCATCTTTTTTTAGACAAACTGGAGTTTCAAAATCTAGTTGCGTATAAGAAAGTTAAGGTACCCAGTTTTAACAAGAAAAGAAAAGACTGGAGAAGAGCAATATAGACAAAATAAAAAACTAATAACAATGACAAGAAACTGAGAGGGAAGGCCACAAAGGCCACAGAATGACAACATGAGCTTGTATATCATTCAGCACTTGTTTGTCCTTGCCGTCAGCATATCCGTTAAGTTTTTGTCTTCGCCTCAGCCTCACTGTATACGAGACATGATTTGTGTTACATTGCAAAATAGATGTAACCCATCGATTCCAGCTGATCACCAGGAATATTCTCGTACTCGTCAGATTATTGTCTCAAGTTGGTCAGTTGTGTGGATATTATTTTAAGAAGCCTATCAGATGAATGCACTTTTCATGATATATAAGCACATGCAAAGCGGCTGATTGTAGGAAACCTCTGTTTGCAATTATCTATTCAATGGAACATTTCTTAGCTGTTGTCGAGGTTTCCAGAATTGTGTAGTGATACCCCTGTGAAAGTTAGCATATGGTTAATACTCCATATCCATTTGCATACCAAAAATTGTCATCATGATGTGTACTTCAAATATAACACTTTGGTCTGTTGTATGTGGAAATGCCAATACCTGAACAAATTCTGAAAGCCTGAGAAACATTGGTTTCTTGTGTGAGCTGACCAATTGGGAAAGAGTAGTTTTGATGAATGCAAACTGTTGCGTTTCATTTTCCTAAAGTACACGCATGGCATGTTCTTCCATTGGATCAAATTTTGTTGTGTGGGTCAGGCAACTTTTTTGCACATAGGTTGATGCATGAGCATATATTTCCTGAAAATCTGTTACATGGTTTCTAATTGATATCTTGGTTTGTTCACACTTGCCAATGGTAATACCTGAACACATAATATGTGCAACTCTTTTAACTGATTTTGTTTTGTTGAGTACTCCTGGTTTGTCAATAGGAACTGCTGTTTGGCTTCCTTGACCTGGATCATTAGATTTCAGTGTGTTTTACCCAAAGTGCGTGTACATGTAACTATGTCTGAAGGGGTCTTCATGGTTCCATTTGACATTGCTGATGTTTTGTTTTGCGTACCCAGGTGACCCATGCAGATTTCAAGAAGGCAAAGGAGAAGGTGATGTACAAGAAGAAGGAAGGTGTCCCGGATGGTCTCTACATGTAGATGTAGCGAATTGGAGCCTTGTGCCTTTCTTGGCATAACAAATTATCGTATTGTAGTAGCGCCTCTCTTCATCATGAGAGATATGCTGGTTTGGTTGCCACAATACTTGTTGCACACTAAGCTAAGTGGTCGGAGAACTTGTATTATCCTTTGATTGTTTCAAGTAACATTTCCCTATCAGAGATTGCTGGAACGTTGCGTTAGAAATATGCATTGGCTACCAGTATCCTCACAAGAAACACTTATTGTGTGCTCCATTCTGCGTCCGTGTGACGTGTTGTCAGCTTGATCGCATGGTGAATTGAGCACGTTTGCATACATGAAAGTGCTAGAGATGCCCGTCAGCCTGATTTAAATAGATGGTATTTCACTCTTAAAGTGGCAGCAAATTGATGGGACTTCACTGCAAAAGGGTGTCATGTTCGGGCGCACATACACCAGGCGTCGTCGAGCCAGGGATGTGCGTCGTGCCTAGGAGCGTGCTGACCAGCAGGCACGGGCCGGTCAGGCCGATCAGGAACCGGTCCAGGCCGAGATTCACGCTAGTGGCTGAGATGGAAAGCTGGTCTGCTGATTGTTAGCGTTTCTATTTTGGTAGTTCCTATTTTAGTGGATCTTGTGATCCGGTTGATTGGGCCTGAGGCCATATATCCTTGTACTCGCACACTATTGAGGTTAAGCAAGTTGAAACCTATCTTCTCTCTTCCTGTTCTCTCAAGCCGCCGACCAGGGGGTATAACCCGGCGACGAGCAACCGGCGTGGGGGTATGAGGCTTTTACCTGTGTGCCCTTAAAAAAGTTCACTTCGACCTACATATCCCTCAAAAGTTTGTTGTTACTTGTATGCCCAAGTTCATTTTTATTTTGTCCCTCATGCCCTTCCGTTGACATCTGAGACTAACGGTGTCAAACAATCATGAAAAAAAGTCTTAAATACCCTTATGACAAGCGCGCCCCACGTTCATCCTTTGTTGCTTACACTCTCCACAGGTGGGGCCAGGTTGTCATGGACTCCAACATCTCCTTCCTCAAGAAGAACAGGGAGGGGAGCGGCTCCATCAACAGCCAGGGCACTTTCGGGAACGCCGGCCGCGAGCACGCGAATACCGACGGCAAGCTGTTCCCGGTGTATTTCCGCGTCGTGGCGTACGGCGTCGGGCTGGCGCTCGCCGCGCACCTTCTGGGGCGCGAGCACAGGTCCATCGCGTCGCGCGCGCAGAGCCTCAACCTGCTCGCCGCGCTCGGCCTCGTCCTCGCCAACATGCTGCTGCTCGAGCCGAAAGCCACCAAAGTATGTCGCAGCTTGTCACGCATGCATAGTTAACTGGGATTTCGTACATGTTGATTTAGGCTGACTCCAACAGTCCATGCACGCGCCGCTGCTGCCGCTCGCCGAGCTCGCCGCGCCGCCGCAGCCGCTCGCCGAGCTCGCCGGCGGGCACGCACGCGCCGCCCAGCTCCAGCCGCTCGCCGACGCGCTCGCCGCGCCGCGCCGCTCCTGCCGCTCGCCGGCGAGCACTCCGCGCCGTGCCGCTTGCTGACGCGCTCGAAGCGCCACGCTGCTCCTGCCGCTCTCCAGCCGCTTGCGGTCGGGCTCCTCATCCATTTACGGCGCGAGGTTGGACGGCGGCGTCAGGGACCAGTGGCACGGCGTCGACGTCAGGCTCCTCACCGTGACCGCGCGCCTAGGCCGCTGCTGCCTCGTCCAGCGCGCGGGCGCGCGCCGCCCAGGCTGACGCCGCCGCGTCCAGCACCTGCGCACGGCCACCCGGCCGCCGCTGCCTCGTCGAGGTGCGCCGCCGCCAAGATCCTCGACGAGCTCATGCGGGCCCGCACGCCTGGACCATGGCGGCTCCCCTCGTGCCCGCGCGCCGGCGTCGGCTGCTGGCCCGCGCTGCCGGCGTCCGGGATGGCCCATGCAGTTGGCTCTCTCTCCTCCCTCTTCTCGCCCGTGGTTGGCTAGGGTCCGGCGGCGGCTCGGGATGAGGCGGCCGCGGCGCCTACACTCGCACCCGCACGCTCGCCGCGGTGCGCGTGCCCGCGGTGGACGGGGCCGAGCTTGCCCGCGCGCCGTCGTAGTGGCCCGTGTGCGCGTGCTCGCGATGTCCGGGACGGAGACCTTGCGTGCGCCCGTGGTGGCTGGGGCGGCCACGTCCTCATCAACGGCGCAGGGCGGTTCAGATCGATGGCCCAGGGTGCGGGGTGGAGGAGCGGGACGTGTGCTCAGTCTGGTCTGCAAGCGTGTGGAGCGGCGGGATGGCGAGAGCAGGAAGAAGAAGTTGGTGTGGCTGTCAACCTGTCCCCACCCGTTAGAGAGTGAAAGAAGCAGGGATGGGATTACGAGAGGGGTATTTTGGACATTTTCACTGCCGGGCCCATGCGTCCGAGCAGGCAAACGGCAACAACTGCACGGAAGGCGGACGGAAGGGCATCGAGGACAAAATGAAATTGAAGTTGGGCATACAGGTAAAGATGAAATTCGGAGGGGCATGTAGATCCAACCAAACTTTTTTAAGGGCATACAAGTAAAAGCCTCTGGGGGTATAACCCTGCCGGCCACCACGGATCAAGGCTACGAGCTGCGTAGCCGAGGTCCCCCTGTCCTTGGGTTAAACGCCCTTGACAACCCGGTATCCAATGAGCCGACGATCCTCTTCTTCTTCCCGTCATCCGAGTCCTCCACCGCCGCCTCACCACACTTCCGGCCGCCACCACCATCCCCTTCCTCTCCACCTACACCACATCGTCCCTCGCCAACCCATGGGCGATGGCAACCAACCCACCATGGTCGACGTGATGAAGCCGCTCCAAACCCGACCACCGACATGTCCAAGATGCAAACCGACATGGCCGGCATGCAAGAGAAGATCGGCTCGTCGTCGGCATCCGAGCGCCCACCACGATGGCCGCACCACACGGATCGCCCACCGGTTCCGGAAGATGGACTTTCCGCGCTCACGACGGCAAACCGACCCACCGATTTTTATAAATCGCCAGAGTCCTATTTCCGCCAAAGAACGCACCATGCCGGAGGAGAAGGTGTGGATGGCGTCCCTACAACATGTCGGACGTGGCGCAAATTGTGGGTTCATACAGCTCCAAGAGGATGAGGGTACGCCGCCATGGGGCCGTTTCAAGGAGTTGTTGAACCTCCGCTTCGGGCCGGCGCTGCGATCTGCGCCGCTTTTCGAACTCTCCGAGTGCCGCCGCACGGGGACGGTCGAGGAGTACTCCAACCGCCAGCGCTCTTGCCGCGGCGGGTCGGGCCGAAGAGGGTCGGGCCGGTGCAGCTCTACACCGGGCGGATCGCCGCTGCCCCGCCAAATTTCAAAAAGCGCATCCATGCACCGGAGACTCTCGCCGCGGCCATGAGTTTGGCGCGCGGCTGGAGCTGGTCGAACTCGACCGCCTCGCCCACTTGCCGGAAGACGGCGGCGCGGGCGATCTTGCCGGCTCCTCGCCCCGTCCCGCGGGCAGCAAGAAGAAAAGCCACTCCGCAGGCCGGTCGCCACTTCGCGCCACGGGCGCCCCGCCCTTCCAGCCCACCGGCCAGGGAAGGTGGCCAACCCACCAAGCGCCTCTCCACGGAGGAGCAGGCGGAACGCCGACGTCTTGGCCTTTGCTATAACTGCAATGAGCCATACTCGCGCGGCCACAACCGGGTGTGTCGCCGCATCTTCTACATCGACGGCGTCGAACTCGCCGAAGAGGAGGAGCAGCGTGGAGGAGGCACCCGTGTTCTCCCTTCACGCGGTTTGCCGGGTGGCCGTCGGCCAGCACCATCCAACTCCGCGTGCAAGTGGGGTCGGCGGCCTTCACCGCCCCTCGCCGACACCGGCTCCACGCACGGCTTCATCGGGGAGGCCGCGCCCAACGCGGGGGTTGCCCGTAGAGACGCGCCCTCACCGACGGCCACTCGCCGCCAACGGGGAGCGCATCGCTTGCCCCGGCGTCCTCCGTCGCGCCCCCACCATCGACGGCCCGGAATTCTGCGTTAACATCCCAGGCATTATGCCCTTGGCGGGCTACGACGTCGTCCTCGGCACCAACCGGATGGCTCCATTGGGGGACATCACCGAATGTGGCCGCGGCACCATGGCCTTCAAGCACGCCGGCAGCGCGTGTCTTTGGCGCTGCACCGCACCCCGCTCGCACCCCGTCTACATGCAGCCACGCCGGTGACCGAGCCCCTCCTCGACGAGCCGCCGGACGCATTCGAGGGCGTCGTTTGCGACACCGACCGGCCTGCCACCTGCCCGGGGCGCGCACACCGCATTACCCTCAAACCCGGCTCGGCTCCGGTGGCGGTCCGCCATACCGCTACCCCGCCGCGCACAAGGACGAATTGAGAGGCGGTGCGGCGATGATGGAGCAAGGCATCGTGCGGCGCAGCGACTCCGCCTTCTCCTCGCCGGTGCTCCTCGTCAAGAAGCCGGATGGCTCGTGGCGTTTACGCATCGACTACCGCGAGCTGAACGCCATCATCGGTAAAGGATGCCTACCCCATTCCGGTCATGGACGAGCCGGGCCGGATGAGCTCCACGGCGCACACTTCTTCACCAAGCTCGACCTGCGCTCGGGGTACCATCAGGTGCAGATGTGGGCCGACGATGTCCACAAGACGGCGTTCCGCACCCATGATGGCCTCTATGAGTTCCTCGTGATGCCGTTCGGGTTGTGCAACGCCCCGGCCACGTTCCAGGCACTCATGAACGACGTCCTCCGGCCCTTCCTCCGTCGCTTCGTGCTTGTGTTTTTTGACAATATTTTAATCTACAGCAAGTCTTGGGCGGACCACATCAGGCACCTTCGCATTGTCCTCACCGAGCTGCGCCGCCACGCCTTGTTCGTCAAGCGCTCCAAGTGTGCGTTCGGCGTGCCGCTCGTCGCCTACCGGTCACACGATCTCGGCGGCCGGCGTGGCCATGGACTCGGCCAAGGTGCGAGCCATCCTCGATCGCCGGTGCCTCGTCGCCACCACGGGCGGTGCGTGGTTCCTCGGCTTGGCGGGCTACTACCGCAAGTTCATCCACAACTACGGCTCCATCGCGGCACCCCTCACCGCCCTTCTCAAACGGGGCGGCCGCTGGAGTGACGAGGCGACCGCGGCCTTCACCGAGCTCAAAGCCGCCGTCACCTCCGCACCGGTGCTGGGCATGCCGGATTTCGCCAAGCCATTCGTCGTCGAGTGCGCGACGCTTCTTCTCACGGATTCGGGGCTGTTCTCATCCAAGAGGGCCACCCGATCGCTTTCTACAGCCGACCAGTGGCCCCACGGCACCGCGCGCTCGCTGCTTATGAGCGGGAGCTCATTGGGTTGGTCCAGGCGGTTCGTCATTGGAGGCCGTACCTGTGGGGGCGCAGCTTCCTCGTTCGCACCGACCACTACAGCCCTCAAATACCCGGACCAGCCGCTTGTCCACCATTCCTCGGACCCATTGGGTGGGCAAGTTGCTGGGCTTCGACTTCTCCGTGGAGTACAAGCCCGACGCGACTAACGCCGTCGCAGATGCGCTGTCCCGGCGGGACACGGAGGACGGGGCGCTGCTGGCCATCTCAGGCCCGCGTTTTGACTTCATCGACAGCCTCCGCCAAGCACAGCTGGAGGACGCGTCCCTGGTGGCCCTGCACTCGGAGATTGCCACCGGGCGCCGTCCCGCGGCATGGACCGTCATCGACGGCATGGTGCTCTTTGGGGGGCGCCTGTACATACCGCCCACCTCGCCGCTGCTCCAGGAGCTGCTACGGGCGGTCCATGAGGACGGCCACGAAGGCGTGCAGCGCACCTTGCACCGGCTCCGCCGCAACTTCCACTTCCCTAACATGAAAGAGTTGGTGCAGGATTTGGTGAGGTCATGCGCCGTCTGCCAACGCTACAAGTCCGAGCACCTCCACCCGGCGGGCCTCTTGATGCCACTTCCGGTACCGCAGGGTGTGTGGACCGACGTCGCGCTCGACTTTGTGGAGGCCTTGCCGCGCGTCCGTGGGAAGTCGGTGATCCTCACAGTGGTGGATCGCCTGAGCAAGTATTGCCACTTCATCCCGTTGGCACACCCCTACTCCGCCGAGTCCGTGGCCCAGGCATTCTTCGGCGAAGTCGTCCGCCTCCACGGCGTTCCGCAGTCCATGGTCTCCAACCGGGACACGGTCTTCACTTCTTTTGGCGGAGCCGATGCGGCTCATGGGTACCAAGCTCCGCATGACGACGGCGTTCCACCCGCAGTCGGACGGGCAATCCGAGTCGGCCAACCGCGTCATCATCATGTACCTGAGGTGTCTCACAGGCGATCGGCCGCGCCAATGGCTCCGTTGGCTACCGTGGGCGGAGTACCTGTTCAACACTGCCTACTAGTCCTCGCTGCGGGACACACCTTTCCGTGTGGTCTACGGGCGTGATCCGCCATCGATCCGCTCTTATGAGCCGGGCGACACCGGTTCCGGCCGCTGCCAAGACGATGGCGGAGCGCGAGGAGTTCTTAGCGTACATCCGTGCCCGCCCGAGGAGGCCCAAGCCACGCAGAAGCGTTCTACGACCGCAATCACCGCCAAGTCGGCTACCAAGTTGGTGACCCGGGCGCTCCTCCGTCTTCGCCCGGCCTTCGGCCTCCCGCGCTGCCCCAGCCTCCGGTGGCAAGCTCAAGTCCCGTTATTGCGGGCCGCATCTGCGTCGTCGAGCTCATCAACGACGCCGCCGTCCGGCCGGCTCTTCCCCGCAGTGCCCGCATCCACGACGTCTTCCACGTGGCCTCCCGAAGAAGTTCGGGCGAGCCCCGGGCCGCCGCACCGCCACGCTCCTCCTCTTCGACACGGTGCCATCGACCCGGTCCCCTGGCCACAAGATGCGCTTATCGTATCGTGGGTGGCGTGCCCCAAGCACTCATCCAAGGCAAGGCGCCTCACCGCCGGGCGACATGGGAGGACACGGCGGCGTTCAGCGCCAAGTACCCGGCGTTCTAGCTCGAGGACGAGCCGATTCTCGGCGGGGAGGGAGATGTCATGTTCGGGCGCACATACACCAGCGTCGTCGAGCCAGAATGTGCGTCGTGCCCACGAGCGTGCCGACCGCCAGGCACGGGCGGCCAAGCCGATCGAGAACCGGTCCAGCCGAGATTCACGCTAGTGGCTGAGATGGAAAGCCGGTCCGCCGATTGTTAGCGTTTCTATTTTGGTAGTTCCTATTTTAGTGGATCTTGTGATCCGGTTGATTGGGCCCGAGGCCATATATCCTTGTACTCGCACACTATTGTGGTTAAGCAAGTTGAAACCTATCTTCTCTCTTCCTGTTCTCTCAAGCCGCCGACCAGGGGGTATAACCCGGCGACGAGCAACCGGCGTGGGGTATAACCCTACAGGCCACCACGGATCAAGGCTACGAGCTGTGTAGCCGAGGTCCCCCTGTCCTTGGGTTAAACGCCCTTGACAAAGGGGCACCATCAATCAGATATTATTAGTGGATAATCAGATGGCGAGGCCTGATGACAGGGGAAAATAGGGGAAATTGGCATGTTTTGCATCTATCTATTTAATGCTTTCAAATGGTTGATGACGAACTAAGAGAGCACATTTGGTATTTTGGTCGTATTTATGTGTACCTGGTGGTTCTAACTTAGATAGGTAGAAAAAAGAAATGCCAGACATCAGACAAGAAAAACAAAGCTAGACATAATTCAGGCGGCAATGTAGTGGAGTGGAGTGGAGTGGAGGCATGGCGAGGTGGACCATCGATGTGCATCGGCGGTGCGGCGAGGTGGAGCGCGACAGTAGTGGCATCATGTTTTGGGAGAAGAAAATGCAACAAACAAAAAGTAGAGAAATGACAGAGATTAGGGATCTCGGGTTGATGACGAACTTAGAGAGCACCTTCGGCATTTTTGGTCGTATGCATGTGGACCTGGTGATTCTAACTTAGCAGGCAGAAAAGGAATGTCAGGCATCACACAGGAAAAACAAATTGAGTCAGGCAAAATTCAAGCAAAGAATACAATGTAGTGGGTAGTGACAAAGACAAAATGAGGTGGACCAAAGGATGTGGATCGGCGATGAGGTGGACAACGGCGACGGTGGCATCATGTCTTGGGAGAAGAAAAGGCAACGAAGAAAAAGTGCAGAAATGACAGATTGGGGATCTAGGGTTCACGATGAACTAAGATAGCATCTTTGGCATTTTGGTCGTATCCATGTGGAGCTGGTGTTTCTGACTTTGCTATGTAGAAAAAGAAATGCCAGGCATTAAACAGGAAAAACAAATTGAGTCAAGCATAATTTAGGTGGAAGCGTAGTGAAGTGGAGTGACGGCATGGCAAGGTGGACCAACGATGTGGATCGGCAGTGTGGCGAGTTGGAGCTGGTGTTTCCAACTTAGCTAGGCAAAAAAAGAAATGTCAGGCATCAGACAGGAAAAACAAACTAAGTCAGGCAAAATTCAGGTGGCAATACAGTGAAGTGGAGTGGCAGCACACCGAGGTGGACCAACGATATAGATCGGCGACGAGATGGACAACGGTGGTTGTGGCATCATGTCTTGAGAGAAGAAAAGGCAATGAAGAAAAAGTGGAGAAATGACAGAGACTGGGGATCTAGGGTTCACGACGAATTAAGAGAGCATCTTTGGCATTTTGGTCGTATCCATGTGGAGCGGGTGTTTCTGAGTTAGCTACGCAGAAAAAGAAATGCCAGGCATCAAATAGGAAAAACAAATTGAGTCAGGCATAATTCAGGTGGAAGTGCAGTAAAGTGGAGTGGCGGCATGGCGAGGTGGACCAGCCCGATGGATGGATCGGTGAGTTTGAGTGCGGGTGACATCATGTCTTGGAGGAAGAAAACAATTAATAAAAAGTGGTGTATTGAGGATCTAGGCTTGACAATGAATTAAGAGACCACCTTTGGCATTTTGATCATATGCATGTGGAGCTGGTGATTCTAACTTAGCTAGGCAGAAAAAGAAATGCCAGGCAACAAACAGAAGGAACAAACTGAGTCAGACATAATTCAGGCAACAACGCAGTGAAGTGGAGTGGCGGCGTGGCGAGGTGAACCAAAGCATTGTTGGATCGGCGGCACGGCAAGGTGGAGTGCGGCAACAGTGGTTCATGTCTTGGGTAAAGGAAGGGCAACGAAGAAAAAAAGTGAAAAATGATAGAGATTGGGGGTCTAGGGTTGACGACGAACTAAGAGAGCACTTTTGGTATTTTGGTCGTATGTATGTGGAGCTGGTGACTTTAACTTTGCTAGCAAAAAAAGAGTGCATAATTCAGGCAGGCAGAAGTTGACCACTGTAATAAATAAAGATGAAGTACCATGCAACATTGTGTCAAGTGCAAATCTTAAGAGAATTATAGCCATTCAGATAAAGCTCAATGCTCACCAACAATACGAGTGAATTTGGAAGGGCACATCAATCACGTGCTCGTTGACATAGCTCACAATACCCCATAGTTCATGTTTGGACAATGAAGTATGTTAATGTGAATAATATATTTATCTCAATAGACTTATCTTAGATCAAAACTGTGAACAATGACTTAGAAGCATTATAGTAAAAATCGGCCAAGTACTCAAACTCAAGTGAAAAGAAACGGCATTAATGACTGAATCTTCAAAGCTAACAAGATACGCTGCCATATGAATGCCACATTGTTTATATATATATATATATATATATATATATATATAAAATAATGACAACATTACGTTAGCTTCTCCTTTACAGACATCATACTCATTGTATAGTTACCAACAAAGGCACCTAAAATCTCAAGCATGGGCAATCAATCCGGTTGTCATAATCCATGGACATCTCAGTTCTCAACTGTCGTTTGCTACTAGATCCAAACACTCTGAAAAACTACCAATACGACAACTGTCAGATTGCTAAAGCCGAAACAAGTATATCATTTTTTTCCTCTTTTTGCAGATAAAGAGTTCCTAGAAGTGCCAATTGGAAGCATCACTGTTCTGTTCTTCACTCTCCTCTCCTTCTGTGATCATTTAGGCCGTCAATTGATGCATAGTTGGCAGTACTGATGGAATGATTGCCTTGAACTGCAAAGTCGAAGGGAAAAAAAAACATACATGACATTCTCAAAATTGGTAACTCTCTACTCATGATCTTCTCTTCAAAATCTTATAAAAAAAGTATGGTTGGACTTGAATGAAAGCCACTCTCATCACCATGGCTGTGACTGAGCATGTGACAACATGCTGTAAGCAACTCTCTACTACAAAATAATCATTTCATAGATAGATGATAGCATTATATATTCTTTATAATTCTGTGTATAAGTAACTATGCAAACATAATGATGTTGTCTACTAATTAACTTATAATAACTTATATTGTGGTATAGGATGGAAGAGAAACTCACCACCAGACATTTCCATGTATAATGTATAAGCATTTGACTCAGTATGGCAAGAACTAAACTGACTGTAAATGATAGTGCCGACTTTCTATAAATTTTTAGGAGTAAGGTCTACTGATGCATATATTGTAATATGACAAGTATTGCTAATTTATATGGATGTAACTACATTAGTTTACAGGATAGATGATCAGCACCCATAATTTTTGACATGATTTATATGCGTCAAACAATTATTTTCATTTAGAGCACTGTATTCAAATTGTAGCAAAAAAAAAAAGTCACAAAAAAATAAGGCACTCATGTGCAAGGTGCATAGATAAAGTCCAGAACGTCCTAATTCATACACTTATATAACGAAAATAGGAAGATGTGAAGACAAGACAAGACTAACATGCAGATTACCCAGGTCTAGAGGCATCATATATGTATGCGTACAACAGCAGCCTCAAATGCTGAATCAATTCTGGAGAGTTTGCTTGTGACAGTTCTTGAATTTGCCCAGACTGTTACTCCTATTATCACAAAAAAAATAGATCAAATCAGTTATCACAAAACAATACAAAACTCATTGATTTTAGCTATGGTAAGGATATGATGAATAATTTAGCTCCAGTCACTGATTATATGGTCTTCAAAGTCGTTATCATAGATCTCGTAATGTGTTTTCTGAATATGATTGTCACTATAACAAGAAGTAAGATTCATTACAAAACTTCCGCAAGAAACTGGTTATAACAAGAACTCTGTTGGTATACAACAATGTGTTTTTTGAATTAGAGGACCAGGAAAAACAAATTAGCGTAGACAATGGTCCTGTTTGGATCTTATTAGCGTAGACAATGGTCCTGTTTGATCCCCTGGGCTAGAGCTAGTTTTGGCCGCTTTTGGCTCAACTAGCCCCAGAGGGAGCTAAACAGGGAGGGGCTAGTTTGGGCTAAATGTAACTAGCTCTTCAAAAATCACTAGCCCATCCAAGGGGTGCAAATTAGGGCTAGTTTTGCTTTGGGACCCACTAAATTCTCACTTTTCTTCCCTCCCACCCGCACAACATCCGTCGCTTCCCCTTCGTCACTTGTTCGCGGTCGCGGGCCTCACCAGGCCGACGCCACGACTCAGCAGCGAGCCCCCGTTCGGCCCGGCCTAAGCCCTAGCCCCCGCCGGCAAGCACGGTCGAGCAACTCGTCCGCCGGCCCCAACCTCGGCCCCAGCGCCGCCGCCGGGACGGCTTCGTCCCGCGCCACCGGGGAGCGGCCGGTCCGCGCCGCCCGGAAGGAGGTCGCCCACGCCGCCGAGAGGAGCTCGCCCACGCCGCCGGGACGGCTTCGTCCGCGCCGCCAGAAACAACCCGTCCAGCGCCGCCCGGAGGAGGTCGCCCACACCGCCGGCAAGCACATCCGCCTCTCCATGCCGCCGACAAGCACATCCGCCTCTCCACGCCGTTGGCATCCACATCCGCCTCGGCTCCCACTGTGCCGATGGGATTCCATGGACGGAGACGGCTACGAGCGCAAGGAGGCCACACAGGAACAAGCCACATCAAATCCTGCTGAAAAGTTGATGTAAATGTGATAAATGATTGAAAAGGTGTTTTTATTGTAAAACTAGTCTATGGATCCAAACACCCCAAAAAAAAAAGTTTGAGTTTTTAGAGCTAGAAACTAACTCTAGCTCTAGCCCAACTAGAGTATTCAAACACGGCCAATGATGGGACTCTTCTAAAAGACCAGTAGGTAAATCAATTGAGTTTTGTAAGTGGCTAATGTTTTTTGGGGGTTTATTTGTTGGTTCCTTCAACAGTTTTTAAAATATGCTAGAGACCAAAGGAAGCTAGAGACCAAACTCTGTCTAGACAAAATGACAAATGGACGTGAAAACCTCTACCCTACGTAGTACATCTTTAATTAATCTCCATACATCTTTAATTAATCTCCATGGATAAAAATGTCGGAAAGTCAAAGTCGGAGAAGAATTGTCAGTTCCTGAAATTCAAAAGAAAAATAACCGTCAGCCGCCCCCGAAGACGAAACAGAAGCCCCTGGCAATTTTGCAGAAAAACCCCTCTTGTTTCGGATCCCCTCCGTGTTTCAACCAACCAACCAACCATCCCACTGCCAGTGCCTGGCAGCCTCTCGCCCCCTCACCGAGATCTCGCGCTCCGGCGGCGAGCGGCCGCGGTGGCGCGAAGTGTGCCGTCCACCCCGACCCCGATGCTCTTCCGGAAGTGAATCAACTACGTGGCCCCGATGCTCGCCTCCGCCTTCATCCTGCTGCTCCTCCTCTCGGGCTACTTCGAGCTCCCGTCCATCTCCTCGCTCTCCACCACGCCAGCGCCGCTCCTCGCGGGCGCCACGCGTTTCCCAACCGCGCTCGACTCCGTAGGATCCCGCGACCGCGACCCCTTCACCTCCCTCCTCGAGGCCTTCGCCTCCTGGGACGCCGCCGTCGGCTGCCCCCCCGCATCCGCGCCAAGCTCGCCGCCGGCGCGGGGCTGGCCGCCAGAGCAGGCGTTAACGGCACCGCGGCGGAGGACCCTGCGGCGGCGGCCGTCACCGGCGGCGCCGCGTGGCGGGGCGCCGCGACCGCGAGGTGCGAGGACCTCGCGGCCCGCCACGTCGGCGTGCTCGTCAAGGGGTGGACCTGGGTCCCCGACTCGCTCGACGGCGTCTACACGTGCCGGTGCGGGGTCAGCTGCGTCTGGAGCAAGTCTGTTGCTGCTGTCGACCGCCCCGATGCGCTGCTCTTTGAGGGCGCCACGCCGCCGCTGCAGGTACCGCAACTTTTCCCTCTTGGTGATGAACTGATACCTGGTAGATAGATTTGGGGTACCTCAACAGTCAAGAGAGATCAAATTTGTTATGAATTCAGATCAGTAATGCTTGTGTGGTGGATTCAGAGATTGGCATACCAAAAAAAATGATGATGAAAGGTGGGTGGGTTGGGGAGCATTTCTGTTTGGTGAATGAGGTAGGAGTATCTACCAAATGTGGATGGTACCTTCTTTCACTTTTTTCAAAATGTTGGTTAGGTTACAAAATGTTTCGAAATGTCATGTGTATGCTTGATAACTAGGGGGATACCCCGCGCGTTGCCGCGGATATCACGGGGGTATTGACAGAGTTAGCAACGAAGAATTTAAATGTATGAAACAAAGTATACTCAATGGCATAAACATTATTTAATGGCATATTTAAACTCCAAGGTGAACGAATACCTTTATCAGAAGGAAAAAAATTGAGCACACTTGCATATATTAATTGCTGTGAAAAATAGTCAGGACACCTTCATTTATCCAGACATCGAAAGCTTTTCCTTGGTACACAGGTTTCCACAAAACAGATAGTCATGTTTGCTGCTAACACCTATTTTCAGCTACGCATTGCATTGGCAAGCTAAACTACAGAAAATTTAATCACATCCACAGCCCACAGGTCTGGTCTGGCGTGGCGCCTTTGTTCCTCACCATCCCCGTTCTCTTGAAGGAGCTCCTCTGCGGAGACATCAACCAGCTTCTCCACATCTTCACAGAAGATCATCAAGTTGATTGTGCCGGTTTCATCTTGCAACTTCTCTTACACCTTTTACCTTGTGCGTGGACAACAGTATTGTGGTAATTAGTGACTCACAAGTTAGAAACTAAGGAACCATTAAAACTGAGGATCATTTGAGTAACAAATGGCAGCGTACCAGTAAAATGGCCTCTTAATCGGGCCACATTGGCTGAACTTGTATTCTCTTGGGGCATCATACATTAACTTTTGGCAGGTATCGCATCCAAGATGAGAACATGTACTGCTGCAGCATACATCTATCAGGGATACCCTCATCATAAACCTTTGGATTGAGGTGTTGTCTGGAACAGAGTCTCTTTTGTCTGTAATCCAAGATCCATTTTTGTAAAAAGTCAAGGCATCACATATAAGCTGTTATATTTAGAGTGGTGCATGAAGCTGCTACTTCTAACATAAAAGGAGAATAAATGAGAACTTAATTTGAAGACAACATCAATCACTAAGAGGTCTGCAAGTTTGTCACACATATTACCTACTCCAGAAACCATTGCAGACATTGATGAGCTTACTAATTAGGTTCATAAAGGAACATACCATATTGATGTATTTGAAAATATTTAGCAGCACCGATGGTACGCCCATGCATTGCAGGATGTAGTCGACGCTGCTACCGGGCATTTCAATGATGACCTGCAGTCGTTCAAAAAAACAAAAGGTTGATTTCCAGGTTGTCGAGTTGCCTCTGCTTTCAGGAAACTAAGACTTAACCTGTAACGTATCGATGGGGGAAAATCACAGATGTACACAGACATTCCTAGTCACTGCTTACATCGATCACAAAGACAACATAATAATCGAGCATGACGGTGGAAAAACATAGGTAAACACCAGTCCTTATCAATAGTAACAAAGTGAAATCTTTACAAACACAACTGTTTATGATGGCATAAAAGAAATAGTAAGTTTTTTTCGTAGAAGACTCTATCCCTTTAATCCTTTTATTCACACATGTTTGATAGCTGCTTATACATGCATAAGCAAGAACAGTGTGCTAATGCATTGGGTTGGAGGGTCGTTGTGCTGGACTCCACCAACAGTGGCGGAGGATTAGTGAGGCTGATTTGTCCCAGTTTGAGTGGTACCGATCTTGCAATTCAAGTGCATTACATTGAATGGTTTATAGCACTGAGAGTTGGAGTGTAGTAAAGTGAATGCGCTTTAAATTTAAAGTTTTACCTTGAGGTTGAGGAATATCCAACACTTTTAACATGCTTGTGTATGTGTTCATGATTCCTCTAGCGATTTTAGTTTTAACACTACATATGCTCTGTTTTTTTTAACACAGCTATGGTAATCCAAAGTCAGCCATGAATGTATCTTTCAAATCTAAAATTGCTAGAAATAAAATCCAGTAAAGTGGATCCAAAGATAACTTCATACAACCATGCTGTCATGGTGATTCACAGATACGTTTGGTGTTATGCTCATTCCCATATAGGGTTTGCAGACAAACTGTTTTGAGGTGTTATGCTCATTCACATATAGGGTTTGCAGACAAACCTGTTTTGAAGATTTTAAACCTCAAAGAATATCCATGGGCCAAATCATCAATCCAAGAGCTGTAAACCAATATGCGGAGGAACCAAATAACAATGATGAACTCAACCATGAGAATTTCCCTGTTCGAACATCACAAACAAAATGGAGAAGATAAAAGCATCATGATGTCGACATCAAAGTCAGATGAGAAATAAGAGATTAAGAAGGATGTTGTATTGCTGCATACCAGCTAGCATGTAGGAGTAGTTCAGATGCTGATTCACGAAAAAACGAAGTAAATTTCACAAAGCCCTGGTGCCTACCATCCCCTGCAGCCTTGTTTGTAGCATCAGCAACTTGCTTCACCAGATTCGCCCCAACATTCTTCGCGCTATCCTCAAACTCCACGCTCTTTGCAACAGTGACCCCATCCTTCGTGAGGTTGGGACCTTTAAAGGACCCATCGATGATGACAGTGCACCCCTGCAACACAATCAAGCAGCCCCACTCAATCGAATGTGAAAGCCCAGCGGTTCTGCTAGATCCACGCCTGTTCGCCGCTGCGTCACGCCCCGCCCCCCCGACCAGAGGCAAAAAAAATCTGCTCAGAGGCAAAGCAGGGGGCACGCACGAACCTTGGGGCCCATGGTGACCTTGACAGCGTTGGCGAGGTCGTTGACGCCCTGCAGCATGGCGGCGCGGGCGCTAATGCCGAAGGACACCTCCTTCGCCGTGGCCGCATACCCCCGCGCCAACAAACGGTGCGGCTCCCCGCCCGCGCCCCGCGCGCGAGCTGCCTCCGCAGCGCTGAGAAGGACCTCGAGATGGCCGCCACCGCCGCCCTGTACATGGTCGAAGTGTGCTGTCTGCGGCTGCTCGTAGGGGAGGAGGCAGGCCACGCGGATTTATGCGTGGGGAAGGGGAAGAGGCCGCCGTTATTGGAAGGGGGAGAGGCTACCGGCTTTAGAAGGGGAAGAGGCCGCCGAGGGAGGGGACGCGGGGGCCGCGCGAACGCCGGTCTGAGGAGGACGCGGGACGTCGGGGTGCCGAGCGGGCAACGAAACACCTATGATTCAGTTACTACTCACGGGAGCCAATCGGAGAGGCTAAGAACTCCTAAATAAACCCCTAGTGGGGATAGCCTTATAGGTGTTTTACATACTATTCAGCATTTATTTTCTGGACCGGATATTAGGTTTCTTGTTGAAGTGACAAATGAGGGATGCATTCGTTATCCAAATTCTCTGAAACAATACTGAAGAAATTGCTTCCCATTGCCCCAGTTCATTAATGGAAAAATTCAGAAGTCTAATTGTTAGTTGGATCCTCTAACCTGTCTGTACAAATTCTGCATTGGGAGGTTGCTGCATTGTAGATTGCTTGCCTCTTTTTCCAATTGCACCTTACTTAGACTACTGAATGTTTTGTCAGTTAATTTGCTTGTTGTGATTGGTCATTTGATTTTTTGTTAGCTAACCATTTGGTTAGTGGCATAGATATGGCTTTGCAAGTTTGTCACCTTTCATTGGACTTGCCTATGAATCAAATACTATCTTTCTTTTGAATAATAATGCTTTTTTTTTTACTTCATTGTATTCTCAATTGATATTCTCTATCTCCGTTCTCACTTTCAAGTGGTCTTTAATATGTTTTGCAGAGAATGAAAGGTCTGCCTCTTCGTGTTTATCTGGATCTGGAGGCCAGTAGGAAGCCAACTGGTTTTGAGGACATTTTTATCGGTTACCATGCCAATGATGACTTGCAAGTAACATATGCTGGAAAATCATTTCACACCAGCCGTAGTTACCATATATCAACTGAAAAGAGAAATGTAAGTGTAAAACTTGAAACTACAAATTCCATAGCATAAAAATATCAATGCAAAATTTTATATGCTTGATCAATTAGATGCTCTGTGCGCTACCAAACTCCAACTATGTTTCTCTTAACATGAGTATATGGCACATGATTCTATCATTCAATGGTTGCTTTCAATCATTACTTGGAACAGAATTGATACAAAATGTAGAACATGGCAGGGTTTTCTTACATGACATACTTAGTTTAAATTTATTATTACCAGACAATTCGCAAGATAGGGAAATGCTTTACTCAAATAGTTCTGCATGTAATGAAGAGTAGTCATGTGCCATGATTAACAGTTCACAACATCAAATCTTTTCATTTGTGTGTAATTTATGTTTTTTCTGTCAGAGATGAAATTGTTCATATCTTCTGTCATATCAATGTTGTACGGGTTCAGCTATATCAGTTCTGCTGTAGTAGTACTCACTTATTCTGTTTTAACCTTCTTAACTGCTGGTTTCCTGTGTACCAGGATGCACTTATTTACTGGTCTTCTTCAAGGTGTCTTCCTCATAGAGATAAGCTTGCAAAAGACTTCCTCTCATTGGTGCCTCACCATTCCTTTGGAAGATGTTTGAACAATGTTGGTGGTCCTGACATGGCCTTGTCCATGTATCCAGTTTGCTCCAACAATGATAATGGCACACCACACTGGTGGGATCACCTACATTGTGCAATGTCACATTACAAGTTTGTTCTTGCAATTGAGAACACCAAGACTGAAAGTTATGTGACTGAGAAGTTGTTCTATGCTTTGGAGGCTGGGTCAGTGCCAATATACTTTGGTGCACCCAACGTTTGGGATTTTGTTCCCCCTAATTCTATCATAGATGCCTCCAAATTCAGCTCACTCAAAGAACTGGCATCATATGTGAAAATGCTGGCAAATGACCCTGTAGCCTATGCTGAATACCATGCATGGAGGCGTTGTGGTCTACTGGGAAACTTTGGCAGGGCACGGGAGATGAGCCTTGACACACTGCCTTGCCGACTCTGTGAAGTAGTTAGCAAGAGAGGTGGTAAGAGTGCAGATGCATTGTGATTGATCGGTCAGTGTCCTGACTCCTTTCTTAGACCATCGACTCATTCTTTACTGCTAACACTTTCTGATATAACCTCTTCTTTCTTGATTGTAGGTGATTTTGTATGGCCTATATACCTTGATCTGGACATGTGAAATAGATGTAAATGGTACGTTGAAGTGCTCACGCTATTCAGTTCAGAAAAAAGTGCCTAGTGCTATTCATGTCAAGACCAAACACTCACATTGTCGAAAGAAGTAGCGTAGTTATTTTTTTTTATTTTTTTGACACCATCTCTCTTTTATCTTTTGAAGTTAGGTATGTACAGCTTTTGGACTGGAGAGAGCTTCATGTTTTTAGGTAGAGAAGTATACAAATGGACTTTCTTCTTGTTGGCATGATATGAACCGGCATGATATGAACCATATAACCATCTGTCATTCATTAATATACACATCCCTTCGAGGAAAATGATAGGTACACAGAAATGTGGTTATCTCAAAATTCTAGATGTTTCCTGCCCTCTTGCATGTGTGAGCTCTGCACTTAATTTGTGTGGAATGCCATGGTTGTCTCTATCTTATTTATTAGTTTTATTGCATTTTGCATAAGTACCATAACTATTAGTTAATTAGGTAACATGAAGTCTAGAATCTTGACATGCAAATTGTTACAGTGCGAACCCTTGTCAAACACTTACGAGAATCTCCCAGGTTCTGACCGAAGCTTGTAATCAAAACATGGTCTGGGTCCTTTCCTGCTAGTTCCTAGTGTTAACTTGTGACTCAGCTATAAACTAGCATGGAATTTAATCAAAGTGCAAAATGGTACTTCTATATTATACGTTCTGTATTAGCAATGAAGATAAATGGAAAGAGTCCAAATCCAAATTGCTACCCAACATTGGCCTATGTCCAGAACTCCAGATAATCCACTAAACTAACGTTTGATTCAGTGGTTTACTCCCCTCAACTATTTCAGATAGTACAGTTCACTTATTAATAATAAGATTTGTTTTATTTGTTTCTGAATTAAGGTTTACTCCCCTCACCTACTGACACTGGCTAGCTCACAGTCACCTGTTGAGTTCTGTACTAATCTTTAAAACAATGAAGGATGGTATGCACTACTCTAAACCTTATTGCAACTATTTGCTAATACATAATTCATGTATAGAACCACTGCCTCTGTTTTAAATGGCAAGTCAGGTTTTAGTTTGGTCATAAGTCAAAACTTGTCTAGCTTTGGCGAAAACTTGGTCAAAGTTAGAGAAGTTTTAGTTAGGACAAAGTTGAAGCGGCTTATGGAATAGATGGACTACTCCAGTGTGCAATTTGTCTTGTTTCACTATGGCAGAGGGCAAACAACATGGTGTCTACTTAGATTACCCCACATAGCCACAAGAGTAGCTCAGCATTACAAAAAGGGGAACTTGTAAAGCGTCCAAATCGTGTCATTTATTTTGTTGGATGATATCTCATCTTCTATTTCTATCTCCTCTTTTATGTACTTTCTAGTGAGTATTATTAAATCTCAACCAGAAATATCTTGTATATATTGAACTGTTATGCAAAGTAAGCTTGCTGGAGGAATGGTGATTGCACCATGTGTGAACACCTTCCGATTTATGGTCTACAATGTTCCGCTGTCAATGACTTGGTGCCACATGTAAAATTTTATTAGTCATTTTTCAAGCTTCAACTGGTCGATGGTAAGTCAGGAGTAGGCGAGCAGCTTGCTGGTACGTCCTGTTGGTGTTGATGGGTTCTTGGATCATGTGATTGCCCTGCTTGTTATCTTGTGGTCTGCCTGTTTCAGCTGGTCATCTACCTGTTGCGCAGATTATTGCACACCATTTGATATGGTATAAAAAGTTGATGAGGTCTTGGTCATTTGTTTTCTAGAATAATACTAACTAGTAGGGTCGGCGCGCACCTGCGCGTCGAGTGAAAACAATTAGTGGTGAGATGACAGAAATAGACGTTATACCTTTACATGATAAGTTTACAAACTGGATTGAGTACAGACTTTAGTGTAGATAAGTGGGACAGTGCAGTAGTTGAAATAAATATTGGCTAACTGTAAGAGAAAGGATATGCACATATGGTACAACAGGAGTATAATAATTTTTGCAACAACTTGAGGTAAAGGAGATTGAAACACCAAATTGGAACGACCTCTGTTAAACATATCGCAGCAACCCAGACATAGATAGTGCATTTACAGTTTATATAGATAGTATATACATAGTGATGTTGAAATTTGTGTTCAGTTCATGGCTGAACTTTAACAAACCAGAATTCATGAAAGTGCGATAAATTTAATAATTTACAGGGCCTATCTGAGTGGCGATCATTTAGGTTATTCAGATTCATGACTCCTATATTAACCTAAATCTGAAGAAGGTTCCCAGCATAACACAAAAGAGAGCCATCAACATTCCCATAGTCGGTATTTAGTGACGGTTAAACAAAGTGGTGAACATGCTTCCAAGAAGCTTAGCCTAGTAGGTTAGGTTGGAATAATGTCACATAACGGAGCGTGTCATGGCAGATATCTTGACAGGAGCGCATATACATGAATAGGCTGGGGCAGACATAGATACTGGATGCTATGAATGTTGAAAAGTGAGATGGCATCACTGAGGAACGGTACCTGATAGAAAAAAAATACAAAAATGTAAGATAATTAGAGTTTTCAATTTTAAACTCTTGTAAACCAATATGTGCACTGTCCTTGTTTTCCTGAGAGCTAAAACTTTCAACATTCCAGAGCTATCTATTAAGAAGGAATTCTGTATACAGGGCTGTATGGTTATTTAATTGGTTGAAGTACCTAGAGATAACACCAAAAATCTCCAATTTAGTTTGGTATCTCTAAATAACTCTACTGGATGCTAAATCATAGGGCCTTTTTGCATTTCTTCTTTAAGCATAGCAGGAAATGAATGGCTCGAAAGATCAAAAGAAAGGGTTAGGTGAAATCCTGTGGTCATATTTGCTTTATGCAGTATCTTGTCCTATCCCTGTGTGGTGTAAATGAAAAAAAACATTGCTGCCAAGTGGTATGATGTCAATCTAATCTTTTGTATTCTCAGAAAAAAAAAAAATCTAGCTAGTAAGATGCAGAGACACAATGGAAACACCACAGGAAGGATTCTGAAACATATTCCTAAACATATTCCTAAACAAAGAAATGTGTATGTACATTTTTATCTTGGGGTTGAGGAAGAAAAACGTTGCTGAGTGAACATATGAAAAAAGTGAACCATGCTATACCTGTTGCAGCACTTGTATGAGCCAATGAATCAAACTGACTTGTAACCAGAAAAATGTAAGCAATTATTTTAAATTAGACTATCAAGATAACTCATTCAAATAAGTATCAAATAGTGATGCTACCTTTGGAATGAAAAAAAAATCAAGATAACTCATCCAAATAAGTATCAAATAGTGATGGTACCTTTGGAATGAAAAAAATCAAAGCTGTTACTCCTCAAAATTTCTCTCAGGGTGTTTATGACAAACTCTTCATCTTCCTGCAGCTGCTCTCTGCCTGTATAATTATTTAGGAAACATGAGTGTTGCAGTACATCAGAATTCCTATAACATTTTAATTTCAATCAATGATATGTAACAAAACCCAATTTCAAAGAATGTATACAGTAAGTGTCAATATAAGCAATGTAGCACATAAGTGCAGAACTGGTCATTCATTTACCAATAGGCTGATGCACTATATCAAAATCACCTTTAGCTAGCAATAGTAATATGAAGAAACTACAATGTATGGTATAATCAGATTAAGAAATTAAACCAAGCTCGAAAATGGGAATCACGAGAAGAATATTCGCAGCCTGTTGACAATATAGAAATCAAATCTGAGGCAACTTACCTCAATGGATCCGTCGGTGATGCACCTGGTTGAACTTTCATGTCCTTTCAGGCATACAAAGGGTCTGTGATGCAAACAGAGTGTCATATGTATTTTTTTTTTTTTTTCTGGACTTCCTGATAGGAGTAGAGAGTATTTGTGCTGCTAAACATAGCACTCCATCTATCTCAAAATATTTACTGTTTTTTGTTTTAGGATACATTAACACCTAATTAAAAATAGCAGTGTATCCCTATCTATTAATACCGATCAACACTATTTAAGCAATAAGACACTCATCAAAATAATTTCATGGAGGTATGGAGGCCATAATCTGGCTCAGATATGCGTTAACTTAGTGTATAAAAGACCCATCGGAGTGTCATACTGTAACATGATGATTATGCACCCAATCAATCTTGACATGCATATAAAACTGAATCAGACAACCAGCAGGCACTTGCTCTAAGCCATAAATGAAGCACATAGATTACTGAGGATGAGAGGACATGAGTCACTAAAAATTAGACAAACGCTTGATGTAATAATCTCTGACTGGAGAGTAAGAATCAAGGTGCATTGGAAGGTTAATAGTTGAATAAATAGAGAGGGCTGCGGCATGAAGCCCCTGACGGAGGGGCATCACAATGGATGAACGGGCGATTAGCAGTGACGGCAAGAGATCCGATCGACGGCAATGCAAGCTTAAACCCAACAGGACACACAGATAGCAACACAGAAGACAGAGAGCAGGCAAGGATGAGGAGAAGGCAAACCTGAAGGACGGCGGCAGTTGCGGAGACAGGAGACGGCGGAGGACGACAATGGCAGCAACACAGGAAGTGGAGATGGTCGGCGGAGACGGCCGCCGCCGGCACCCCAATCGCAGGGCCGGCGGCCGGAACGACCGGCGGAGGAGGCGGCCGGCACCCCAACCGCAGGGCCGGCGGCCGGAACCCTACCGGCGGGCAGACCCCTGGCGGAACACCCGACGCAATGCGTAAGCGCAGCTGGAGACTGAGCCGACGAAGGTAGGGACTGAGGGCGGGGAAGAAACGACGGAGACGATGCGGGCGTGGTTTACTGGAGAACGGAAACGCGGAGGGAGAAAGCGAAGGGATAATGCTGTTTTTTTGAGAATTTTTATGGTGCTCGGCGGTTCCTCCCGTTAATATGTTTTTGACCGGTTCCTCCCTATAATTAGAATTACAAGGGTAGTTTAGTACTTTTAGAAACCTACCTATTCTCGTACTGCCGCCACTGACGATGGAGCGGAGCGCGGACGACGATAACTCGCCGACAAGGCAGCGGATCAGAGACCCGGCGACGACTGCCACCGCAGTGTGGGACGCCTGCGTGTCGCGGAGGATCGGCACGGTCGAGAGCGCGCTGTCCCAGGCAGCGAGGCGAGCGTGGCGCGGAGGATCCGCACGGCCGAGAGCGCGCTGTCCTAGGCAGCGACGGAGAGCGTGGTGAGGCAGACGGAACCGAGCTCGGAGACGGACCGCGAGTCCGAGGCACAGAAGACGCCTCCATCGTCGCAGCCTCGCGGGTAATAATGGCAGGACCGACCTGAGAAGACGCATGAGAAGGATTGTGCCCATGCATGGCAGAGACGACGACAGAGTAGGTGAGTTGAGTGCGAGAATAATGGCAGCAGAAAAAGCATCGGCAAAGGGCAGGACCAACCTGGGTTCTCGGCGTCGAGGACGGCGGCCAAGATATCTCAAGTTTTTCAAATTGCCCAGAAACTCTGGGAGACGACTTGTTGGACCTTGGAGATTATTCAGGCTCAGGTCAAGGTGCTTTAGACGCTGCAAGGAAAGGAGTGAAGGGCTTATCTGTACGACTAAGGTAGTCTCGTCGCCGGTGTTAAGAATAGATGGATAATCGACAGGCACGTTGCGGAGATGAAGTCCGACGACATGACGCGATCGGACGCGGCGTCCAGCGCGGGCCCCAGTCAGTCCACGCGTCCTCGCCGTAATGCAGATCCGCGTCCTGAACACTCCTCCTGGACCGAACCGCAGCGGCGGCCGGTGCTCCGTCGCCGGACCCAGCCCGGCCACCACGGTGAGCGCCAGCGCGGCGGCGAGCAGGGTGTCGAAGATCGCGAGGCCGTGCCACCACTTGCGCATCGCGAATTTTCCGGCTTTTCGCAACGGCAGGCGCAGCAAGAGGACAGAGGACGGCGCTCATCGGATGAGCACGGGCAGCTCCTCGTCAAATTAAAAAGACCATTGTACCCTTTAGTATTAATTATAATTCAGTTACGTGCTTGTGGTTCCTACCCCGCCACTTGGTTCCTCTCATGTGGTTCCTATAACTTTTTAACCATTAGATTAGACCAAATGGAGGGCTCATATTAATTCCAAGCGTGGTAAAAACTTTCGTTTTTTTTATTTCCACCTTGAGGAGTCCGCCGACCAATCAGGTAAAGGAACTGTCGAACTGTAGATCCGTGATTACGTGGACAGTCCGGTCGATGGCGAAGGTTTAGGAGGGGTTACGTGGATAGCCTGGAATTACGGGAAGAAAATCGTGATTGTATTACTTATATTATTATAATAGTACAACTGATGAATAATTTGCTTAGATGTCTTTGAATTGTATTGTAGGTGGTCATCACTTTACCCAGGTTGCAAATTGTCTAAATAATATGTTAACAAGTTCTTTCTCTGGATGGTTTTAAATTTCAATGGTAGAATAATACAGTACTACCGTGGAAGGTGCGATGAAATGCCATTTCCTTGACTGGAGTCTGGAAACAGAGTGACAACAGAGTGACTAGGGTGAGTCACAGACTCACGCTGCCTGATTGATTGGACGGCCTTCGTGCAACCTGACCGTTGTGCGAGAAAACTGACCTCTGCAAGTTTGGTCAAACCGATCACAATCACATGCGTTAGATTAAAAAAAAGGCGATCACATGATTCTGTTGGTGCATCATTTGTTTCCCCCTAGCCTTAGCCGCCGTGCGACTGCCTGCCAGCGCTCGCTACCTAGCTTACCTCGTATACTATTACTAGCTATATTACTCATGAAAATTTCAGAGAAGTTTTAGATCACCAAAGTTGGTGCAAAATTTTGGATGGATGGGACATGTATGTCACATCGTACACTGTAGCATGTTTCGTTTGTTAGTGGTAAATATTATCCTACCATGGCGTAACTAGGCTCAAAAGAATCGTCTCGCAATGTACATCTAAACTGTGCAATTAGTTTATTTTTTTACCTACATTTAGTACTCCATACATGTCAGATTCTGGCTAGATTGGGCCGGAATTGACACCTGATTGCTGATCGTCGGCGATCTTGACGGTGATGAAGGTGACGTAGGCGATGGTGATGACGACGATTGGCGGCGGGTGACGTAGATTGATGACGATGGCGAGGTAGTAGAGAGAGAGGGAAGGGAGGGGCGGCGTGGGCTGGTGGAGGAGGCGGCGCGTCGGCGGCGGGCGGCGGCACAGGCTGCGCCGGCCAGCGGGCGGCGGCGCGATGGGGCGAAAGCGGCGTGCGGCGGTGGATGGGCGGCGCACGTGTGCGGGAGGAAGGAGAGAGAGAGAGCCTAGAGCCGGAGAGCTGTTGGGAGTTACCCCTTTAATTTATTTCTTCTTAAGATCCAACCGGCTACATGCCCCTTGTATTTATAGTCCGGGGAGACTTGCATGCTAAGCAATCTCTAGGAGGTTTCCTTATAGATTGGAATACCTCTCTTACAAGCAAGCTATTTATTCCCTATTTTATTCCTATCTTTATTCCTTAAATATTCCTTACTTAATTGCGATGCAACCGACGCGGGCGCGTTCACGGCCGGTCGGTGGCGGCGGCCGGCCGGGAAGCGCGCGCTTCCGAGCTTTGGGCCCCTAGGCGGCGGCGGTTCCCCCCCTTGTTGGGCCCTATTCCGGCGATCTCTTTTTGGTTCATGACATTTCTCCCCCCCTTTCGACAAATAGCGTCCTCGCTTTGTCGTTTCGCTTATTGTCGTTGTTGATGTCTTGGGCGAAGATGGAGACGCCGACCTTTTGTCGGCTGCGAGACCACCCTGTAGTACCTTTAATAAGGCCGGGGCGTAGTGGCGATGTTTGTCGAGGAAGACGATCTCCATTCTTTGGCGTCCCAAGCCGTTACTCTCCGGGTTGGAGCTTGATGGTTCCAGCGATGCGAAAGTAGGTTGTCGCCAATTTGTGTTGCCATTTGATGAAGGATGGGAGCCTCGAGGGTAGTGATGAAGCCGTCGAGGTAGGAGGTTGATGTGGGTGGTATGTACCTCTTGTCATCGTCGGTGAAGCTCACAAGTCGAGGCTTCTTGAGATGGAAGCGTCGAAGTCTTGGGCGAGGTGGATCGCCGTTTTCTCTGTGTAGGGTGCCTCCCGGTGTATTGCAGCCCACGGCCTATTGGCGTAGTCGTGATTGGGCGTAGATGTCGTTGAGGAACAAGGGAGCCAACCGGGATGGCTCGAGTCGCCCCTCGCTGTCCGAGTCCACGTAGTCGACGTCGCGATGGTTGTTGGTGTCGCCGTTGAAGGACGTCCCAAAACCGAGAGTGGGGCACCATGGTATCTTGTCTCCGTTCTCTCGTGGTGCCTTGGTGATGCGGAGGAGCCAAAGAAAGAGGAGTGCCGTTGTCGCCGGTTTGGCGGTACCGTGGTACCGATGTTACGCTTATGTGGTACCGATGATGTCGCTTTGCCGAGCTGCAGCTTTGAGAGATGGTGTTCTCCGCCATCGCCGATGTCGGGCGAATGTCCAGCAGTGTAGTAGATCATCGGCAAAGGTCGGCGAGTGAACCACCATCTCCTTGGTGGCACCTGGGGGGGCGTCGGTGTTCTCATCGGCCGTGGCGCCCATGTGTGGAACGTCGTGGTTGCCAATGTCGAGGTTGGCCGCTAGGATGTCGTCGTGGTTGATGCCCTTGTAGTTGTTGTCGATGGTAGGCATGGTGAAGACGTAGTCGACATCGTGGGAAACGCCATTGGCGTTGGCATCCTTGAGGACATCGTTGCCGCTCATGGCGCCCATGGTAGCGTCCTTGTCATTGTCGACGTTGTCGATGCCGCAAGCATTGTGGCTAGCGACGTTAATGGCGATGTCGGGGATGTCGTTGACGCTCAGGGGGGTGTCGTTGTTCTCATCGATGATGCCAGGGTCGAAGACGTCTTGGTTGACGACGTCGAGCAACATCGTTGGAGCATGGGTGATAGAGGTAGAAGCTCCTTGTTGAATGTGATGGACTTGCCTGGTGACTGTGGAGCGTGTGATGTCCTGGTCGGCGAAGTTGTTGGCGTTGTTGTTCATGGCGCCGTTGTTGTCCAGGATGTCGTGGACGTCGGGGTTGAGATTGGCGACGTCGGTGCTGACGTCAGGCGACGTCGTTGAGTCATCCTTGTTGGCACTCCAGATGTTCCCAATGTCAAAGATGATGTTGGTAGTGACCGGGGAACTTATCTGTGACATTGTAGTAGCCGTGAGGCGTTGGCCTAGTTGGGTAGGCTTTTCGTCGAACAGGTGGTGGACGCGTCGGTGGTAGCCTCCGGCTCGATCGATCCGGAGAGCAACAGCGGGGGCGCCCATGGGGTAGGCGTGCTCGTCGATTGCAGCGTTGATGATCATGGAGGGGGCGACGTGGCGGCGCCGGTAGGAGCGTCGTCACCGCCGTCGGCGCGCCATGGCGGGGACGTCGTCGGTGGTGGCCGAGGTGACGTCGTGGCGCGTCGTCGGACAGCAAGGCCGCATGCCGCGGTGTTCTTCTGTCTTGGCCACCGGTCGCCGTGGATGTCGATGGGAGCGTCGCCAAAAAGATCCAACTCGAGAGTGTCGCCAAAAAGATCCAACATCTCCATCCGAACTCGGCGATCGTGTAGTTGTCCATCGGATCTTGTTGGTGGTGGTGGTCGGAAGCCGTCGGTGGTGGGAATCGCCCCGGTCTCCGGATACTACCGCCGATTCCGGCTAGATTGGGCGAATTGACACTGATTGCCGATCGTCGGCGATCTTGACGGTGATGAAGGTGACGTGGGCGATGGTGATGACGGCGATTGGCGGCGAGGTGACGTAGATTGATGACGATGGCGAGGTAGTAGAGAGAGAGGAAGGGAGGGGCGGCGTGGGCGGTGGAGGCGGCGTCTTGGCGCGGCCGGGGCGGCGCGGCGTGGGGCGGCCGGGCGGCGTGGCGGGCGGTGGATCGGGCGCGCGTCTTGCGCTGGGAGGAAGAGAGAGAGAGAGAGAGAGCCCTAGAGTTGGAGAGCTGTTGGGAGTTACCCCTTTAATTTATTTCTTCTTAAGATCCAACCGGCTACATGCCCCTTGTATTTATAGTCCGAGGGAGACTTGCATGCTAAGCAATCTCTAGGAGGTTTCCTTAGATTGGAATACCTCTCTTACAAGCAACCTATTTATTCCCTATTTTATTCCTATCTTTATTCCTTAAATATTCCTTACTTAATTGCGAAGCAACCGATGTGGCGCCGCGTTCACGGCGGACGGTGGCGGCGGCCGGCCAGGGGGCTGCCTTGCCTCGGCTTTGGGCCCTAGGCGGCGGCGGTTCCCCCCTTGTTGGGCCCTATTCCGGCGATCTCTTTTTGGTTCATGACAATACATGTACCGGCATTTTGATGTGATGGGGAATCTTCTTTTTGCATAGTGAAATTTGGGGGAGAAATTTGGGATCTAAACACATAGTGTCAAGTTTCAGAGATGTCAAGTTTGAGTATAAAACTACTGAGTGCAACTTTATAAGTCTCTTTTATGTACTTCCTAATTAATAGAAAGAGGTTTTGGTAAAAAATTTTTTTGTGTCTGACAGCTTATGTAATTAGATCTCAAAGTATAAACTTCATCTATTTTTCTGTTTCGAATTTATCGCTAGCTCTCTAGAGTGTATGTCCAAATCCCATCTCTCTTACATCAACAAAAATTGTCTAACGTCGATTGATATATATGGACCGGTGGTGAGTAGTTTTAAAAAGTTCCATGTACCAAATTAAAATCAATTTTGGAGTTGATAAGTATAAGTGAAATTCTTCCATAAGTCTAACGGATCTTTGGTGCATTTAGGGCCTGTTTGGTTAGGTGGTCTAGTGTAGACGGCGGATTTCGTAGAACAGGGTAGAATTAGCCTGGCCCAACGAAGATGGTGGAGTGTTGTTTGGTTCCAAAAAAAAAAAAAAAAATCACTTTCAGTCAAATTATCCCAAGTCTAACTAACTTTATAAGAAAAAGTAGTAATACCTGTGACACCAAATACATAAATATATTATAAAAATATATTTTGTGATATCTAGTGAAACTAATTGGATATTACAAACATACACAATATTTCTTATAAAGCTGGTTAATCTTGAAATAACTTGACTTAAGACATATATGTTGATTTATTTTGAGAGGAAGGGGTATATAAAAGAGATAATTAGGAATGTGGCCCCGAAAAAAGTTCGTTTTAGGAATCTAGCCTCTTTTTTTTTTTTTTTTGAATTTTTTTGATTTGGCCTCAAAACGAAATTTTGTTAGGAATCGGCCTTGTGTCGGTTTTGAAAAATCATAACTAGAGTTTGGTAACTCCAATTTTGGTGAACTAAACTTTGTTGTTCTCCTTAAGATATCTAGTTTTTATTAAAAATATGAAACCCGACCATGTTTTGTAGAATTATTTATTTTTAAAACCAATATATTAGTTTCTTATTAAAAATAAATAATTTTATAAAACATGGCCAGTTTCATATTTTTTAATAAAAACTAGACATCTCAAGGAACACAACAAAGTTTGGTTCACCAAAATTGGAGTCACCAAACTCTAGTTATGAATTTTCAAAACCGATGGAAGGTCGAATTCTAACAAAGTTTCGTTTTGAGGCCGATTCCCAAATTCAAAAAAAAAAAAGGCCGGATTCGAATTCTTTTCGGGCCATATTCCTAATTGCCCCTATATAAAACTATCTTAAAGTTTAATCTTTATGCAGTGAAAATAGTGAATAATTAAACTATCAATATATAAATATAAACTGACACTTTTATTTGACATGATAATTCCTAGAACCTGAGAATTTATCTAAGTTTTTTCTTTTGATGTCGAATACAAAATAGTAGTGTCGATCCCTATCAGCCTGTCACCATGTGCTCCGTAACCTGTGGAAGGGCATGGCCGCATGGTGATTGGTGACACGATGCCAAGTACAATGATTGACTCGACGGCCGGCCAAAGACACTGACTGCTTCTACTTCTAGGTCAAGTCAACCGTCCAGGCAACGACTGGCTCGTAGGTTGTTGCAACATAATTTTCCCTGGCGACCAGGAGTAGCTGCTGGCCGCCGTGTAATCGCCGGCGTTTTCATTGCCGTTGCTTGACCTCTTCCATTGCCGTTGCCGACCAATCAATCCACAGCAGAGCTCCAGGAATGGAGGTGTACGCAGTCGGAGTGTCTAGGCTGCTACCATGGCTGGCACTGGCAGCGGTGCTTCTGCCACCTCCACCTGCGGCGTCACAGCAGCCGCCGACGGCGAGGGGATGCCGTCAGCAGTGCGGCAACGTGACCGTCCCCTACCCGTTCGGCATCGGCGCGGGCAGCCACCGCGGCGTGGCCACGGGGGCTTCCGGCTCCAGTGCGACGACGACGCCGGACGCCCGCCGCGGCTCACTGTGGCCGGATACGGCCACGAGGTCGCCGCCATCTCGATGGCGACGGCCGAGGCCACCGTGCTCCTCAACGCCAGCCGCGCGTGCTACGACCGTCCGGGCGAACCCGACGGCCGCGTCGTCAGCCTCCGGGAGCAGTCCATGGCGCTCAACGGCAGCGCGTTCCTCTTCTCGTCGATGAAGAGCAAGTTCGTGTCCATCGGCTGCCCCGGCCTCGCCTACTTCAACGACGGCGACGGGTACTACGTCACGGGGTGCATGTCCGTGTGCCGGCCCTCGGACCGCGCGCTGCCGGGGTCGTGCCGCGGCGACGACGGCTGCTGCCAGAGCAACATCCCGCTCGGCCTCGACTCCTACCGCCCCTACCTCGGCAGCTTCGGCCGCCGGCGCCGCGGCCGGGGGCGGGAGCAGGAGGCGACGTTCCTGGCCAATTCCACTGCCTGCTCGTACGCGTTCATGGTGGACGCGATGTGGTTCTGGCTCGCCGGCTCGCACTTCAACCGTACCGGCGACTTCGCCGTGCCCGTCGTCCTGGACTGGGCCATCAGGGGACGCCCCGAGCTGCGCCGCCGCGGCGAGGGACGGCGGCGACACGTACGCGTGCCGCAGCGCGCACAGCGTCTGCCTCGAGTCTAGCAACGGACCCGGGTACGTCTGCAACTGCACCGCCGGGTACCAGGGCAACCCGTACGTGGCCGGCGGCTGCACGGACGTCTTCGAGTGCCGGCGCAGGGGACGAGTTCCCGTGCTACGGCGTGTGCGTCAACACGCCGGGCAGCTTCACGTGTACGTGCCCCAAGGGGTCCAGTGGGAACGCCACGGTACAGGACGGCTGCCGGCGAGACGACGACGGCAACAGATTCGGTTTGCCACTGAAGATCGTCACCGGTGTCAGCGCCGGCGCGTTGATGCTGCTGCTGGCGAGCTTCTCGTTGCACCTGTCGGTTCAGAAGCGGCGACTGCTCCAGGCGAAGAAGCGGTTCTTCGAGCAGAACGGCGGCGTCCTTCTGCAGCAGCAGCTGGGCTCGCTAGCCAGCTCCGGCGTGGCTTTCAGGATCTTCTCCGAGGAGGAGATGGGAAGGGCCACCGACGGCTTCGCGGAGGCGCGGGTCCTAGGCCGCGGAGGCTACGGCGTGGTGTAAAAGGGCGTCCTCGCTGACGGCTCCGCCGTGGCCGTGAAGAGGGTCGAGGGGTGGTCGACGCGAAGCAGCTGAAGGAGTTCGCCAGGGAGATATGCTGATCCTCTCTCAGATCAACCACCGGAACGTGGTCAAGCTCCTCGGCTGCTGCCTCGAGGTCGAGGTGCCCATGCTGGTCTACGAGTACGTCCCCAACGGCAGCCTCCACGGCTACATCCACGGCGGCGGCGAGGACACGGCCAAGCTGCAGCTGTCACCCGGCGCGCGCCTCCGCATCGCGGCAGAGTCCGCGGACGCGCTCGCGTACATGCACTTGTCGGCGTCGCCGCCGATCCTGCACCGCGACGTCAAGTCGGCAAACATCCTCCTCGACGGCGACCTCGCGGCGAAGGTGTCGGACTTCAGCGCGTCGAGGCTGGCGCCGGCGGGCGAGGCGGCGGTGGCCACGCTGGTGCAGGGCACGCTCGGGTACCTGGACCCGGAGTACCTGCTGACGAGCCAGCTCACCAGCAAGAGCGACGTGTACAGCTTCGCGGTCGTCGTGCTGGAGCTCCTCACCGGGAGGAAGGCGTTCGTCCCGGTGGAGAACGAGGACGAGGAAGAGGAGGGAGGCCTCGCGTTCTGCTTCATCACGGCGGTGCAGGCGGGACGGCACCGGGAGATCATGGACCAGCAGGTCCTGGAGGAGGTCGGAGTGGAGGTGCTGGACGAGGCCATGGAGCTGCTGATGCGGTGCCTCAGCATGGCCGCCGATGAGAGGCCAACCATGAAGGAGGTCGCTGACAAACTCCATTGGATCAGATGCCACGCTTGCAGCAGCAGTAAGCAAAATTCAGAGTGATCCGGAGTGCGGCTATCAGATTAAAGAGACGTGTCACCTCTGGTACTTAGTAGAGCTAGGACTTAGGCTGCCATTTCAGGACGCCTTTTGACATGACCCGAAGCGCAGTACGACACGAATATGAGGTCCACACGGTGGGCTACATGGCAAGTGGTCGAACTGAAACAACACGAAAATGATACACACTTCTACAACTCTACTATGCAATTTTCTTTTTTATCATTAACTATACTATATCTTCTAGTTCTTGGAGAAATTATAAAAAATCATTAAAACTTTTATAAAGATAGTACACGCATGGTATATATATATTTATCATGAGTGCAAAAAAAGAAAACTAGAAGAAATATTTTTAAGGCCATGCTTGGCTAGCCACGTGTTCCACGGGTTGTGCCATATCCACACTTCACAACGTGCCCGTGGTGCCTAGAGAGCGACCTGAAGCATGAGAGGGCCGGGGCCGACCCGACCGGACCAAGTCCCACCCTCTAGTCGTTAGCGGATTGTTCGTTCCTGCGTCCAAGGAGACATAATTGTTGAATTACAATGGTTCGATGGGAGGAGACCGGGTATGTGCCAACCTTTTCAGCAGCAGAGGTGGAGCAATAAGTTCCCTTATGCTGTGTTTTGTTCCTGAATTTCTCTCTTTAAACTTTACTAAGAAACATGCCCGCCGTTGCAACGGGATATATATCCTCTATTGAATCAAATTAAACTAACAAAAAATCAAATTGATAAAAGCCATTATTAAAATGTATGGACGGAAAAAGATGGCCAGCTGGCATACGGTAATAATTCTTCGTATTCCAAAAGTATTGATCCTTCGTCTGATAGTACAAAGCTTTGTTATGCATAACTATGGTTACTCATACCATAATTTAGTTGGTTTTGGCTCATCCGTTTCTCAATATATTAATGCACATGCTTATACTATATTGTTTGTTGTAGAATCTATAAAATAATAAAAGCGTCAAAACGTGCATTAAAGTCAAATAGACGGAATAACACGCAAAAGCGTCAAAAAGCCGGACATACCAATCTCTATGTTTATCAATAACTAAGTCGACTAAATTTAAAAAATAAAACAGATGAATAATCAGACACCATATGATACGTTGGAACGTGCATTGAAGTCAAACAGACGAAATAACACAGATCGACCAATGAATCAAAACCAAAGAGCAGATTTATTAGCTTTAAAGAAATCACAGAACAACAACGAACCTGATGCACGTGTGCGATCCAAGAAGACCTATTCAGTGGAGACCATGGTGAGCCGCGATCCAGCGGCCTCCTTGGCGACGACACCGTACTTGGGCGGCACTCGCCTTCTTTATTTTGTTGGCTTTGGGCATGACGACGACCGGCGGTGGCAGTGGCAGGAGCATGCCAAGGTCGAAGTCGCCGCAATCGTCGTCCACTGGCTGCAAAATCAGTTGTCCTTTAAAGTAAAGGCAACTACGATGAAGTTCTACAAAAACATATGCTCAGCTGTATATGTAGAACTAAAGTAATCGAGGACAGTTAAGCTTTTTTTTTTTGGCGTTAAACAAACCTTGGCGTTGGAGATGACAATATCCTCCGTGGCACGACCGCGGGTTCGCCCACGGCCAGGCTTACCCCACTCGTCGTGATAAGCTGCTGGAGTTCACACACAGAGATAAAAGAATGGGGCCTTGTATTTCTTTTTCACTCTTATATTGATAAATACAGTACCAAGTCGATCCAGGGAAAATATCTATCTAGATTGAATTTGAAGAAAGAACACATGAGTCTATGCATGGCGAGTTGGACCAACTCCTAAGGAGCGACGGCCTCCCAAACAACTGGTCGAGCGCCACCACCACGGCCATGGCGAGCGAGACGTCGATCAGCTGCACCACGAGGCGGAACACGTCTGTGCCGACCGCCTCCTTTGGCTGCTCCTTCGCGAGGGCCCGGCGCTCGGCGTCGTACACCACGCAGTAGTAGCGCGCGTAGGAGCCCTCCACTTCGTACGTGGCCGCCGGGGCGCACGGTGTCACGCACGCCATCAACTTGCCGCCGACGCCGCGCTTGACGGCCTAGACGGGCCGACGCGTGCCCCCGCCTGCGTAGATAAACTACTGGTCCCCGCACAGGCTGAGGCGCTTGCGGCGCACGGTGAAGGCCGGGCAGCCGGCAGGTTCCATGAGCACGTCCTCGCCTCAGCGTCGTAGCAGTCGACGAGGTAGGCTGGGTCGCCCTTGGCGTCGAACATCGTGTACCCCCTGTAGCTGAACATCAGCGAGTTGCGCCACACCGTCAGCGACATCGCCTTCTCCTCCTGGCCGCTCGCCATTGCGGCTGTGGCTCTCTCAGCCGCCGCCGACGACGACAGCACGTTGGAGTGCACCTTCACCATGCACCGACATCGATTGGTGGCTGGATCGATCAACCAAGACGGACGAATCTTTTCTTCTGGCCATCCGAATCTGGAGTGGAGGAGAGGCAAACGTGATGCGAGGCGGACAGAAAAGGAGGTGACAAAATTTCTATGGCAGAAAGTTTTTTGGTGTTTGAGAGAGAGTCCGCGTCGGACCTGTTCTGTGTCTCCGCCGCTTCGAGAATTACGTGGCAGGCTGAAGGCTGGAAGACGGAGAGGAAGGCAGACGGAAAAAGAGGGGTCAAGAAATTTTCTCTTTATTAGTAGGTATAGATACGATTCACCTGTCACATCAAATCTTTTGCCTCATTAAGCATTAAATGTAGGTAAATAAAAAAACTAATTACATACTCCCTCCGTTTTTTAAAAGTGTCGTTGAAAACCGTGCCCTTCTCACAAACACGCTTCTCGGGTGACACTCTTAAAGGGACGGAAGGAGTAATTTTGATGTACATGATGAGATGAATGACAATGATCCATGGTTGTAGAAAGCACCTTTCCAGCAATTGCCACCTGATACACCAAACCTGTTCCTTTCACATGAAATGCCAGGAAAATTACACCACGACTCGGTTTTCGGGTCTCCAAACAAATCAGCCCGTGAACACCCCTTTGGGCTGCCTGGTTATTTGTGGCCCAAGTAAGTATTTCCTTTTTTTTAGATAATGAAAATTCGGCTTCATTTATAGACTCCGGCTAATTATTACAAAGTTCACCGACGACAAGCGTAGCACACAACTGAATGCCATAGGCAAACAATTTTAGTTGAAACTCTAATATAAGCTTTTACAAAGAATTTTATTTAAAATCTATAGTAGTTATTATGCTAGATTTAAACAAAATAGGTTTGTAATATTTTGTAGCGTCTACTAAAAAGTTTCAAAGATTTTTAAACACTATCTTGTATGTGTATGTCTCATCTAGCTATAGTTTTTTAAACACTATCTTGTATGTGTATGGCTCATATAAAGATTTATAGCTATAGTTTTTTATTTAAAATTTAGAATAGCTATAATGAAAGATCCAAGCAAAATGGATTATGAATAATTTATTATATTTGGTATAAAAGAATTAGAAATCTTTATATGTTTGTTTTTTATTTTGGTTAAATGGTTTGGAAGAATACGGTGGTTCGAACTTGAACAGAGGTAGACGGGGAGGGGCGACGATGGAGGCAGGGGCAAGGGCGATTCCGCGACACGAAAAATATTGTACCAGTGTTTCATGGCAACTTTTGCCTAATTTTTAGGAGCAAAGACACAAAGGCATTCGAAACCTTAACACAGTAGGGGTGCTTAACCCCTCCTATTTTCCTTCAAAAAAAAAAAACTTGACACAGTGGTTTGGCACTCTGGACCACCAAGTCATTCACACAAGATTGTAAAAAACCGACGCCGTGGCCATCAGCTTCATTGTGAATGTCTTTTTTTTTTTTTTTTTTTTTTTAAAAGGCTTCATTCTGAATGTCTTCTGCCAGCTTGATTCAGCAGCAAGTTGCCCTTCCGTAGAATATTTTGTTGGCCATTCGTTGCTGCTTGTCTGATGCAAGCAAGGTATTGTTTTTTTTTTTTTTTTTTTTTTTTTTGAGGCAGTATTGTTTTCGTTGAACGCAACCGAATTTAAGGGGAAAGAAGCACATGGTGCCCCTCGTGAATTTTCTTCACATAGCTCACATACTATTCCTTACTTGAAGTTTGAGGAACCCGCTGGCGCTGGCCAATATGTAAACAGGTTGCAAAGTGATGTCGCCATCCGGCACACTGCAGCAGGGTTTGCCATGGATAATAATGCAGCCACTCCACCGTACACACCACCCATGCACCCTGAGCTGCTCATGGCGGCCAGCCATGGCTGGCATGGGACACTGACGAGCCTTCTCAACGAGGAAGATCATCAAGCCGTACCTACCGAGCACCGTCGTCGTCGTCCTAGCAACTTGGCCGCCGCCGATGCATCCCAAGCCGCCTCAGTGTTCGTTGAGATTGATACCATCGATCGCAGCAACACGATGAGCCCACCACCATTGCCGTTGCCGGCGACAACGACGACGTCGCTTCTCCTCCAAGGCGTCACTTCAGACGGGGACTGGGCACTCCACGTGGTAGCAGCCGCCGGAGACGACGACAGGTACCTGCGAAGCGCCATGGTGATCAACAGCAAGGCCAGGCACCTCTTGGACGCACGCAACAAAGGGAGGAACACGCCGCTGCACGTCGCCGTCAGGGCGGGCAACGTCGACATGCTCGCTCTTCTCATCCGCTTGGCCGGAGAAGAGGAGGGCGCTCGTGAGGATGGAGAACGCCGTTGGGGAGACGGCCCTGCACGAGGCGGTCCGTGCCGATGACATGAAGGCCGTGGCCGTGCTGATGGCGGCGGACCCGTGCCTGGCTCGTGTCCCGGACGCCGGCGTCTCGCCGCTGTACCTGGCCGTCGCTCTGCGCCGGTACGCCATCGTACGGGACTTGCACGCCAGGGACAACCAATTGTCCTACGCTGGACCGGCTGGACAAAATGCCTTACATGCCGCGGTCTTTCAAAGCAAAGGTGCATACACAAATTTAACTAAAGCACACTTAACATTTTATTTCATATATATATGTTTTGTTAGATTGTACTTCCTCCATTCCAAATTATAAGTCACTCCAAAAAAAACTTAGAAACACATGAAGATTTAAAAAGAGTTCTGTAAGCCATATGAACATGCATCCTATACCTCTACTTGTTTTGCTATTTCGCTTGAGGGTTTTGGTAGGGCCAATGCTGGCTGATCACCCTTATTAGTGATCAGATGCGTTGGAAAGTTGGCGGCAGGAGGTTCTTTCTGTGCACCTGTGAATTTTATAAATTCGTGCGGAGGTGATGAAATTCGGTTTTATAATGGTGGAAAAAAAGTTATCAGAATATTTCTTCATATGTTTTGGGCTTATGGTGAGCTCTCCGGTTGGGAAGCCACGGTCATGGGTTCGAGTCCTCTCGAACGCATGATTTCCCACAAAAAATCCTCTCGCCGGGTCCCCGTGTGCCAAAGCATGGTGTGAAGCCCGACCCTTCTCACGGGTCTGTGGGGCTCCCATGTCGTATGGGGGGGAGGTTCGGGGGGTTTCCGGGATCTGGTGGGAAGATCTTCTTCTTAAAGAAATACGGGTGGGGACATCGTCCCCCTCCAGTCCCGTATAGAATGATTGTTGTCTGATTTTAGAACTGTTTCCTTGGCAGCTATTAGGGAAAGACTCTGCTGACATTGACATTGCCCTTGACAATATGACGGGTCAGAATTTCTGTGAGAAAGTAAATGAGTACTCAAAGTTGATAGGGGAGCAGCAGAAAGGAATCGGTGTTATCCAGTGGTATGAAATGTTGTGCAGTTCTCCTGCATGTTGAATAAAATAATGTTGCTTCTTACCATTTTGCAGTTCTCCTGCATGTCTAAGATTTTTTAATTGTTATATTAACAAAGTATTAATGATAAGTTATTAAAACTTCTTAGTAAGCTGATAATGGTGTTACAATTAATTCATGTTATGAGGTAATTCAAGTTGAGAACTTAATTATAGACAACTTTTGGAAACGAGGGAGAGATGGACCCCACCCACCCACCCGACCGTTGCCTCTCCGTCGCTCAGCGGCGACGGCGCCGCCCGTCAGCCCGCCTCCGGCCAGCTCCACCCCAGCAGCCTCCCCGTCCCTCCAAGCACAGATCCGAGCTCGCCTCCTCTTGATCTATCCTTCCATGGGGGCTGTGGAGCTCCTCCGGCCTCGGGCGCACCCTCCCTCGCCGGGATACGCCCGCTGCTTTGCGCCGGCGCCCCCGCCGCGGCCACCTCCAACCTCCGCTCGTCGCGGGACCATCCCGTGGTGGCGCATCGGGGGCCTCGGGTCCGTGCTTGCCGCCTGGACGGGCTCATCCCAGAGTCCGGTTCCTCGCGCCGTTGAAGACGCCGCCGGACCCCCGACAGCGCGCGACGCCATGGTCGCCCCCGGTGCGCCGACGCCGCCTCGCCGCCACGGCCATGGCGCCCAGCGCCCGCCCGTCTTTACCGGGCCCGACCTCCGACACTGTGTCGCCCGTCGCCCCCGTCGCGTGTTGCCCTCTTCCTCCGCCCCACCTCTCCATCCCTTGGCGAGGACCGCCCTCGCGCCATGGAGGTGCTCGCCACCGTCGTGGACGTCTCGGGCGATGACGACGGGGGCGCGAGCGCCGCATGGATGACGTCGCGTGGTGACCTCCCCGGTTCCGGCGCCCACTCGCCCCGTCTCCCTGGAGATGGCCCTCCACCCCTCCAACGCAGCCCCCGTTCCTGCCCTCCCGCCGGCAGGACCAAGATGGAACGCCGGAAGGGGGTGGCCTCGAGGACGCCGACTCGGGGACGAGGTGGACTACGAGCCCTCTCCTCGCGCTCCCCTCGGGTCGCGTGTTGCGTCGTCTCGCCGCCGGCGGCCGCGCGGCGGTACCGCTGGACGACATGACGCCACGCTCGCCGTTGCGGCTCAGCCGGACCGAGCCTCCTTGCTCGGGGGCAGGGACGCCGACCCTTGGTGCCGGACTGCCCGGGCCCAAGCGTGGCGCCGCTGCCGGCGGCGCGGCGCGTTCGCGGACTCCTTCCACGCCACTGCGGGCGTCCTCTTCCTTCGACTAGGTGCCCGCACCGCGGCGTTCGGCCGTCACCAGGCGCGCGTCCCCCGCGTCAACGGCTTGCCCATCGCCACCGGCCGCCGCCAGATGGTGACCGCCGGGCGTCGCCGTGGCACGCCCCCTCGCGGACGACGTCCACCGCCGTCGACGCCCCTTTGTCGACGATGACGGCTTTCACTCTCGTGCCGAGGCGCAGGCGTGGAGAGACGCCAGGCCTCGCCCAATCCTCGCCGCCGGGAGGCCGGTACCTCAATTGCCTGGCCGCCGATCACGCCGCCGCCCGGTGCTCCGCTCCATCACGCCGCCTCATCTCGCTTTAGCTCTAAGCACCGGGCGAGGAACCGCAAGCATCGACATCGCCCCCGCCTCAACAACCCTACACGAGCAGCGCACAGGAGCCTCGACGTTGCGGTGCGGAGCCTCGCTCGGTACGCAGGGACTGTCGTGTCGTCGACAAATGTGTCGGTGGCCTTGACGCCCTAGGGGCGGCGGGTCCCCCTGGTGCTTCCTTCTTCGTTGGGGCGGATCCTTTGTTCGCCCACTCGACTTCGACCTTCCTCGGGGGTGCTACCAGGCCAGTGATGACGGTGGGCAATGCCGGCACACCCACCGACCCGCTTTGCGCCGACCCGCTTCGCTGACATGGAGCCTCCCCGCTCGGGTAGACCCAATCTTTGGATGAGCTCGAGGCCTCCTCGCGCGGCGTCCGCCTACCTCAACGACCTCCCTTGCAAAGACGTGTGGAGCCCCCTTCGCCGCTCCGTTTGGTACATCTCAATCCGCGACCGATGTGGATCCCGACGCCGTGCGCCGGCGGCGGAAAGTTTAACGACGACGCCCGGCCCGGCGGGGCGGATCACGGTCCACCGGCGGCCCAAGCGGCGGGCTCGCCAGGAGACCGCGCCACCTCTCGGACCCAACGCCGCGGAAGACATCACCACGCCCTGTGGTCACCGCTGCTACACCCACGGCCGCATCCGCCGATGCCTTCCTCGACTCTCTCGTCGTGCCGCCGAAGAGCCTCTCGATCGTGGGACCGCTGTGCCGGTCCTCCGGTTCGTCGACGTCTGGGGGGCTTCGCCGCAGCACTAGACTTGCTGCCAAGTCCGCCAACGCGACCCCAATCCGAACGCCCGGGCACTCCGGGTCATGCTGAACAAGATGGAAGGCCGTCCGGGGCTCAACTCTCCAACTAGACAGACCCGACGCTGCAAGCGCGATTCCACCACCACTTCGGAGGGGAGATCTCGACGGCCAAGAGAGAGAGGATGCGAGCGGCGTTCCCCATGCTGCGTCGTCTTCCTGCAAGGGACGCGCCGTCGGGGACCCGACACGGCAGGGTTGTCGTCGCCGAGCTTGTAGCGCATCATTTATATCTTTAGTACAACTTCTTCGCCCCGCCGTTTGAGCCGGGCGCCTTGTGTTGTGTTCCACCACTTTGACCTTTGGCATCTCGCCATCGGCCACTGTGGTGACTTGTAAGAACTCTACTTTCCCTTAATACAACACGTGCTTAAGCACGCTTTTCGAAAAAAAAAAAAAGAACTTAATTATAGTTGCTTCTGACCTTTTACATAGATATTTTGATGTATGGTCAATTCATAGCCTTTTTATGTCCATAACTGCTTATGTACTTCCTCATCAAGAAATGAATACTGTGTATCATAATAAAGAATATAACTTTGAATTGGAACATCATATTTTCTTTGCACAGGCTAATACTGCTTGCCTCTCTCAGCTGCTAGATTCAACTTTACATTAGATGACGATTTGAAGGAAGCTGCATCTGATAGAAGCTGCATCTGATGAAAAGGTGAAGTCAGAGCTTGGTAGCAAGATTAGTAGAGAACGTATTGGTCACGAGGTTGGATGCATACACTACTTCCAGCTAACTGCTATTTGTTCATGTCTTTGCTGCTTTAGTGTATATAACCAAGCCTTTTGTCATTCTTGTAAAACTTAGTAAAATAGCATGCAAAACCCTTGCTCATCAGTTTTCCTTGTTTTTATCTTTGCAGATTGATCTCATGATGTCAGACAAACACCCGGCTAGAGCGATGTGTGACATCCGTGATTTGGGGCTATTTTACGTTGTATTTTCTTTTCCTGAAAAATCCAACCCTCCAGTTTTTGACAAGTGTGATTGGTATGTCCTTGTTCTAACATCCCATATTCTTCATATTTTGGATTCAGACTACTGTTTGACATTCAGTTATATTTCAAGATATTGTGGTTGTAGAATGATGGAATTATAGAGACCTTCGTGCACTTTCTATCTATGTCCATTACCATCTCTACTTTAGTTCAGTCTCATCTTTTATCTTCTATGGGTATACAGGCAGTGTGTTTCACATATTGAAGCAGCTTGGGATCTCACATGTTCTATCGGCAGTTCTGTGTTCAGTAGTGTTTCTGACCCCAAGTCGCAGGTCTGAAATTTTTATCGTCCTTGATATGAGCACCCAGAAATGCCGAAACTGCCTTGCTCTCTCATTATTTGTGTGTGTTCTTTGCTCTGCTTAAAATTATTTAAATAGTACTACTTTGTTACTCCAGTGCAAGTAAGAAACACAAACCAATGCAACTTTAAAATGTAACATTTTGTCAGATTTGTTGGTACTGATCGGTTACTTAAGTCATTTACAGAAAATGTGCACTGATTGAGCTACAAAGTGAATCATAAATATATCTTTCAGTTGTGATGTGATAACAATGTTATGTCTCCAGTTTCAACTCACCTGTGTTTAATAAATTTCCTATGTTATGAAATTTACTAAGATGTGTATTATGGCTGACAGGAATTATTTGATTATTATTTGTTCTCTCTTGGCTTCCCTTAACATTGAGATATGTTATGATGCTTAGGATGAGCGACGAAGGCTTTGCTTGTATAGTTCATTATTCAATCCCCTCCGAAATATGTTCTACTTGGACAAAAGATCTAAGAAGGTAACAACAAAGTCGTGCATCATCTGATTTTGTTTTTCCAATGCAAGGCTTTGACAATTTTGTACTGCTCAATTTGTGCATTTGTGTTACTAATTAGTCACTTAAAATCATCGGGTACATTTACTTATTGACTGGAGAGGCAAGTTCGCAACATTTATGTGCAGCGCTCTTGATTCTTTTTCTTAATCAGAACTCGCTTTAATTGTTTGACCTGGCACATTTATTTGTTTACAATCTACTTGGTTTGAGTGAATCCTTAACTGTCTAAAATGTTTGTACCCTATTTAGCTCAGTTTGCAAACAATGGCACTTTTTGACCAAAGCAGTCACAATTTTGTTACTGCTTGCTAATTGGACTTCAGATAAAGAGTGTCTCCTTTCTTCTGTGTATTTGTCCAATGCACCTATGGATCATTACCTTGATTACTTGCCTTCTTCATGAAATTGTTGTATCTTGTTACTCATGCAAACTGTATGCTGGGGAAGCTCACATTCATAGCTTTTATCCTGAGGGACAATTTATAGTTTTGTATGGCTTCTGGTGTACAATAACCAGACCTTGATCGGAGGTTGGTAACTAGATAGCATGTTACACCATCAATATTTTTGTGCTTGCTTTGGCTGCTAAAGTTGTGCCCAGCTTTAAGGAGCAAACAAATTCGGATATTTAAATACATTCAACAAATGAAGCTGCTCTCAAATGTTCTTTTTTTTTTACGTTCATTGCATTATTTTCTTTCAAAGTTCAAAAAGGCGACGATAGGCCCTTGGCCATGGAACGTCACCTAGATACTGCCTAGCATCTTCTTGAACTTTGTTTTCTTTAAATTGTTTGTTTAAGAGTCTGTTGCATCATCAGCAGGTTCCTGTTTCTACCTTTATTATCAAGGACTCACTAAAGTTGAAAACAGTGATGCTGAAACGGTATGTTCTCTTGAGTTGCTCCCAACAGCATTGTTTGTGATTCTTGTTGGTTTTCTGTACCGTGATAACAAATTAACTTGCAATAATGTGTTCTCATAAAGGTTGTTAACATACATGCTGCTATCAAAAAATTTGCTGAACTAATCTAGAGCTTGGCGGCATGGCATACGGGACATCTGAAATCGGAGCCGCCCCCCACGCATTCTACGACGACAGGCGAGCAGACTACAGCGCGTAGGGCGGCGGCGGCGTCTGCGCACGCCGGGCGGCCCCGCGTGCCCTGCAACCGGCGTCTATTTTCCTTTCACCCCTCGACTCCGTTTTCCTTCTCTACGAAGCCCTCCTCTCGATGGCCTCCATATACCCCCCTTACAACTATAAAGGGGCCCCTTAGCCATCGGAAGGAGGAAGGTTCACAAGCTTTCAAGCATACAAGCCTTCTACACACACACCCCACACACTCACAGAGACCATCTCCCTCTCTCGCCCGCTTGTACTCGCCCCGGTACGAGTCTTTAAGCTCGGATAGTGCAAACATCGGACTAGGGAGCTCGGTAGCCCCCGAACCAAGATAAATCTCATGTCATTGTCCCTTGAGCTAGGCCATCTTAGCACACATTAGCGGTCGATTCATCGTGACACGGCCACGGCGGTTGGCGCGCCAGGTAGGGGCAGCGCTAGTGTGACGATCACCACTTTGATGGCTCTCTTCACCACCTCTCCGGCGTCCGGCGCACCGATGCGCTTCATGAACCTGGACTTCACCGGCACTAGCTCCGAGGGCTCCCTCGTCGGAGCCGCCTTCCCTCGGACGGTGCGGGGCGTGATGACATCTCGCCTGATCTGCGACGCCGCCCGACTCGCGTCGACTTCGCTCCGGCCGGGATTCGACTTCAGCGCCGGCGAGTCCCGTCCCGGCGGGCGGCCGACCGCTTCTTCATCGGCATTGCGGACCTACTTCCGCACATCCTGGGACCTGAACCGACTCGGGGCTCTTCCGCGACGTCACCTTCTCCATCGCCAATGTCATCCTGCGGCTCGCCGGCCGGGAGCCGCTCTCCACCACCGAGTTCCGCCACCTACACCGAGATGTACCCTCGGGGATAGCTCTTCCTCACCGACACCTCAGAGCAACGAGCTTAGGATGTCAGCCCGAGGCCGCAGCCGGTAGCAGGCCTGGGGGCCAACCCCACTCGTGAGTGCTACATGTGCCGTAGACCCGGACGGTCTTGCACAACAGGCGTGCACAGAAGGACGAGTCCTCCCAAAGATACCCCTACGCACTCAGGAGCGAGGGTCGACGGGTCGCTGAGCGGTGCCTCGCCCAAGCGGATCCACGAGCGCCTCGAGGAGCTCGAGGAGGCCGGCCTTCGAATCAGCAAGCAGAACACGACGCACGCACTCCGAAGCCAGGAGGACGGCACCGAGCTCGAGCTCGTGGGAGGGATGCACGCCGCCGCATCGACGTGGCGCACGACCCCCGTCCGTCTTCGGCCGGCAACCTTAACCTCGCCGCCGCTACCGTGCTCCCGCTCAAGATTACATGAAATGTCATAATTTCCCTTTATCACTTATCGGCACTTTGCTTTTCATGGTTCACTTCTTTGCCATCATCTACCATTGGTTCCTAGGGTCAATTAGAAGAAAAAAATTCATGCTCACTTTTATGATGGAGTCCAAGAAACTAGGTTATCACATTTGACATCGGTTAGACAAGGTCGTAGGGAGTCTGCGCTTGAGTTCATTAGGCGTTGTAAAGAAATTAAGAACCGATGTTTTCATTTGATGATTTCTGAGCGTGATTTAGTAGATATATGCTTTAATGGTTTGCATCCTAAGATTAGAGATAAGCTTGAGCATATTCAATTTACTACTTTGCCTCATTTACATGAGAGGTATTGTTGTTGAATCATGTTTGAATTCTCAAGATAATGAATACAGATCTCGTCGTTCTAACATGCACAATGTGGATGATAATTCTTCGTCCGACGATGAGAGTAAAGAGAGCATATTACATTCGCAACACATTAATGGATAAGGTATAACTAGAGGCTGCTAAGTTGGCGCTAAGAACCGCAGCCTATGTTGGTCTATGGTTCCCGAAGAACCGCAGCCTACCCGCCTCTAGTTTCTATAAGTGTGTCCATGGATTTGACATGAGGCGGCTCGAGAGTTGCGGTTCAAGGGGAGACATACCCCCAAGAACATAGCCCATGGTCGTGATCCCGAAGATCACGAGTCGGTCCCGAAGACCGATCAAGCATCAACTGTTGTATTCTTTTTCCCTTGATGAGTTTTTCCCACCGGATTTTCTCATGCAAGGTTTTTAACGAGGCAACAGGTGCAAACATAACTGGCCCGTGTGAATGTACTTTTTTCTCCTACCCTTTTTTCTCATTGGGTTTTTTGGGGAGGCATGTACACATGTGCGATTCGCCCAAGGGGGAGTGTTGTGAAATCATGTGTGTGGGTGAATCTCAAAGCAAGGAGGAAAATATCTAGCACTCTAGGGAACAAGAGAAGAGTCTAGAGTATGATGGACTCTAGTGAGCAGAGAAGTCTCTAGAGTGTAGTGGACATATCTAGGGAGGAAATATCTAGAGGAGATATTTGGAGAGTGTTACCCAGAGCCTCTCCCTATAAATAGGGGCTAGCCCCCATTGTAAAATCCATCCATGAAAGTGACTCAATAATAGAGAGTTTCCATTCCTCCCAACATTCTTTATATGTTTTCTTGTGTGCTTGTCGTGCGTGCTCGGTGGTTTCTGGTTCTACGAGGATTCTTAACAGTTCTGTTGTTTTGGCTACATGGCAGATTCCCACTGTTGATCTACTCTCTTTTTTGTTGCACTTAATTTATCCCTTTATCAACTTTGCGATAGAAAACATAAATTGGGAGAGAGAGTTTATATATGACATTAATTGCTCTCTTCAAATATACATCTAGAAACCCCCTTAGACAGTTAGGCTACCCTAACAAACAAAATAACAACTAATTCTATATACTCGGTCATTTGGAGATTTCCGGGCGATTAAAAAAGGCAGAATTCACGACGATCAAAAAGAGTAAAAAGTAATAGCAAATTGGAAGGGAAAATAGAATCACATTCATGCCGCCAAACTAGAAGGAAATAGGATGGGAAAATGGAATTGCATTTATATTTAAAAAACATATTAATGCCGTGAAATAGGGCAGCATAGAGAGCCCCCGCTGAGGTGGGGTGGTTGTTGCGAGCTGCCTCCAGACGGCGGCAGACGCCCAGAGAGCGAGGGCATGGGTCGTGGGCTGGGCCCTGTGGTCGGTGTGGGGCCAGTTCAGCGGTGATGAGTCGGGCCGATTGATGGGCCAAGAAGCTGAGACGCTAGAACGACCCGTTTGACATTATTAGTAACTGTAATCACAAGATGCTTCCCGTGTTTTAGCCTCCCATTGGTTCACCTCTGTGAATTCCCTTACTTGGTCATCGCTCGTCCACGTCGCCCAGAAAACCACAACCACTTGTGAAAATATCTCCGTCTCCCATCCTTCACTCACAAAAAAAAAAAGCGACAGCAGCGGTGGCTCCATCTGGCCGTTGCGTGGACAACAAGGTAAATTCACAATTCACATCTCCTCTCTATTGGCCCCGATCTATCGAAATCCGGACGTGATTAGAAGTTCAAGAAACTAAAGGGTTAATTGGTTTTTCGTACCATTGAATTTTCGCAGGTTGAAGATGTACCATTACAATTTTGGATATTGAAAATATGCCATTAGAATTCTTCTATACTTTGAAATCTCACATTCTCTACGATAGCAGCAGGCCGGTGGTGGAGGCGGCGCTCCATGGCTTGGTGGTGGGGTGAGACCTCTCACCGCCTCGCTCGATAGGGTTTTGAAAGCGGAGGGCTCGGGTGTGGTGTGGGGGAAGAAGCTAGGCTCGGATGGGGCGCACGTAGAGCCGAGGTGGGGTGGTTGTTGCGAGCTGCCTCCCGGGACGGCGGCAGACGCCCGAGAGCGAGGGCATGGGTCGTGGGCTGGGCCCCGTAGTCGGTCGTGTGGGGCCAGTTCAGCGGTGATGAGCCGGGCTGATTGATGGGCCAAGAAGCCGAGACACTAGAACGACCCGCTTGACCGGGCGAGGATCCGTTCTCTCGCGGTCAAGATGGGGTACGTTATCTTACCAATCTGTGGAATCGGGTTGGGTGTTCGCCCTACCTCCTCTCGGTAGTTTACTTCCCTTCGGGTTCCTGCTTTTCCGCGAAGCCGGGCCGCTTTTTCAGCGCCGATCCTCCCCGATTCGGCGGTGTGATGGTCGCCGACCATATCGCCATCTTTCCCGCCGCGCCGCTTCATCGCTTTCAAGGCGCATTGGTTCTCTCGATGTGCTACTCAAGGTGCCGCTCAAACTTCTTTTCATACGCCGGTGTGGTGGTCGGCTTCATGGATGGCTCCGATCGTCGGCGACGAGGAAAAGCGGGGTTGCTTGCAAGGATCTATGTGTAATTTATGTTTCTTTGAAGGATGTCTTTGTAAGCTGCGTTGTAAACTATCAGTTTTACTATGAATGAAATTCCCGGTTCCTTCTCAAAAAATATTATACACACCGCCGAGAAAATATCTCCGTCCCATCCTTCGCTCACAAAAAAAAAAAAAATAAACGGCGACAGCGGTGGCTCCATCCGGCCGTAGCGTGGACAACGAGGTAAATTCACAATTCACATCTCCTCTCTATTGCCCCCGATCTATGGATGTGACGTAAATTCAGACGTGATTGGAAGTTCAAGAAACTAAACACAGCCTCGATGAAGCTCCTGTCCTGTCCCGCAGCATAGACAATGGTGGGATGAAGGGATAGGGCCGGCCATGCCATCTACGTAGAGACCACCACCGGAAATCGGGTCCGTCGGGCCGGCCGTGGCATCTCCGTACAGACCACCGTCGGAATTTGGTTTGGACAATAATTCACAAATACAAACAAAATGCTACAGCGCGCCACAGGAATTCCAGCTCCTCCCAACTTTGGGAACTAAACAAAGCAAGGTGATTCACGCGTGCCTTTCTTTGTCATTTCGTTTCAGACCGGAGGTTCTTCTTGTACATCCTTGTCGAGTTATCATCCTGAGGTTTACTTTTTTTTTTTTTTATAATGCTCCTTTAGTATCTCATTGCTACACTTAAAGTTTCATGGCTGAATGATTGTTGTCTAACTAATAATTGCTAGTACTTGGTATGTTGGACAGGACCTGTTTATTGGGATTGATTGTTGGCAGTGAAATATCTCGATACTTTAGGCCTATTTGTGTCGTCTGATTCATCTGCAGATATATGTTTCCTTCTATTACCTGGTATATTACTGGATTGCAGGAATGCTGGATTTAGTATTGATCAATTGTTCAGTAAGTTGGATTATCAGCTTCCTGTATTATTGTAATTTATATACAATTATTGACTCGGAGTATGGGTAGAGATTAAGAGCACTCTTCATTAATGTTGCAGCGCAGAGGTTAAAGTATATTCTTATGCAGCTGCACATGTGCAGAAAGCTTTGGAGGTCAGTTATATGTGATCATCATCATCGGTATTCCTTCATTTTGTGCAGTCTTGATTTGACTTTATCTCTTCACATGTCACTCGCTACCTAGGAAGCAAATCTTTGGTCAGTTCAATCATTTGTTCTGAGAGTTATTGAAACCATCCTTTTTCTGCGGAGCATGACACGGGAGAGTTCAAGATAAATGTTGACTACAATCATGCTACTCTGGATATAGGTAAGTTTTTTTCCCCTGCCTAACTTCAGTTGTATAATCACTATAATGTCCTAGCTGCGCGGTTAACTTGCAGCTACCATTATTAACTAGAGACTGCATGGATTAGTACTTCCTTAATTTACAACCATACTGGGCTTGTGCAGCCTCTAAGACTGTACATTTTCAACTTTCTAGAAATATCTTCACCTGTTTACTTGTTGTAATTAAAGCACTGATTCATTGATCTGGATTATTGACTTTTACATCTGCTATTTTGTTCGTCATTAGTTCCGCAATATCTAATCATTTGTTAATTTCTCAGCTCCTGCAGGCTAAGATTTTCAGAGGCCAAATTAAAATGAGTTAGTTTCATACAAGATTGGAGAAGTTTAGTATTCATACAAGATTGGAGAAGTTGCTGGAATGCTTGCTACAGAAGTGGTATGTTTTTCCGTTATCCTGTTGACTCGCCGCTATATAAACCATATTTTTGGCTCTCCTCGAGGCCCCACAATTAACCGAGACATTTTTTTCATTGATTGGGTTCCGACTATGTGTAAATATATGTGGATGGGTGTTCATAGATTCTCTGTTGCCTAACAATTTTAAATTTAGCATATTATATTTGTGCAAATCAACCATTGAACTTGATGAGTCTTGCTTAGATTAATTCTGTCTTCAGTTCTCATAGTAACTTTTTAAGTAAGGTATTGAAGGAACTGGGTTAATTTTCATGAATTTAGCACCTGCAATGGCCTGTGGGGTTTATACAGTTTCCCAACTTCTTACTATCCGCTAGGCTGCCCCTGCTGCATTTTGGTAACTGACACGAGCTACCTAGCTGTTGTGATTGCAGGTGTCTCTTCATTCTTGCTTAATGACTTATCTGTTTTTCGTATTGATTAACCTGATGCCTGTAAAACACAAGAAAGTCACAGTAAAGGAAAGACCCTTTTTTTAATTTTAGTGTGTCCTATCATTTACAAAAGTTTGTGATTGCTCACAGCTAAATAGTCACTGAATTTTTGATTTGCAGTTTCGATAGAAACATATATCTGTTCCTAGATTGATTTGTCCCTTTCATGCACAGAAGTTTGTTCCTAGCTTGATTTGTTGGCTACCTATTAATTAGAATGGACTTGGCATGATTCCTTTTAGGTTAAAATAGATATGATTTGGATTACATGTGAAACAGCGGAATAGTCACTGAGTTGTTGGATTTGCAATTCCGATAGTTTATTCCTAGCTTGATTTATCCCTTTCATGGTCTGTGTGTAGCTTGATTTGTCGGCTACCTATTAATTAGAATGGACCTGGCATCATTCCTTTCAGGTTTCAGGTTAAAATAGACATGATTGGGAGTACATGTGAAACAGCGGAGAAACTAATAGCTGAATGTCGTAAGAGCTGTGGGAATATCCAACGAGAGCCAGTGTTCACATGATATGCCATCTTGTGCAATAATCACCTTAACTTTTTGCTTTTGGGATTGCGATGATTGGATATAATTGACACTCTTACGAATCTTGTCCACAGTTGAATCAATAAGTTTTAACCCATCATTGACAATGTTATTTATTAAGTGTATGGCGCAATGGTTCCGCAATAACTTTCCTTCCACAGGTAGAACTTTCTTGTGCACCAAATTTTGCTTCAGCATGTCAACCATTGTGTCATTAGCTGCAGAATTAGATAGTGTGATCCCAAACATCTATCCTTCTATATTCCAATCCTGAATGGATTTGAGAATACCATTGAAAATTTCCACACCATTATGTGGCAGCTCTACATCAAAGAACTTTATTATCCTCTTTTGCACTTTCCAATCACTGTCGATGAAGTGGCATCTGAGACACATATGTCCCATAGTTTCACTTGAGACCAAATGTATCAGCACTCAATGAAATCTTACAATCTGCACTATTCAAAACCTCCAGAAGGATTGACTTCTGCTCTTCAAAACTTTTAATGCAGTCATTCCAAACCATTTTATAGTCTAGACCGAATCCTGTCAACCAGCAAAAGAAGTTAGATCTCAACTTGATCTTTTTACTATTTAGTATATTATAATCACTAAGGATATGGAGCTGCTGCCATACCTAGAATTTCCACACACAAAAAGTAAACATCAGAAATTCTAAAATAATGTAATAAGAATATGTAGCACAACCATACACCAAATAGAAAAAGGTCATTGTTCATATAACTGAAGAAATGAAACAGCAAGTTAAAAAAAATCAGTTGAGTACCTTCTGTTGAAGCAGCGTGATTCAACAGTCCGATAATTTGTATAGAACAAAGCCACATGACAAATCTGAAATTTTTTTTCTTTTTTGTGTGTGTTCTAGTTATTCATAGAGACAGTGAAAGAATATGCCAGTACCACTATGACTACATTTTCAGAAACATGCCACTACAAAACGTTTAAGAATATATACAAACTGTAGATCAATTCACAAGATGTTATATTTTCATGAGACCACTCGATTCATGTCATTAGAATATCTGTTTTGCTCCATAACGAACAGGAATGCCCTACACCTACAGAAAAGAGCTCACCTTGCATGCAATTTGTCTCCACGGGGATCCATTGACAATTACTCAACTGACTCTTTGTCAATGGAAATCTCTAAACAAAACTAAGCCAAGCTTGTGGTGATTAATAACAGATCGATAACAATGGAGAAGGAGCATACATACATACATAGCCGTTGTTAGCCTTTTTTAACCGAACCGGTCAGGGAGACCCCGACCTTTTTTTTTTAATAAATGAAACAATGGGTACAAACAAAACAATTACAAGGCATGGAAGCCCAAAAAGAGAAAAAAAGGAAAGATTACACATAGCTAATTCTCCAACTATCCAATTTAATTGCTCTTGACGGTTTGGCCTTGATACAAACCAAGCCAAATTCTTCGAGAAAAATTCTTGTCCATTGGCAGGAAATCTAGACACGGTGCAGTTTAAAAGGCAAAGTTAACTCTTTGAACAAGCATGTTTCAGTTCAAAAACTCCTTGCCAACAAAAACAAGAAACAGTCATAGTGATAAGGACCAAAGAAACTATATATAGAAGCCAAAGTCTGTCACATAAAGCAGACTGACAATTATAACAACAGTAGTACCGCAAGATAGATACTACTAGCCTCACCACTCTAAGCTCAATAAGCTTCCTGTGTACACACTGACTACACTGCCGAGACCCGTGACGCTCGACAACTTGTTGGTTCTTGGGTCATAAATCTTCAACATTCCCAAATCTTCGATATGCATGACTATCCTCCCATCGCCTAACACAATCAAGGGAGTAAAGGACAACAAACCGCAGTCGTATTCTTCAATCCGAATGTTGTATTGCATGACCCGAGGCCCTTCTCAGAGTCCAACAGATACCAAAGGTCCATACAGGGATACGGGAGATGAACAATAACCAGTGACCCATTCAGGTTGACTAACGAAAGCACCTTATCATCAACAACCAGTCCATTGTAGTTTCCTTCATCGACGATGGTAAGGCTTTGGGGTCCCCTGATGTTTGGTCTCCACATCTCCTGAAGGTCAAATGGCACTATCCAATCTTGCTTCCCAGAACCATCACCACCACCACCACCAGCAGGAGATGTGTTATTCTTCTTCTTGCTTAGGAAGTAGACAACTCCATCGATGACCACGCTGGCCTTGTCGCACCAATCAACATCAACACAATGTGGAGGATCCTGCATCATCCTCTACTGCGCATGACCATCAACAGCGCTGCTCCTGCCATCAATGGTGCAGATGTCATAGAGAACTCGGGGATTGCCATTGAGCGAATACGAAACCTTTCGAAGCACCTTGTACTCTTGAAAGGTCTCTTGTGGTTTTTGGTAATTGAGTGACAACATTAGGTGAACTAATTATGTGTGATTGAGATGATACACAGGAGAATTAGTTCACATGTGATAGTGCAATGAAAGGAGTTTTATTGCATATGAGACATGACATAGAGTTATGTGATCAAGGTGGTGAAGATCAAGATGAGGCTTGGCTTGATAGATCGGTTGCAAGTGTGAAGGGCTAGTCGAGGATTTGAAGTGATGGACCGCGAGGCGGTGATGCTTGGGCGAGACTTGGCGCCGATGGACCGACGCAACGGTGAAGAGCAAGTGAGGTCAAGATCGATGTACCAATAGGGTCATGTGATCATATGAAATTGATCATATCATTCTTGATCGTGTTGTTGCATTTGTTGCTTCGACATTTGAGGAGGCGGAATGGAAATGCGCAAGATAAAGTTATATATTTATAGGGCGTTTCATTTCGCGGTCATTGGTGAGTAGAGAAGGTTATGCCCGGATTTAGGTTTGATAACTGTACTATAAAGAGGGGAAATCTTCAATCTCTTTAATCACCTAGTGCCACTTGTATATGCATACGGGTCGATGACATGATGTCTTGATGAGAATCTCCTCCGGAAAAGCTTGACAAATGTTATCTAATTATGCTCATAAGGTTTGACGTATTTTTGAATAAGATAGCACAAATATTTGGATCAAGATTTGTTGGAATTCTTGGAACAAAAAAATGAAATACAAATGCATGAAATATATATACATGTATATATATGTTTGAGCATGCACGCACAAGTTAACTTGCCTAGCGAGCTTGCTTGCTTTGCTAGCAGGTGACGTGGCTCTTGTCTGTTGGCTGGAGAGCATTGGGGCATGGCGTGTGATTCATTCAAATTCAAATGGAATTGGAGAGCTGTTGGTCGCTGCGTTCTATGTGCTGGCGAGTGGGCAGGGCCAAGCTAAGTCTTCGAAGCTGCTGCTGCTGCTGTCTTTGCGTCGCTGTGCCTGCGCGCTTGTTGGGTCACGTTTTGCTGCGTGCAGCTCGCTGCTACTGCCGCCCAAGGTCGTTGGGCCGGCCCACGTGCTGCCCGCGCTGGCTGCTGCCCTTTGCTGCTTGGGCCGCGCAAGCGCTTACCGCCACTGGCTGTTAGCCGGTGTAATTGGTTTTAGAAAAGACTATTCAGCCCCTTGTTGGCGGTCGTTATCGACCATTTTATACCGCCAACTTATGTCTTTTTTTCAGGAATCTTGCGCACCAATGGCACATATACCTTTACTTCTAACCTAGTTCCACTTGTATTCGAGAAATATGTTTTGCGGGACAAACACCGAATCAAGTGAGAACGTGCCAAACTTCACGAAAAGTGCACTTTGGAAAACATGTTTATCAAACAAGTGCAATACAAGAGGGCCAAGCCTTGGAACAAGATGGACCGAAGCACCCCTAAACTAAGGATCCAGGGCGGCCCGTAAGCCCATAGGCGAAAAGACGGTTGCGAGAGGGGCCACCCCGGTCCGGCCGGGCTGGAAGTGGGTCCGCCGGACCCACGGTGCCGCCTCGAGCCGACCTTGCACAGTTGCATGCCGCCATGCATAGGCGGTATTGCTAGGTGTTTCCTTTTATACCGCACAAACCGACCACAAATCAAGTATAAATAAAGGGTAGAGCCTCACCTCAATGTAGAACATCACACCAAGAGCTACTACCTCCCTCACTTGTTCATTCTTAGTCCTAGTAGTTAGGCTAAGCTTCAAGGAGGGCTTGTATCCTTGGAAGGATCTTCTTGGTAATATACTATGGAGTGTTCTTTCATATTCAAGTCCTTTTATTCATATTACATTGCATATGAACTAGAGTATAGTTATCTTCATGTTATATTCGTAGGATATGAACTAGACTATAGTTGATATGCTATGAAATGACATGAACTAACTATAGGTTAATTGTTCATTTGTTGTTCTTGGAGAGTTGTAGTATTATGCTAGGGTGATGGTTCGGTGTACTCTCGGGTTTGCCTTTATCCTTGCTTGTCGATCCGTAGGGTCGGAGTCCCGGGGGGATATTGGTAGTTTCCTATATGCATAGGCGTGGTGCCTAGGCCTATAGGGGCCATCGAAGATGTCGGCATCCCACGGTAGTGAGGTAGGCGGCAGGTGGTGACAACCCTGTCCGTCCTTTGCACTCTTCCACGTTCGGGTGTTGAGTTGGAGTTCTGAAAGTGTCTATCGGTACCGCGCACCCGCCGCGGGCATCTCCTCATCATCTAAACATATAGTGTTATGATTATCCATTAACTTCGTATGACTACTAATGTTCGTTGCACATGTAGTATTAGAATTGCCTGTTCACAGTAGATATTCTTTTATCCTTATTTTCCTTCATCCTTATGGTAGCTCGAAGTGTGTTCTCTCTATCCTGGATTATCATGTTTACACCTGTACTAGACTAATGGTTATTCATACTTACATTGTGGAACCATAATCATCGCTATGCTAGTCTTTACATAAACCTGCCTTCCTTTGGGAAAATATAAATAACGATACCCGAATACTCACGGTGAAATGCTACAATGATAGATCCGTGCGCTTATGGATTAAACTCAGATCCTATGAATCTATCTGAGTATTTCTAGAGTAATCATCCTAGGTAGATCAAAAGTCTACTCTCGGTGGTTGCGCTAAGAAATACCAACAAGCATTTCTGGCGCCGTTGCCGGGGAAGGCATGGTTTACGAAAAGAAAAATAAAGCTAGTATAACATGATTATGACCACATGTATGAATGATAGCCCTAGTCTTTGCAGGCTAACTCTGTTGTTTTCTTCCTGTTGTGGATGAAAACAGGATAGTGTATGACTGGTCGCAACCTACCGAACAACTTCGTCGACAACCCGGAAGCGCTCCTGAGGAAGAACCGGTCTCGCGCCACCTCTTCCTCCGCTACTCCGCCAACTGTCGAACCAGTTGATCCCGTACCATCTTCGCCAACACTCATGGCCAAGACACTCCGTGACTACTCTGTCCCGGCCGTGTCCAACGTCCCCGTTGGGCCGCAGGTCAATGTCGGTGATAAGAACTTTGAGATCCGCACTGGCCTCATCACCATGGTACAGGCGAGTCCGTTTTGCGGACTACCAAGTGAGGATGCCAATGCACATCTTCTGAACTTCCCGGAGCTTTGTGACACTATAGTGATCAAAGACATCCCGCTATCCATACTAAGGCATTGCCTAAGTATGTTGCTCCTAACTTGAGAGAACCCAAACAAGTTTGGGTACCATAAAAAGTGGATGATTGTTTGTAGGTACTATGGCATTGGAGACTTGATTCAATTGGTTACAAATTGTTCATCATTTGATTGAGTCAAGTTGAAGCTATCATATTCACCTAACCCAATGCCAAGTCAAAATTGAGTGTTAAGTCCTAGTGCTACAACATACAAGTGCAAATTCAAGTTGTGGTGGTTTATTGGTAATATTTGATGGTTTGCAAAATATCTGTGATGAAGCTAGCTATTGGATGATCATGGGCTACAAAGGTATATACCTAGTTGATCTCATACTTTTGGGTGCATATGAGTTGATTGAATTAGATATATATGCATATGCTTTGCTTGCTATGAGATGCTTGAATGGATTAATTGCCTAGTGATCAAAATTGAGTTGGCTTGAATGAATATGATCATGAGATTACCTTTAGTAAGTGAATTGAATGGATATATGTCTTGTGGAAGTATTGAAACAAGTTGTTTCAAGTTTGATTCAATTTGTTGAAGCATAGCTCAATTGCTCAAATCTGCCCTCTATTGCAAAATCTGAAAGTGAGCTGTGATTTTAGCCATATTTGGATGATCAAATCTTATTTAAATGGCTTGAAATTTGGTACAAGTTGTTGTAAAAATTTTATGATGAGAAGATAAGGATTACTTCGGTTTTGGAGTAGAACTTGTCAACCTTGTTGCAGCAGTTTTTAGCATGTAGTAGTGTATGAAGATGTGAAATCTGGTAGCAATCCATAAGGACAATGAAGCCCAAATTTTTATGGCTGCTAGATGGCTTAGTGTTTCACATCTCCACCAAATTTTGTGGCGTTTTAACATGCACATTGTGAGATTTGGTCCATTCTTTGAGATGTACGAAATCTGCCAGAAAAGTGACATTTGTTGGATGGATCAAGAGTCACTTTGATTGAAAGGTCCTCAATTGGGAAACATGTTTATAAGTATTTGAGGCACCTAAGTTTGGTTTTTAATTGAGTTAGAAGCATGACAAGCTATGAGTACAAGGCTATTGATTTGGGAGAGTGTACTCGGTACACATTTAGTACTCAAGTTGAAGATCAAGACCAAGCTTAAGATGTAGAGACAAGTTTGAGTTCAAATGATTATTGGATATCTTTGGAAGAAAGAAAAGAACTTAAACAAGAATCATGGTTACTCATCATATCAAGTCCAACACTTGGATCAATCAATCAACCTCAATTCAAGTGAGTGTCAAGGATAGTTCTTGGTGAGATCACTTCTCCCTAGAGAGGGGCGTGCTGCCCATGGTTGGGATTGACTAGTGGGAATACTTGGAGGGACAACATGGAAGTGATGATCTCAGAATATTCAAGATGCTTAGTTGAAGAAATCAAAAGGGTTGATCAATAGTAGAAAGCAAGCAACACCCAAAAGAGAGATATTCATGCAAAATCAAGTGGTATTCTCTCATGCAAGCAAAGATCAAAAAGAAAGCAAGCCAACCACAATATGAAGAAAGTGCACTTGATCATTGGTGGTATTCAATTCATATGGGTGAAGCATGGAATTTATATTGGTATATTTGGTCTTCACCAAGCTATTTAAATTGGACTTCACATTGCTATTGCGAGCGAAATTGAAATTATATTGACTATCCTCTGCTCCAAGATAGCAAAGGTATCATTGTAATGTGCATGATCATTTCATCCCTTGCTAGTATGCGGTTAGTGCATAGAGTACATGCTTATTAGGATCATACATGACAAATGAAAGTTTTAAATTCATTACTTGCCACTATTGCTTGAATGATTATGATCTAGTGGTATGTATATGAGTTTGTTCATGGGCTAGTGATCCTAAGTACTTGATCTAGTTTGGATTGCTCTCAAGTGACAAGTACAACATTGGCAAGATAACCCTTATAATTGATGAGGTGTGAAGAAGCTTGTCATTGGATCAAACTGACTTGGAAGTTTAGACAAATCATTTTAGTTCAAGTCATCAAGAAAGAAGCTCATGGAAACAATCTAGTTCAATAATTGGTTACATTGACAAATCTTTTCAAGAGGCTTCCACATTGCAAAATGCAAGATATGACTATAGTATAACCTTATCTTTACACATGGTATCTCTTCACGTGATATTTAACTCAAGTAATATCTAGTACATCAATCGGTGGTTCCACAAGTGATCCTCAACTTTAAGTGATCAATTCAAATCAAGAAAGTTATCCTCACCAACCAGCTCATATTGTGCAATGGATTGACTATGCTTTGACTTATGGGGAGGTGTCCCACCTCAAGATCAAGGTCAAGTATGCTACAAGTGACCTACATGTGACATTTCAAGATGATCTTTAAAGCTTTCACATGGTAGTTACAAGTGGTGTCATTCCAACATATGGTTGTGTCCATCAAAAATGAAGAATCACCACCTATCCCTAGTACCACCCTTTGTATTGAAAGAGGCATACCTTTTATGGAAATAGATGACAAAGGGAGAGAGATTGACACAAAGATATGAAATAGGTTATGAGGAGAGATTGGAACATGGACATAGACCAGGAGGTAGCAACTTTGAAGAATAGAGAAGGATCAAAATTCTTGGACAAGAGAAGCACACAAGTTGGGGGAGCAAGTTTATGAACTTGTTTGATTGCATTTGATATGTGCATATTCTTGTGCTTGCTTGCATTTACATAGGTTTTAAATTTTATATGCAATGCTTGTGTGGTGTATGCTAGTTATAGAACTTGAGTGATGACATGATTACTAGCATGCATAGATTGTAGCTAGACATAGATATACTTCATGAGAATCAAGTGCCATTACATATAATGTTGATCTCATTTGGTATCTTGAGTTTTGGTATATGTCTAGTTACATGGATGATGCTAAGGATGAACTTCAAATTCACAACTCCGATTGGTATCACGCTTCAAAGGTTTATCCTATATACCTTAGCATGACTTTGTAGTGTTAACCCTCCCAAAATTTTTTTATATTTATGTATGTGTGCAAACCTTGAATTCAAATCAATTGGACACACATATAGGGGCGGTTACCACAACCAAGTCGAGTTTTATGGTGCTTATCCAAATCTTGACATTGAGCTTAAATGTTGGATAAGTGACACAAAATCCAAACCAAGTTAGCAATTTACACTTATATGAAGTGCTAACTTGGAATTAATCTTAATTTCCATATCTTTGTAATGTTGCCATCAATTACCAAAAAGGGGAGATTGAAAGGTCTCCCCGTGGTTTTTGGTAATTGAGCGATTGAACATTAGGTGAACTAATTATGTGTGATTGAGATGATACACAAGAGAATTAGTTCACATGTGATAGTGCAATGAAAGGAGTTTTATTGCATATGAGACATGACATAGAGTTATGTGACCAAGGTGGTGAAGATCAAGATGAGGCTTGGCTTGATGGACCGGTTGCAAATGTGAAGGGCAAGTCGAGGCTTTGAAGTGATGGACCGCGAGGCGGTGAAGCTTAGGCGAGACTTGGTGCCGATGGACCGACACAACGGTGAAGAGCAAGTGAGGTCAAGATCGATGTACCAATAGGGTCATATGATGATATAAAATGGATCATATCATTCTTGATCGTGTTGTTGCATTTGTTGCTTCTACACTTGAGGAGGAAGAATGGAAATGCGCAAGGCAAAGGTATATATTTTTGTAGGGCGTTTCATTTCGCCGGTCATTGGTGAGTAGAGAAGGTTATGACCGGATTTAGGTTTGATAACCGTACAATAAAGAGTGGAAAACGTCAATCGCTTTAGTCACCTAGTGCCACTAACTTGAATTTCAAATTGCATATGCATACGGGTTAGTGACATGGTGTCTTGATGAGAATCTCCATCGAAAAAAAGACACAAATGCTATCTAATTATGCTCATAAGGTTTGACGTATTTGTGGATAAGATAGCACAAATATTTGGATCAAAATTTGTTGGAATTCTTGGAAGAGAAAAATGAAATACAAATGCATGAAATATATATACGCGTATATGTTTGAGCATGCACGTACAAGCTAACTTGCCTAGCTAGCTTGCTTGCTTTTCTAGCAGGTGACGTGGCTCTTGTCCGTTGGCTGGAGAGCATTGGGGCATGGCGTGTGCTTCATTCAAATTCAAATGGAATTGGAGAGCTGCTGGTCGCTGCGTTCTGTGTGCTGGCGAGTGGGCAGGGCCAAGCTAAGTCTTCCAAGCTGCTGCTGCTGTCTTTGCGTCGCAAGGATGAAAGCGAACAGAAATATTCGACCGGTTTCGTTTTTCGACATTTTGTTCCGTTTTTAGACATAAAAAATTGTCGGGCCAATTGGTTTTACCACCATTTTCAATTATTTTTTATACTCTTTAATTGCTAAAGTATAGATGTTCGGACAAAACCAATTTCGTTTTCTATTTCGTAAGTCCGTTTTCGACCGATTTCGACCGTTTTCATCCTGGCGCTTGTTGGGTCGCGTTTTACTTTTTTAGGAAACCTGGATGGTTGGCATTGTTACAAACGCCAAAAAGGCGGATCTAAAAACCAGACATCTATCAACTAGACATATCTGCTTGTATCGACAAAACTAAGCTCCTAGCAATGCGATGAGCATCAAAATTCGATTTCCTGCTTTCATGTACAGACTCGCCGCTAGGAACTCATTTGTTCTACCTTTAATTTCCTTGATGATCTGCCCATAAGAACCCAAGTCTTCTTATTTCAAATTTTTGATAACGTTGGCACAATCTGACGCCAACCTGAAGGATGTCACAGCAAGGTCCTTTGCAAGATCAATCCCCTGTCTGCAGGCAAGGGCCTCAGCAATTTCAGGGTCGATTATTCCGTCAATGACTAGACCTGATGCTCCCATGAAGCCGCCTCCCTGGTCTCGGATAATGGCTGCCACTGCTGCCCTCTTCGAATTCTTGGAGAGCGCTGCGTCAACATTAATTTTAACTGAGCCATCGTGAGGAGGAAGCCACCAGGGATTGCACCGTCCACCCGGCTTCGAAGGCCCGCCTTGCTTTACTGGCCGCTGAAGCACGGTTTCTTGCAGCTCTTCACAATACTTGTCAATGAAGGTGTGTGTCGAGAGTGGACTCTAGAAAATATTTTCGTGGATCGCCTTTCTTCTAGCATACCAGATTGCCCACAGAGAGACCGCCACCCTCACTAAATCACCATGTTGTAAAGTTTGGAACAGTGTTGTTAAGCATCCCCTTGCATCAGTTTCTTGCACATTGCACAAATGCTCAAGTAACTCTTCCTTCTCCAAAGCCCAAACACATTTAGCCATATGACATTCCACCAAAGAATGTCTCCATGAATCTGGTACTCCGCAGATTGGACAACGGCCATGATCAGCCATGTTTCGCGATGCAAAACATCACCGGCGGTAAAGAACTTCTTGCCAATCTCCACAGAATATGCTCACCTTTGGTGTCACATTCACTTGCCACAACGATTTCCATTCACCTTCAGCTTCCTTTGTATTGGACTTCATTGCATTCTCTGAAAATGAACGCTTCAAACTTAGCATCCTGTATGCTGAACAAACTGAGAACATGACAGACTTCTCATAGTGCCACGCCCAAAAATCAGGTTGAGCTTTGTGGCTTAGTGGAATATTAAGGATCACATCGGTGTCTGGTTGCGAAAAAAACCGTTGTAGCTTGGCTTGGTCCCAAGACGCCACAGTATGGTTAATCAGCTCACTGACACGCTGCGGTTGATTGAGTGCCGAGCCTCTAACCGGCCGACGAAGGCTATCTGTAGGTAGCCAATCATCGTTCCATATTGATGTCTGGTCGCCCGTCCCTATTCTTTTGACCAGTCCCAACTGCAGCACCTCTCTCCCATCAAGAATAGATATCCAGATTTTAGAGGGTGAGCGTCCCAAGTTGGATTCCAAAAAATCTGAATTCGGGAAGTAAACTGCTTTCAGAATTCTTGAACTCAGTGAGGTAGTTTCCTTCAGGACTCGCCATGCTTGTTTGGCAAGTAGCGCCAAATTGAATAATTCAAAATCTCGGAAACCTAGTCCTCCCAAGTATTTTGGCATAACCATATCATCCCAAGCTACCCAACATGTTTTTCTTTTACCATCTTTACTGCCCCACCAGAAACTTTGCACTAGGCTTGTCAGGTTATTGCATAGGCCTCGCGGGAGCTTGAAACACGCCATAGAATATGTCGGTATTGCTTGTACAACCAACTTAATCAATACCTCTTTCCCTCCAGCTGATAAACATTGTTCCATCCATCCTTGAATTCTTGCCCATACTCTATCTTTTAGAAACTTGAAAGCCCCATTGGACGATGAACCAATGTCGATTTAATCTCCTCTCTGATACTCTATTGACACTTCTTAGCAAAGTGAATAGAGGACTTCTGCTCGTTGACTTGCTGTCCCGAGGCCAAACAATACGCTTGCAAGGCATTTTTAGTCACAACCGCACTCTCGATATTAGCTTTGAAAAATAGCAGGCTGTCATCTGCAAAGAGTAGGTGGCTAACCATCGGAGCCGTTGGTGCAACCTTAATTCCCTTGAGATCTGATGACTGAACATAGGATTTTAACAGGCACGAAAGGCCCTCTGCTGCAATCAAAATCAAATATGGAGAGATAGGGTCTCCCTGGCAGCCAGCCATTGCACCCTTGACCTCTGCCTCCACATGATCTCTTCTCTCGTGATGGATTCTTTCCACCACTTTCGTTCAGCATGTGTTGGGCCAGTCCAGTCCGGGGCCATTTGCATTCTATCAAGCTCTTCTTTCAACTTTCTCAGCTCCCTTCTAACATTACCAAAACACTGTCTTTCCCAACAACTCAGATGTGATGATACTACATTGAGTTTAAGATGTAGATCCTGCATCGAGCCCGACACTCGGTCTTTTTGCCATGCCTCAGACAGCGTGGTCGAGAACGACTCATGATCCTCCCACATCAGCTCGTACCTGAAACGTACAGGTTTTTTCTGCTGTCTCCCAACATCACTCCAAGCCAGCAAGATCGGGCCATGATCCAAAGCTGCTGCCCTTAGGTTTTGTACATTGGCTGAAGGGAAACGGGAAGCCCAGTCTCCCGTAGCAAGCACGTGGTCTAGCCGCACTCGACAATATGTACCTCCTGCAACCTTTTTCTCGAACGTCCATGGTCGCCCTGAATATCCTATGTCGAGGAAGCCGCATACATCAACCATCTCCCGGAATGCTGCAATCTGTGATGCACTCCGTTCTTGCACTCCTATACGCTCCGAGGGATGTAAAACCTCATTAAAGTCGCCCATACATACCCATGGAAGATCTGAAGCTGATTTGATGAACTTAAGCAACTCCCATGTCTTATGACGCTCTCCAACTTGAGCCTCCCCATACACACAAGTCATTCTCCAAGGGTCAGCATCGCCCTTTGTGATGATTGCATCGATGTGAAACTGTGAATATAGTAATAAAGTCACAATGATATTATTATTCCAAAAAATACCCTAACCACCACTACGGCCGACACTACTTACAGCGAAAGCATTGTCATAGCCTAGCGTATTTTTTAAACCCTCTACTCATGCCTTATGCACTTGGGTCTCCAGGACACATAATATTGTAGGGGTGGCTTTCTTTGCGAATTCGCGAAGCTCCTTGACTGTCGCTGCGTTGCCAATGCCGCGACAGTTCCATGCTAGACAACTCATTGAGCCCCCGCCTCTTCTGTATGCATGCCATCTTCAAAGAGTTGGCCTCTTTTAGCCTTCTTCCTCTCCCTTGGTGAAACATAGGGCGGTGGTGGGGGTGGGACTGCCACCGTTCCCGCCTCCTTCCCCTTGCTGTTCTTGGCATCATCACCCAGTATCTTGCTTGATGTCTTGACTGGGCTCGTGGCAATGTCTTTAGTTTCATGATCTCCCTTACTGCTCACATCTCACCCGCAGACGACCGCTTCCTAGAACCCAAATTGCTATGCATCGGGTTTGCGTTCTCCCTCCACATGGGAGTTCTTCCTCTGCCTCTTGCCGACGTCCTCCCTCCTCGGCCTGCCCTCGATGAATTCTGCCATGTCTCCTCCTTTGCACCGTCACCAGAGTAAAAGCGGAGCCTTGGAGTACCCGGGCACCATGTATCCCATCTGGCCACCATCCACTCACCATATTGCAAATTCTCTTCAGCGTGCTCCCCCGTGCCACACTCCAGCAATGTGTGGCCCATGAAACCACAGTGCCCGCAGAAATGCGGGATCTTCTCGTACTTAACTTGGAGAAACATCTTCTCCTTCCCCTCCGGAGCCAAGGAAACCACACGGACGAGCGCCAGGAACACTCTGGCATGATGGAAATCCCCGCTCCTGGTGTTGACTGCCTTCATCTCCACATCTTGCACTTCACCCACTTTCGCCACCAACTGCTTCAGGATAGGTTCCGTGCGGTACAGGTGAGGAAGCTTGTGGATCTGGATCCATGCTATGACCCGATTGGGGATCACACTAGGCACCACAGTGGATCCGTCGAACTCTTCAATCATCAAAGCATAGCCCCTAAACAGCCAGGGCCCTTCTTCCAATCTCCCAAACAAAAAGCTTGTATGACGAAAAGGTTCTTCTCGATTGGGCGAAACGTCACCTCCTTCGCCGAGTTCCATGCAGATCACATCGTTGATTCCAGTGACGTAACACTAAATTTCTTCGTCGTCAGCAATCTCACGCCGCCATCCACTTCACCGTCGGGAGGCTGTCCCGGACTCCTTGTTCAAGCACCACGCCATCCTATTCCGCTTCACTAAGGTGAAGCTTACTCAACAGATCGTTGACATCCATCTCTTCCTTCGTGCCCTCCTTCTTGGATCCCTCCGCCACCATGGTTTCGCTAAACCCAAAACCCACACAAGAGCGCCGAGGCCGGAAGCCAGACAAAGCCAGCCCCTTTGTCAGCCCAAACGCCTACAGCGTGGGGGATCGGGCGGAAACCCTGGTCGAACCGAGCAGAACCCTCTCGATGAGAAACGCCTACGAGGTCACTCAAACCCTAGGAGAGCGCTAGGTCGGGGACCGACTCATCTTAGGTCGGGATAACAATATGGCGTGAGGGTCACGTTTACTACGTGCGGCTCGCGCCGCCGCCGCCCAAGGTCGTTGGGCCGCCACGTGCTGCTCGCGGCTGCCGCCCTTTTGCCGCTTGGGCCGTAAGCGCCATCGGCCGCCACCGCCGTGCATTTGCCGCCGCTTGTAGCTAGCTTGCCAAGCCAGCAAGGCAAGGACCGGATTCATTGCGCATTAGTCTATTCGGCTGGTTCAGCTCGTCCGCTTTCTTCGACAAAGAAAATCCATGAGCGGGCCGCCACTGGCTTTGCTCTTCCGCTCGCTGGGGCGCCGCCGCACCGTAGGAAGCATGGAGTAGCCGACCGTTGGGGCTGGTGCCGTCGGTCAAGGCCACCTGATAAGGAGTACGCTCCTCTGCTCCTCCCCAGCTCTCTCAGCACAGTGAGTTTCCCCATTCTATCGCTTGGAGAGAAAAGCTAGGTTCATTCTCTCTTTCTTTCTCTCCCATGATTTGAGGCAAAATTGATACGAGAGATTGAGAGCTCTTGGTGGGTGTGTATGAGAGGTTGAAGATCCACCTATCCCCCATTTGATTTCACTCAAGATTAGAGCTAATTTGAGAGGGATTGAGATACCTAGTGCATTGCATTTCGGGATTCATATTTGTGGAACTAGGTGGTGATTGCGATCGTGGATTTCCTATTATTCTTGGTGATTGCCATCACCTAGACGGTTTGGAGATTGTGACTTCATTGAAGCATTCAAGGAGATTGTGTGGTGTTTCGGAGGAGGATTTGTGAGACGTTCATGCTCACCTCGCGGGGGATCGCGAAGAGCAACACTACTAGAGCATGTCATTGAGTTACCACACTTGTGCGTGGTGCCTTGGAGAGCCTCAAGGGGCCGGCATTGGCAAGGGCACCGCCAATCTTAAGGACCATCGAGGTGTTGGTCGACACAACGAGGAGTAAGGGGAAGTTAGCAAGCTTCCCGATACCTCGTAAAAATCACAAAGGACAACATTGTCATCTTCTCTTCTCGGTGGTTTCCATTCAATATACACAAGCTTTGTATTTACATTTATATATATATTGTGATTGTGTTAGCTAAGTAAATTGATCTCTTTGGTTTGGCTTGTGTAGCTTTGTCTTTGAGCATCTAGTGATCTTAGAGGCTTTATGCTTTTGCTTCTAGAATTATGTAGGCTCTCCCCACTTGCTAAATTACTAGTGCATAGGTTTTGGTGATCTTGCAATAGAATTGTTTAGGAGCTCAAGCTAGGCTTAGCACCTCATTTGCTTTGTGTAGGATCTTTTGAGAGGTGCTATTAGAGTCATATATAGAGGTGTGAAGTCTTGGCTAAGCGAATAATTTATTTTCCGCATTATTTTTGGTTAGCCGGTGTAATTAGTTTTAGAAAGGACTATTCACCCCCCTCTAGTCCCCATCTCGACCCTACAACTCTCTCATCGTGTTGGTGGCTACTTGCCCAAACGGGCACAACTGTCGCCCAGAGTCGTAAGTCGGATCCTCTCTCAGAATGCGGTGCATGGCTCCGATGGCTGGGTTCACCAGCCGGTAGTTGCCATCTCCGGTCTTCATGACGCAGGCGAGGTTGAGCGACGTGCTCATGATGTGGTCGTCCACACGCAAAGTTCTTGACTACCTGCCCGGACAGATCCATGACGCTGATGACGCCCTGGTACTTCATTGGTTTTGTCCAATCACGGACACCGTCGTCGTCTTCTGGTGGCGAAGGATTATGGTTGTAGCCGATGAGGATGAGTGGCCCAGGGTAGCGTGCTGCGTGGGCGGCGGCGAAACCTAGGTCAAAGAGCAGGGAGCACCAGGACCGGCACACCAGGCGGAGGCGGCAGATCTCCTTAGCCCGGAGGTGGAGCACGATGTCGCATGGGGCATCCAGGCGAGCATCGACACTCGATGCGGGTGATGGCACAAAATGGCTCAACGCACCTTCCCGCCCATCCAACGACGATGACGCCATTGCCGGGTGTCCATGGTAAACCAAATCTTTGGTCGAAGAGGAACACATCAATTTGGGTTGCGCATGAGACAAATGATAAATGGGATGTGTGATGTTCTCGCTTGTAACGCGGGATCGGGATGGACTCCGACGGAGGGAGCTCGTTGTCGGCAAGAGATCAAGGACGGCTCGTGCTTCCCCGCCCGGTGGCGTTAGATCGGCCGTCGAGAAAGAGCTTCTTGCTCGAGGGAAGGGCAATCAACAATGGCGCCGAGTCAACGGGGTTAGGAACAAGAAAGTGAACCGCCCGGACTCTTGTTATTATGCATGTCCGGCCGTAGCACACGGTATCTTCTCGTGGGAGTGAAGTCAAGGTCAATCACAATTGCCACTAATAACTCTACGATTGGGTGGAGTTGGCCCATATCCATGGGCGGGCTTGCACTTTCAACGACCGCTGGCGCACACACCTTATTCAATGGCTTAGAGAAAAATGTTTGGATGGGTTAAAGTTAGTTTGAGCTAGTTCGAGTTCAACTAGCCCTAAAGGATCCAAACAGAGAATTAGATTGAAGTTAGTTGCATCTAACCCACCAAAAAACAAGTTCACCCAAGAGATACTAATTAGAGTTAGTTTAGGTTGGGTACACTAAAAATTGCATTTTCTTTCTCCCTTCACATATAACAAATCATTGGATAAGTACATTTAATGTCAATCTAACCTTCCATCCAAACACCTCTAGGGTCCTCTAGGGTTAGAGTTAGTTTAGGGCTAGAGTTAGAGTTAGTTTTCTAACTTCAACTCTAGCCCTAAACTAACTCTAACCCTAGAGGTGTTAGTTTCGATGCTTGGTCGCACATGATGCATACATTAGAAGGTTGCGACCATGGCGTAACCTCCTATCTCATGTCTAGCAATGACCATGCGAGCGGAAGAAGAAACGGACACAAAGCGAGCCATCGTCTTCCAAATCTGTTTCGCCCGAGTATGGGGGTGGAGCCTAGGAACATGGCCGCATAAGCCGATGCCGCTAAGTATGTACTTGTTCTTCGAGAGGTACCGGGTGAACGTGTCGATCGGAGGTGAGCTGAATCCCATCTAGGCGATCACAAAGGTCATCGAATTCAACCAACAACCATATGGTTCTTGCCCCAATGATATGCCGCACCAAGGCGAAGTTGAGCGAGAGCCTCGACCACCGGCACCTTTCTTTTCCGCACATCAATGGCCTCAACACCGAGGGCGTGATCATCTTTCTATATTATTTTTCCGTCACCAAACATTACCGTTCTTCGAGAGGTACCAGTGAACGTATTAGGCTCGGAGGTGAGCCAATCCCATCTAGGCGATCACAACGTCGTCGAATTCACCCAACAACCATATGGTTCTTGCCCCAATGATATGCCGCACCAAGGCGAAGTTGAGCGGAGAGCGCCGGCCACACCTTTCTTTTCCGCACATCAATGGCCTCAAACACCGAGGGTGTGATCATCTTTCTATATTATTTTTCTATCACCAAACATCTCATAGATAATATATAAAACCAAGTTTCTCATGCTCCATCCTTCTTTTTCAGATAATATATCATGAACCATGAAGGTTAGTGTCATGAACTGAATTAGGCCAGCCCGAGAGTGGCTAATTGGGCCAAACGCGCGGCCGCCGCCCCCAGGGGGCTGGGCGCTGGGGGCCGGGGCCCCCCCCGCCGCCGCCTTCCCTCTTCCATACGACTCCAAGTTTGCTTCGCTTTCAAGTTTGGATTATCTTAGGTAATTTTTTGGTGTGCAAGGGGCTATCTCATCTATAAGGGAGACCCTTATTAGGTAATAATAAAATAGGAATTGCTTGTAAAAGGTATTCCAATCGTATAAGGAAACCCTTATAGAGATTGCTTAGATTACAAGTCCTACTAGTCGGGCTATATAAGCGGGAGGCATGTAATCTCTAGGGGATAAGCAAGCAAATAAAAAAATATCTTTCACCTTCAGCTCTTGGCTCCCCGCCCCTTGCCCTCGCCGTCCGTCACACCCCCACTTCCCCGACCGCGCCGCCGCCGCCGCCCCCACCGCCCGCCGCTGCCGGCCACCGCCGCCCCATCCACGGCTCCTTCCCTCCACCTGCCGCTCCTTCTTTGCTTGCCGTCGCGCCCGGCGAAAAGTCGCAGCCCCGCACGCTACCCCCAGAGCTCCAACGGTCGAAGAACACGTGTCAATTCCGCCCACCCAGCGGAATCGGACACCGGTATCCGGAGACGGGACGATTCCCACCACCCATGGCTTCCGAGATGACGGAAGTTCACCGCGGGCTACCGAAGGCGCTCTCGACGACAACCGCGCCCGGATCAAAGAACGCCGACGACATGGAGGATCGCCTCCGTCGTATGGAGAGCACGCCTACACCGCCGAGGACCCCAAAGACGACGACGACCAAGCTGGAGGACAGCCCGGGCACCACGCCACCGGGCACGCGGCCGGCCCCAGGGGCCCCCGGCCGCCGCCCCCCCCCCGCCTGGATCTCGACGTCGGCTCCGACCACCCGCCATCCTCCGGCTCGAGGAGGAAGATGACGCTGCACGTGGCGCACCGGCCGTCATCGACGCGTCATCCTCAACGACACCGCAGGACCGGCTGCCCTCTCTCCTCTCCTCCAACACCGCGACCGCGCAGGACTCTCCGGCGAGATGGCGTCACCCGTGGTGCCCCCGCCCCCGCCCCCAGCGCCACCCGCAGCCGCCCCCGTGCCCGACCGCGGCGCACCCGTGGTGCCCGGACAAGATCGCCACCCGCGGCAGCCCCCCCCCCACTCACGCCACACGCCCTGCAAGTCTAGGAGTTCGACGGCACCGACGACCCCGACCCTCTCGGATTCGCAAGTCGGAGCTCTTCTTGAGCTCAACCCGGACATCGACCCGGACTACCGCGTGAGTTACGCCGCTTTCCACCTCACCGGTCTTGCCGCCGATGCGGTACATCGACCGCCCAAGAAGAAGTCCCCGCGAGTGGGACGAGTTAAGCCAGCGCCCGCGACATCACTTCGGGCCGCCCGACACCTCGACGCCATGGCGGCATACGCGCCGCCCCCGTGGGGGCAAGCTCGGATGATTACATCGATGCCTTCGAGGTCTATGCTTCACGCATGGATTTTGAGGGACAGCGCCACCATCGCCGCCCTCTTCGTCGAAGGCTTGCGCACCTCGCTACGGGCGACACTCGAAAGGGTTCGAGCTCCGCTCGATGGAGGAGGCCATCAACCTCGCCCGCCAAGACAACGACGACGAGCGGGACGACCCGACCCGGCGCCCGCAAGAATACCGGGTAACGCCGGCACCACTATTAATCGGGCAACATCGACGACGACATCATGGCCGCCACGTTGGATCGCATACCAGGCCAGCAGCGTCTCGATGTTGCTATGGACGACATCGACGGACCGACGTCGAACGACATGATCACGGAGCTACACTTGGCCACGACGACCAACAAGGAGCTCGATCATCTCCAACGCCATCGAGCCGCGAGCTACTACCGCCGCAGTGGAGCCTCCACTATGGCATCGTGAGGTACTTCCACCGCTACTACATCCCCGCTTCAAAGCTTCTCAGATTTCTGTTGGGGAGAACGTCCCCGCCGCATGGCGTAGCGGTGGGCTTCCACCTCCCCAATCGCCCTCGGGAGGATCAGGCGTTCCCGGCATACGTCCTTCTTCTCCAAAGCGCCCGACGAGCGGGATCGAGGGTGCCACCGCCCTCCTCTTCGACAACAATGGCGACGTCTTCTTCCGCATTGCGAACGTCACCGGTTGCGGCAAAGATGGACGCCAGAAATCCAAATTGGGCCGCCCGTGGGCACACCCGGCGACCTCCTCTCTACTTCGCTGCCTCCTCGACTTCACCGCCTCACCGCCTACATCGATCCGTCACGCGTCCATCTTGCGGGCAGCTCCATGCTAAGGTGACGGTGCCGACGACCTACACCCGCACGCCTCCTCCGTCGACCCGCCCGGATGATCGAGGCTGTCCCGGACTCTCGGCGCCTCCGTCATGCGTCGTGCATGGGCGAACGTCCCTTCTTGCACCCCCGCTGAGCTTCAAGTTCAGCATCTACTTCGGCGACCTCCACCTTGACTTCTCCTTCACCGGAAGGGCGCTAGTGTCTCGCAACGGCGACAACGACAAGTGCGGTCCTCTAGTCTTCGACTGGGCCTCGGGAGTGGTCACCTCCCCGACGGTTCGCCCCGCCGCCACTACGCGGTGGGTTGGGCGGCACGTGGACGCGCCGCCTCGTCGAACGGTGGGGAGATGTCATGAACCACTTAGGCCAGCCAAGAGTGGCTAATTAGCCAAACGCGCCCCGCCGGCCCGGCCCGGGGCCAGGGGCGCGCTCTTGCCAGCGATGAATCCGGCCACCGCCGCCGCCTTCCTCTTCCGCACGACTCGAAGTTTGCTTCGCTTTCAAGTTAGGATTATCTTAGGTAATTTTTGGTGTGCAAGGGGCTATCTCATCTATAAGGGAGACCCTTATTAGGTAATAATAAAATAGGAATTGCTTGTAAAAGGTATTCCAATCGTATAAGGAAACCTTATAGAGATTGCTTAGATTACAAGTCCCACTAGTTAGGCTATATAAGCAAGAGGCATGTAATCTCTAGGGGATAAGCAAGCAAAAATAAAAATATCTTTTCGCCTTCAGCTCTTGGCTCCCCCTGCCCTCGTCGTGCGCCCGGCTGCCACCCCCTCCGCACCCCGCCCGGCGCGCCGCTGCCGCCCCCTCCATGGCTCCTTCCCTCCACCTCGCCGCCGTCTTTGTGGGCTTGTCGCCGCCCGGCGAAGCCGCAGCCCCGTGCGCTACCCTAGGAGCTCCAACGGTCCGAAGAACACTTGTCAATTCCGGCCCAATCTAGCGGAATCGGCGGTTAGAACTAACCGTGTCAAATAATTATTACAAGTAGCAAAGACATGCAAAAATGAGTTGTGTACTTGAATCATCAGCGGTGTAGTGGTTGCGGGATCTTACCATGATGAGCAATCAAACAAGACCATGTTTTTCAACTATGACGCAACAAATTACATGAAATCCTGTGTGCGTACATACGGTGGTTGCGGGGATCTTACCATGAGCAATCTGTTGACGGTCACTAATGACATATTTTTCCCGTCAACTTACTACCAAAAGGGAATAAAACTATACCTTTTTATACTCATATACATTTATTACTAACATATTTCCACTTGTAGTGTTCGAAATGTATTTTTTGTAGTATTTATAATAAATACAGGTGGAAATACGTCCAAAGTGCGCCATCCCGAAAGCGCATTCTCAAGAATATCAAGCCTAGGGTGGAAATGGATCAAATCTCGCACAACCGACCGAGTCAAGCCCATGGTACAACTTTTTCGGGCCCAATCAAGACGACACGCCAAGGCTCGGACCGGGCCGAGCCCAAAGGGTGCTTGGCGCACCCCTTAGCTGCGGGCAAAGACACCGATGGGGGGGCGGTTCGAGCCCAGCCAGCTCGAGGCGGCACATTAAGTGACCTGGAGGGTGGTGCGGTGGTGGAGCGCCTGGTTCACTGTACCTGGACGTGTCATAGAGGCGGTTAGGGGGTAGTTTAGTCTTTTTAGCACCTCTCTCTTGTGTATAAATACCTCCTCCCTCTCCCTCATTCTACACACCACACTTGGAGTCACCACACCAGCACACTCACACTCTCCCTACCTCTCCTACCACCATCTTCTTCTTCTTCTTACTTGGCTAGCATTGGGTAGAAGAGCTACAAGAGAGGAGGACTTGTAATCTTGGAGCAAAGTGAGCTTTGGTAATATATATCTTCCATGGATCTTTCTCCATTGTGCAAGTTCTATTTCTATGATCATGGTCTAACTTATGAATTAGAGTATAGTCTTGTTCATGTTTTAGTGTTGGTATATGAACTAGCATATAGTTTGTATATCATAATCTTAACGTGTTCATATTTGTTCTTCATCGATCATCGTATGCTTAACATGATTATAGATGGGATAACGGTTCGTCGTTCTTTTCGGGTTTGCTCTTGTCTTAGTCCGTCCATCCGTAGGGGTGGGGATCCCGGGGGACAAGAGTAGTGCTCGTACGCGGGCATGGTGCCCGGGTATTACGACACCTTCGAATATGAGAGCATGCCACGGTGCCGTGAGGGTAGGCGGCGGGGTTGTGACAAACCACTGTCCCGTCCCTTGTAATCCCTCCACGCTCGCATGTGATGTAGGAGTTCGTAAATGCTTTCTATTGGGCCGATGGTACCGGGAAGTCTCCCCGTTATCCTAGACATAACCATGCTCATATCGTGTTAGCATATGATCCTAACTATTCATTGTAAGACCATGACTAGAATACATTAGATTACTCCATAGGACATTCGTTTATTCTTTATCTATTTTCTTTATCCTTTACCCGGTGGATTCCAATGTGTGTATCACACTATCTATAAACCGTATTGCTTACCCCCCCCGTTATGAACGAGTTGGTCTTTTTGCGTGCACACATTTCATCATCCAGATGCCATGCTACTTCTTATACAACATGCCTTCCTTTGGGAAAATATAAATAACGATACCCTGAATACTTCCGGGTGAAATGCTACAATGATAGATCCGTGGCGCTTTGTAGATGAAATATCAACTATGGCAAGATCTATCACCGTTGATTGAAAGTGCGTTATCACCGACATGGTGGTTCCACTTAGTGATATCGACGGCTCGTCTCCTAGCGTAGTCATCGGGGTTGGGTTCTAAACCCGATTCTAATGATTGCGCTAAGAAACGTCAACACAATCAAACACTCTTGCTTTGTCCCAAAAACATGCAATTATGAGATCCGTGCAGATCAAATTATGTAAAGTTTGGTAAAAGCTTGAAGTGTTTGACTCCTCAAAATATGAGAATTGCATGTTTATGTGGGCCAGAGTGAACAAAGAACATGTTTCAATTACGATGCAAGAAACAAATCGAGTTAAAATGGTAGAAAACCTATTTCCTTTGCATTAGTTGGAAAACCAATCTGCATCTTTAGAAGAAAAAAATGAATAAAAATGGTTGCAATTTCTCTCTTTTTTTAAAAAGAAAAAAACCAACAACGAAATACTTATGACAAATCAGCCCACGGGAACAAGGAATGTACCCGCTGGAATTTTCGGTCCCCAATCTTTCACAGTGCCAACCAACAATGCACCCACCACACCGCGCCGTTAACGGGTCCGTAACATCCCTTATCGGATCCACTCCGCCCTCCCGTCCGATTGATTCCCCACCATCCATCCATCCCTCGCCCGATCCTCCTCCTCCTCCAAATCCGTCCGAACCGATCATCTCCTCCCACCCGATCTGTCCTGGCATCATCGGCATGGTCGCGCGCCCGCGGATGATGAAGGCCCGCACCGAAGCGCTTCTTCGGCCCTAGCGTAGGTTTTATTTTTTATTCTCAAATATATAAGGTAGGTTTGCTTAGTGTTGTTTGAGGGAGATACTTCTTTTTTGTTTTTGTAGTTTGATAATTTAGAGACAAACGTTCTATTGAAAAAAATATAGAAAAGAGATGAAAGGATAGATACATAACAAGTATCGATCCATATGAAATCCATCATCCAAAAGGGTTGACTAACCACCATATTCGTGGGAATATTAAGCTAAGACCAGCTAAAGATAAAATTAGACTATGATCAACATGACGGTAATCTACATAAAAATTGAACACTCCTCCCTAGCTAGTACCAACCGAAGAATTAAACTACTACAAACCAATAAGCATCAACTCGACACTACTACATAGCTGATTTTGCATAGCACTTCCAAATGATTTTTGGTGGCGGTTATTTAGAAAACCGCCGCGTTAATGTCCAAATTAACCGTGGCGGTTTTATATTTAGCCCGCCACGGAAAATCGTGACAAACCGGGCGAAGCGGCAGCTTTTCGACCACGTGTGCGGCGGATCCACTTCGCGGCGCCGATCGGCGGCCGCCGGCGGATCTAGTGCGAGCGCTGACTTCGCGCAAATGAGCCGCCTCCTTCCTCAACTTGGCCAGCGTCGATTGGCTCGGATCCGTGGGTCGTGGTGGCCGGATCCGCTAGATCCGCGGGTGCGGGAGCGGCCTCCTCGCCGGATCGGCGGTGGCGCGCACCACGCCTGCGATGGGGCGGATGGGCTCGCAAAGCGGGCCCTATATGGGCTCCCGTGGGCTCGAGGTTTTTTTTTTTTTTTATTTTTATTAACGGCGACGGGCAAAAACCACCACTGAAGTTCTTCCACTTTCGGTGACCCTATATTGGTGGCGGGCAGAAAAACCGCCATCGAAAAATCAATTTTGCCCGTCACCGCTTAATTTATCTAGTAGTAGGATCATCAACAACAAAGGATGAAATCACAAGCAGAGCCAAAAACTTTCGGGATCGAAATAGTAGAAATCAAAATAACAAGCCACATTCATCTAAGTTCATATTCCATTACCATTCATCATCGGCAAACGCGAAATTAAGTTGCGTAGATGGAACCTTAAGTTACATTCCATCACCACTCATCCAAACCATAGTACCTGCTAGACCATATGGGGACTACTTTGCTTTCGACCAACCATCACGTCCTCCTCCTTCCAAATCCGCCCATCAAGTTCAATTCTATCTACCGATACTACTACTAAGATGCAAATGTAATGATAACCAAGTGGCACTTAACCACTACTACGAGAATTGTCCATCATTTGCCGGGCTCCAACCCCCTTCACTGCCGAAAACTGAACCGCGGAACCATAGCGGTAGTGATGTGGGGTTTGAAACACTATCGGGTCAAAACACCTGGCGGTGATGCGAGGAGAGACTGCGGTTTGATATCGAACCGGCACCCTTATCGTCACCGAACACCGCCGGGTGTTCCACGACCCGGCGGCATTTTTGATCCAAGCAATGCGGGTTCGGAAGTCACCGGCAGAGTTGATATTGGGAGCACTTTGTCGGGCTTTAACTAACCGAAGCGAATCGTGGAGATAACACTATCGGGTTAGACCGAGCCGATAGTGTATCGAAAGAGCTAACAATGGCGGCTTACTTTGAACCCGTCGATGAACTTTACGTGAACACCGTAAATTTATCTCAACCCGACAAAATAAGTATTAGAGTGTAGACTATCGGTTGATTAATGCAACATGCGGTGATGTTTCGCTGTCTATGACGGTTAGTAATTCAAATCGATAGTGTTTGGTGTAGTTACACTACCGGTTTGTATGTCATTCACCGTCGGGCCCATGCCACCCGGCGTTTTTGTTTAAAAAATTTGTATAAATTATGATTTTTTTCCTGAAATCAGCTATTTTTAAACCCATAAAAGCATCATAGATACATTACATGGTTCAAAGGTTACATACAACTAACTCCACCTAATGTTCTACGAAATTGAGCCTAGGACATCAACTTCCAAATAAGGAAAACAATGACAATAGCCATGACGTAAATCAAAACATCTTTCATAGGCCAAGTCACAATTCTCCTAATCTTCATATCTATGGAGAGGGCTTCTCATCGATCTCGAGGGCTGGTTGATAGTGAAAGTTTTCACCATAGTAGGCCCCGAAAGCTTCAAACTTCAGTCTTGTATTTTTGTAACAATTACCGGGGTAGCGGAGACTTGAGCACGACAATCTTCCCGGTTCGATAGATCCTCGGCACTTGACCAACATGCACTACATACCACGCCATGGTTTGCCTATACATGCGGCCAAAATAGGATGTTAATGCTATGTCATTCGAAATGTTGTACAACAAGATTTTGAACACCACGAAACTCATGAATTTCAACATCTATCTCATTTCAATCACAATTCCATGTCTTCAATCATTCACGTAAATGACCACAATGTTTAAATCTAATTTGTTCACCATAGACCAATTAAAATACTTTTGGCACTATATTAGGATCCCGAACTGTTTGAAAGCAAAATCTAAATACAAAAAGGAAATAGCAGGTTGGATTTATCAACACGGGCATTTGAACGAACAACTCAAAGGCGGTGACCGACGCACTCACCGAAGCTTCCGTGCGGTCCACGCGCCTCTCTATCTTGTCTCGGTGGTGCGAGACGCAGCGTCCTAGAAGGAAGCAGAGGGCGCGGACGGGCGTTCTTCCGCCGAATCGAGCTCGAGGTCGCGGCGGCAGTACGGCGTCGAAGCGTAGACGGGGGCGGTAGGAGGCTGCTGACGGCGGTGCGGTGTAGCGGCGGTCCCCGTCGACGTGGACGAAGAACAAGCGGGCGAGGCGAGGCCAGAACAATGGCGAATTAGATCTCATTCTCATAGGCAAAATCTTGAGGAACTAAGTGGCTAATTAGTTCTCACCGTGGAGGGGGCGGGACGCCGCCGGCGGCGTTGGGGACGCCGGAGAAGAAGAGAATGGAGGGGGCGCTATAGGGGGCGACGGACGGCTGCGGCGTGTGTGGGGTGGTGCTCCGTCGGCGATGCCGGTGGGGAACGATTGGGGCGCGGGGTTGAAATGACCGGAAAAAATTTCAGCTCGCCCGCGCCCCTATTATATATCGTCGGCCGAACGAATGGCGCGGGGTTCAAACGACTCGTGAAATTTTCACCTCGCGGCGCCCATTTCTATAGTTAATCACCGCCCGGTTTAACAAGAGTCTCGGCAAGTTAAATTATAGGTTCACTGTCGGGTATAAACGTCGGTGACCCGACAGGTGTCGTATTAATCGTTGCCACCGCCACACGATACCAAAGCTCACGGTAATAAGATCACACCTTTATTGCCACCTACCACCGCTCACGGTGATAAGATCACTGACTTGTTGCCACCTACCACCACTCATTCCCACTTACCACCGCCTATAAAAAAAGCCCCCACGAGAGAGAGCCATGTATGGCGAACCGTCGCCGGTGACCTCTTATTATTTGCCAATTCTCCTATCCACATATATGGCCTCTATTTGGGAGAAAGCCCTCCACATAAACATTTTATCATGGGTAGACCGTGTATAAAGCAGGTACTAGAAGGGTGTTTTTGAAGATTAAGCTACAACGTTGCTTACGTAAGCCGGGTGTGATGCTCGCGTTACAACGCCATTGTTGCATGGACCGCCTGAAGACGGAAAGCGAGGAGCAAAGTAGCATGCATTCTTGTGCTTCGTCGCCGAGATGAGAGCCCCGCCTCCCGTCGGGCCTTTGCCTTGCCGCACGGAGAGACATTGGTTCTTCATAGAGGTCCCATCCGCCTTACTTAGATCAAGAAGCATAACGTGTAGCATTGTAACCACCTCGTGCATAGGTGCTAGAAGGGTGTTTTTGAGGTGGTTATTTCTTAATGTGTTTGTACACTTTGATTATTGTACTTTGTATCAATTGTAATCTTAGGTCTTTTTGATCCATATTTTTATTATTAGATCTTTTCGATCCATATTTTTATTATTAGATTTTCCTACGTGATAAATGCGATAGAAGGAGGTTAATTAAAGCTTGAAAACTTATAAATTTTGCACCAACCTACACACTTTGAATTGCCTCCTAGGACACATGAGCATGTGGGAAATTTTGGCACCACTCGGATCTCATTAGTGGGTAACCCCAGTTCAACCTGTAATTACTCTGGGTCGCCACGTATAAATTCAATTTAATTGAAAAAATACCAAACCTTGTCGAAAAATCTCAAACATCGTGCTTCCTTCACACGTGGCATGTGCACGTCTAAGAAAAAGTTTGAGGCCGAGACCACACCGAACGAAGATGACCCAAAGATATCTTATGGATGTAGTTGTCAATCATGCTTCCGATGAAAGGGGTCATGTACCTTTGTGAAGCATGTCTACTCCCACAATGTAGAAATTCCTTGATTTTTTTACTACCTTGTACACCCAAATTATGCCCCCACACAAGATCTTAGGTCTTTCTCGATCCATATTTTTATTATTAGATTTTTTTCTACGTGATAAACGCGATAGAAGGAGGTTAATTAAAGCTTGAAAACTTATAAATTTTGCACCAACCTACACCTTTGAATTGCCTCCTAGGACACATGAGACCATGTGGGAAATTTTGGCACCACTGCTCTCGTAGTGGGTAACCCCAGTTCAACCTGTAATTACTCGGGTCGTCGGCGTAGAAATTCAATTTAATTGAAAAAATACCAAACCTTGTCTCGAAAAATCTCAAACATCGTGCTTCCTTCACACGTGGCATGTGCACGTCTAAGAAAAAGTTTGAGGCCGAGACCACACCGGAACGAAGATGACCCAAATATCTTATGGATGTAGTTGTCGGTCATGCTTCCGATGAAAGGGGTCATGTACCTTTGTGAAGCATGTCTACTCCCACAATGTAGAAATGCCTTGAATTTTTTTTACTACCTTGTACACCCAAATTATGCCCCACACAAGATCTTAGGTCTTTTCGATCCATATTTTTATATTATTAGATTTTCCTACGTGATAAACGCAATAGAAGGAGGTTAATTAAAGCTTGAAAACTTATAAATTTTGCACCAACCTACACACTTTGAATTGCCTCCTAGGACACATGAGACCATGTGGGAAATTTTGGCACCACTGCTCTCATTAGTGGGTAACCCCAGTTCAACCTGTAATTACTCGGGTCGTCGTGGCGTAGAAATTCAATTTAATTGAAAAAATACCAAACCTTGTCCGAAAAATCTCAAACATCGTGCTTCCTTCACACGTGGCATGTGCACATCTAAGAAAAAGTTTGAGGCCGAGACCACACCGGAACGAAGATGACCCAAAGATATCTTATGGATGTAGTTGTCGGTCATGCTTCCGATGAAAGGGGTCATGTACCTTTGTGAAGCATGTCTACTCCCACAATGTAGAAATGCCTTGAATTTTTTTACTACCTTGTACACCCAAATTATGCCCCCACACAAGATCTTAGGTCTTTCTCGATCCATATTTTTATTATTAGATTTTCCTACGTGATAAACGCGATAGAAGGTCGATCACTATCGGTTTCGTATTTGCAAACCGGTAGTGTTGTCTCTTTTACTTGCCGGGGCTCTTCTAAAACCCTAGCGGTGATATATTTCAAACCGACGGTTATCTTTCACTTTTGCCGTGAGATTACTTGGACCTTTCTTTTTTTTCACCGAGTTGAGCGTTTGAATGATGTTTACCAACTTTTCGGTTAGTACATAGATCATTTATATATTTATGTTAGTCCATGAAAGATAAGAAGGGCGTCGAAAAATAAGAACTGTGTCCGTATTATGATATATAAATGCAAACATCCATTAATTGGAAAGGAACACACACGATTATATATATAGAGGAGCAAACCGATTACAATATCCGATTACATATATGATAACAAAGACCTTGAAAAAAATTACATATATGATAACAAAGACCTTTCCACGAATAGATCAATGTTATCATCAAAGTGTACAAACACATTTAAAATAAAAACGCCGAAGGTAATGTGATTCTTGTCGATGAAATTCCGATGGGATTTTGAAAGCCCATCGGTGCCCGTTGAGGTCCCATCGGTGCTATGAGGGTTTCTTGTGGGCGATCTTTCAAGGAGGGCATAACTCGGATTTACATTGAATCCACGGCAAGGATGCCTTACGTATAATTATCCGTAATGGCCAAGCTTAATGGTTGCATCCAATGACAAAGATGCATAGACATTCGCAAGAGAAGATCATGTTAATCTATGAAAATCTGCTTTGATCACCAAAGGAGATTTTCATTGAAGCAATTTTCATAAATCGATATGATCTTATCCTGAGAATGCCATGTCTCTTATATGGACATGTAAATCCAAACGCCCACCTCTCAAGCACCACGTAACCGGATGGCTCCGTGAATCTCATAGCTATTCTAACCTTCGGCGCTCAATCTTCAGTAAGACTCTTGTAGCACCTCTTGTGTGTGAACCATTTTGGTGGCCTAAGATGCATAAGAACGATATATGTATCGTGGAGGGCTTTTGTTGACTGGTAACCAACTACATATCAAACACCGTCAACATACACCAAAACCACCTAGAGATAGGGCTTATATATTAACAAATTCCATAGTTTTAGTGTATATTTGGTTCTTGCGGTACAAGACAAGACATGTGCACTTTGGGCCAAAAATACAAGGAAAAAGAATCAAAATACAATAAATAGAAAAAGCCCACAAGTGACAAATGGCAAGACCAATCCAACTTACCTCGGCGGGCCACAACCTCAAAGTTCTCCACGTCCAAACCAGGCCCAAGACAACGAAACAAGATGACACGATGAAGTTGGGCGGTTTGGGGCCGACCAGGTGCGCCTCGCACCCTCCTCCCGGCAGGGGGGCGGGCGGTGAGGCGGTACATTAACTCCGAGGAACGTCGGTGGCGCCGTGGACCAGTGCGTGAACCTCCAAACCGCCTATTCTTGGTCGGTTTTGGACATTATGGTGGTGGTGGCTATTTTCCAAGGACCCCCCTCCACTCAAGCTATAAAAGGAAGGCTCCTACACCTCTCCCAACAACCATTCAAAGGAGAATTCAGCACATTGGAGCAAGAGGAGTAGCTTAGCCTTCTTCCTACCTTGTAAATTCTAGAGAGTGAGAGAGAAAAAGCTAGAAGGAATTGGCCCCTTCTACTGGAGTTGTCGGAGTACTTCGGTGATCCGCGGTTCCTAGGAGGCCGGAGTGCGGACTTGTCGGCACCCACGACGCTTTGTACCTCTACGGGCTTCTTACAATTTGGTGAGCAAGCTTGTGTTTATCTCTCGGCTTATTGTCTTTCGATTACATTATCTTAACTTGTTATAGTCTTACGGGATCGGTAGATTGTCTCGTATGAGCGTTAGTTCTTGGTGAAGGGACTCTTTGACCGGGAACCTTGGCCAACATCAAGAACTGTGGACCAATAGTGCAAACGTGGTGTTTGGACTAGCGTTCACCAACCTTTTGTGAAGCATCCCACGGTGCCGTGAGGGTAGGCGGCAGGGGTTGTGACAGCCTTGTCCGTCCCTTGTAATCCCTCCATGTTCGGGTGTGACGTAGAGCTAATTGCCGGACTACGCCCGGTTTGGGCGAGGGCGGTGCCCGAAGTAAGGAGATAACAACGCGAAAATCACTGATCGGAAATCTAAGCCCATAGGGAGACCTCATTACTGTAGAACCTAACCTTGCCTTGGGTAAACACAGGTCCAGAAGCCCTCAACGCAAACCGTCCTTGCGATATTATACGATACCCCGTTTATCACCGGGTGAAGTGCTACAACGGTATTTCCTGTGGCGCTTGCCGGATTTTGCTTTGCTTTAAGCTAAGAAACACCAACAAGCATTTACGGCGCCGTTCTTGCGGGACGGTTGTCGTAGTTGTATTTCGGACCTAGTCGACCCGTGTGTCTAGAATATCTCCTATAAAATAAAAACCAAAAATAGTTCCTTACCCATGGAGCAACCCACCATCCAAATCCTATCCGCTCCTAAGGGCGAGCTCAGTAGAACCACTCCGATCTGCGAAGCCAATCACGACTTCCGATTATGAGCTCCGCCACGGCTTTATAGCCATGGTTCGGGGCCGAGCCTTTTCGTGGCTCGAATACGAAAACCCATACCATCACTTACGGGAGTTTGAGCAGCTCTGTGGATGCCCGACTATTGCGGGCATGACACATGACACGTTGAGGTGGAAGTTGTTTCCGTTCTCTCTCACCGAGAGGCGACTCAATGGTATGCCCATAACGTAGGGTTGGTAAATGGAGAATGGGAAGAATCTGCGAACCAGATTCTGCGTGGCGTTCTATCCCTTATCTAGAATCGCGCCCTGCGACAAGAGATCCTCAACTTCCAACAAAAAAGAGGGTGAAACCATAGGTGCGGCCACAGGGACCGTTTCACTATTCTTACCGGATCCGGCCCGGATCCGTCCATCCCAAACCATGTGTTGTTACAACATTTTTTGGCTAGGTTTGGATAGAGCAAATGCACTACTTCTTGATTTAGGCTGCCGGAGGGTCGTTCGCACATAAAACCACAAATGAAGGAGAAGCTCTCCTAAACCGTATTCTTGAGAATACTCCTCCGCTAGAACCCATCCGAGTAGAACCCAAGCGTAAAACCGGAGGGAGTCTCTTCGGCTCTTTTGCCGAACTCGAAACATCTTTAGAGATCCTCGCCTAAAACCCGTAACCAAAGGAGGCCGCATGGTCGGATCTCCCGTTTTTTCGAGGAAGACCCTCTTGGCGAACAATTCGGTAATACCTCGAATTACGAACAATGGAAGAAACCACCTGTCCCCAGTTGGCCCCGAACCACCCCCTCGATGAACTCTTTCTCCGTGAGTCTATTAAGGAGCTAACCGTTATCATGAGTACGAATGGCTACGGGGAGGAAGGGCCCTCTTTGAAGAAATTGATTGAACCATCCCTCTACGCCTATCTCAAGCAAATACCAAGGGGACGTAGTGGAGGTCATGTATAACCCCGTCTGTGGGCATAAACATCATGTCCAAATCCTTTGCACAAAGAATGTGACAAGGAAGCACCTAGAACCCACAAACACGAACATTGCGTATAACACCCCAAACCATCGTAAAATGCCGTGAGGTTATACACGACCGCATTCTTCTTCATAGGAATGTCAAACTATCTCTCGATTTTCATATTTTTGATATCCAAGATTTTGACATCCTAATCGGGCATCCCTTGGAAAAGATTCTTGATCTACCACAATCCGGGATTTAGATGTCAAACCTGGGAGGCAAATCATTGTCCATACCAGCTTACTCGAGCCAAAAACTTCTGGTAACGCACTCCCTCCATGAGTATGACACGCCCGAGGAGGTCAAAGGAGTCATGCTCTATGAAAACCCCGAAATGCAGGACCTAGAACGTGATGCCCAATTCTTCATAGAAGAAGAGGGCGACTCGGGGAAACCATAGAACTCCCCCAAGAGGAAGAGCCGACTCGACCTCCGCTTGAGCTTAAACCCCCGCCCCCAGAGCTTACGCTATGTCTTCCTAAACAAATGACACACAAACTCCTATTTATCATTAGTGATAAACTTAGTGACCGTGAGACGACCCAACTCATAGCCGTTTTAGAGAAACATAGATCTGTCTTCGGGTATTCCTTACAAGACCTAAAAGGGTAAGCCCAACACCGAGCACACATCGTATACCTATTGACCCTTCCAAGCACCCCATCACGCGAACCACGTAGAAGGCTCAATAATGCGATGCGTGAAGTCGTGAAGAAGGAAGTTCTCAAACTTCTTCACGGATAATCTATCCCGTACCACATAGCGATTGGGTCAGCCCAAATCCAAGTGGTCCCTAGAAAGGGAGGAATGACGGTCGTTGAGAACTCTAAAATGAGCTCATTCCACAAAGACAAGTCACGTGGTGGAGAATGTGCATCGACTATAGAAAACTTAACAAGGCGACTAAGAAAGATCACTTCCCGCTTCCATTCATTGATGAGATGTTGGAACGGTTAGCGAAAAACATTCTTTCTTTTGTTTCCTTGACGGGTATTACGGGTACCACCGGATCCCGATCCACCCCGATGACCGAGCAAGACCACCTTCACATGCCCATACGGAACCTATGCCTATCGTAGAATGTCATTTTGGGCGTGTAATGCACCAGCTTCCTTTCGGCGGTGTATGATGTCTATTTTCTCAGACATGATTGAAGAGATCATGGAGGTCTTCATGGATGATTTCTCGCCTATGGTAAGACTTTCGAAAACTGCTGCGGCGAATTTAGACAAGGTCTTGCAGCGATGCCAAGAAAAGGACCTGGTACTAAATCGGGAAAAGTGCCATTTCATGGTCCTGGAAGGCATCGTTCTCGGACACCTAGTGTCCGAGAGGGGATTGAGGTAGACAGAGCTAAGATAGACGTTATCAAAAAGCAACCTCCCCGGTGAATGTCAAAGGGATCCATAGTTTCCTAGGCCATGCGGGGTTTCTATAGGAGGTTCATAAAAGATTGTTCACAAATCTCGAGGCCCCTCAAGAACCTGCTAGCTAAGGACGCACCTTTCGACTTCACAGATGAGTGCATGCACGCTTTCGAAACCCTCAAGAAAGCACTCATCTCGGCTCCGATCATCCAACCCCCAGATTGGTCGTTGCCGTTTGAAATCATGTGCGATGCTAGCGACTATGCCATTGGTGCGGTTTTAGGCCAAACCAAAGACAAGAAGCAGCATGCAATCGCATATGCCAGCAAGACCCTAACAGGAGCCCAGCTTAACTATGCTACCACAGAAAAAGAGCTCCTTGCAGTAGTCTTTGCTATCGAGAAATTTCGCTCTTACCTAGTGGGTGCAAAGATAATCGTTTACACCGATCACGCTGCACTTAAGTATCCGCTCACTAAGAAAGATGCAAAACCTCGATTGATCCGCTAGATTCTTACTCGCTCCAAGAATTGATCTAGAAATAAAAGATAAAAAGGGAGTAGAAAATACCGTTCTTGAGATCATTTGTCGCTGTATGCAGTCACTAACATGCGAGGAACCTCCAATCAATGACTACATGCTTGCGACGACATGCTACTAAAGGTGTCGGACTCCAATCCATGGTATGCAAACATTGTCAACTTTATGGTTGCAGGATATGTACCACCTAGAGAGGACAAGTGGAATTTGCAAGTAGAAAGCCGACAACACCTTTGGGATGAACCGTACACATATAGAGTATGTGGTGACGGCTTCTTTGAAAGATGTGTACCAAGGGAAGAGGGGATGCAAATCATCGAGAAATGTCATGCATCACCCTACGTACGCCATACCGGAGTATTCGCACACAAGCCAAAATCCGGCAAAGGCGGATTCTACGCCAACGATGTATGAAGACACAAAAGAATTTATCGAGAAGATGCTCAAGCCGCCAAAGGGCCGGAAATATCACGCTGCGTGATGCGATGCCCCTCGCACTACAACCTTCAAATAGAAATATTTGATGTGTGGGGCATTGATTACATGGGGCCATTCCCTAAAGTCCCATGATTGCGAGTACATCTTGGTGGCGATAGATTATGTGTCAAAATGGGTAGAAGCAATGCCATGCGAGGCTGGCGACGCCAAACATGCACGCAAGATGTTTCCGCGAAGTGATCTACCCCCGTTTGAACTCCACGCATGGTGATAAGTGACGGGAGGATCACACTTCGTGGACAAATCATTCGGGGCATTCCTCGAAGGAATTTGGCGCCAAGCACAACATTGCTACCCGGTACCATCCGGCAAAACCGGCGGGCAAGCGAAACCTCAAACAAGCGGATCAAAAACATACTCCGAGGAAGGCGGTCAATGAGATGGGAAAGGGCGCTGGAAAAACAAGCTACCGGATGCTCTCTGGGCATATCGGACAGCATATAAAGCCCCCATCGGCATGTCACCCTACCAGCTGGTATACGGCAAAACCTGCCACTTACCAGTTGAGCTAGAACATCGAGCTCACTTGGGCCATCAAGAAATGGAACATGGACGTCAAACTCGCGGGAAGAACCGGCGGAGGCAAATCTCTGAAATGGGAAGAATGGCGAGAGAAGGCGTTACCCACGGTCAAAAAACTCTACAAAGAGCGCACAAAAAGATGGCATGATCAGCGCATAAAGATCAAAGAATTCACCACGGGCGATAAAGTACTCTTATTCAATTCCTAGTGAAACTATTCAGCGAAGGAAAGCCGAGGAGCAAGTGGAAAGGACCGTACACCGTCATCAACACCTCGCCACATGGCGCGATTACAATCAAGATGACGCCCGGTTCGATCCAAAGGTAAATGGACAAATTCTCAAGCTTTTCTTTGAACCCCGCCCGATCTTAACCAAGAGCTTGATAGGATAGATTTATGCTTTGAAAATAGTTAAATAATCAAAGATACAAAAAAAAAGGGGCTTGTGAGGATATGTTTATTGTTATTTACCTTTTTGCCCTCACTAGCTCATGCTGATTTGTGCTCACTCTATTTACATTTTATTTTGCATAATTTTCTATTTTCAAAGAATAAATCTAAAAAAATCAAACCTGGATTGGGATCTGGGATTAGAGCTCGCACAAGACAAACGACATAGTTCAAATTTTCAAATCAATGACGAACGTGGCGAAATCTCGACCCGGGGGGCGCCCGGGGTGCGCCCACACCTAGAGGGGGTGCGCCCCGCACTCGGCTGGCACCTGGCGGCTCCCGATTTCGTCCCACGCCTTTACCCTAAAAATGAATAGCATTGATGTTTGTTTATTCCGCCATTTCAAATTGTGGCGGCAGAGAGGGTGATCCTTGTCCTATAAATACCTCACCTCTCCTCTCCTCTCCTCTCCTCTCCTCTCCTCTCCTCACACACTCATCTTCAAGCTCACCACTCCCAATCCTCCATACTACTCCTCACCAACCAAAGACTCTCCCAAGCCACAACACCATGGCACTTGTGCCATTCAACAAGGAGAAGGCGATGAACTTTGCAAAGGAGTATCTTGAGAGAGAGAACCCCCCAAGAGAGCTCTTGCCATCATCCCCTCCTCAAGCGGTGTCCACCCAAGAAGAAGATGGCATCAAAGGGGAAGAGTGTTGCCCCCATGGGCAGCCAAGAAGAGAAGGTGGCCTACACCAATCTTCCACCCAACAATCCTTCGATTTCTCCCGTAGTTCGGCTCATGTTTCCCCTACACATTAGAGCAAATGCCAAACGGGAATGGAAGAAGAAGGTCCCTAGGCCACAAATCAGAGGGCAACCAAAGAAGCTTCTTTTGGCGGCGATGAAATAGTTCCTAAGGAGGGGCTCACCGCAAGTAGCCTAAGCAAAAAGATCCAAGAGCTCTCTCTGATTTTGTCCATGTTCTCTTTGGCAGATTAGCTGAAAAGACATAAGCGCTAACATTCGCCTCAAGAGAGAATTAGCGAGACCTCCATTGTAGCACTCATGAAGAGGTGAGAGGGCCGCTAAGAAAATGGGGGTAGAACGCCCTAGCGCACCTCGGCCGATCCTTACTAAAAAACCCGCATAGGCGCTTCTACGTCCCCGAATAAATTAGGCGCGCGCAAACTTTAATTTTTCAGCATTTCCCTTTCCAATTATTTTGTAATTCCTTCAAGTGCGGCGTCTACATTTGTATTATAAATATTTATGAATTCAATAAATCTTGTCTTTGGAATATTGTGTATGTCTCCACTTGTTTTTGTCTTGTGCAAAAAGAAAAATAAAATAGGTACAAAAACAAGTGTGGGGGAGCAACCGTCTCTCACAAGTCAAGGTATGCGCAATGTATAAATTCAAAATTTGACTTGTGGCATACTTTCTCTACCACCATTGTTTAAACATGTTTCTAAACCTGAACCCAAGTTGGCAAAACTCCTTCTCTAATCTACCAATTGAGAAATGGCATGCATACATTTTATTCCTCGCCAAAACCATTCTTTGTTGAGCAACTACACATTAGGGACCTCATGTTCATCTAAACAATTGAGCTTTGAGATATGGTAGAATGACTTGACACTTGTTCTCTTATGTAATGAGACTTGTTTTTTTTCAAAAATTCAAATAAAAGCATGCTCCTGGTTTTGACTTAGACAAATCCTACCAAAAGCTGAACATTGTCATGAATATCCACTATAGCTACTACCTACTGTATTGAGTTTTGTCGGGGCTCCGTTGATCTCACGTTGAGAGAGGCTCATACTCCCAAGATCGAAAAACACGTACACCCACATATACACGCCCGGTTCTCACAATGAGAATTGCACAAACATGCATCTTTACCATCCACCGAATAAATACTCCATCTATCATACCATGATCATTTCCCTGTATCGAAAAAAGTATCATGCGTAAAAGAGATTCTGGCTATAGAAAAAAAAAAAAAGAATAAAGAGATGAAAAATGGACACGTGTCCGAGGGCTGAGTAGAGCCCACATCTCCAAAAAAAAAAAAGAAGAAAAGAAAGAAAGAAGTAGCCTGTATTTCTCCAAAAGAATACAAAAAGAGAAAAGATGATCATGAGCCAAGGAGTAAACACAAAAAGAAAATACCACAAAATGTTTTCCACACACTTTTTGCACATTTCGATCTAGGGGTATGGCACCTCTTTCCAACGATCGAGCTTGACCCGACAAAACATACAAAGGTACATATGCATCACTCCACTCAAAGATCCATCAAACCCCGCAAAAAGATAGGATGAGTGTGAGCAAGAGTGCTTTGGTAAGGAAACACCAAAAAAGAGTGACTATGTGAGAATCAACCATGGAGCATTGCTACTTTATCTTTAAGAAAATCAAAAAATCAACCAAGTCTTTGCACATAAGTGGTAGTAAGGAGATACGATTTCATACCATTCCATTACTCAATCGTCCCAAGATAACATGATAGCCACTCTTGAATGCTCACAAAGCGGGTGAGGCCCGGATAACTTGTATGCAGGTCTACATCTTGGAGATTGAACCACTCTAGTCCTTACGCCTTCACTTTCGAGGGCGAGTAAAGGGGCTAAGTGTGGGGAGTTTGTTGACGGTAACCAACTACATATCAAACACCGTCAACATACACCAAAACCACCTAGAGATAGGGCTTATAAATTAACAAATTCCATAGTTTTGGTGTATATTTGGCTCTTGCAGGTACAAGACAAGACATGTGCACTTTGGGCCAAAATACAAGGAAAAAAAGAATCAAAATACAATAAATAGAAAAAAGCCCACAAGTGACAAATGGCAAGACCAATCCAACTTACCTCGGCGGGGCCACAACCTCGAGGTTCTCCACGTCCAAACCAGGCCCAAGACAACGAAACAAGGCGACACGATGAAGTTGGGCGGTTTGGGGCGACAGTGGTGCGCGCCCGCACCACAGGGTGTGCCCGCACCCTCCTCCCGACAGTGGGGCCGGGCGGGTGCGGCGGTACATTAACTCAGAGGAACGTCGGTGGCGCCGTGGACCGTGCGATGAACCTCCAAACCACCTATTCTTGGCTCTGGTTTTGGACATTATGGTGGTGGTGGCTATTTTCCAAGGACCCCCCCCTCCACTCAAGCTATAAAAGGAAGGCTCCTACACCTCTCCCAACAACCATTCAAAGGAGAATTCAAAGACATTGGAGCAAGAGGAGTAGCTTAGCCTTTGTTGACACTAGTTTTAGCATAATATTAATAGTCAACTAATATGAAATAAGGGTATAAAATGAATATCAACATAAGTCTAGGGGCTTTATTAACATAATTCCACTAGTTTTGGTGAATTGTATAATTTTAGGGACTTAACGGATAAATGCAGAAAAGATGGAGAAAGTTCCGAATATACAAGACATATGATGACAAGACTTGACCGTGAAGCAACTCAACCCGAAAAGTGGACTAAAACATTCTAGAAGACACCGAAGACAACAGGAAGGACCTCGGCGGCTGGGCCCACCATGGCTTTGGCGGGACGCCGAGAGCCTTTTGGCCGGCCGCCCGGTGGGTCCCACCTGTCGGTGTCATCTTCCTAGGTCGGTTCACTACCGACATGGAGGTTGTATCTACACCGTTGCCAAGGTCGGTTTGATCCAATGGTGGAGATTGGTTACTTGTCCGCTAATCTACCTCAGGACTATATAAGCGTACCTGTGGTCGACCCCAAGCATTATCTCTCATTATTATTTCATTATCATTATACAGAGCAAAAGTTAGGGTTTCAATTAGAAGAGAGAGATCCCTCTAGTTGTCTAGTTGTCTAGTTCATCTAGTTCAACTAGTTCATCTAGTTCATCTAGTTGTAACTAGATCGGGGAGAGAGTAGAGGAGAGAGCCGAAGAGCCTACACTGTCGGATCTTCTTCAACTTTGTATTCTTGCAAAGAACTAGTTCGTCTTCAAAGAATCTCGGGTTCTTCATTTATTTCTAAGTATTTATTTAATTCTAGTTCTTGCTTTACTTTTATTCACTGGATCTCTGCTTTCGTATTGGAGTGCTCTAATTATTACGTGTGATTAAAGTAGTAATCAGTAGTGTAGGCGTGGTGTCTAGACTAGAGGTTACCCGAGGTTGCGCCCAATCCACGGTTAGTTGTGGTAGCCCTCAGGGGGTGACGACCTGTCGGGGCCGTTGTAATCCACCACGCTCGGGTTGGTGTTTTCGTAGATCTTTTGGCAGCCTTCTCCCAACTACCTTCTTCCCGCTTTTATCGAGAGTTGGAAAGGATGCATTTGCTCACAAGTAAATAAAGTATAGTAAGCCTTTAATTAGATAAAACCACTTAGAAAACTCAAAACCTCTCTACCCATATCATTTATCTTATCTTGGGCGATCCTAATTCTCCTAGTACACTTCACGTTCCCCGTGGAAATCGATACCTTGGAATACTCTCGGTGAAAGCTACATCGTATCCGTGCGCTTGCCGGATTTTTCTCGTGTGCGTTAATTTATACCAACAAGCTTTACGGGCGCCAAGGCCGGGGAACGAGAGGTGAAATGTGCTAGTTTAGAACCAAGCTCGTCTTTTTATCCTTTTTTACCTTTTACCACTACTCCTACCACATGGATTTCACTCCAATCTATAAATTCTTTGCTCCAAAGGGTAACTTGTTGGAGCCTCCACCATCATCGATCCCATTCTTACGGATGGCTATGAGCTTTGCCCCGATCTTATAGCCATGGTTCGGGAGCAATCTTTCTCCGGGTTACCATGAAGATCCATACAACCACCTTAATGAATTTGAGCACTTGTGTTCTACCAGGGAGTATTCCCGGCATGACACAAGACACCATTAAATGGAAATTATTTCGCTTGTCTCTTGAGGGAAGAGCAAAAAATGGTATGCTCATTACGTAAGAAGCGTGAATGGAAATTGAATGAACTTCGAGACAAGTTTTGTCTTGCATTCTTTCCTCTTTATAAAATTGCTGACCTTAGAATCGAAGTGCTTACATTTAGACAAAAAGAGAAGGAGACTCTAGGAGCAGCACGGGCTAGATTTATAAGCCTTACCAATTCGGTCCAAACCTTTCCTTGCCCGACCATGTCTTATACATTCACTTTTATCGCGGTCTTAACAAGGAAGCTGCTCTACATCTCGACATCGCCGGGAGGTTCATTCTCACATAAAATTGCTAGTGAGGGAAAAGCCATACTTGATAAAAATCCTTGAAAACACTCCCTATCTTGGTATTTTTGATGAGTTTCGAAGAAGAAGAAATCGAGCCAAGCCCGAACATCAAGAAGAGACACACGCAACCGAATCTAAAATTCCTATAAAACCCTCTAAAGATTTGGTTGCCATAGAACCTTCTATTGTGGGAACACAACACTCTTTAGACAAAACTCTAGAGAGTGATGAACCCCATCCTTGCACATTCCTATCGAAATCGAGGTTGATTTGTTTGAAGATTTTGGCAACGCCTCGAATTTTCCAAAGCAAACAAAACCTCTCCTGCTCTCGCACCCGCTTGAGGATGGTCCAAACAATGATCCATTCTTAATGGAGCACATTAAAGGGCTATCATCCATAATGAGCCATGAGTGGTTGGTAGAAACCGAGCTATCCACCGAGGTAGCCCTAATCATTTCCCCTTTAGAGACTATAACTTGCAAAATTAAAGGGACCATTATAGAGGCTCATTATAGTCCGGCCGTTGGGATGAACATTATTTCATGGGCTTTAGCTCAAAAACTTTGCCCCAACGAGTCTTGGATCCCATCTCGTAAGCTTCTTAAAATTCATTCCGAGTTATTCTTGAAAGTTATGGGGTCATAAGGACTATTAAGTTAAGTATAGGAGGATCCAGAGTTTTTTCTAGACTTTCACATCTATGACATCTCGGACATGTCAATCTTGATTGGTGTACCCATAGGAACACTAATTCAAGAACGACCAAATCGAGGTCTTTTGAATCTCAAGTTAGGAAAGTCTCCTATCGCCATCTCACTTGCACGATCACATAATGCGATAGTAGAACCCAAGCCCAAGAAAGACCCAATTGAAGATGTTTTAATAGAATCTCTAGAAAGCATGGCTGAACCGGTCTTTGATGTTGAACACTTCATCGAAGAAGAGGAAGAATTGGCGGAGCCTATTGAATTGGATACAACCGAGGTGCCACCACGACCCTCAATTGAACTAAAACCACTTCCTCCTCGGCCTAAAAATATGTCTTTCTCAATAATAACCGAGAAACTCCACCATTATCTCGGCGACAAGCTTTCCCAAGAAGAAACCGATAGACTTGTCCTTTGTTTTTAGAAAGACATGAATCACCATAGGTTACTCACTTGAAGACCTCATAGGGATTAGTCCCCAACTCAAGCACACATCATATCCCTATTGATCCCGATGCATTACCCTCAAGGGAACCACAGCAGAGGCTTAACAACGCTATGCGAGAAGTTGTTAAAAAAGAGGTTCTTAAGCTTTTGCACGCCGGAATTATTTATCCCATTGCCACATAGCGAGTGGGTTAGCCCCATCCAAGTTGTCCCAAAGAAAGGAGGAATGACGGTTGTTACAAATGAGAAGAATGAACTCATTCCTCGTAACCGTCACGAGGGTGGCGTATGTGCATTGACTACCGGAACTTAACAAGGCAACAAAGAAAGATCATTTTTCGCTACCTTTCATCGATGAGATGTTGGAACGGCTTGCAAATCATTCTTTCTATTGTTTCCTTTGATGGTTATTCCGATATCATCAAATTCCAATCCACCCTAATGACCAAAATAAGACAACTTTCACATGCCCGTATGGAACTTATGCATACCGACGAATGTCGCTCGAATGTGCAATGCTCCAAACTTCCTTCCAACGGTGCATGATGTCTATTTTCTCTCGAAATGATTGAAAACATTATGGAGGTGTTCATGGATGACTTTACCGTCTATGGCAAAACCTTCGATGATTGCTTGGAGAATTTAGACAAATTTCTACAAAGATGTAAAGAAAATTCCTTAGTCCTCGAACTGGAGAAATGTCATTTTATGGTTCGGGAAGGAATAGTGTTAGGACATAAGATATCCGAACATGGGATAGAAGTGGATAGAGCAAAGATAGAAGTCATTGAACAACTTCCACCTCCCACAAATGTGAAAGGAGTCCTAAGCTTTCTAGGCCACGCAGGTTCTATAGGCGATTCATCAAAAACTTTTCTCAAATTGCTAGACCCACGACTAGCCTCTTAGCTAAAGATGCACCTTTTGTCTTCGACAATGAGTGTTATGAATCATTTCAAATCCTTAAGAATGCACTCATCTCAGCTCAATCATCCGGCCACCCGATTGGGCGCTACCTTTTGAGATCATGTGTGATGCTAGCGACTTTGCAAAGGAGAGCCGTTCTTGGCCAAACTAAGGATAAAAAGCATCATGCTATATCCTATGCTAGCAAAAACCTTATCCGGACCACGACTTAATTATACTACCACTAAAAAGAAATGTTGGTCTGTTGTCTTTGCTATAGACAAGTTTAGATCTTACTTAGTGGGGAAAAAGATTATTATTTACACGTCATGTTTGCTCTTAAATACCTTCTCACTAAGAAAGATGCTAAACCTCGGTTAATCCGATGGATTCTTTTGCTCCAAGAGTTTGACATAGAAATAAGAGATAAGAAAGGAGAAGAGAATTCGGTAGCTAACCACTTGTCTAGGATTCCATATAAGGGAAACATTTGAGTTACCTATTAATGACTATATGAGGGACGACACGCTCCTCAAGGTCACACACGCGTCGACCCTTGGTATGCGGATATTGTGAATTATATGGTTGCGGGTTATGTAGCACCAGGGGCGGATAAGAGGAAACTCAAATATGATGCTCGTTGTCACTTATGGGATGATCCATATCTTTATCGAGTATGTTCTGATGGATTATTACGGAGATGTGTCCCAATAGAAGAAGGGTTGAAGATTATAGACAGATGTCATGCATCACCCTATGGGGGACATTATGGAGCATTCCGTACACATGCTAAGATCTGGCAAAGCGGATTCTTTTGGCCAACAATGTATCAAGATACAAAGGAGTATGTGAGAAGATGCGCTAGATGCCAGAGGCATGGAAACATAAATGCTCGGAATGCAATGCCACTTCAGAATAATCTCCAGATAGAGTTGTTTGATGTTTGGGGAATTGATTACATGGGACCATTCCCAAGGTCTGGAGATGCTGAATATATCTTGGTGGCAGTTGACTATGTGTCCAAATGGGTAGAAGCACTGCCATGTCGAGCCAATGATTCGAAGCATGCCAAGAAGATGTTCCATGAAGTAATATTCCCAAGATTTGGCACACCTCGAATGGTCATAAGTGATGGAGGATCACATTTCATTGACAAGTCCTTCGAGAAAGTTTCTTGCGGAATATGGAGTAAAACACAACATTGCAACTCCCTATCATCCTCAAACAAGTGGCCAAGCTGAGACATCAAATAAGCAAATCAAGAATATTCTACAAAAGACCGTAGATGAAATGGGAAAGAAATGGAAATACCAACTCCATGATGCACTATGGGCATATCGAACTGCATTCAAAACACCCATAGGCATGACACCACATCAATCGGTATATGGAAAAACATGTCACCCGCCTGTTGAATTAGAATTTAGAGCTCATTGGGCAATCAAGAGATGGAACATGGATCTCCATTTAGCTGGAAGGAACCGTCGATGCAAATATCGAGCTAGAGGAATGGAGAAAAAAGCTTATCACAGTTCCAAGATTTACAAAGAAAGAACAAAAAGGTGGCATGATAAAAGAATCAAACATAAAGAGTTCAAGCCTGAGATAAAGTGCTACTATTCAACTCAAGGGTGAAGCTCTTCGGTCATGGAAAACTTCAAGCAAATGGGAAGGGCCATTCAATGTGCTTGACGTTGCACCACATGGCGCTTTCACACTTCAGGATGATACAGGTAACACATTTAAGGTAAATGGCCATCGTTTAAAAAGTTTTTCTAGAACACGAAAAGTCGGAAGAAATTGACTTAATTGAATTTTTGCAATTTAATGATCCAATCTAAGAGCAACTCCAAAACCTCTAGGCAACAAGGACTTAAGTGGTTAACCACTAACGCTTAACATGTTCCACAAGTTTTGTTGTCTATTTGAGTTTTGCAGATTCAAGGGAGAGAGACATGATAGGATGACACCCGTAGCCGTCTACCTCAACTTCCACATCATCAACAACCCGACATGTCAATCTAGCTTGGGGGAGGGCACCCCCGCTTATCACGATAAGTATCTCTTTACTATATATTATTAGTTTTTTATCTTTTGTTTTGTTTAATAAGAGTCTAGTCTTTAAAAGAGTTTTTGTTAGAGTGTAAGAATAAACTTAGCATCCTGTATGCTTTGAACAAACCGAGAACATGACAGACTTCTCATAGTGCCACGCCCAAAAAATCAGGTTGAGCTTTGTGGCTTAGTGGAATATTAAGGATCACATCGGTGTCCGGTTGTTTAAAAAAAACCGTTGTAGCTTGGCTTGGTCCCAAGACGCCACAAGATGGTTAATCGACTCACCGACACGCTGTGGTTGATTGAGTGCCGAGCCTCTAACCGGCCGACGAAGGCTATCTGTAGGTAGCCAATCATCGTTCCATATTGATGTCCGGTCGCCCGCCCCTATTCTTTTTTTTGACCAGTCCCAAGCTGCAGCACCTCTCTCCCATCAAGAATAGATATCCGATTTTTTAGAGGGTGAGCGTCCCAAGTTGGATTCCAAAAATCTGAATTGAAGTAAAAACCGCTGTAATTCTTGAACTCGATGAGGTAGTTTCCTTCAGGACTCGCCATGCTTGTTTGGCAAGTAGCGCCAAATTGAATAATTCAAAATCTCGAAACCTAGTCCTCCCAAGTATTTTGGCATATCCATATCATCCCAAGCTACCCAACATGTTTTTCTTTTTTACCATCTTTACTGCCCCACCGAAACTTTGCACTAGGCTTGTCGGTGATTGCATAGGCCTCGCGGGGAGCTTGAAACACGCCATAGAATATGTCGGTATTGCTTGTACAACCAACTTAATCAATACCTCTTTCCCTCCAAATGATAAACATTGTTCCATCCATCCTTGAATTCTTGCCCATACTCTATCTTTTTAGAAACTTGAAAGCCCCATTGGACGATGAACCAATGTCGATTTAATCTCCTCTCGATACTCTATTGACACTTCTTAGCAAAGTGAATAGAGGACTTACGCTTCGTTGACTTGTTGTCCCGAGGCCAAACAATACGCTTGCAAGGCATTTTTAGTCACAACCGCACTCTCGATATTAGCTTTGAAAAATAGCGTGTCATCATCTCGCAAAGAGTAGGTGGCTAACCATCTGAGCCGTTGGTGCAACCTTAATTCCCTTTGAGATCCGATGACTGAACATAGGATTTTAACAGTACGAAAGGCCCTCTCTTTGCAATCAAAATCAAATATGGAGAGATAGGGTCTCCCCGGCGAGCCAGCCATTGCACCCTTGACCTCTCCTCCCACATGATCTCTTCTCGTGATGGATTCTTTCCACCAATTTCAGTTCGGCATGTGTTGGGCCGCCTCCGTCAGGGGCCATTTGCATTCTATCAAGCTCTTCTTTCAACTTTCTCGGCTCCCTTCTAACATTACCAAAACACTGTCTTTCCCAACAACTTTCGGATGTGATGATACTACATTGAGTTTAAGATGTAGATCCTCGCATCGAGCCCGACACTTTCGGTCTTTTGCCATGCCTCGCATAAATGTGGTCGAGAAACGACTCATGATCCTCCCACATCAGCTCGTGCACGAAACGTCATGTGTTTTTTTCTCGTGTCTCCCAACATCACTCCAAGCCCGGCAAGATCGGGCCATGATCCAAAGTCGCTTTGCCCTTAGGTTTTGTACATTGGTCGAAGGGAAACGGGAAGCCCGGTCTCCCGTAGCAAGCACGTGGTCTAGCCGCACTCGACAATATGTACCTCCTGCAACCTTTTTCTCGAACGTCCATGGTCACCCCTCGAATATCCTATGTCGAGGAAGCCGCATACATCAACCATCTCCCGGAATGCTGCAATGCGTGATGCACTCCGTTCTTGCACTCCTATACGCTCCGAGGGATGTAAAACCTCATTAAAGTCGCCCATACATACCCATGGAAGATCTGAAGCTGATTTGATGAACTTAAGCAACTCCCATGTCTTATGACGCTCTTCAACTTGAGCCTCCCCGTACACACAAGTCATTCTCCAAGGGTCGAAGACGCCCTTTGTGATGATTGCATCGATGTGAAACCGTGTGAATATAGTAATAAAGTCACAATGATATTATTATTCCAAAAATACCTAACCACCACTACGGTAGACACTACTTACAAAAAAAGCATTGTCATAGCCTAGCGTATTTTTAAACCCTCTACTCATGCCTTATGCACTTGGGTCTCCGGGACACATAATATTGTAGGGGTGGCTTTCTTTGCGACCGCTCCTTATTTGACCGTTGCGTTGCCAATGCCGCGACAGTTCCATGCTAGACAACTCATTGAGCCCCCGCCTCTTACGTATGCATGCCATCTTCAAAGAGTTGGCCTCTTTTAGCCTTCTTCCTCTCCCTTGGTGAAACATAGGGCGGTGGTGGGGTGGGACCGCCACCACCGTTCCGCCTCCTTCCCCTTGTTTGTTCTTGGCATCATCACCCAAGATCTTGCTTGATGTCTTGACTAGGCTCGTGGCAATGTCTTTAGTTTCATGATCTCCCTTCTTTGCTCACATCTCACCCAAGAGACGACCGCTTCCTAGAACCCAAATTGCTATGCATCGGGTTTTGCGTTCTCCCCCTCCACATGGGAGTTCTTCCTCCGCCTCTTGCCGACGCCCTCCCTCCTCGGCCCGCCCTCGATGAATTCCCCGCCATGTCTCCTCCTTTGCACCGTCACCAGAGTAAAAGCGGAGCCTTGGAGTACCCGGGCACCATGTATCCCATCTGGCCACCATCCACTCACCATATTGCAAATTCTCTTCAGCGTGCTCCCCCGTGCCACACTCCAAGAATGTGTGGCCCATGAAATTACGCTGCCCGCAAAATGCGGGATCTTCTCATACTTAACTTGGAGAAACATCTTCTCCTTCCCTCCCGAGCCAAGGAAACCACACGGACGGCGCCGGGAACACTCCGGCATGATGGAAATCCCGCTCCCTGGTGTTGACCCTTCATCTCCACATCTTGCACTTCACCCACTTTTGCCACCAACCGCCCGGGGATAGGTTCCGTGCGGGGCAGTGAGGAAGCTTGTGGATCTGGATCCATGCTATGACCCGATTGGGGATCACACTAGGCACCACAAAGGGGATCCATCGAACTCTTCAATCATCAAAGCATAGCCCCTAAACAGCCCGGGCCCTTCTTCCAATCTCCCAAACAAAAGCTTGTATGACGAAAAGGTTCTTCTCGATTGGGCGAAACATCACCTCCTTCGCCGAAGTTCCATGCAGATCACATCGTTGATTCCAGCGACGTAACACTAAATTTCTTCGCGTCGTCCGGCAATCTCGTGCCACCATCCACTTCACCGCCAGAGGTCTGTCCCCACTCCTTGTTCAAGCACCACGCCATCCCTGTTCCGCTTCACTAAGGTGAAGCTTACTCAACGCATCGTTGACATCCATCTCTTCCTTCAATGCCCTCCTTCTTGGATCCCTCCGCCGCCATGGTTTTCGCTAAACCCAAAACCCACACAAGAGCGCCGAGGCGGAAGCCTGGACAAAGCCACCCCTTTGTCGCCCCAAACACTCTACGGCGGTGGGGATCACGGAAACCCTGGCCGAAATCCGAGCAGAACCCTCTCCGATGAGAAACGCCGGTGAGGTCACTCAAACCCTAGGAGAGCGCTTAGGTCGGGGACCGACTCATCTTAGGTCGGGATAACAATATGGCGCAGGTCACGTTTTCTTGCGTGCAGCTTCGCTTGCGTCTTGCCGCCCAAGGTTGTTGGGCCGGCCACGTCTGTCGCCACGCCGTTGATGTTTCTTAACGTCATTACTAGGAATAGATATTAAACCTATCCCCTAAGAACGGCACCGTAAATGCTTGTTGGCATTTCTTAGCGCAGTCACTAAGGATAAATATTATCCTTAATGATAACGCCGAAAAAGTCGTGATAGATAAATTGAATATTGCAAGGGTCAACCCGCAAAGCGCACGGATCTATCATCGTAGCATTTCACCCGGTGAGTAATCGGGTATCGCTCATTTATATTTTCCCATGGGAAGGCAAAGGTTTAGATTTAATATGATGATGATGATAGCCCACAATGTATGAATGGATAGCCACTAATCATGTACGGGGGTAAGTGACAATAATATTGGAGATAGTGGTGACACACACACTTCTTGAGCACTAGAAGGAATAAATAGAAAATAACATTAAAGGGAAAATCTATGTTGAGTTGGCTATTCTAATATCGCCAATGCGTCGACTATAGTCTACATACGTCATTCTTGGTTCATAGCGTAGATGGGCTAAAGTGATGAGGAGATGCCCGCCGGTATCCGCCACCGGGTGCACTTGATAAGACTCCAACCCAACACCCTGGACGTGGAGGAGTGCAAAGGACGACATTGCAGTTGTCACACCTCTCGCCGCCTACCTCACTACCGTGGGATGCCGGCATTTCCCCGCATGATTCCCTATAGACCTAAGCACCATGCTTACATTTATAGAGAACTACCTAAACTCCCTCATGTACTCGACCCTCGGATCGGACGGAAAAGAGTAAAGGTAAACCCGAAGGTACACTGCACCATCACTTTCGAACTTAGTTCTACTACGCTCCAAGAATAAAATATGATTCAATTAGCCTAAAGTTAGTCATGTTAATTATCACATTATACTAACTATACTCTAGTTGGCACAATATGAATATAACATGAGGATAACTATACTCTAGTTCATATGCATTGCGATATAAGTAATAAGACTTGAATAAAGGAAAGGACTTCATAGTAAAATTACCAAAAGATCCTTCCAAGGAGACAAGCCCTCCTTGAAGCTCCGCCTAACTCAAATACTAACACTAAACTAATGAAGGGGAGAGAGTGGTGCTCAAGGTGAGAATGTAACAATGTGATGTGTAGTGTGTTGTTGTGTTGTGTGTATTACAAGTGAGGAGTGCCTCTCTTTATATAGTGGAGAGGAGGAGGGAATGGAGGGCTCTCCTTGCTTCGAATTTCTTGGCGGAACGAAAGTTTGCACTACATGCAACCGCCGCTTGAAGTTCGCACCAAACCGCCAGAAAGGGCGGAACATTGGCCGAAATATTGCACCGACCGGCGCAGGCGGCCGCCGGCTAAGCCTCTACCCCTCTCGCCCCTCCCCGCCGCACGTTTTGTCGTCCATATGTTGGGCCTATGGTGGTGCATGGGCCAAATTGTGCGGGGTTTGGTCCTCTTTGCTCAATCCACTCCTTGGCGTCTTTTTATTCAATGCGCTTTCTTATTTATTTGGCGACTTTGTACTTGCTTTCCACTTTTATACCTCGCAAAATATAATTTCTATGAATACAAGTGGAACTAGGTTAGAAGTAAAGGTATATGTAACATAAGTTTGCCCCTTTCTCATGAATTGGATATAAGTTGGCGTATAATATACTGATAATGACCGCCAACACACTTCAAGCCGCGCACGCTTTTTGTCGCTTGGGCCGTGCAAGCGCCATCGGGCCGCCACCGCCGTGCATTTGCCGCCGCTTGTAGCTAGCTTGCCAAGCTAGCAAGGCAAGGACCGGATTCATTGCAAGATAGTCTGCTTTACCGGCTTCGCCTCCGTCCGTTTCTTCGACAAAGAAAATCCATGAGCGGCCGCCACACCCGCCGCTTCTTCGCCGCTGGGCGCCGCCTGCACTGCAGGGGGAAGCATGGAGTAGCCGACCGCTGGGGCCGGTGCCGTCGGCCAAGGCCACCCGATAAGGAGTATGCTCCTCTCGCTCCTCCCCGCTCTCTCAAAGATGCTGAGTTTCCCCATTCTATCGCTTGGAGAGAAAAGCTAGGTTCATTCTCTCTTTCTTTCTCTCCCATGATTTGAGGCAAAATTGATACGAGATTGAGAGCTCTTGGTGGGTGTGTATGAGAGGTTGAAGCTCCACCTATCCCCCATTTGATTTCACTCAAGATTAGAGCTAATTTGAGAAGGGATTGAGATACCTAGTGCATTGCATTTCGATTCATATTTGTGGAACTAGGTGGTGATTGTGATCGTGGATTTCCTATTATTCTTGGTGATTGCCATCACCTAGATGGTTTGGAGATTGTGACTTCATTGAAGCATGCAAGGAGATAGTGTGGTGTTTCGGAGGAGGATTTGTGAGACGTTCATGCTCACCTCGCGGGGATCGCGAAGAGCAACACTACTAGAGCGTGTCATTGAGTTACCACACTTGTGCGTGGTGCCTTGGAGAGCCTCAAGGGGCCGGCATTGGCAAGGGCACCGCCAATCTTAAGGACCATCGAGGTGTTGGTCGACACAACGAGGAGTAAGGGGAAGTTAGCAAGCTTCCCGATACCTCGGTAAAAAATCACAGTGACAACATTGTCATCTTCTCTTCTCGGTGGTTTCCATTCAATATACACAAGCTTTGTATTTACATTTATATATATATTGTGATTGTGTTAGCTAAGTAAATTGATCTCTTTGGTTTGGCTTGTGTAGCTTTGTCTTTGAGCATCTAGTGATCTTAGAGGCTTTATGCTTTTGCTTATAGAATTATGTAGGCTCTCCCCACTTGCTAAATTACTAGTGCATAGGTTTTGGTGATCTTGCAATAGAATTGTTTAGGAGCTCAAGCTAGGCTTAGCACCTCATTTGCTTTGTGTAGGATCTTTTGAGAGGTGCTATTAGAGTCATATATAGAGGTGTGAAGTCTTGGCTAAGCGAATAATTTATTTTCCGCATTATTTTTGGTTAGCTCTGTAATTAGTTTTAGAAAGGACTATTCACCCCTCTCTAGTCCCCATCTCGACCCTACAACTCTCTCATCGTGTTGGTGGCTACTTGCCCAAACGGGCACAATCTGTCGCTGTAGCCGTAAGCCGGATCCTCTCTCAGAATGCGGTGCATGGCTCCAATGGCTGGGTTCACCAGCCGGTAGTTGCCATCTCCGGTCTTCATGACGCAGGCGAGGTTGAGCGACGTGCTCATGATGTGGTCGTCCACACACAAAGTTCTTGACTACCTGCCCGGACAGATCCATGACGCTGATGACGCCCTGGTACTTCATTGGTTTTGTCCAATCACGGACACCGCCGCCGCCTTCTCGGTGGCGAAGGATTATGGTTGTAGCCGACGAGGATGAGTGGCCCAGTGGTAGCGTGCTCGCGTGGGCGGCGGCGAAACCTAGGTCAAAGAGCAGGAGCACTAGGATCGGCACACCAGGCGGAGACGGCAGATCTCCTTAGCCTGGAGGTGGAGCACGATGTCGTACAGGGCATCCAGGGGCAGAGCATCGACACTGATGCGGGTGATGGCACAAAATGGCTCAACGCACCTGCCCTGCCCATCCAACGACGATGACGCCATCGCTGGGTGTCCATGGTAAACCAAATCTTTGGTCAGAAGAGGAACACATCAATTTGGGTTGCGCATGAGACAAATGTATAAATGGGATGTGTGATGTTCTTTTGCTTAACAGGCGTGGATCGGGATGGTCTCCGACGCCGGAGGGAGCTCGTTGCCGGCAAGAGATCAAGGACGGCTCGTGCTTCCCCCGCCCGGTGGCGCTAGATCGCCGTCGAGAAGAGCTTCTTGCTCGAGGGAAGCAGTGCAATCAACAATGGCGCCGAGTCAACGGGGTTAGGAACAAGAAAGTGAACTGCCCTCGACTCTTGTTATTATGCATGTCCGGCCGTAGCACACCATATCTTCTCGGGGAGTGAAGTCAAGGTCAATCACAATTGCCACTAATAACTCTACGATTGGGTGGAGTTGGCCCATATCCATGGGCGGGCTTGCACTTTCAACAACCAAAGGAGCGCACACACCTTATTCAATGGCTTTGAGAAAAATGTTTGGATGGGTTAAAGTTAGTTTGAGCTAGTTCGAGTTCAACTAGCCCTAAAGGATCCAAACAGAGAATTAGATTGAAGTTAGTTGCATCTAACCCACCAAAAAAACAAGTTCACCCAAGAGATACTAATTAGAGTTAGTTTAGGTTGGGTACACTAAAAATTGCATTTTCTTTCTCCCCTTCACATATACCAAATCATTGGATAAGTACATTTAATGTCAATCTAACCTTCCATCCAAACACCTCTAGGGTCCTCTAGGGTTAGAGTTAGTTTAGGGCTAGAGTTAGAGTTAGTTTTCTAACTTCAACTCTAGCCCTAAACTAACTCTAACCCTAGAGGTGTTAGTTTCGATGCTTGGTCGCACATGATGCATACATTAGAAGGTTGCAGACCATGGCGTAACCTCCTCCTATCTCATGTCTAGCAACGACCATGCGGCCCGAGGAAGAAGAAACGGGACACAAAGCGTAGCCATCGCCTTCCAAATCTGTTTTCGCCCGAGTATGGGGGTGGAGCCTAGGAATATGGCCGCATAAGCCGATGCCGCTAAGTATGTACTGTTCTTCGAGAGGTACCGTGAACGTATCAGATCGGAGGTGAGCTGAATCCCATCTAGGCGATCACAAAGGTCGCCGAATTCAACCAACAACCATATGGTTCTTGCCCCAATGATATGCCGCACCAAGGCGAAGTTGAGCGAGCCTCGACCACCGGCACCTTTCTTTTCGCACATCAATGGCCTCGAACACCGAGGGCGTGATCATCTTTCTATATTATTTTTCTATCACCAAACATTACTTGTTCTTCGAGAGGTACCAGGTGAACGTATTAGGCTCTGGAGGTGAGCTGAATCCCATCTAGGCGATCACAACGGCCGTCGAATTCACCCAACAACCATATGGTCCTTGCCCCAATGATATGCCGCACAAAGGCGGCTGAGCGGAAAGGCCGCCACTGCACCTTTCTTTTCCGCACATCAATGCCCTCAAACACCGAGGGTGTGATCATCTTTCTATATTATTTTTCTATCACCAAACATCTCATAGATAATATATAAAACCAAGTTTCTCGTGCTCCATCCTTCTTTCTGTATTAATATATCATGAACCATGAAGGTTAGTGTCATGAACTGAATTAGGCCAGCCCGAGAGTGGCTAATTGGGCCAAACGCGACGGCCGCCGCCCAGGGCTGGGGCAGGGCGCACCAGGGGGCCGACCCCCGCCGCCGCCGCCTTCCCTCTTCCATACGACTCCAAGTTTGCTTCACTTTCAAGTTAGGATTATCTTAGGTAATTTTTGGTGTGCAAGGGGCTATCTCATCTATAAGGGAGACCCTTATTAGGTAATAATAAAATAGGAATTGCTTGTAAAAGGTATTCCAATCGTATAAGGAAACCTTATAGAGATTGCTTAGATTACAAGTCCTACTAGTCGGGCTATATAAGCGGGAGGCATGTAATCTCTAGGGGATAAGCAAGCAAATAAAAAATATCTTTCACCTTCAGCCTCTTGGCTCCCCCGCCCCTTGCCCTCGCGCCATGCCGCCGCTTACCCCCGCACCGCGCCGCCAGGCCGCCGCCAAGGCGTGCCACCGGGCGCGCCGCCGCCGCCGCCACCGCCGCCCCCATCCACGGCTCCTTCCCTCCACCTCGTCACTTTCGTCCGCCGCCGCCGCCGCCGGCGAGAAGCCGCAGCCCCGTCACGCTACCCCCAGAGCTCCAACGGCCGAAGAACACGCGTGTCAATTCCGCCCAATCTAGCCGGAATCGGACAAATACCGGTATCCGGAGACCGGGACGATTCCCACCACCCATGGCTTCCGAGATGACGGAGTTCACCGCTGGCCTGGGCGCTCCCTCGACGACAACCGCGCCCCGGATCAAGCAAATGCTTCGACGACATGGAGGATCGCCTCCGTCGTATGGAGCACGCCCACACTACCTCGAGGACCCCAAAGACGCACGGCGACCAAGGCTGGAAGGGACGGCCCCCGGCCGGCCGCCGCCGCCGGGGCACGGGCCGGCCCCAGGGCAGCCCCGGCGCCGCCCCCCTCCCCGCCTCGGATCTCGACCGGCCGGCTCGACCCTACCATCCTCCAATTTCGAGGGAGGAAGATGACGCCCGCACGTGGCGCACCGGCCCGTCATCGACGTCATCCTCAACGACACCGCAGACCGGCTGCCCCTCTCCTCTCCTCCAACACCGCGACACGCGTGGGACTCTCCGGCGGCAGAGATGGCGCCACCCGTGGTGCCCCCCCCCTCGCCCCCAGCGCCACTCGCGGTGCCTCCTCAGGCCGACCGCGCCACCCGTGGCGCCCAAAGACAAGGCCGCCACCGCGCCCTACCCCCCCCCCCGCTACGTCACACGCCCACAAGTCTAGGGGGAGTTCGACCGGCACCGACGACCCCGACCACGGATTCGCAAGCTGGAGCTCTTCTTGAGCTCAACCTGACATCGACCCGCACTACTACGTGAGTTACGCCGGCTTCCACCTCACCGGTCTTGCCGGCAGCCCCGGGTACATCGACCTCCAAGAAGGAGTCCCCGCCGAGTGGGACGAGTTCGCCAGCGCCCGCAACATCACCCGGGCCGCCCGACACCTGACGCCATGGCGGCATACGCGCCGCCCTCCCAGTAAGCGGACGACACATCGATGCCTTTCGAGGTCTATGCTTCACGCATGGATTTTGAGGGACAGCGCCACCGCGCCCTTCTTTCGTCGAAGGCTTGCGCGACTCGCTACGGACGACACTCGAGTGGTTCGAGCTCCGCTCAATGGAGGAGGCCATCAACCTCGCCCGCCAATTATAACGACGACGAGCCGGACGACCCGACGACCGGCGCCGGCAAACGCGGGTAACGCCGCCATCACGGCTACACCGGCAACATCGACGACGACATCATGGCCGCCCGGTTGGATCGCATACCAAAGCCAGCCAGCGTCTCGATGTTGCTATGGACGACATCGATGGACCGACGTCGAACGACATGATCACGGAGCTACACTTGGCCACGACGACCAACAAGGAGCTCGGGATCATCTCCAACGCCATCGAGCTGCGAGCTACAGTGCTAGAGTGGAGCCTCCACTATAGCATCGTGAGGTACTTCCACCGCTACTACATCCCCTCGCCGCTTCAAAGCTTCTCCAGGATTTCCTCGTTGGGGAGAACGTCCCGCCGCATGGCGTAGCAAAGGGCTTCCACCTCCCCCCAATCACCCTGAGGATCATCAGGCGTTCCGACATACGTCCTTCTTCTCCCAAGCGCCCGACGAGTGGATCGAGGGTGCCACCACCCTCCTCTTCGACAACAATGGCGACGTCTTCTTCCGCATTGCGAACGCCACCGTCGGGTGCAAAGACGGACGCAGAAATCCAGCCCAGGCCGCCCGTGGCACACCCAGCCGACCTCCCTCTACGGCTGCCTCCTCAACTTCACCGCCTCACCGCCTACGTCGATCCGTCACGTCCATCGCAGCAGCCCATGCTAAGGTGACATTGCCGACGACCTACACCTACACGCGTCCCTCCGCCGACCGCCAGATGATCGAGCCGTCCGGGACTCGCCGCCTCCGTCATGCGCCGTGCATGGGCGGAACGTCCCTTCGGCAGCCCCGCTGAGCTTCAAGTTCAGCATCTACTTCGGCGACCTCCACCTTGACTTCTCCTTCGCCAAGAAGGACGCTAGTGTCCGCAACGACGACAACGACAAGTGCGGTCCTCTAGTCTTTCGACTGGCCCGGAGGGTCACCTCCCCGATCGGTCTCGCCTTCGCCACTACGTGGTGGGTTGGGCGGCACGGGACGCGTCGCCGTCGAACGGTGGGGAGATGTCATGAACCAGAATTAGGCCAGCCCCAAGAGTGGCTAATTAGCCAAACGCGCCGCCACCGGCCCAGAGGGGCTGGGCGCCGCGCCGCTAGCAAGTCCGCCGCTGCCGCCGCCGCTTTCCCTCTTCCGCACGACTCGAAGTTTGCTTCGCTTTCAAGTTAGGATTATCTTAGGTAATTTTTGGTGTGCAAGGGGCTATCTCATCTATAAGGGAGACCCTTATTAGGTAATAATAAAATAAGAATTGCTTGTAAAAGGTATTCCAATCGTATAAGGAAACCTTATTGAGATTGCTTAGATTACAAGTCCCACTAGTCGGGCTATATAAGCAAGAGGCATGTAATCTCTAGGGATAAGCAAGCAAATAAAAATATCTTTCGCCTTCAGCTCTTGGCTCCCCCGCCCCGCCCCCCGTGCAGCGCCGCCGCCACCCCCAAGATCAAGACCGCCGCCGCCGCGGCCGCCGCCGCCCGCCGCCCTCCACGGCTCCTTCCCTCCACCTCGCCGCCGTGCCGCGCTCGCCGCCGCCGGCGAGAAGCCGCAGCCCCGTGACGCTACCCTAGGAGCTCCAACGGTCGAAGAACACTTGTCAATTCCAGCCCAATCTAGCCGAATCGGACGCTAGAACTAACCGTGTCAAATAATTATTACAAGTAGCAAAGATATGCAAAAATGAGTTGTGTACTTGAAGCACCGCAAGCGGTGTAGTGGTTGCGTGATCTTACCATGATGAGCAATCAAACAAGCATTCCATGTTTCAACTATGACGCAAACAAATTATCAGAAATCCTGTGTGCGTATATACAAATGGTTGCGTGATCTTACCATGAGCAACTGCTGACGGTCACTAATGATATATTTTTCCCCTGTCAACTTACTACCAAAAAGGAATAAAACTATACCTTTTATACTCATATACATTTATTACTAACATATTTCCACTTGTAGTGTTCGAAATATATTTTGTAGTATTTATAATAAATACAGTGGAAATACGTCCAAAGTGCGCCATCCTCGAAAGCGCATTCTCAAGAATATCAAGCCTGTGGTGGAAATGGATCAAATCTCGCACAACCGGACGGAGTCAAGCCCATGGTACAACTCTTCAGGCCCAATCAAGACGACACGCCAAGGCTCGGACCGGCCGAGCCCAAAGCAGGCGCGGCGTGTCCAAAAGTGCGGCCGCACACCGATGGGGCTGTTCGAGCCCACCCAACCGAGGCGGCACATTAAGTGACCCGAGGGCGGTGCGGTGGTGGAGGAGCCCGGTTCACTGTACTGGACGTGTCATAGAGGCGGTTAGGGGGTAGTTTTAGTCTTTTTAGCACCTCTCTCTGTGTATAAATACCTCCTCCCTCTCCCCTCATTCTACACACCACACTTGGAGTCACCACACCAAAGACACTCACACTCTCCCTACCTCTCCTACCACCATCTTCTTCTTCTTCTTACTTGGCTAGCATTGGAGTAGAAGAGCTACAAGAGAGGAGGACTTGTAATCTTGGAGCAAAGTGAGCTTTGGTAATATATATCTTCCATGGATCTTTCTCCATTGTGCAAGTTCTATTTCTATGATCATGGTCTAACTTATGAATTAGAGTATAGTCTTGTTCATGTTTTAGTGTTGGTATATGAACTAGCATATAGTTTGTATATCATAATCTTAACGTGTTCATATTTGTTCTTCATCGATCATCGTGATGCTTAACATGATTATAGATGGGATAACGGTTCGTCGTTTTTTTCGGGTTTGCTCTTGTCTTAGTCCGTCCATCCGTAGGGTGGGGATCCGGGGACAAGAGTAGTGCTCGCACGCTGCATGGTGCCCGGGTATTACGACACCTTCAAATATGAGAGCATGCCACGGTCGTGAGGGTAGGCTTATGTGGTTGTGACAGCCCTGTCCGTCCCTTGTAATCCCTCCACGTTCGCATGTGATGTAGGAGTTCAGAATGCTTTCTATTGGGCCGATGGTACCAGAAGTCTCCCCTCGTTATCCTAGACATAACCATGCTCATATCGTGTTAGCATATGATCCTAACTATTCATTGTAAGACCATGACTAGAATACATTAGATTACTCCATAGGACATTCGCTTATTCTTTATCTATTTTCTTTATCCTTTACCTGGTGGATTCCAATGTGTGTATCACACTATCTATAAACCGTATTGCTTACCCCCTCGTTATGAACGAGTTGGTCTTTTTGCGTGCACACATTTCATCATCCGTGATGCCATGCTACTTCTTATACAACATGCCTTCCTTTGGGAAAAATATAAATAACGATACCCCGAATACTTCCGGGTGAAATGCTACAATGATAGATCCGCGCGCTTGGATGAAATATCAACTATGGCAAGATCTATCACCGTTGATTGAAAGTGCGTTATCACCCGACATGGTGGTTCCACTTAGTGATATCGACGGCTCGTCTCCTAGCGTAGTCATCGTGGTTGGGTTCTAAACCCGATTCTAATGATTGCGCTAAGAAACGTTAACACAATCAAACACTCTTGTCAGTCCCAAAAACATGCAATTATGAGATCCGTGCGTATCAAATTATGTAAAGTTTGGTAAAAGCTTGAAGTGTTTGACTCCTCAAAATATGAGAATTGCATGTTTATGTGGACAGAGTGAACAAAGAACATGTTTCAATTACGATGCAAGAAACAAATCGAAAGTTAAAATGGTAGAAAACCTATTTCCTTTGCATTAGTTGGAAAACCAATCTGCATCTTTAGAAGAAAAAATGAATAAAAATGGCTGCAATTTCTCTCTTTTTTAAAAAAGAAAAACAACCAAAGACAACGAAATACTTATGACAAATCAGCCGCGGAACAAGGAATGTACCCGCTGGAATTTTCGTCCCCAATCTTTCCGTTGTGCCAACCAACAATGCACCCACCGCACCGCGCCGTTAACGGGTCCGTAACATCCCTTATCGGATCCACTCCGCCCCCCCGTCCGATTGATTCCCCAGCCATCCATCCATCCCTCGCCGATCCTCCTCCTCCTCCAAATCCGTCCGAATTGGATCGCCTCCTCCCACCGATCCGTCCCGGGCATCATCGGCATGGCTCGCGCTTACGATGAAGGCGCCGACCGAGCCGCTTCTTCGGCGCCTAGCGTAGGTTTTATTTTTATTCTCATATATATAAGGTAGGTTTGCTTAGTGTTGTTTGAGGGAGATACTTTTTTTTTGTTTTTGTAGTTTGATAATTTAGAGACAAACGCTCTATTGAAAAATATAGAAAAGAGATGAAAGGATAGATACATAACAAGTATCACCCATATGAAATCCATCATCCAAAAGGGTTGACTAACCACCATATTCAGGGGAATATTAAGCTAAGACCAAATAAAGATAAAATTAGACTATGATCAACATGACGGTAATCTACATAAAAATTGAACACTCCTCCCTAGCTAGTACCAACCGTAAGAATTAAACTACTACAAACCAATAAGCATCAACCGACACTACTACATAGCTGATTTTGCATAGCACTTCCAAATGATTTTTGGTGGCGGTTATTTAGAAAACCGCCATGGTTAATGTCCAAAATTAACCGTGGCGGTTTTTATATTTAGCCCGCCACGGAAAATCGTGGACAAACCCATCAACCCAAAAGCCCTTTTGGGTGGCCACAAATATATATATACGAGCTTCTAGGGTTTCACTTCACTTCACCAACTCTCTCTCTCTCTCTCTCTCTCTCTTTCCCGTTTTCCTTTCGGCCGGCGGCTCTCTCTCTCCTTTGCCAATCCCGACTGAAAGCAACCCTCCCTCTCCCTTCTCTCCCCTGGCGGGCGGCGCCACGCCCACCCTTCTCCGAAGCGACCCACTCTCCGTGGCGGCAGCCCGCTGGGATGGCGAGTGGCGGCGTCACGCTGGACGGCGAGCGGCAGCCGACCACGCAGCGGCGGATCCACTTCGCGGGCGCCGATCGAAGCGGCGCCTGGGCGGATCTAGTGCGAGCGCTGACTTCGCAGCGGGAGCCGCCCGCTTCCTCAACTTGGCGGCCGCCGCTGGTCGGATCCATGGCCGTGGTGGTCGGATCCGCTAGATCCGCTCCGCAGCCGAGCAGCGCCTCCTCGCCGGGATCGAAGCGGCGGGCGCGGGCACCACGCCGCAAGGGCGGATGGGCTCGCAAACGGGCCCTATATGGGCCCCCGTGGGCTCGAGGTTTTTTTTTTTTATTTTTATTAACGGCGACGGGCAAAAAAACCACCACCGAAGTTCTTCCACTTTCTAAGTGACCCTATATTGGTGGCGGCGTGAAAACCGCCATCGAAAAATCAATTTTGCCCGCCACCGGTTAATTTATCTAGTAGTAGGATCATCAACAACAAAGGATGAAATCACAAGCGAGCCAAAAACTTTCGGGATCGAAAATAGTAGAAATCAAAATAACAAGCCACATTCATCTAAGTTCATATTCCATTACCATTCATCATCGGCAAAGTAAATTAAGTTGCGAGAGATGGAACCTTAAGTTACATTCCATCACCACTCATCCGAAACCATAGTACCTCGCTAGACCATATGGGGACTCTTTGCCGACCAACCATCACGCCCCCTCCTTTCCAAATCCGCCCATCAAGTTCAATTCTATCTACCGATACTACTACTAAGATGCAAATGTATATGATAACCAAGTGGCACTTAACCACTACTACGAATTGTCCATCACCGCCGGGCTCCAACCCCCTTCACCGCCGAAAAACTGAACCGGAGTAACCATAGCGGTAGTGATGTGGGGTTTGAAACACTACCGGGTCAAAACACCGGCGGTGATGCGAGGAGAGATCGCTGCGGTTTGATATCGAACCGGCAAGCGAGATCGGTCACCGAACACCGCCGGGTGTTCCACGACCCTACAAAGATTTTTGATCCAAGCAATGCAGTGTTCGAAGTCACCGGCAGAGTTGATATTGGGAGCACCGCCGGGCTTTTAACTAACCGACGAATCGCGGAGATAACACTATCGGGATAGACCGAGCCGATAGTGTATCGAAGAGCTAACAATGGCGGCTTACTTTGAACCCATCGATGAACTTTACGTGAACACCGTCGGCGATCTCAACCCGACAAAGATTATTAGAGTGTAGACTATCGGTTGATTAATGCAAATTGACGGTGATGTTTCGCTGCCTATGACGGTTAGTAATTCAAACCGATAGTGTTTGGTGTAGTTACACTACCGGTTTGTATGTCATTCACCGGCCGGGCCCATGCCACCCGGCGTTTTGTTTAAAAATTTGTATAAATTATGAATTTTTTTTCCGAAAATCAGCTATTTTTAAACCCATAAAAGCATCATAGATACATTACATGGTTCAAAGGTTACATACAACTAACTCCACCTAATGTTCTACGAAATTGAGCCTAGGACATCAACTTCCAAATAAGGAAAACAATGACAATAGCCATGACAAATCAAAACATCTTTCATAGGCCAAGTCGCAATTCTCCTAATCTTCATATCTATGGAGAGAGGCTTCTCATCGATCTCGTGGTCGGGTTGATAGTGAAAGTTTTCACCATAGTAGGCCCCGAAAGCTTCAACTTCAGTCTTGTATTTTTTGTAACAATTACCGTGGTAGCCAGAGACTTGAGCACATCAATCTTCCTGTGTTTGATAGATCCCCGGCACTTGACCAACATGCAAGACATACCACGCCATGGTTTGCCTATACGTGCAGCCAAAATAGGATGTTAATGCTATGTCATTCGGAAATGTTGTACAACAAGATTTTGAACACCACGAAAACTCATGAATTTCAACATCTATCTCATTTCAATCACAATTCCATGTCTTCAATCATTGTTTGTAAATGACCACAATGTTTAAATCTAATTTGTTCACCATAGACCAATTAAAATACTTTTGGCACTATATTAGGATCCCGAATCGTTTGAAAGCAAAATCTAAATACAAAAAGGAAATAGCGTGTTGGATTTATCAACACGGGCATTTGAACGAACAACTCAAAGGCGGTGACCGACGCACTCACCGAAGCTCGCGGCGGTCGCGCGGCTCCTGTTTTGTCTCGGGCGCAAGGCGAGACGCAGCGCCCCAGAAGGAAGCAGAGGGCGCTGACGGGCGTTTCTTCCGGCCGACCGAGCTCGAGGTCGCGCAGTACGGTGCGGGCGCAGACGGGGACGGCGGAGGCCGCGACGGCGGTGCGGTAGCGGCGGTCCCCGTTGACGGATGAAGAACAAGCGGGTGAGGCGTGGCCGTAACAATGGCGAATTAGATCTCATTCTCATAGGCAAAATCTTGAGGAACTAAGTGGCTAATTAGTTCTCACCGTGAGGCGCAGACCGCCGGCGCGGCGTTAGGGGACATCGGAGAAGAAGAGAATGGAGGGGGTGCTATAGGGGGCAACGGACGATCGCGGCGTGTGTGGGGTGGTGCCCGTCGGCGATGCCGGTGGGGAACGATTGGGGCGGGGGTTGAAATGACTGAAAATTTCAGCTCGCCTTCGCCTATTATATATCGCCGAGGCCGGAACGAATGGCGCGGGTTCAAACGACTCGTGAAATTTTCACCGCGCGCCCATTTCTATAGTTAATCACCGCCGGCTTAACAAGAGTCCGACAAAGTTTAAATTATAGGTTCACCGTCGGGTATAAACGCCGGGCTGACCCGACGAGGATGACGTATTAATCGCTGCCACCGCCACACGATACCAAAGCTCACGGTGATAAGATCACACCGTTGCCACCTACCACCGCCACGGTGATAAGATCACACCGTTGCCACCTACCACCGCTCATTCCCACCTACCACCGCCTATAAAAAAACAGCCCCACACGAGAGAGCCATGTATGGCGAACCGTGCTGCCGGCGACCTCTTCGTTATTTGCCAATTCTCCTATCCACATATATGGCCTCTATTTGAGAGAAAGCCCTCCACATAAATATTTTATCATGGGTAGACCGTGTATACAAAGCAGGTACTAGAAGGGTGTTTTTGAAGATTAAGCTACAACGTTGCTTACGTAAGTTGGGTGTGATGCTCGTGGCAACGCCATTGTTGCATGGACTGCCTTAAGACGGAAAGCGGAGCAAAGTAGCATGCATTCTTGTGCTTCGTCGCAGGGGAGATGAGAGCCCCGCCTCCCTCGTCTGCCTTTGCCGGCATGGAGAGACATTGGTTCTTCATAGAGGTCCCATCCGCCTTACTTAGATCAAGATAAGCATAACGTGTAGCATTGTAACCACCTCGTGCATAGGTGCTAGAAGGGTGTTTTTGAGGTGGTTATTTCTTAATGTGTTTGTACACTTTGATTATTGTACCGTGTCAATTGTAATCTTAGGTCTTTCTCGATCCATATTTTTATTATCGATCTTTCTGATCCATATTTTTATTATTAGATTTTCCTACGTGATAAATGCGATAGAAGGAGGTTAATTAAAGCTTGAAAACTTATAAATTTTGCACCAACCTACACATTGAATTGCCTCCTAGGACACATGAGCATGTGGGAAATTTTGGCACCACTGATCTCATTAGTGGGTAACCCCAGCTTCAACCTGTAATTACTTTCTGGGTCGCCACGTAGAAATTCAATTTAATTGAAAAAATACCAAACCTTGTCCGAAAAATCTCAAACATCGTGCTTCCTTCACACGTGGCATGTGCACGTCTAAGAAAAAGTTTGAGGCCGAGACCACACCGAACGAAGATGACCCAAAGATATCTTATGGATGTAGTTGTCATCATGCTTCCGATGAAAGGGGTCATGTACCTTTGTGAAGCATGTCTACTCCCATAATGTAGAAATTCCTTGATTTTTTTTACTACCTTGTACACCCAAATTATGCCCCCACACAAGATCTTAGGTCTTTCTCGATCCATATTTTTATTATTAGATTTTTTCTACGTGATAAACGCGATAGAAGGAGGTTAATTAAAGCTTGAAAACTTATAAATTTTGCACCAACCTACACACCGAATTGCCTCCTAGGACACATGAGACCATGTGGGAAATTTTGGCACCACTGCTCTCATTAGTGGGTAACCCCAGCTCAACCTGTAATTACTCTGGTCGTCGGCGAGAAATTCAACTTAATTGAAAAAATACCAAACCTTGTCTGAAAAATCTCAAACATCGTGAAAGCTTCCTTCACACGTGGCATGTGCACGCCTAAGAAAAAAGTTTGAGGCCGAGACCACACCGGAACGAAGATGACCCAAAGATATCTTATGGATGTAGTTGTCGGTCATGCTTCCGATGAAAGGGGTCATGTACCTTTGTGAAGCATGTCTACTCCCACAATGTAGAAATGCCTTGAATTTTTTTTTTTACTACCTTGTACACCCAAATTATGCCCCCACACAAGATCTTAGGTCTTTCGATCCATATTTTTATTATTAGATTTTCCTACGTGATAAACGCGATAGAAGGTCGATCACTATCCAGATCGTATTTGCAAACCGGTAGTGTTGTCTCTTTTATCTGCCGGGCTCTTCTAAAACCCTAGGTAGTGATATATTTCAAACCGACGATTTATCTTTCACCGCCGTGAGATTACTTGGACCTTTCTTTTTTCACCGAGTTGAGCGTTTGAATGATGTTTACCAACTTTTCTAAGTAGTACATAGATCATTTATATATTTATGTTCGTCCATGAAAGATAAGAAGGGCGTCAAAAAATAAGAACTCGTGCCCGTATTATGATATATAAAAATGCAAACATCCATTAATTGGAAAGGAACACACACGATTATATATATAGAGGAGCAAACCGACATACAATATCCGATTACATATATGATAACAAAGACCTTGAAAAAATTACATATATGATAACAAAGACCTTTCCACGAATAGATCAATGTTATCATCAAAGTGTACAAACACATTTAAAATAAAAAAAAACGCCAAGGTAATGTGATTCTTGCCGATGAAATTCGATGGGATTTTGAAAGCCCATCGGTGCGTTGAGGTCCCATCGGTGCTATGAGGTTTCTTGTGGGCGATCTTTCAAGGAGGGCATAACTCGATTTACATTGAATCCACGGCAAGGATGCCTTTTACGATAATTATCCGTAATGGCCAAGCCGTGGTTGCATCCAATGACAACATGCATAGACATTCACAAGAGAAGATCATGTTAATCTATGAAAATCTGCTTTGATCACCAAAGGAGATTTTCATTGAAGCAGATTTTCATAAATCGATATGATCTTATCCGAGAATGCCATGTCTCTTATATGGACATGTAAATCCAACCGCCCAACCTCTCAAGCACACGTAACCGGATGGCTCCGTGAATCTCACAAATGTTTCTAACCTTCGCGCCGCTCAATCTTCGATAAGACTCTTGTAGCACCTCTTGTGTGTGAACCATTTTGGTGGCCTAAGATGCATAAGAACGATATCTCATGCGTGGAGGGCTTTTGTTGACGGTAACCAACTACATATCAAACACCGTCAACATACACCAAAACCACCAAGAGATAGGGCTTATGAATTAACAAATTCCATAGTTTTGGTGTATATTTGGTTCTTGCAGGTACAAGACAAGACATGTGCACTTTGGGCCAAAATACAAGGAAAAAGAATCAAAATACAATAAATAGAAAAAGCCCACAAGTGACAAATGGCAAGACCAATCCAACTTACCTCGGCCAAAAGCCACAACCTCAGGGGTTCTCCACGTCCAAACCAGGCCCAAGACAACGAAACAAGATGACACGATGAAGTTGGGCGGTTTGGGGCCGACCAGGTGCGCCCCCGCCACACTGGTGCGCCCGCACCCTCCTCCCGGCAGTGGGGCGGGCGGTGCGAGGCGGTACATTAACTCCGAGGAACGTCGGTGGCGCCGTGGACCAGGTGCAGTGAACCTCCAAACCGCCTATTCTTGGTCGGTTTGGACATTATGGTGGTGGTGGCTATTTTCCAAGGACCCCCCTCCACTCAAGCTATAAAAGGAAGGCTCCTACACCTCTCCCAACAACCATTCAAAGGAGAATTCAGCACATTGGAGCAAGAGGAGTAGCTTAGCCTTCTTCCTACCTTGTAAATTCTAGAGAGTGAGAGAGGAAAAGCTAGAAGGGAATTGGCCCCTTCTACTCGGAGTTGTCGGAGTACTTCGGTGATCCGCGGTTCCTAGGAGGTCGGAGTGCCGGACTTGTCGGCACCACGACGCTTGTACCTCTACGGGCTTCTTACAATTTGGTGAGCAAGCTTGTGTTTATCTCTCGCTTATTGTCTTTCCGATTACATTATCTTAACTTGTTATAGTCTTACGGGATCGGTAGATTGTCTCGTATGAGCGTTAGTTCTTGGTGAAGGGACTCTTTGACCGGGAACCTTGGCCAACATCAAGAATCGTGGACCAATAGTGCAAACGTGGTGTTTGGACTAGCATTCACCTACCTTTTGCGAAGCATCCCACGGTCGTGAGGGTAGGCGGCAGGGTTGTGACAGCCTTGTCCGTCCCTTGTAATCCCTCCATGTTCGGGTGTGGCGTGAGAGCTAATTGCCTGACTCGCCCGGTTTGGGCGAGGGCCTAGTGTCCGAAGTAAGGAGATAACAACGCGAGAAATCACCGATCGAAAATCTAAGCCCATAGGGAGACCTCATTACTCATAGAACCTAACCTTGCCTTGGGTAAACACAGTCCAGAAGCCCTCAACGCAACCGGCCCTTGCGAATTATACGATACCCTCGTTTATCACGGGTGAAGTGCTACAACGGTATTTCCCGCGGCGCTATGGATTTTGCTGCTTTCGCTAAGAAACACCAACAAGCATTTCGGCGCCGCTGTCGGGGATATTGTCGAGTTGTATTTCGGACCTAGTCGACCGTGTGTCTAGAATATCTCCTATAAAATAAAAACCCAAAAATAGTTCCCTTACCCATTGAGCAACCCACCATCCAAATCCTATCCGCCTCCTAAGGGCGAGCTCGTAGAACCACTCCGATCCGCGGCCAATCACGCCTTCCGATTATGAGCTCCGCCCGGCTTTATAGCCATGGTTACGGCCCAGCCTTTTCGGGCTCGGAATACGAAAAACCCATACCATCACTTACGGGAGTTTGAGCAGCTACTGCGGATGCCCCGACTATTGCGGGCATGACACATGACACGTTGAGGTGGAAGTTGTTTCGTTCTCTCTCACCGAGAGGGCGACTCAATGGTATGCCCATAACGTAGGGTTGGTAAACGGAGAATGGGAAGAACTGCGAACCGCATTCTCCCGCGTAGCATTCTATCCCTTATCTAGAATCGCGGCCCCGCGACAAGAGATCCTCAACTTCCAACAAAAAGAGGGTGAAACCATAGGTGCAGCCGGGACCGTTTCACTATTCTTACCGTGATCCGGCCCAGATCCGTCCCATCCCAAACCATGTGTTGTTACAACATTTTTGGCTAGGTTTGGATAGAGCAAATGCACTACTTCTTGATTTAGCCGCCGGAGGGTCGCTCGCACATAAAACCACAAATGGAAGGAGAAGCTCTCCTAAACCGTATTCTTGAGAATACTCCGCTAGAACCCATCCGAGTAGAACCCAAGCGTAAACCGTAGGAAGTCTCTTCGCTCTTTGCCGAACCTGAAACATCTTTAGAGAGATCCTCGCCAACCGTAACCAAAGGAGGCCGCATGGTCGGATCTCCCGCTTTCCGAGGAAGACCCTCTACCGAACAATTCGGTAATACCGAATTACGAACAATGGAAGAAACCACCGTCCCGCTTGGCCCGAACCACCCCTGGATGAACTCTTTCTCCAGGAGTCTATTAAGGAGCTAACCGTTATCATGAGTACGGAATGGCTACAGGAGGAAGGGCCCTCTTTCGAAGAAATTCGATTGAACCATCCCTCTACGCCTATCTGTTGCAAATACCAAGGGGACGTAGTGGAGGTCATGTATAACCCCCGTGGCATAAACATCATGTCCAAATCCTTTGCACAAAGAATGTGACAAGGGAGCACCTAGAACCCACACAACACGAACATTGCGTATAACACCTCGAACCATCGTAAAATGCCGTGAGGTTATACACGACTTGATTCTTCTTCATAGGAATGTCAAACTATCTCTCGGATTTTCATATTTTTGATATCCAAGATTTTGACATCCTAATCGGGCATCCCTTGAAAAGATTCTTGATCTACCACAATCCGGGGATTTAGATGTCAAACTGGGAGGCAAATCATTGTCCATACCAGTTACTCGAGCCAAAAACTCGGTAACAGACTCCCTCCATGAGTATGACACGCCCGAGGAGGTCAAAGGAGTCATGCTCTATGAAAACCCTGAAACAGACCTAGAACGTGATGCCCAATTCTTCATAGAAGAAGAGGACGACTCAGGGGAAACCATAGAACTCCCCAAGAGGAAGAGCTGACTTCGACCTCCGCTTGAGCTTAAACCCACGCCCCTGTGCTTACGCTATGTCTTCCTAAACAGCGACACACAAACTCCGGTTATCATTAGTGATAAACTTAGTGACCAGGAGACGACCCAACTCATAGCTGTTTTAGAGAAACATAGATCTGTCTTCGGGTATTCCTTACAAGACCTAAAAGGGGTAAGCCCAACACTCAAAGCACACATCGTATACCTATTGACTCTTCCAAGACCCCATCACGCGAACCACGTAGAAGGCTCAATAATGCGATGCGTGAAGTCGTGAAGAAGGAAGTTCTCAAACTTCTTCACACCAGATAATCTATCCCGCACCACATAGCGATTGGGTCAGCCCGGTCAAGTGGTCCCTAAAAGGGAGGAATGACGGTCGTTGAGAACTCTAAAAACGAGCTCATTCCACAAAGACAAGTCACACGGGTGGAGAATGTGCATCGATTATAGAAAACTTAACAAGGCGACTAAGAAAGATCACTTCCCGCTTCCATTCATTGATGAGATGTTGGAACGGTTAGCGAAACAATCTTTCTTTTGTTTCCTTGACGGGTATTCTCGGTACCACCGTCCCGATCCACCCCGATGACCGAAAGCAAGACCACCTTCACATGCCCATATGGAACCTATGCCTATCGTAGAATGTCATTTGGGCTGTGTAATGCACCTGCTTCCTTTCAGCGGTGTATGATGTCTATTTTCTCAGACATGATTGAAGAGATCATGGAGGTCTTCATGGACGATTTCTCGCCTATGGTAAGACTTTCGAAAAACTGTCTCGGCGAATTTAGACAAGGTCTTGCAACCGATGCCAAGAAGAGGACCTGGTACTAAACTGGGAAAAGTGCCATTTCATGGTCCGGGAAGGAATCGTTCTCGGACACCTAGTGTCCGAGAGGGGGATTGAGGTAGACAGAGCTAAGATAGACGTTATCGAAAAGCTACCTCCCCGGTGAATGTCAAAGGGATCCGCAGTTTCCTAGGCCATGCGGGTTTTCTATAGGAGGTTCATAAAAAGTTTTTCACAAATCTCGAGGCCCCTCACGAACCTCGCTAGCTAAGGGCGCACCTTTCGACTTCACGGATGAGTGCATGCACGCTTTTTGAAACCCTCAAGAAAGCACTCATCTCGGCTCCGATCATCCAACCCCCCGATTGGTCGCTGCCGCTTGAAATCATGTGCGATGCTAGCGACTATGCCGTTGGTGCGGTTTTAGGCCAAACCAAAGACAAGAAGCAAAGATGCAATCGCATATGCCGCCAAGACCCTAACAGAGCCCAAATTAACTATGCTACCACGTAAAAAGAGCTCCTTGCAAGAGTCTTTGCTATCGAGAAATTTCGCTCTTACCTAGTGGGTGCAAAGATAATCGTTTACACCGATCACGCCGCACTTAAGTATCTCGCTCACTAAGAAAGATGCAAAACCTCGATTGATCCATTTGGATTCTTCGCGCTCCAAGAATTCAATCTAGAAATAAAAGATAAAAAGGGAGTAGAAAATACCGTTGCGAGATCATTTGTCGCGTATGCAGGTCACTAACATGCAGAACCTCCAATCAATGACTACATGCGCGACGACATGCTACTAAAGGTGTCGGACTCCAATCCATGGTATGCAAACATTGTCAACTTTATGGTTGCAGGATATGTACCACCTAGAGAGGACAAGCGGAAATTGCAAGTAGAAAGCCGACAACACCTTTGGGATGAACCGTACCTGTATAGAGTATGTGGTGACGGCTTGCTGAGAAGATGTGTACCAAGGGAAGAGGGGATGCAAATCATCGAGAAATGTCATGCATCACCCTACGCTGGCCATACCGAGTATTCCGCACACAAGCCAAAAATCCGGCAAAGGCGGATTCTACTTGCCAACGATGTATGAAGACACAAAAGAATTTATCGAAGATGCTCAAGCTGCCAAAGGACCGAAAATATCATCGCCAGCTTTCGTGATGCGATGCCCCCCTACAACCTTCAAATAGAAATATTTGATGTGTGGGGCATTGATTACATGGGGCCATTCCCTAAAGTCCCATGATTGCGAGTACATCTTGGTGGCGATTATGTGTCAAAATGGGTAGAAGCAATGCCATGCGTAGCCGCCGACGCCAAACATGCACGCAAGATGTTTCACGGTGATCTTCCCCGTTTCGAACTCCACGCATGGTGATAAGTGACGGAGGATCACACTTCGTGGACAAATCATTCGAGGCATTCCCGAAGGAATTTGGCGCCAAGCACAACATTGCTACCCCGCACCATCCGCAAACCAGCGGGCAAGCGAAACCTCAAACAAGCGGATCAAAAACATACTCCGAAGACGGTCAATGAGATGGGAAAGGGCTGGAAAAACAAGCTACCGATGCTCTCTCGGGCATATCGGACAAAGATATAAAGCCCCCATCGGCATGTCACCCTACCACCGGTATACGGCAAAACCTCGCCACTTACCGTTGAGCTAGAACATCGAGCTCACCGGGCCATCAAGAAATGGAACATGGATGTCAAACTCGCCGGAAGAACCGACAGAGGCAAATCTCCTCGAAATGGAAGAATGGCGAGAGAAGGCGTACCATAGTGCAAAGCTCTACAAAGAGCGCACAAAAGATGGCATGATCGCGATAAAGATCAAAGAATTCACCACGGCGATAAAGTACTCTTATTCAATTCCCCGGGTGAAACTATTCGCGAAGGAAAGGAGAGCAAGTGGAAAGGACCGTACACCGTCATCAACACCTCGCCACATGGCGCGATTACAATCCAAGATGACGCCGGCTCGATCCAAAAGGTAAATGGACAGCGTCTCAAGCTTTTCTTTGAACCCCCGCCTGATCTTAACCAAGAGCTTGATAGGATAGATTTATGCTTTGAAAATAGTTAAATAATCAGCATACAAAAAAAGGGGGCTTGTGAGGATATGTTTATTGTTATTTACCTTTTTGCCCTCACTAGCTCATGCTTTGATTTGTGCTCACTCTATTTACATTTTATTTTGCATAATTTTCTATTTTCAAAGAATAAATCTAAAAAAATCAAACCCGGGATTGGGATGCGGGATTAGAGCTCGCGCGGCAAACGGCATAGTTCAAATTTTCAAATCCAATAACGAACGTGGCCGAAATCTCGACGGGGGGGGCGCCAGGGTGCGCCCGCACCACGGCCGGCACGGCCGGGCTCCCGATTTCGTCCACCGCCTTTACCCCGAAAATGAATAGCATTGAGCAAATGCCAAACGGGGAATGGAAGAAGAAGGTCCCTAGGCCACAAATCGAGGGCAACCAAAGGCTTCTTTGGCGGCGATGAAATAGTTCCTAAGGAGGGGCTCACCGCAAGTAGCCTAAGCAAAAAGATCCAAGAGTCGCTCGATTTTGTCCATGTTCTCTTAGGCAAGATTAGCCGAAAGACATAGCGCTAACATTCGCCTCAAGAGAGAATTAGCGCACCTCCATTGTAGCACTCATGAAGAGGTGAGAGAGGCCGCTAAGAAAATGGGGGTAGAACGCCTAGCGCACCTCGCTGATCCTTACTAAAAAACCCGCATAGGCGCTTCTACGTCCCCGAATAAATTAGACGCGCGCAAACTTTAATTTTCAGCATTTCCCTTTCCAATTATTTTGTAATTCCTTCAAGTGCGCATCTACATTTGTATTATAAATATTTATGAATTCAATAAATCTTGTCTTTGGAATATTGTGTATGTCTCCACTTGTTTTTGTCTTGTGCAAAAAAGAAAATAAAATAGGTACAAAAACAAGTGTGGGGAGGGCAACCGTCTCTCACAAGTCAAGGTACGCAATGTATAAATTCAAAATTTGACTTGTGGCATACTTTCTCTACCACCATTGTTTAAACATGTTTCTAAACCTCGAACCCAAGTTGGCAAAACTCCTTCTCTAATCTACCAATTGAGAAATGGCATGCATACATTTTATTCCTCGCCAAAACCATTCTTTGTTGAGCAACTACCGTTAGGGACCTCATGTTCATCTAAACAATTGAGCTTTGAGATATGGTAGAATGACTTGACACTTGTTCTCTTATGTAATGAGACTTGGTTTTTTTTCAAAAATTCAAATAAATCATGCTCCCCCCGCGCCGACCGAGGTGCGCCCGCACCCTGGTGTGCGCCCGCACCCTCCTCCTGACAGGTGGGGCCAGGCCGGTGTGAGGCGGTACATTAACTCCGAGGAACATCGGTGGCGCCGTGGACTAGGTGCAGTGAACCTCCAAACCGCCTATTCTTGGTCGGTTTGGACATTATGGTGGTGGTGGCTATTTTCCAAGGACCTCCCTCCACTCAAGCTATAAAAGGAAGGCTCCTACACCTCTCCCAACAACCATTCAAAGGAGAATTTAGCACATTGGAGCAAGAGGAGTAGCTTAGCCTTTGTTGACACTAGTTTTAGCATAATATTAATAGTCAACTAATATGAAATAAGGGTATAAAATGAATATCAACATAAGTCTAGGGGCTTTATTAACATAATTCCACTAGTTTTGGTGAATTGTATAATTTCGGGGACTTAAACGGATAAATGCAGAAAGATGGAGAAAGTTCCGAATATACAAGACATATGATGACAAGACTTGACCGTGAAGCAACTCAACCCGAAAAGTGGACTAAAACATTCTAGAAGACACCCGAAGACAACAGGGAAGGACCCGACGGCTGGGCCCACCATGGCTGGCGGCCGCCCGAGCCTTTTGGCGGCCGCCGGTGGGTCCCACCTGTCGGTCTCATCTTCCTAGGTCGGTTCACTACCGACATGGAGGTTGTATCTACACCGTTGCCAAGGTCGGTTTGATCCAATGGTGGAGATTGGTTACTTGTCCGCTAATCTACCTCGGACTATATAAGCAACCCCGGGGTTGACCCCAAGCATTATCTCTCATTATTATTTCATTATCATTATACAGAGCAAAAGTTAGGGTTTCAATTAGAAGAGAGAGATCCCTCTAGTTGTCTAGTTGTCTAGTTGTCTAGTTCATCTAGTTCAACTAGTTCATCTAGTTCATCTAGTTGTAACTAGATCGGGAGAGAGAGTAGAGGAGAGAGCTGAAGAGCCGGACCTGTGGGATCTTCTTCAACTTTGTATTCTTGCGGCAACTAGTTCGGTCTTCACAATCTCTCGTGTTCTTCATTTATTTCTAAGTATTTATTTAATTCTAGTTCTTGCTTTACTTTATTCACTGGATCTCTCGTCGTATTGAGTGCTCTAATTATTACGTGTGATTAGAGTAGTAATCAGAGTGTAGACGCGTGGTGTCTAGACTAGAGGTTACCCGAGATTGCGCCCAATCCCACGGTTATTTGTGGTAGCCCTGGGGGTGACAATACTGTCGGGGCCGTTGTAATCCACCACGTTCGGGTTGGTGTTTTCATAGAGCTTTTGGCAGCCTTCTCCCAACTACCTTCTTCCCGCCTTTTATCGAGAGTTGGAAAGGATCTCATTGTTCAAGTAAATAAAGTATAGTAAGCCTTTAATTAGATAAAACCACTTAGAAAACTCAAAACCTCTCTACCCATATCATTTATCTTATCTTGCACGATCCTAATTCTCCTAGTACACTTCACGTTCCCGTGGAAATCGATACCTTGGAATACTCTCGGGTGAAAGCTACATCGGTATCCGTGCGCTTTGCGGATTTTTACGTGTGCGTTAATTTATACCAACAAGCTTTAAAGGGCGCCGTTGTTGGGAACGGTAGGCGCGCTAGTTTAGAACCAAGCTCGTCTTTTTTATCCTTTTTTACCTTTTTACCACTACTCCTACCACATGGATTTCACTCCAATCTATAAATTCTTTGCTCCAAAGGGCAACTTGTTGGAGCCTCCACCATCATCGTATCCCATTCTTATAGATGGCTATGAGCTTTGCCCCGATCTTATAGCCATGGTTCGGGAGCAATCTTTCTCGGGTTAGCGAGATGAAGATCCATACAACCACCTTAATGAATTTGAGCACTTGTGTTCTACCAGGAGTATTCCCGGCATGACACAAGACACCATTAAATGGAAATTATTTCGCTTCTCTCTTGAGGGAAGAGCAAAAAATGGTATGCTCATTCTCAGTAAGAAGCGTGAATGGAAATTGGAATGAACTTCGAGACAAGTTTTGTCTTGCATTCTTTCCTCTTTATAAAATTGCTGACCTTAGAATCGAAGTGCTTACATTTAGACAAAAAGAGAAGGAGACTCTAGGAGCAGCCCTGGGCTAGATTTATAAGCCTTACCAATTTCGGTCCAAACCTTTCCTTGCCCGACCATGTCTTATACATTCACTTTTATCGCGGTCTTAACAAGGAAGCTGCTCTACATCTCGACATCGCTTCAGGGAGGTTCATTCTCACATAAAATTGCTAGTGAGGGAAAAGCCATACTTGATAAAATCCTTGAAAACACTCCCTATACTGGTATTTTTGATGAGTTTCCCGAAGAAGAAGAAATCGAGCCAAGCCCCGAACATCAAGAAGAGACACACGCAACCGAATCTGAAATTCCTATAAAACCCTCTAAAGATTTGGTTGCCATAGAACCTTCTATTGTGGGAACACAACACTCTTTAGACAAAACTCTAGAGAGTGATGAACCCCATCCTTGCACATTCCTATCAGAAATCGAGGTTGATTTGTTTGAAGATTTTGGCAACGCCTCAAATTTTCCAAAGCAAGCAAAACCTCTGGTGCACTCGCACCGCTTGAGGATGGTCCAAACAATGATCCATTCTTAATGGAGCACATTAAAGGGCTATCATCCATAATGAGCCATGAGTGGTTGGTAGAAACTGAGCTATCCACTGAGGTAGCCCGAATCATTTCCCCTTTAGAGACTATAACTTGCAAAATTAAAGGGACCATTATAGAGGCTCATTATAGTCCGACCGTTGGGATGACCATTATTTCATGGGCTTTAGCTCAAAAACTTTGCCCCAACGAGTCTTGGATCCCATCTCGTAAGCTTCTTAAAATTCCTTCTGGAGTTATTCTTGAAAGTTATGGGGTCATAAGGACTATTAAGTTAAGTATAGGAGGATCCGAGTATTTTCTAGACTTTCACATCTATGACATCTCGGACATGTCAATCTTGATTGGTGTACCCATAGGAACACTAATTCAAGAACGACCAAATCAGGGTCTTTTGAATCTCAAGTTAGGAAAGTCTCCTATCGCCATCTCACTTGCACGATCACATAATGCGATAGTAGAACCCAAGCCCAAGAAAGACCCAATTGAAGATGTTTTAATAGAATCTCTAGAAAGCATGGCTGAACCAGTCTTTGATGTTGAACACTTCATCGAAGAAGAGGAAGAATTGGCGGAGCCTATTGAATTGGATACAACTGAGGTGCCACCACGACCCTCAATTGAACTAAAACCACTTCCTCCTGGCCTAAAAATATGTCTTTCTCAATAATAACCGAGAAACTCCAGCCATTATCGACACAAGCTTTCCCAAGAAGAAACCGATAGACTTGTCACCGTTTTAGAAAGACATGAATCGGGTCATAGGTTACTCACTTGAAGACCTCATAGGGATTAGTCCCCAACTCTGCACACATCGTATCCCTATTGATCCCGATGCATTACCCTCAAGGGAACCACAAATGGAGGCTTAACAACGCTATGCGAAAGTTGTTAAGAAAGAGGTTCTTAAGCTTTTGCACGCCGGGATTATTTATCCTCGTGCCACATAGCGAGTGGGTTAGCCCCTGTCCAAGTTGTCCCAAAGAAAGGAGGAATGACGGTTGTTACAAATGAGAAGAATGAACTCATTCCTCAAAATGTCACAGAGGGTGGCGTATGTGCATTGACTACTGGAAACTTAACAAGGCAACAAAGAAAGATCACTTTCCGTTACCTTTCATCGATGAGATGTTGGAACGGCTTGCAAATCATTCTTTCTATTGTTTCCTTGATGGTTATTCGGATATCATCAAATTCAATCCACCCTAATGACCAAAATAAGACAACTTTCACATGCCCGTATGGAACTTATGCATACCGACGAATGTCGCTTCGAATGTGCAATGCTCCAGCTTCCTTCCAACGGTGCATGATGTCTATTTTCTCTGAAATGATTGAAAACATTATGGAGGTGTTCATGGTTGACTTTACCGTCTATGGCAAAACCTTCGATGATTGCTTGGAGAATTTAGACAAAGTTCTACAAAGATGTAAAGAAAATTCCTTAGTCCTGAACTGGGAGAAATGTCATTTTATGGTTCGGGAAGGAATAGTGTTAGGACATAAGATATCCGAACATGGGATAGAAGTGGATAGAGCAAAGATAGAAGTCATTGAACAACTTCCACCTCCCACAAATGTGAAAGGAGTCCAAGCTTTCTAGGCCACGCTGAGGGTTCTATAGGCGATTCATCAAAAACTTTTCTCAAATTGCTAGACCCCCGACTAGCCTCTTAGCTAAAGATGCACCTTTTGTCTTCGACAATGAGTGTTATGAATCATTTCAAATCCTTAAGAATGCACTCATCTCAAACTCCAATCATCCAACCACACCGATTGGGCGCTACCTTTGAGATCATGTGTGATGCTAGCGACTTTGCGGTGGGGAGCCGTTCTTGGCCAAACTAAGGATAAAAAGCATCATGCTATATCCTATGCTAGCAAAACCTTATTCGGACCACGGCTTAATTATACTACCACTGAAAAAGAAATGTTGGCTGTTGTCTTTGCTATAGACAAGTTTAGATCTTACTTAGTGGGGAAAAAGATTATTATTTACACGGATCATGCTTTGCTCTTAAATACCTTCTCACTAAGAAAGATGCTAAACCTCGCAGTTAATCCGATGGATTCTTTTGCTCCAAGAGTTTGACATAGAAATAAGAGATAAGAAAGGAGAAGAGAATTCGGTAGCTAACCACTTGTCTAGGATTCCATATAAGGAAACATTTGAGTTACCTATTAATGACTATATGAGGGGGACACGCTCCTCAAGGTCACACACGTCGACCCTTGGTATGCGGATATTGTGAATTATATGGTTGCGGGTTATGTAGCACCGGGGCGGATAAGAGGAAACTCAAATATGATGCTCGTTGTCACTTATGGGATGATCCATATCTTTATCGAAAGTATGTTACGATGGATTATTACGGAGATGTGTCCCAATAGAAGAAGGGTTGAAGATTATAGACAGGATGTCATGCATCACCCTATGGGGGACATTATAGAGCATTCCGTACACATGCTAAGATCTGGCAAACCGGATTCTTTTGGCCAACAATGTATCAAGATACAAAGGAGTATGTGAGAAGATGCTAGATGCGAGAGGCATGGAAACATAAATGCTCGGAATGCAATGCCACTTCAGAATAATCTCCGGATAGAGTTGTTTGATGTTTGGGGAATTGATTACATGGGACCATTCCCAAGGTCCGGAGATCTTTGAATATATCTTGGTGGCAGGTTGACTATGTGTCCAAATGGGTAGAAGCACTGCCATGTCGAGCCAATGATTCAAGCATGCCAAGAAGATGTTCCATGAAGTAATATTCCCAAGATTTGGCACACCTCGAATGGTCATAAGTGATGGAGGATCACATTTCATTGACAAGTCCTTCGAAAAGTTTCTTGCGAGAATATGGAGTAAAACATAACATTACAACTCCCTATCATCCTCAAACAAGTGGCCAAGCTGAGACATCAAATAAGCAAATCAAGAATATTCTACAAAAGACCGTAGATGAAATGGGAAAGAAATGGAAATACCAACTCCATGATGCACTATGGGCATATCGAATCGCATTCAAAACACCCATAGGCATGACACCACATCAATGGTATATGGAAAAACATGTCACCGCTTTGTTGAATTGGAATTTAGAGCTCATTGGGCAATCAAGAGATGGAACATGGATCTCCATTTAGCCGGAAGGAACCGTCGATGCAAATATCGAGCTAGAGGAATGGAGAGAAAAAGCTTATCACAGTTCCAAGATTTACAAAGAAAGAACAAAAAGGTGGCATGATAAAAGAATCAAACATAAAGAGTTCAAGCACGGAGATAAAGTGCTACTATTCAACTCAAGGGTGAAGCTCTTCGGTCATGGAAAACTTCGAAGCAAATGGGAAGGGCCATTCAATGTGCTTGACGTTGCACCACATGGCGCCGTCACACTTCAGGATGATACAGGTAACACATTTAAGGTAAATGGCCATCGTTTAAAAGTTTTTCTAGAACCTGAAAAGTCAGAAGAAATTGACTTAATTGAATTTTTGCAATTTAATGATCCAATCTAAGAGCAACTCCAAAACCTCTAGGCAACAAGGACTTAAGTGGTTAACCACTAACGCTTAACATGTTCCACAAGTTTTGTTGTCTATTTGAGTTATGCAGGATTCAAGGGAGAGAGACATGATAGGATGACACCCTTGTAGCTGTCTACCTCAACTTCCACATCATCAACAACCCGACATGTCAATCTAGCTTGGGGAGGGCACCCCCGATTATCACGATAAGTATCTCTTTTACTATATATTATTAGTTTTTTATCTTTTTGTTTTGTTTAATAAGAGTCTAGTCTTTAAAAGAGTTTTTGTTAGAGTGTAAGAATAAATGTTCTTGAGGGAGTCTTCACCCGTTTGCTTTTACTCAAATAAAATGAATCTTAAGTATGGAAATGATGAATAGTTGCTCGATGTGATTCTTTTCAAGTACCTAGTTTTCAACCTTGAATTCTCCCAAGTTTCGGATAAAAAAAAAAAACTATTGTGACATATGATTTGCTTTGCAATTGAAAATTTATGAGTAGTGAATGCTTGATCTAAGTCTAGGTAATTGACGGATATGATATATGAAAAGTTGAGTTGCTATTTATTTTGTTCCTAGTGATACTAGAGTCCTGGAGAATTTATTTCAAAAATATCAAATCAATAGCTTCACTTCATCTTTGTGGTAAAAAAAAAATTATATCCTATTAGAGCCATGTTATGAATATTAAACCAATAAAAAAGTTATTTACTTTGTGTTGAGCTTTGTCAAATTTTGTGACTCAAGTTGAGAGACTTGTCTAAAAGATCAAGATCACGTACACTTGTTTTTATTTATTTATATGCTCTAGTTGTTGATCTCTCTAAACTCAATAAATTATTTTTGTACATCAAGGCATGGGCTATGCAAAAATAAATATCATAGAAAAAAAAGGGGAGATGAAAAATGGACAAGTGTCCTACGGGCGAGTAGAGCCTACCTCCCTAAATAAAGATGAATAATGGACAAGTGTCCGAGGGTCAGTAGAACCCACATCTTTAAAAGAGAGGAAATAACAGACAAAAGTCTAGGGCCAGCAGAGTCCACCTCTCTGAAAAGAAAAAAAAAAAAAAAAAAAAGATAGCCCATGATCTTGTTTGCAAAAATATTTATTCTAAAAAAGAGAGAAGAAAAATAAGAGCATAGTAGAATTAGCACACACATGCACATCTTGATCTAAAGATGATGTCTTTCCTTGGATCCACATTTGATATTGCAGATACATACAAGGTAAGTATGCTACATTTCAATCCTACAACTCCGTGATACAGACTTTATTAGAATTTTTATATGTTATATTTATGTTGTGTGAGGATCCACAAATACCACATATATATATATTCATTGAGTGATTTGAGAGTATCATAAAAGAAAGGAGAAAGCTATGTTTCTTTTCAAAAATCATTGCAAAAACTCCAGGATAATAGTTGATCTAAGAGCATGAGACATAGTGCTTGATTTGATTGTTCTCGTCTTTCAATTGCTTAAGACTCGAGAAAAAGCTATAAGACCTGTGATAGAAAAATTTAAGTTAAATAATAATAATAATAAAAATAAATATGATTTTAGCATATATTTTTACGAGGAGAATTCTTATTTGAAAGCATATGTACTTTTGAGGCATGAAAGCATTGTAGCAACTCCCGATCCATTGTTAAGTTTGGCTTTGCTAGGGACTAGCAAAGGTTAAGCTTGGGGGAACTTGTTAACACTAGTTTTAGCATAATATTAATAGTCAACTAATATGAAATAAGGGTATAAAATGAATACCAACATAAGTCTAGGGGCTTTATTAACATAATTCCACTAGTTTTGGTGAATTGTATAATTTCGTGGACTTAACGGATAAATGTAGAGAAAGATGGAGAAAGTTCTAGAATATACAAGACATATGATGACAAGACTTGACCGTGAAGCAACTCAACCCGAAAAGTGGACTAAAACATTCTAGAAGACACCGGGAAGGACCCGACACTGGGCCCACCATGGCTGGCGGCGGTGAGAGCCTTTTGGCCGGCCGCCAGGGTGGGTCCCACCTGTGGGTCTCATCTTCCTAGGTCGGTTCACTACCGACATGGAGGTTGTATCTATCTACCGTTGCCAAGGTCAGTTTGATCCAATGGTGGAGATTGGTTACTTGTCCGCTAATGTACCTCGGGACTATATAAGCGGCCCGTGGTCGACCCCCAAGCATTATCTCTCATTATTATTTCATTATCATTATACTGAGCAAAAAGTTAGGGTTTCAATTAGAAGAGAGAGATCCCTCTAGTTGTCTAGTTGTCTAGTTCATCTAGTTCAACTAGTTCATCTAGTTCATCTAGTTGTAACTAGATCGGGGAGAGAGTAGAGGAGAGAGAGTCGAAGAGCCGGACACATCGGATCTTCTTCAACTTTGTATTCTTGCAAAGAACTAGTTAGGATCTTCAGCAATCTCCGTGTTCTTCATTTATTTCTAAGTATTTATTTAATTCTAGTTCTTGCTTTACTTTATTCACTGGATCTCTGCTCGTATTGAGTGCTCTAATTATTACGTGTGATTAGAGTAGTAATCAGAGTGTAGACGTGGTGTCTAGACTAGAGGTTACCCGAGGTTGCGCCAATCCCACGGTTAGTTGTGGTAGCCCCCAGGGGTGAAAGCCCCGTCCGGCCGTTGTAATCCACCACGCTTCGGGTTGGTGTTTTTCGTAGAGCTTTTGGCAGCCTTCTCCCAACTACCTTCTTCCCAGTCTTTTATCGAGAGTTGGAAAGGATGCATTTGTTCAAGTAAATAAAGTATAGTAAGCCTTTAATTAGATAAAACCACTTAGAAAACTCAAAACCTCTCTACCCATATCATTTATCTTATCTTGGACAATCCTAATTCTCCTAGTACACTTCACGTTCCCCGTGGAAATCGATACCTTGGAATACTCTCGGGTGAAAGCTACATCGGTATCCGTGCGCTGCGGATTTTTCTCGTGTGCGTTAATTTATACCAACAGCCTTCTTCCTACCTTGTAAATTCTAGAGAGTGAGAGAGGAAAAGCTAGAAGGGAATTGGCCCCTTCTACTTGGAGTTGTCGGAGTAGCTTCGGTGATCCGCGATTCCTAGGAGGTCGGAGTGCTTGGGACTTTGTCGGCACCACGACACTTGTACCTCTATGGGCTTCTTACAATTTGGTGAGCAAGCTTGTGTTTATCTCTCGGCTTATTGTCTTTCCGATTACATTATCTTAACTTATTATAGTCTTACGGGATCGGTAGATTGTCTCGTATGAGCGTTAGTTCTTGGTGAAGGGACTCTTTGGACCGGGAACCTTGGCCAACATCAAGAATCGGTGACCAATAGTGCAAACGTGGTGTTTGGACTAGCGTTCACCTATCTTTTCGCGAAGCATCCCACGGTTGTGAGGGTAGGCGGCAGGGTTGTGACAGCCTTGTCCGTCCCCTTGTAATCCCTCCACGTTCGGGTGTGACATAGAGCTAATTGCCGGACTCGCCCGGTTTGGGCGAGGGCCGGTGCCCGGCGTAAGGAGATAACAACGCGAGAAATCACACGATCGAAAATCTAAGCCCATAGGGAGACCTCATTACTCATAGAACCTAACCTTGCCTTGGGTAAACACAGGTCCAGGAAGCCCTCAACGCAACCGTCCTTGCGAATTATACAATACCCTGTTTATCACCGGGTGAAGTGCTACAACGGTATTTCCCGTGCGCTTGCGGATTTTGTTGCTTTCGCTAAGAAACACCAATAGCTTTCTCCCATAGAGAGGCCATAGATATGTATGTGGAGAGTAGTAAAGAAGATCGAGGAAGAAGAACAGCAACTGAATCAAGAGTATCAAGAAAGAGGACGAAGAGAACTGAATTGCAAACCTAAGGGCCGCACTAGCCGTTTTTGTAGGCCGATGCCATGGTACGGATCGATCACCGCCGGTTTCAACCCTAAACCCCGGCAGTGATATGGGAGTTCACTGCCGGACAATTGGCACCGCATAAACCAAGCACCGTGGGCGTGGTATGGAGAACGAGGCAACAGTGCTCCTTCTTGCAATGGTGCGGGTCGGGCCGTTAGGGCGTACTGTTCGACCGTTGACAATGCAAAATACCGCCAGTTCTTAATTTTAACCCGGCGGTGATACTCCATAACACCGCCGCGTTGTGGTACACCGGGCAGTGATATGTGTGATCACTTGCCGGTGCTAAAAGTGCACCCAAAGGTGTTATTATTACCGACATTGATATAACCCGTCGACGCAGCTGCGGGGGTGCTCGGCCTTTTTCTCATGGGAAGCGAGACACCGTCGCTTTAATTAAGCGGAACCGGTAGTGAAGACTAGAGCAACACGATTCTCAAGGCTGCGGCCGTGGCGTATCACGTGCCATGACCTACTCGGCAGCCTATATACGTACTATTAAAATGAAAATTTATAATACGGAGTGTACGTGGCAGGCGAACGGGGTTAGTTGAAATCTCAATGCATTAATGCTGAGATAAAATTAACGATTTCAATAAATCGATTTTTTGGCGGATATAACTATTTGTTTCACCGATTTGTTAATCACTTTGCCGGTTCGTGTGTGGGCCCGATAGTGATCAATGAAGGTGGAGATCTGTTGTCGCCCACGCGCCATTGGAAACGCAGCCCGAGGAATTGAAGCGCAACACCGCACGGCGCGGGAAACGCTTGGCCATAGAGATCGTGCGAATTCCAACCGGCGATCGTGTGAATTCCATGCGGTTCCTTTGGCGCTTTGTTGGCATTTCTTAACGCCAATCAAAGGAAACAGTATAAAACCCATCCCCAATAAAAGCGCCGAAATGCTTGTTGTGTTTCCTAAGCGCAAGTGCCAAAGAGGCAAGAGCACTGGGAACCACAAAGGTTGACTCCCCACAACGACTTCACCGGAATTGTTACATTCCGCTTACCATCGCCACGGGATGTCGTGGCATTCTCAGAAGCATTCACGTAACAAGTCCGCAAGTTTTAACGGAAATACCGTTGTAGCATTTCACCCGGAAGTATTCGGGGTATCGTTATTTATATTTTCCCAAAGGAAGGCATGGTGTAGGACTCTAGCGAGGGCATGAACAAGACGACATGTCTATGCAGTTGACCAATACTCAATACAGGGGTAAGTCATGATAGTTTAAGATAGTGTGACACACACTTGGGCCAACCTCAAGGATAAAAGGAAAATAAAGAATAAAGAATAAAGAATATTCCTAAGTGGAGCGGGCATTCTAAATTAGTCAGGCAAAGAACAAGTTAATAATCATGCAAACATAAATGACTAGAGTTTTAGGTCGAGAGTGAGATGGATCGGGGAGACCTCCCGAGCATCCGCCTCAAGAAAGGCATTTACGAACTCCTACAAAGACACACGAACGTGGGGGATTTCAAGGGACGGACAAGGCTTGTCACGACCAAGCCGCCCTACCCCCTCAACCGTGGCATGCACTCATATTCGAAGGATACCGCATCCGGACACCACGTCCGCATACTAAGACACTACCCATGTCCCCATGGTCCCCACCCTATGGATGGACGGAATAGGACACGAGCAAACCCCCGAAGGGCACAACGAACCGCCACCTCAAAGACAACTCTTACTCTACTCAAATACATGGCATGAATGGTTAGGCCCTAAGTTCTATACGACTAACCACGACATAGGAACTATAGTCTAGTTCTTCTATCATGATTGTGTCGAGAACAACATGTCAAAAATATAACATGTAAATACTCTAGCTCTATTGCACAAGCATATGAGATCAAGACTTGAGAATAAACCATAAATGTATTCATACCGAATAATCCTTCTCCCAAGTACAAGCTCTCCAATGAAGCTTAGCCTTGCTCCAAATACTACTAAAAGACTAAAAGAACTAGAGAAGTGGAGGAATAGAGAGGAGAGGAGAAGAGGAGTAGTAGAGAGAGAGGAGGCTCCAAATGGTGTGTGTTACAATGGTGGGAGATGGCCTCCTTTATAGGTAGAGGAGAGGGGGCTCTTTGGAAGATGGCCATCCCCATATGGAAGGATCAAAACCGACCTTGGAACACCTTCCTAATCAGCCCAAACCGACCAACGCATGTCGGTTTCACCAGTTTTGGAAGGAGATGAACCGCCTCGCCAAACCTGGGCCCGAACCGCCTCGCCAGGTGCGGGCGCACAGGTGGCTGCAAGCCGTGGTGCTACAAGACACCCGCAGTCCGCTCGGGCCGGGCTTTGGCAGTCGGGCATCTTTGGGCTTGAAAAGTTGTGTGGCGATGTGTGCTCGGCCCAGTTTTTGCGTGTTTGGTCCGTTTCTCCCTTGGGCTTGATATTCTTCAGAATGCGCTTTCGTGGAGGCGCCTTTTGGTGCATTTTCCACTTGTTTCTTGTATAAATCTGCACAATAATAATTTGGACACTAAAAGTGGAATTTATTAGTGATAAATGTATATGAGTATGATAAGGTATAGTTTCACCCCCTTTATGGTAGGATGTTGACGGGAAAAATATGTCGTTGGTTACCGTCAACAAACTCCCCCAAGCTTACCCTTTGCGCGTCCTCGAGCAAAAGAGATAAGTACTTGGTTGTTGATCGAGTTGCTACTATGCCGATTACGTTTTACAAGTGCCGGGTTATAATAAGATATTCTACTAGAGTTTGAATAAAATGGCACATCTTTTTTCCCACCCTTTATTACCTTTCATCGTAGCGGGGCTTTTTTAGCTTTTCTCAAAGCCTTGGGCGGTTGCCGCCGATAGAACGCTTATAACGGAGGTGCTTATCGCTCATCCTTTTGATCAACTTTTTATCCTGGGGTTTTATTTAGATAATAATTCTTTATTTCTTTTTTCGGTGAGAAAGTATGGGCTTTTATTGCTATATATATTTTTTTTTGAGAGGTGGGCTCTCACGCTCGCCCTAGACTTTTGTCTTTTATTTCCTCTCTTTTCTTTTTTTTTTTTTTTTTTTTTTAGAGATGTGGGCTCTACTCGCCCTCGGACACTTGTCCATTTTTCATCTCTTTTTTTTTTTTTTTTTTTTTTTTATAGCCCAAAACATTTCTCTTTTCAAAGTATAGATTCCCTGATGTCAAGTTTCTCTTTTGGACGAAGTCATAGCAAATCCATTTGTACCATATCATATTTGGCAACAACTTAGACCAGATAGAGCCTATGCAACCCACATGAATCAGGTTTTTCAGGATAAATTTTAGAATTAGCCACTAAATCCAAACTTTAGAGAAATTCGAATTATAAACTAGGCACAGGCAAAGCATAAGACAGAGCAACTATTCATCATTTCAACAAAGGGGTTTAACTAGACATTTCCATAGCTCATATATATAGGAATGAAATTTGTCTTTTTAGTGTAACTCAACATTTCATAAGATAGAGAATATGATCAAAATGTGAGATACAAGTTACCTTTCGTGGAGTCCTCCCCAAGCTAGCCTTTTGCTTACCTTTTATGGTTCCGCTTAGCTTGAGCACGCAATGATCCGAGTTGTGCCCGGTGGCGTGGTTAGAGGCTCCCCCCAAGCTTGTCTTTTGATGTCATCAAAGTAACAGGACAAAATCTTGGGGTTAAAAGGTTTATCTCCTCTCTTCTTCTTCTCTTCTCTACCCTCTCTTTTTTTATTATTATTATAATATATATATATTGTTTTTTTTTTTTTTTTAACTGTTAACCCTGTTGTCATCTTTCAAGACTTACCCTTATGGATTTTGATAAATTCCTGCAGGGGTTAGTCCATATGATCGACCAAAATCTAGACTAGCAATTTTAGGTTCAATAACCAGACTCGACTCCATGCCTAATCTGATCAAGGTAGACTTTTTGACCTAAGCACCATGCTCAATTCAAAACGCCTATGGAAGTATGATCATACGTATAACCAAAACTTCCAAACCAAGACATGCCAAAGTAGAAAGAGGAAGCATGCATTGATAAACAAGATTCATCCAACAGAGGTAAACAATTTTATTCTTATTTATCTATTATTTTTTTTTTCGTAAGCATCATGGAGTTATTACTGGGAGATTATTATTGTAAAATAAAAAAGATAACTACCGATTTACCTTCGGCAAGGGCTCACCTTTTAAAGTCCGATGAGCAAGACTCTTCTCCCTTCATTTAGTGCTTGACGGAGTGTTACCCGTATCCGGAGAAGTGGATGCGGATGTCGTCCTTTCTGTCTGCCATGCCTGCTTAACACTTTGTGGCTTTACCTTCTTGGGCTGCTTGTTTTTAGCATTCTTATGCTTGTTGAACCCATTGAATGGGCATCTCATTGTTTGGCCCTGCATATGGAAGCTAGCATGCCCTGATCCCACATGTAAAAACGCATTTGTAGTGTTAAGAAATGGTCTCCCAAGGATTGGGGCAGCTCTCTCGTTGTGACCCATGTCTAGGATGACAAAGTCCGTCGGGATGTATGCTTCTCGGATTTTTACCGTAACGTCCCGAGCTACTCCCTCCGGTTTCCTTAGTGATAGGTCCGCCATCTGCAGTTCAAAATGTACAGGGGGACAAAGGTCCACCTAATATTTTGTCATATGTTACCTTGGACATGATGTTTATGCTTGATCCAAGGTCACGAAGGCATCCCTCGAAGACATGTGGGCCAACTCGAGCATGTGATTGTCGGGCGGCCGGGTCCTCCTTCTTGATAATGAGTGGTGGCTCGGTAGGAGACTTGTTGTCATCCCGACATAGAGGCTTACCGGACCTCATTGAGACCATTTTAACAGATTCAAGAGAAATTTTGGGTTGCCCCAAAACTTTTCCCCCGAACCGACAATAGGCAAAGCAGCCAGAAAAACCGAGCTAATTGGGTTTCTATCATTTTATTAAAGCTCGCTTGTCTTTCATAAGAAGAAGTTAAACTTTTAATTTTGAAAATCATGTTTTCAATTATTTCATCATTAAGCATCAACTTCTTTGAAAGTTCTTCAATTATTTTTGCTTGGTCTAAGACCAAGGCTTCCAAGGAGAGAAGATTCGAATTGTACCTTGAGTTTGAATTACCTCCTTGGTTTTGTGGGCGCGACTGGTTGTTCCACCCATTATGGTCTCCTTGTTGACGGAACCCGTTGTTGATGTGAGTAACGTCTTTACGGGCTTCGGGCGTCGTTCCCCGAATGGCTAACATTGCCACGAGACTTCACATGTTACGTGTGAGTCTATGGCCTTGACAAAGGTCGTAAGTTTCTTCTTCTTTGGTGGCACACTTGTCAAGTTCTTTCAATAGGAGATCCATTGTAGTAGAAGCACGTCCGTCTCCTCCACTCGGTGCGCATGCTATCTTCTTGTTTGCCAAGACTTTCCTCCCCAAGCTTGATTGGACACTATTTTCTCCATAAGAGCTATTGCTCTATCGATGGTGAGGGAGAGGAAGGCACCTCCAAAGAAGGGCATCAATGTGCTCTTTTGACATGGGTGTTAACCCATTGTAGAAGTTCTCAGATCACGAGCCACTTTTCCATCCCATGGTGCGGGCATGCTTGGATGTACTCTTGTAACCTTTCCCATGCCGCAGTATGGGTTCCATGGAATTTGGCCGAAGTTGGCAATTCTTCCCCTTAGGGTGTGAGTTTTACTCATGGGGAAGAATTTAGTGAGGAACGCCGTGGAACACTTGTCCCACGTGTTGACAACTTTTCCGCCTCTTTATAGAACCACTGTTTTGCCTTCCCCGTGATGGAGAAAGGAAACAAACGGATTCTAATAGCTTCTGGTGCGACACCTTGGATGACAATGGTGTCACTGAGCTCGAGGAAGTGTTGCAGGTGCGCATTTGCGTCCTCACTTGGCAAACCATAAAACTGGTTTGCCCCGCACCATCTTGATTAGGCCAGCCGAGCTCAAAGTTCTCGGTTCTCATATTGTCGGGCGGGCCCAACGGGCACGTTGGCAAAAAGAGGGGATGGAGTGGTCACGGATCGCCTTGGCCATGAGTGAAGTACTAGATGATGCAAGGGTGATTGGTTTGTTTGTCGACGGAGTAGCAGAGAAGATTTGATATGAGTTGGATTCTTCTTTAGAGTGCCTCCGGATCTGCGATGTAGTTGTTCAACAGGGACAAACCAATCGAACACTATCCTGTCTTCATCCACAACAGAGAAAACATGAAAGATTAGCCTGCATGAGTAATGGTTACTTACACATGCACATCATTATGAACATGTCTTTCTAGAATCTTTATAACCAATGCCTTCCCGACAGAACGGCGCCAGAAAATGCTTGTTGGCATTTCTTAACGCAATCAAAGAAAACAGTATAAAACCCATCCCCAATAAAAGCGCCAGAATGCTTGTTGTGTTTCCTAAGCGCAAGTGCCAAAGAGGCAAGAGCACTGAACCACGCTGGTTGACTCCCACAACGACTTCACCGGAATTGTTACATTCCAGCTTACCATCACCACGGGATGTCGGGTGGCATTCTCAGTAGCATTCACGTAACAAGTCCGCAAGCGCACGGAAATACCGTTGTAGCATTTCACCCGGAAGTATTCAGGTATCGTTATTTATATTTTCCCAAAGGAAGGCATGGTGTAGGACTCTAGCGGGGGCATGAACAAGACGACATGTCTATGCAAATGACCAATACTCAATACGAGGGGTAAGTCATGATAGTTTAAGATAGTGTGACACACACTTGGGCCAACCTCAAGGATAAAAGGAAAAATAAAGAATAAAGAATAAAGAATATTCCTAAGTGGAGCGGGGCATTCTAAATTAGTCGTGCAAAGAACAAGTTAATAATCATGCAAACATAAATGACTAGAGTTTTAGGCCGAGAGTGAGATGGACGGGGAGACCTCCCGAGCATCCGCCCGAAGAAAGGCATTTACGAACTCCTACAAAGACACACGAACGTGGGGGGGATTTCAAGGGGACGGACAAGGCTTGTCACGACCAAGCCGCCTACCCCCTCAACCGTGGCATGCACTCATATTCGAAGGATACCGCATCCTGACACCACGCCCGCATACTAAGACACTACCCATGTCCCCATGGTCCCCACCCTATGGATGGACGGAATAGGACACGAGCAAACCCCGGAAGGGCACAACGAACCGCCACCTCAAAGACAACTCTTACTCTACTCAAATACATGGCATGAATGGTTAGGCCCTAAGTTCTATACGACTAACCACGACATAGGAACTATAGTCTAGTTCTTCTATCATGATTGTGTCGAGAACAACATGTCAAAAATATAACATGTAAATACTCTAGCTCTATTGCACAAGCATATGAGATCAAGACTTGAGAATAAACCATAAATGTATTCATACCGAATAATCCTTCTCCCAAGTACAAGCTCTCCAATGAAGCTTAGCCTTGCTCCAAATACTACTAAAAGACTAAAAGAACTAGAGAAGTGGAGGAATAGAGAGGAGAGGAGAAGAGGAGTAGTAGAGAGAGAGGAGGCTCCAAATGGTGTGTGTTACAATGGTGGGAGATGGCCTCCTTTTTATAGGTAGAGGAGAGGGGGCTCTTTGGAAGATGGCCATCCCCATATGGAAGGATCAAAACCGACCTTGGAACACCTTCCCTAATCAGCCCAAACCGACCAACGATGTCGGTTTCACCCGCTTTGGAAGGAGATGAACCGCCTCGCCAAACTGGGCCCGAACCGCCGGCAGGGGTGCGGGCGCACCCGTGTGGTCGCGCGCGCCCTCCCCAGTTCCGCTCGGGCCGGGCTTTGGCAGCCGGGCGTCTTTGGGCTTGAAAAGTTGTGTGGCGATGTGTGCTCGCCCGCTTTTTGCGTGTTTGGTCCGTTTCTCCCTTGGGCTTGATATTCTTCAGAATGCGCTTTCCCGGAGGCGCCTTTTGGTGCATTTTCCACTTGTTTCTTGTATAAATCTGCACAATAATAATTTGGACACTAAAAGTGGAATTTATTAGTGATAAATGTATATGAGTATGATAAGGTATAGTTTCACCCCTTTATGGTAGGATGTTGACGGGAAAAATATGTCGTTGGTTACCGTCAACAACGCCGCTGCTCGATCGTGGGGAAGTGGAGCAGCCGCCCGACTCACTATTTAAGCACATCCTCGATCATGGCGATCATCGATCCATTCCAGCTTCATCCCCGCCACATTCTCTTTGCATTCTTCAGCGCCATGGCTGCCTCGGGCTCGGGGATCCAACAAGCGCACCGGGGGAGGAGATGGAGGCGGAGGACAAGGGCAAGGAACCGATGGTGGAGGCGCCGGCGGCCGACCCCGGCCTCGACTCCGACTCACTCGACCACGTCCCCGCCCTCTCCTAAGCGGGACCGCCGCATGGACCTTCTAGCCACCCGGCTAGAGGCGGCGGCCGATGACCTTGCCGCCGGAGCCGCGATTCGGAGGTGATCGAGAGGGATTTCACCCTCGATCGTCTCCGCCCCGCCTTCAGGATGCCAAGGAGCCGGGCGGACGGCCATCGTCTTGTTCCAAGGGTGGAACCACCCCGGAAGAAAAGATGAACCACTACACCCCCCAAGGTGGAGCAATGGCGGGATCATCCTCAAGGCCTTGGCCAAGAAGGATGACGACGCCAGCCGAGGAGGAGGAGGAGGAGGAGGAGGAGGATGAGGACTAGGCCGGGCCTTCCCTTTTTTTTTTGGTTTTTTTTATCATTTTTATTATATGTTCTGTTTTTTTTTGTTTTTATATATTAATAAATAAAAATTATATATATTATTGCTGTGTGTTGCTCCCACTCGTCCCCCTCGAATCTGTTTCGTTTGCGCTTTTAAGAGAGATTAAAATTAAAATTTGATTTGAATCTTAACTTGTTCTTTGGAAATATAATTAATCGTCGGTTGTGCTTTGGAAAACACAATGGGCGTTGAGTGCCGAGGAGACGGCCATTGGGCGCAGCGGTCGCCGGGTTATGTTTTTCGAGGAACCATGTTTTGGAAACGCCACATTTATACCCCGTCCCCGGTGCCCCCCTCCCATTATCCAACACTAACTTCTCTTTCGTGCCCCCTCACACAGAAAGCCGGACTCCCGCCGCCCACGATCGTCGACATGGCCGCCACCCGGAGGAGATGAAGTTCGCCCGTGGAGCGCCTCCCGCGCCGCCCTCACCAAGCCGAACGGCCCGGCCGACGACGTTGGCCTACCAAAGGTGAACCTGCCCCTCGAGGAGAGGGCCAACTTCTACGCCCTCCGGATCGACTCTCTCGCCGATACCCTCGTCGAGGGATACCGGCCAAATCGGAGGAGGCGGCCACGCCACGAGGCCGGGAAGGCGGCTGCAAGCCGCGCCCGCCAAGCCCAAGAAGGCCAAGAAGACGGCCTAGGTTCTCTTCTTTTATTTGTTTATGTTAATTTCTGTTTCGATCTGTGTGGATGTGTAAGATACAATGATCCGTGGTGGTTAATTTGCTCGTTCGCTTGTTGGTTAACTGCTGCATGGCAATCTCTTTATCTTTCGTTAATTTGGGTACTACTGTTTCCTTGAATCGGTTTATTATTTATTATGATGCGTGTCAATGTTAATTTTCTATCATTTGTGTTCAACTGTTCCTCGTGAAACCGCCGCCGAGTCCTATTTATACGCACATAACCCCTCGTCTCCGGTCCGCTCTCCAACACTCCGCTCTCCAAACACACTCCCTCTCTACCCCGCCACGATAAGCCGGCCGGGATCGGTGACGCCGCCGACGACCGACATGGATTCCGACCGGCGGAGAAGTTCATCCCCGCATCGCCTCGCCGCCCGCAACAAGCTCAACAGCCAGGCCGACCAAGTTGGCCTCGCCAACGGTGAATCACCGCTTGGAGGAGAAGTCCATCGACACGGCCGCCGACCAGCGGAGAAGATCATCCCGCATCACCTCGGCGCCGCCCGCAACAAGCTCAACAGCCGGCCGACCAAGTTGGCCTGCCAACAAAGAATCAACACTTGAGGAGAAGTCCATCATCGCCCTCCGGATCGAGTACTTGGCCGATAACCTCGCCGAGGGGATGCCGCGGCCAAACCGGGAGGAGATGGCGCCAAGAAGGCCAGTAAGAAGGCCAAAGGGCGGCCAAGAAGGCCAAGAAGGCGGCTTAATTAGGCCACCGCTTTCTTTTTATATTAATTTATTGTATTAGTTGTTTCTATGACAGTTTAATTTGGTTTGTGTCGCTTTGTTAATGGATCGGTCGTTTGTTAACTCGATGCGTGTTAATCTTCGCTTTCGATTTTTGTTTTATTGTTCCTTTGCTCCCCCTCCCAAATCGCTATCGGTTCCAATCAACCCGGTTGCGTCAATCATCGAATCGCTATCGGTTCTAATTCAAACCCGCCAAAGATCTCAGGTCCATCAAGACCACCGGGAATGATTCAAACCGTAGAGATATAAATCTTCATTGCCGGTATTGGTCGAGTCCGTGGAGATTCTGGTTTGTCCCGCGCCGACGGTTCATCATCGCCGGGTGCGGTTCATCGCCGCCGGTGGACTAAATTTCGGCAAAGGATACCGGGCGTAGTGATGAGCGAATCTGTAGTAGTGAACTAATACTACGTGAAATTAACGAGTTGCACTACGACTTGTGCTGCTGGTACGGGCTCAAGCTAAAGCACCCCGGCCGGCCGTATGCGGCGCCGCGGCTCAATCAAGGATGATAATGACGAGAGCAACGAATATGAAGAGGCGGCCGTCACACCCATTTTTAAGAACAAAAGTGGATGTATAAATATCTTATGTGCGCCCAGAAATGTCACACACATATGCCGACAAATGAAATAAAGTACCATTGATGTGCTTATTACATAGAGAACAAACTTCAATACATGTCTCAAAAATAATAAAAGCAACTAAGGCAAAGAGGCTCCACCACGTGGACCGGTTGACTCCAAGTCTAATACTCATTGCGATAGTCCTCAATGTAGTCATCAGTCCCGCCTTGATCTATTGATGTGATATAGAAAGGGTAAGTACAAACGTACTTAGCAAGAATAGCGAGGCACTTACATACCCATGAACCATGATCATCATAACATAATTAATGTAAAGCATAAAATGATTAACATGAGTTATTAATAAACACAAGTCATTATCCTTAGTGCTATGGTTCCAGGGCCGCCCGTGACCTTGGGCAAGGCTAGTATACTAGTTTATCAAACTCTCGCAGAGGTGTACACTTTCACTATGAGTCGTGGTTCCCAATTGCAAGGGTTTGCAAGGCCCAAGCACCGGAAACCACTATGAAGCCCTCAAAGGTTCTTCTAACAAGCTAGGGCGCTAATTGCCGACATAGGACCCACCCTTCCTATGTGGCACATAACTCGCAGCCTATACTCACATATTACGGGATAGGGGGCATACTATATCCAATTACTCGCACTTGCCAACTTGCTAGAGGAATGATCTCTAAGGAACTAAAGTCGAGCCATATAACCCCCATAGTTGTACTTTGTAATACCCGGATTCGCTAAAAGCGCATAAGTCCCCATGTTACTAACAATCATCTTAATGTTTATGGCATAAACATTCATTAAGTTATATGATCATGCTTGCAATAAAGTAAGCAATTCCCAAGCTATACTTGCCTTAAATTCGCTCCTTCTTCAAGTCCAAAGCTCCAATAGAAATCCTTCTTCACTTTCAAAGCTTCAAGACAAATCCTTCTTGATCAGCAACGTGCTCCAAATCACCACGTCAAGCTCACTGCCTAATTGTTTCCAATCAACAACACGCAAACCAAATTGGATCCAATCATGCATAGCAAACAAAACTATAATTAGAACAGTACACCAGTAGTGGAAAAACAAGTTGAAAAGCTTATAAAACTAATCTACACGTCGCTACGATCACACAGATGTAAAGATCACCAAAAACTGAGCTAGAACGGAGAAGTTACGCATTTTACAAGTTTCGCAAGAATAAAATAATAAATTAAATATAAGCTCATTAAAAAAATATTGATGACACGATACAAGGAATAAAGAATGATACGTAGCTATAAGGAACAATTACGATTGGTTGAATGGATAGTAAGTATCGATGCAAAATGCATGGAGGCTAAGAAAGATAGATATATATTATAGAAGAATAAAAGAATAATCAAGGATTAGCTAATTAGCTTGCTTGATAAAGATGAGTAGTGGATGTACGTACCATGGCATGTGTTCACGTGGCTTTTGTTTGCATGGACAGGATGGCCACATCGATCTGAATTGTGAAGCCTACATGCCGAGCATCAGCCACAACAGCAGGGAAGACAAGGCGACGTAATCGATCGACCAAAGCTGATCGGCAAAATCAAGTGCGGTGGCAATCACAAAATGACCGTATGTGACTTGCAGATTCACGGCAACGACGGAGCAATGACCAGGACGTACAAGAGACGCCTGACCGGAGACGATGAAAGCAACACCACGATGCTTGATGAACAAAGAGCTCCACCGATTAGTGTAGCAAGATCGACGATGTACAGCTCCGCGGCAGCGGCAGCCAGCTTTCATCGGTATGCAGACGTCGCCACGTCGGCGAGGCAGCAGATTATGCAGCCACGCGTGTTGCCGATCGGCAAGGACATGGCAGGCAGATTCTTCCTGTGATCCACGGTGAAGTCGTGTGAGCAACAGAGAGACCAATATCAAGAGGTAGAAGGAGATGGCACCTATGACTACGTAGAGAGCACAGGTCTGGAATCAAACGACAGAGAAGGACAAGGGCATCTCACCAAGACGAAAATTGCGATCGGGGAAACTCCAAGGACGGAGTGCAGCTCGGACCGGCGGACGGCGGCGTACTGCACACGGTGACGAGTTGATATGAGCAATAACGAACCAAAACAATGGCCCGATCGAGTTTGTGAGATCAAGGGGGAGCTGATCCTCCGACTTACAGCGAACGCGTCGGAAACGGCGACGAATGCGGCGAATTTGATGAACGGCGGAAACGACGAAGTCGATGGCGGGCTCGACGGCAATTCCGCTTAGGGTTTGTCGCGGCTGCTGTTGCGTTTCAAGGCGACTACGTGGGCAGGCGAAAAGAGCGTCCACGAGGCTGCGGGTGCGACTTAAGAAGGCTCGGCGCCGTGAAATCAAGAAAGGGCGTCAATCAAGGAAACGTCTGCGGCATCAGTGGAGCCGGCATCGATGCGCCGGGTTCTAGTCCGACTCAATTGAAGATGGCGACGGTGGCCAGTGGAGCTGTCATGAACTAGAACTGGGCCAGCCCGAAAGTGGCTAATTGGGCCAAACACGACGGCCGCCCGGCCAGGAGGGGCCAGGGGCCGCGCAAGATGGGGAGGGAGGCCGGCCCCCCGCGCCGCCACTTTCCTTCTTCGCACGACTCCGAGATTGCTTCGTCTTCAAGTTAGGATTATCTTAGGTAATTTTTGGTGTGCAAGGGGCTATCTCATCTATAAGGGAGACCCTTATTAGGAAATAATAAAATAGAAAATTGCTTGTAAAAGGTATTCCAATCGTATAAGGAAACCTTATAGAGATTGCTTAGATTACAAGTCCTACTAGTCGGGCTATATAAGCAGGAGGCATGTAATCTCTAGGGGATAAGCAAGAAATAAAACATATCTATCGTTTTTCAGCTTTAGGCCTCCTCCTTCCCGCACCAGCGCTGCGTCGCCGCCCCCCCCAGCCTCGCCACCGCGCCGCCCGCCGCCGCGCGCCGCCACGCCGCCGCCTCCCCCCGCCGCCATCGCCCGCCGCCGCTCCCCATCTTTTCCCCAATTTCCCCCAATTCACATGTCAATTCCGCCCAATCTAGCTGGAATCGACAAATGGGTATCCGAGACCACTATGGTCCACCCACCACCAATGGCTTCCGAGATCATGGAGTTCAGCGCGCTGAAGGAGCTCCTCGACGCCCACCGCGCCGATCAGCAAGCGCTTCGACGACATCGAGACTCGCCACGCCGGATGGAGTACGTCTTCATCACGCCAAGGACTCCCGCTGACGACGACGACGCCGAGGACAGCTCGGCGGCCGCCGCCGCCGGCACGTGGGCGGTCGCCTCTACCTTGGCCGCCCCCCTCCCCGCCACGGATTCCGTCGACAGCTCCGACCCTGCTATCCTCCACCGGAGGAAGATGAAGGCATTGCCGGGTGACGCTCCAGCCGCCATCAACATCACCCTCGACGACCCAGCAGAGCACCGGCTGCCCTCTCCTCTCCACCGACACCTGCAACCGTGCAGGGGCGCCCGGCGTAGACGGTGCCAACCGCTGCACCCCTGCCTGTCCCCTCCCGCGCCACCCGCGGCGTCCCCCGATGATGCCACCCGCGGCATCTCATCCCCTCGCTACGCCACGCGTGCGCAAATCAAGGAGTACGACGGCACCGACGATCCGCACCTCATGGCTTCGCAAGCCGGAACTTTTCTTCCAAATTTAATGAGGAGATCGCCCCCGACTACGTGAGTTATGCCGCTTTCCACCTCGTTGGTATTGCTGCGGTCCGGTTCATGGATCTGTCCCAAGACGAACTCCCCAATCAAGTGGGAGGAGTTCACTCACCGCCTATGCCACCACTTCAGCCCGCCCAGCTACCTCGACACTTCGGGATGTACGCGCCACCTTCCCGTGAAGGCAAGCTGATCGACTACATCAACGACTTCGAGAACTATGCACTACGCATGGAACTCGAGGGACAGCGCCACCGCATCAGACTCTTCATGGAAGGCCTCCGCGAGATGCTTTGCAACACGATCGAATGGTTCGAGCCTCGCTCGCTTGGAGGAGGCCATCAACCTTGCCCGCCGCTACAACGACGACGAGCCCGACGACGCAATTGAGGATGCTATCATCAGTACCAAAGCGGCCGGCCGCCACGAGCATCTGGGTGGCCTCGACGGCGATATAGCAGCTGCTCTGTGTGAATGCATGCCAGGACAGCATCGTCTTGCTATTGCCATGGATGATATCGAAGGGCTGACAACACACAATATGATTACTTGAGCTGCAAGTGGGCACAACTTCGAACAAAGAGCTCGGAATCATCTCCACCGCCATTGAGTTGGGCTCAACTTCGCCAGAGTGGAGTCTACGCTGCGGCATCGTGAGGTACTTTCATCGCTACTATATTCCTGTTGCTTCAGAGCTTCTCGAGGACTTCCTGTTGGGGGAAAACGTTCCACTGCACGGCGTAGCAGTAGGCTTCCACCTCCCCAATCGCCCTCGTGAGGATCGCGTTCCCGCCGCCGTCCTTCTTCTCGGGCATGCCCCGACGAGCGGATCGAGGGTGCCACTGTCCTCCTCTTCGACGACAACGGCGAAGTCTTCTTCCGCGTCGACAACATCACGGTTGGCGCACCGTGGTCAAAGGAGAAGCAGCTGGGCCCTTCCGTCAACACGCCCAGTGATCTCCTCTACGGCTGCCTCCTCGACTTCACCTCGTCGCCGCCACGCCGCCTCGACATGTCTACCGCAGTAACTCCATGCAAAGGTGAATGTGTCGGCAACTTACACCTACACGACTCCACCCCGATTCGCCAGATGCTCGAGCTGTTGGGCACCCTCAGCGCCTCCGTCATGCGTCGTGCATGCGCGGAACGTCCCTTCGTGCAGCCGCCGATGAGCTTCAAGTTCGGCGCCTTCTTTGGCAACATCCACCTCGATTTCTCCTTCTCCGACAAGGACTCCAGCATCTGCAACGACAACAACGACAAGAGCGGCCCTCTCATTCTCTACTTCGGGCCAGGCATTATCACTTCCCCAATCGACGTGCCTTTCGCCACCACCTGGTGGGTTGGGCGGCACGTGGACGCGCCGCCTCGTCGAACGGTGGGGAAATGTCATGAACCAGAACTGGGCCAGCCCGAAAGTGGCTAATTGGGCCAAACGTGACGGCCGCCGGCCCAGGAGGGGCCAGGGGGCGCGAGCGCATGGGGGGGCCGGCTCCCCCGCCGCCTCTTTCCTTCTTCGCACGACTCGAGATTGCTTCATCTTCAAGTTAGGATTATCTTAGGTAATTTTTGGTGTGCAAGGGGCTATCTCATCTATAAGGGAGACCCTTATTAGGAAATAATAAAATAGGAAATTGCTTGTAAAAGGTATTCCAATCGTATAAGGAAACCTTATAGAGATTGCTTAGATTACAAGTCCCACTAGCCGGGCTATATAAGCAAGAGGCATGTAATCTCTAGGGGATAAGCAAGAAATAAAACATATCTATCGTTTTCAGCTTTAGGCCTCCTCCTTCCCGCACCAGCGCTGCGCCGCCGCCCCCGCCTGCCGCCGCGCCGCCCCGCCAGGGCGCGCCACGCCGCCGCCCACCCACCGCCATCGCCCCGCCGTCGTTCCCCATCTTTTCCCCAATTTCTCCCAATTCACGTGTCAATTCCGCCCAATCTAGCTGGAATCGACAGACAGAGCCCAGATGTCAGCCACGAGAGAATGAGGCAGCGCTGCTGCGTTTTGCTTCAAGGCTGGGCCAAACGTGCGCTGCGCGTGCGCGCTGCTTGCTGCGGCAGGCAGGTTAGCTGCTTGGCCACTCGGGTCTAAACAAAGTAGCAGGGCACGCAGGCCAGAAAACAAGGAGCGGAGAAAAGAACAAAAGCCTTTTTTTTTTTTGAATGAATGCTTTTCAAATACCATTTCAAAAGAGCTTTCAAAGAGAATTTAAATAGCTTTTTAAAATCAAACCAAAACCAGACAATACAATATAAAATATGCAACAGCATGGATGCAACATCAAGTAGCTAGGCCTTATAATTGATTTTTAATTCATAAAAATTTATTATTACCTACATTTGATGCATCACAAAAAAATTGCATAATTAAATGAAATTACCTATTTAAAAATCATGCAAAATTTAGGGTGTTACAGCGGCGCCGACGACGAAGGGATTTTCCTCGGGCCGAAATGCGGCGTCGTGGGCGCCAGCTGGGTGGAGAGTCGGCGGGCGGGCTGGTGGAGATGGCCTTGCCACGGGCAGCGGCGCCGCCAGGCTGCTGCTGGGGCGATGTGGACAGCTTCTCGCTCCGTGGCAGCGGGGAGGGCCTCACCTGCTAGAAACATCATCACAACAGAAACATAGACACCGCAACCACACGGATTAGCTAGTCCAACTTTCGCGTCGATCAAACAGAGCAGGCGAAAAGTTAAAGCAGAAACAGAAATAGCAGAACAGGGAGACGGCGGGTTCGTACGTGTTAGGCTGTGATTAGTAGGTGAAATATTTTGGGTTAAATTTCTTTGTAGCACTTTTCGTTTGTATTTGATAATTATTATCCTATCATGGATTAACTAGGCTTAAAAGATTTGTCTCCGTACTTTTCAGTCAAACTATGTAATTTGTTTTTTGTTTACCTATGGTTAATGCCCATGCAAGCGACAAAAGATTTGATGTGGCGATGTCTTGTAGCACTTTTTGGGATAATTTTTCAGGGAACTAAACATGCCCTTAGCTGCTTGTGGCAGGAGGCGATCACAGGAACGGTGGCGGCGAGAGGTGACGGACCTGCAAGCAAAGGGGCACGAGTTTAACGGCATCAGTCCACACATGCAATAATTTCATCTTCACAAAAAAAAAAAACAGTAACATAATTAGTGCTAGGGCAGAATCGTCTTTTCGCTAGAAAAATCACGCGCCATTTGGTGCGGGCCTTGGTGCGGGCCAAGAAAAGAAATGGGTCTTTGCCAGAACCTAAAAGGCTGCAGCGCTGCTGCAGTTTGTGCAACTGGCATGTGCTGCTGCAAAAAAAAACTCCCCGCTCTCTGTTCAAAATTCAGGACATGATGCAGCGGTTATCGAACTAGCCTTTTTAGCGTTTTGTCTTCTTTCCTGTTGCATCCTGTCCTGAATTTTGAACAGAGAGCGAGGAGCTTTGGCTTTTGCAAATGCGCAGATGCCACCGCACAAACGCAGCAGCCAGCCGCAGCCTTTTCGTGGTTCCGCAAAGACCCTTTTCTTTCTTTGGCTTGCACCAAGGCCCGCACCAAATGGCGCGCGGTTTTTCTAGCGAAAAGACGATTCTGCCCTTGCACTAATTATGTTACTGTTGTTTTCTTTTTTTGTGAAGGTGAAATTATTGCATGTGTGGACTGATGCTGTTAAACTCTTGTGCCCCTTTGCCTGCAGGTCCGCTCACCTCTCGCCGCCACCGTTCCCGTGATCGCCTCGTGCCACAAGCAGCTAAGGGCATGTTTAGTTCCCGAAAAAATTATCCCAAAAAGTGCTACAAAGGCTCGCCACATCAAATCTTTTGTCGCTTGCATGGGCATTAACCATAGGTAAACAAAAAAACAAATTACATAGTTTGACCGAAAAGTATGAGACGAATCTTTTAAGCCTAGTTAATCCATGATAGGATAATAATTATCAAATACAAACAAAAGTGCTACAGTAGCCGAACCCAAAATATTTCACCTACTAATCACAAACCTAACACGCACGAACCCGCACGCCTCCTATTCTCGCTATTTTTCGTTTACGCTTTAACTTTTCGCTTCGCTCTCGCTTGATCGACGCAAAGTTGACTAGCTAATCCGCGTGGTTGCGGTGTCTATGTTTCGCGTGATGATGTTTCGCAGCGAGGCCCCTCCCCCCCCGCCATGGAGCGAGAAGCTGTCCACATTGCCCCAAAGAACAGGCGGCGCCGCGCTCCCGTGGCAAGGCCATCTCCACTAGCCCGCCCCCGCCGACTCCTCCTCCCACCGGCGCCCACGACGCCGCACTCTAGCTCGAGGAAAATCCCTTCGCCGCCGGGCGCCGCCTTCATATTTGTTGCTATCGCCATTATCATCCTTGATTGAGCCGTGGCGCCGCCCTGGCTGGCCGGGGTGCTTTGGCATGAGCCCGTAGCGCACAGCACAAGTCGTAGTGCAAGTGCCACTTGGTTATCGTACTTCTATTGCATCTTAGTAGTAGTATCGGTAGATAGAATTGAGCTTGATGGGCGGATTTGGAAGGAGGAGGACGTGATGGTTGGTCGAGCCGTAGTCCCCATATGGTCTAGCAGGTACTATGGTTTCAATGAGTGGTGATGGAATGTAACTTAAGGTTCCATCTCTCGCAACTTAATTTCTTTTTGCCGATGATGAATGGTAATGGAATATGAACTTAGATGAATGTGGCTTGTTATTTTGATTTCTACTTGTTTTCGATCCCGAAAGTTTTTTGCTCGCTTGTGATTTCATCCTTTGTTGCCGATGATCCTACTACTAGATAAATGAACTTCGGTGACAGGCAAAATGGATTTTTGGCGACGGTTTTCCTGCCCGCCACCAACATAGGGTCACCGAAAATGGAAGAACTTCAGTGACGGTTTTGTGCCCGTCACCATTAATAAAAATAAAAAAATGATAAAAACCTGTCATGATCCAGAGATAGGGCCCAGGGGGACGGCCCGACGGGGCTCGAGGGCGCCGGCACCGCCCCCCGGGCTCGCGCGCCCGCCGCCGTCTCCTCCCTTCCGCGGATTCTTCGGCTACTAATCCGGAGAAAAAGAAGGAAATTATCTAGGATTATCTTTAGGCGTTTTGGTGTGCAAGGGGCTATCTCATCTATAAGGGAGACCCTTATTAGGAAATAAATAAATAGGACCTCGCTTGTAAAAGGTATTCCAATCTATAAGGAAACCTTTAGAGAGATTGCTTGAGATACAAGTCCCAATAGCCGGGCTATATAAGTAAGGGGTCTCAGAATCTTTCAGGGTAACAAGCAAATAAAGAAATTTTATCCCAATCTCTCGGCTCCTCCTCTTTCTCGCGCCGTCCCTACCCTACCCGCCGCCGCCTCGAGCCACGCGCGGCCGCCAGCCAGCTGCTGCCCGCCGCGCTCCGCGGCGGGCGGGGTACGCCGCCGCCAACGCCGATCGCCACCACCCCCACCTTCATCGCCGTTCCCCTCTTCCTCCTCCAATCCTCCAATCGACGTGTCAATTCCGCCCAATCTAGCCGAATCGACAAATTGGTATCCGGAGACCACTACGATCCACCCACCACCATGGATGCCGAATCCAAGACGCCGCCGAAGAACTTGACCGAACGAGGTCGCCGATCCACAAAGGATTGATCGCTTCGATGATAGGATCACCATCGCCGCCGGTGAGGATCCCCGCCGAACTCAAGCGCCGCCAACAACTTCGTGCGCTTGAGATCGAGATGCGGGCAATGTTCTAGGAAGCGCCAAGGATTTCATCAAGAGGAAGACGGATGGCAAGCGTGACCGTGACAATCGTTTACAAAGAAATGATCCGAATAATCGATGAAGTGCTACTTGAAGCCACGCACCGCGCCCGCAGGATCGCCCTCGCCAGGGGCGCATGTGCCGCCCCTTCCACCTCCGGCCGACACCTTTCCGTGTCTCGCCCCCCCGCCTACACAAGCCGTCCCTTCCCCACCTATGATGGCAAAGAAGATCCCCTTCCATGGATCAACCGCCGGAGCAATTCTTCAGGGGGACAAGGTACGCCCGACCCACGAGCAAGTCCGCACGCCTCCTATCATCTCACGGGAGGGGCACAACAATGGTATATGAGGTCGTCCCAGGAGAAACCGATGGCAGATTGGGCAAGCTTCGCCCAATACGTCAACAAGCGCTTTGGCCCACCTGAACGGGCGCAATCCGCTAGGTGAGCTGGCATCACCGAGGAAGACAGCACCGCCGATGAGTACACGTAGTAGTTCCCGCACACGTGGCACGAGCAGGCCACCTCGACGACAAGCGGCGGTGAACATCTAAACAACAGGCTTGGGCGAACCGCCAAGACAGACGCCAAGATGCAAGATCCCAAGGACATGGAAGCAGCCATGTCTCTCGCCCAGGTGTACGAGCGACGCCGCCATCCTCTACAACAACAAAGAAGCCCACGCCAAAAGGCGGGGCCCCCGTGCTCCCTCGCCTTTTGATGGCTGCCCCCGCGCGCGCCGCCGCCGCAAAGACCGCCGCCATTCAAACGGCCGACACCGGAGGAGATGACCGAACGACGCAAGGCTGGTCTCTCGCTTCAACCGTGACGAGCCGTTCTCACGGGGTCACAAGTGCAAGCACCTCTTTGACATCACGATCTTCAACGACTATAATGACGACATGAGGAACGCCCGCCAGCGGCGTTAAAGAGGAGCCACCGATCCGAAGGTCCTCACCGGGGGACCCCGATTCCCCCCCATGCGTGGTGCTCATTCTCTCTACCTCATCGGTATGATCACAGGAACGGGCGTCAACATCATCGTTGACTCGGGAGCAACACACAACTACATCGACCCCCGCGTGGTGATCACGGCAGGCCTCCGGACTCAGCCAGTGCGTGTGTTGATCACCACTGGCACCGGCGCCACGTCTACATGCTGTTGGTATTTGTTAAGCTCACAGAAATATTTATAATTTGTATAATCCGCAAGCGCATAGATACCGGTGAGCACTTCACCCGGGAGAGGGTTAAATATCGAATCCACAGGAAACAGGTGAGGGAGACTACGATCTAATCTTAATCCGAGTAATATAAGACTAAAAAGGTTGAGGGTATAGAGAGGTTTACTAAGATAGCTAAATCTTGGTTTGGTAAGTGATGTTGATAGTATTCTTATGGGGATGTACTCAAAGGAAAGTAAGGCCGAAACTCACTATTCCCCAAGTAACTAGGTCCCACGTGTCCTATCTAACGGGATGTGGAATCCAAAGGAATCAATGGTACTGTCACTACCACGAGCTACCACATCCGGAAGGTAGGTCTGCATCTAACAAGATACCCGAGCCCAAACACCACATTTGCACTTCGAATATTACTCTAATCTAGGCGCCCGATTAAAAGTACTCCAAAGAGACTTGTTAAACCAATAAGAATAAATATAAACAATATAACTTACTAAAAGAAGAAGTAGATTACCGAGTAATTCCAAATGTAGATTAACTTCGACCGAGGTACAAGTGTGGAGATAGCACCGACAAGCCCGACACTTCCTCCAATTCCTTCCCTCTCTCTATCTCTCTTGTTCTAAAGATTAGAACTAATGAGTTCTAATCCTCTTATACTAACTCTTCTAATTGTGTCTCTAATATGCTTCTAATTACATTCTAATTCACTAATCTCTTAGAGAGAGTTGATCCTTACATGGGACCCCTCTACAACCGAGAGATAATGAGATAGAATGAATTGATAATGAATTAGGTTTCACCCACCGGGCGGGGGTCTTCTTATATAGGCCTTGGCGATGAACGTGAACCCTTGGATCAAACCGACCTTGGCAACGGTGTAGATACAACCTCAAAGTCGGTTGTAAACCGACCTAGAAAGGGAGACACATGACGAGTGGGACCCACCTGGCGGCCGCCAGGCCATGGTGGGCCGAGGCTGTTAGGTCCTTCCTGGTGTCTTCCGGTGTCTTCTAGAATGTTTTAGTTCACTTTTCGGGTTAAGTTACTTCACGGTCAAGTCTGTCATCATATGGGATGTTTATTCCGAAACTTTCTCCATTATTCTCTCAGATTTATCTGTTAAGTCCCTCGAAAATATATAAATCACCAAAACTCGTGGAATTATGTTAGTTAGACCCCTAGACTTATGTTGATATTTATTTTAAGCCCTTATTTCATGTTAGTTGACTAGTAATTTTATGCTATAACAAAGCGCCAACACATGTCGTGCCGCCACCTTCGACGTGCCACTACGACTCGACGCTAGCATAGCACCTTCGACATCGACGCCTATGTCATGCCACCGGGCGAGGATGTCGACGCTCATCCTTGGCATGCCTTGGCCGGCAAGCTGGGGCGTGTGACGTGGGACTTCGCGACCCATGAGCTCCGGTAAGACCCGTGAGGGTCGCCCGTCCATGTTCACCTTAGCTCCACCACCTCGTGCAGGGCGCCCCGCCCCGCCTCCTCAGTCAGCATCTTCGCCGGCATTCGTACACCGTGACTCGGCTTGGGAAACGTTCGAGGCATGTGACGCCTTGGACCTCTACGACACATCGGCCGGTGTCTTCGTCCAGCTACGCCAGGCTACTTTGGAGGATCAACACCTACGCCGCATCGCCCTCGATGTCACCACGGGTGATGCTCGCTCCGCTTGACGCCGAGGACGGCCTACTCCTCTTCGACGGTCGCTTCTACCTTCCGGCCTCCTCTCCACCGCCGCCGCGACTTACCGGAGGCCTTGCTTCAGGCGCGAGTTCGCGGGGACGAACTTTCGCCTTTGGGAGCCTACACGGCGTAGCCAACTTCAGCTGCACCAACCGCCATCCTCTTGGGCGGCATATACACGGCGCCACCACGTCGGCCCCCGCCAGTGGTCATCTTCCTCGATAGCATGGATCGCCTCTTCCTCACGATCGACAATGTCCACATCAGCTACGTTCGGAGAGGGCCACGCACCAGCCTATCGCCCTCCCTCTTCGACGTCGGCTCCTTCATGTACGGTGACGATGTTGAACTTGGTCGCTACTCCTCCTACCCGCCGGGACATCACTATCCGGGCGTCTACTTCCGCTCTTCATCCACGCTCCACCCAATGAGTGTTTCTTGTTCCCGGAGAGCCCACCTGCGTGACGTGGTGAACCAAAGACCTCGATGTGGGCGTTCCAAGGGAGCTCCCCGGCGGCAGCCCGTCGTCGACACCTTTCGCAGCGGGCCGCATAGCTTCATCGCTATCTATCACGGCTACATCGGCAACCTTCGCTACCTTCTTGAGTTCGACCCCAAGCGAACCAGGGGAGAACATGATCCTCGTGAACCCGTGCAGGTGATCTTATGCCGCAGTCGAGCCGATCCTTCCAGGCGCAGCTAATCCCCTCCGTGCGCCACCGAATGGACTTTCATCCAAATACGAGGATGCGCCCGGTCGGAGAAGGGGGAGATGTCATGATCTAGGAGATAGGGCCCAGGAGGACGGGCCCGACGGGTTCGAGGCGCCGCCGCCCCCGGGCTCGCGCATGCGCCCCCGCGCCATCTCCTCCCTTCCGCGGATTCTTCGGCAACTAATCCGAGAGAAAAGAAGGAAATTATCTAGGATTATCTTTAGGCGTTTTGGTGTGCAAGGGGCTATCTCATCTATAAGGGAGACCCTTATTAGGAAATAAATAAATAGGACCTGCTTGTAAAAGGTATTCCAATCTATAAGGAAACCTTTAGAGAGATTGCTTGAGATACAAGTCCCAATAGCCGGGCTATATAAGTAAGGGGTCCAGAATCTTTCAGGGTAACAAGCAAATAAAGAAATTTTATCCCAATCTTTGGCTCCTCCTCTTCCTCGCGCCGTCCCCCCGCCCTACCCGCCGCCGCCGCTCCTGCGCCACGCGCTCAAGGCCCGGCCGCCGCCGCCCGCTCTCCGCGGCCGGCGGCAGCCGCCGCCGCCAACGCCGACGCCACCACCCCACCTTCATCGCCGTTCCCTCTTCCTCCTCCAATAATCCAATCGACGTGTCAATTCCGCCCAATCTAGCCGAATCGACAAAACCCTCAAGCCCACGGAGCCCATATAGGGCCCGTCTCATGGCCCATCCGCCACCGCCGGCGTGGTGCCCGCGCCGCCGCCGATCCGGCGAGGAGGCGCGCTTCCGCATCATGATCTAGCGGATCCGGCCACCACGGCCACGTATCTAGCCACCGGCGCCGACCAAGTTGAGGAAGCGGGGTGTGGCGCCGCCAAGTCCCGCCGCACTAGATCCGCCCGAGGCGCCGCCGATCCGCCGTCGGGCGCGCCGTTGATCCGGCCGCCGCGGCGGGATCCGCCGCACGCCGCTGCCGCTGCCGCCGTCGTCCCCGCCGCGCCACCGCCACGGAGAGAGGGGCCGCCAGAGAAGGGGTGGGCCGGTGACGCCCACCGCCGGGAGAGGAGGGAGAGGGAGGGTCGCTCGGGTCGGGATAGGCAAAGGAGAGAGAGAGCCGCCCGGCCGAGGAAATGGGAAAGAGAGAGAGAGAGAGAGAGAGAGAGAGAGAGAGAGAGAGAGAGAGAGAGAGAGAGAGAGAGAGTTGGTGAAGTGAAGTGAAACCCTAGGAGCTCGTATATATATTTGTGGCCACCCAAATGGGCTTTTGGGCAGATGGGTTGGTCCTGATTTTCCGTGGCGGGCTAAATGTAAAAACCGCCATGGTTAATCTATTTACCATGACGGTTTTTAAAACCGCCACGGTTAATGGAAAAACCGCCACGGTTAATTGGGACATTAACCGCGGCGGTTTTCTAAATAACCGCCAACAAAAAATAATTTGGAAGTGCTATGCAAAATTAGCTGTGTAGTAGTGTCCGTTGATGCTTATTGGTTTGTAGTAGTTTAATTCTTCTGGTTGGTACTAGGGAGGAGTGTTCAATTTTTATGTAGATTACTGTCTTGTTGATCATAGTCTAATTTTACCTTTAGCTGGTCTTAGCTTAATATTCCCTGCATATGGTGGTTAGTCAACCCTTTTGGATGATGGATTTCATATGGATTGATACTTGTTATGTATCTATCCTTTCATCTCTTTTCTATATTTTTTCAATAGAACGTTTGTCTCTAAATTATCAAACTAAAAAACAAAAAAGAAGTATCTCCCTCAAACAACACTAAGCAAACCTACCTTATATATATGAGAATAAAAATAAAACCTACGCTAGGCCGCCGAAGAAGCGCCAGTGCCGGCGCCTTCGCCTGTGGCGCAGCCATGCCGATGATGCCCGGACAGATCGGTGGGAGGAGACGATCCAGATTCCGGACGGACTGGAGGAGGAGGAGGATCGGCGAGGGATGGATGGATGGCTGGGGAATCAATCGGACGGGAGGGCGGAGTGGATCCGATAAGGGATGTTCTGGACCCGTTAACGGCGTGGTGCAGGTGGGTGCATTGTTGGTTGGCACAGCGGAAAGATTGGGGACCGAAAATTCCCGCGGGTACATTCCTTGTTCCCGCGACTGATTTGTCATAAGTATTTCGTTGTGCTGGTTGTTTTTTTTTTTTTTAAAAAAAGAAAGAAATTGCAGCCATTTTTATTCATTTTTTTTCTTCTAAAGATGCAGATTGGTTTTCCAACTAATGCAAAGGAAATAGGTTTTCTACCATTTTAACTCTGATTTGTTTACTGCATCGTAACTGAAACATGTTACTGTTCACTCTGTCCACATAAACATGCAATTCTCATATTTTGAGGAGTCAAACACTTCAAGCTTTTACCAAATTTTATATAAAAAGTATTAACATTCTTGATACAAATAAGTACCACTAGATTAGTAAATGAGATACATTTTCATAATTTAAATTTATTTGGAGAGATAAATATTATATTATTTACTATAACTTTGGTCAAACTTTTACATAATTTGATCTGCACAGATCTCATAATTGCATGTTTTTGGGACGGCAAGAGTGTTTCATTGCTCATGGTAAGATCCTGCAACCACTGTATGTACGCACCTGGGATTTACAGTAATTTGTTGCGTCATAGTTGAAACATGGTACTGTTTGATTGCTCATCATGGTAAGATCCTGCAACCACTACACCGCAGCAGTGATTCAAGTACACAACTCATTTTTGCGTGTGCTGCTACTTGTAATAATTATTTGACACGGTTAGTTCTAACCTTCATGGTTCATGATATATTAATACAGAAAGAAGGATGGAGCATGAGAAACTTGGTTTTATATATTATATATGAGATGTTTGGTGATAGAAAAATAATATAGAAAGATGATCACACCCTCGGTGTTTGAGGCCATTGATGTGCGGAAAAGAAAGGTGCAGGTGGCCGACGCTCTGCTCAACTTCGCCTTGGTGCGGCATATCATTGGGGCAAGAACCATATGGTTGTTGGGTGAATTCGACGACCGTTGTGATCGCCTAGATGGGATTCAGCTCACCTCCGAGCCTGATACGTTCACCTGGTACCTCTCGAAGAACAGTAATGTTTGGTGACAGAACAATAATATAGAAAGATGATCATGCCCTCGGTGTTCGAGGCCATTGATGTGCGGAAAAGAAAGGTGCCGGTGGTCGAGGCTCTGCTCAACTTCGCCTTGGTGCGGCATATCATTGGGGCAAGAACCATATGGTTGTTGGTTGAATTCGACGACCTTTGTGATCGCCTAGATGGGATTCAGCTCACCTCCGATCCTGATACGTTCACCTGGTACCTCTCGAAGAACAGTACATACTTAGCGGCATCGGCTTATGCGGCCATGTTCCTAGGCTCCACCCCCATACTCGGGGCGAAACAGATTTGGAAGACGATGGCTCTGCTTTGTGTCCGTTTCTTCTTCTGGCTGCATGGTCGTTGCTAGACATGAGATAGGAGGTTCTGCCATGGTCTGCAACCTTCTAATGTATGCATCATGTGCGACCAAGCATCAGAAACTAACACCTCTTGGGTTAGAGTTAGTTTAGGGCTAGAGTTGAAGTTAGAAACTAACTCTAACTCTAGCCCTAAACTAACTCTAACCCTAGAGGTGTTTGGATGGAAGGTTAGATTGACATTAAATGTACTTATCCAATGATTTGGTATATGTGAAGGGAGAAAGAAAATGCAATTTTTAGTGTACCCAACCTAAACTAACTCTAATTAGTATCTCTTGGGTGAACTAGTTTTCTTGGTGGGTTAGATGCAACTAACTTCAATCTAATTCTCCTGTTTGGATCCTTTAGGGCTAGTTGAACTCGAACTAGCTCAAACTAACTTTAACCCATCCAAACATTTTTCTCTAAGCCATTGAATAAGGTGTGTGCGCTCACTGGTCGTTGAAAGTGCAAGCCTGCCCATGGATATGGGCCAACTCCACCCACCGTAGAGTTATTAGTGGCAATTGTGATTGACCTTGACTTCACTCCCCTGAGAAGACACCGTGTGCTACGGCCAGACATGCATAATAACAAGAGTCAGGGCAGTTCACTTTCTTGTTCCTAACCCCGTTGACTCGAGCACCATTGCTGATTGCCTGCTTCCCTCGAGCAAGAAGCTCTTCTCCTGACGGCCGATCTAACGCCACCGGGCCGGGGGAAGCACGAGCCGTCCTTGATCTCTTGCCGGCAACGAGCTCCCTCCGGCGTCGGAGTCCATCCCGATCCCCGCCCTCGCCTCGCTCAGCCGAGAACATCGCACATCCCATTTATCTCTGTTGTCTCATGCGCAACCCAAATTGATGTGTTCCTCTTCCTCACCAAAGATTTGGTTTACCTTGGACACCCAGCGATGGCGTCGTCGTCGTTGGATGGGCATGGCAGGCGTGTTGAGCTAGTTCGTGCCACCACCCGCATCAGTGTCGATGCTCGCCCCGGATGCCCCTTCGCAGCGACATCGTGCTCCGCCTCGTGCTAAGGAGATCCGCCGCCTCCGCCCGTGTGCCGGTCATGGTGCTCACCGCTCTTTGACCTAGGTTTGGCATCTATCTATGACTCTAATAGCACCTCTATCTATGACTCTAATAGCACCTCTCAAAAGATCCTACACAAAGTAAATGAGGTGCTAAACCTAGCTTGAGCCTCACGGGAAGGGCTGATGGCCTTGCCACATCGTCTGCACACGGCATGCTCCCTGACCTTCGCCACCGACAATGGCGTGGCGCAGTGATCTTCCCCTTCTTCACCATGGCTCCCTCCGACGACCTCTCTCTTTGACCCGCCGGGTTCTCTCGGCCGAGATTCGGCGTCGCTTTGGTTCATCGGTTACTCCTCCTTCCTTACATTCCAAACCTTTTTTCCTGGTCCCCGTCCTTTGGGCATTGTTCTTTTCGTCTTTCTCAAGCCTCTGCTGCCAATGTCTTGCTTGCTGTGCTAGGTGGTTCTCCAGTTGGCTTTGACGTTGTTCAGCTTGCTGATCGTTGTGGATACAGGATCACCAAAGAACTCTACCGAGTTGTTCGCGAGGTTCTATCCTAGCCTCGCGGCCACAAACAACTCCCGAAGGCAATGGAAGCATAGCTATGGTGACTTCTGTTGTAACTAGGATAGAACGCTAGTCGTCGTTACCTAGTTTAGAGTTCGGGTGTTTGGTTCCTCTACGACAACCCTCTCTCAGTATCCGACTAGGATCCGTGGACGAGTTCCTTGGCTCCTTAGACTATAAAAGGCGGCCAAGGAACACCTCGTAGAGGGGGAGCAGAACACGGGCACGAACACGAGCGACATACGACACAAGCTTGACCACGATCAAGCGTTGTAAGCTTCACAGCCGATCCTCGGCTGACCCCATCAATCAAAAGTAGGCTCACGCCGACTGGACGTAAAGGTCTTTACTCGATCCTTGATCGAGGGCCCGAACCAGTATAAATACCCCGCTCTCAATGTCGCCTCGCAACAAACCGCCGGCTCCAGGTTCATCGAGGCCCGAACAAACCGCCTCGGTTCACCCCGCGGGTGTGCTCTCGGTCGTAAAACATCGACGGTACCGCGCGCTAGGGGCTCTCGTCGACCAGCAAAGACGAGTCCGCGGACCACGACATCATGAGCTCACCGGGCGAGGAGGACAATCATCTTCAAACATGGCTTGCGAGATCGACGACGATGGCAAGACTCGAAGATGCATCATCGAGGAATCCAAAACCGAAGAACCAAAACTCGTCGAGAAGCTCCAAAGATCCGACGCTTACCGAAACCGCCTCAAAGACGGAGATCAAGTTTGAAGCTTGCTTGGAAACCCGCGGAAGGGCCCGAACCCGAAACCGACTCGGGAAAGGTGGACAACTAGGGCTCAAGTGCGAATTCCAAGAGCAACTCGAAGCACGACTCCTACCCGACTTCATAAGGGAAGCTACTCCAACTCGAAACTTTTTCGACCAAGGCTACCTCGACTTCTGAGAAAGAAGGCGACCGAGAACAATTACCGACACCAGTCCAAACTACCTTCTAGTTCCCAACCTGACTACACAACTCAAAGATCCACATATTCAAGGGGCGCCAAGACAACTTTGGAGAGAAGGCTGGAAATTCCTTTGAGGGTGCACAAAGAGGGCTCATCTTGACAAGAACCCGAGAGGAATGCATCATCCACTGGCCAAGAACCCTCATCAAGGCCGACTGTCAGGCAACGGAGATGACTAGGGAAGACCGACATCGCAAGATCTACCCCGACGGAAGGAGTGGCGCCCAAGGCTACATCCGCTAAAGAAATCTTTATGGTGGCCGCAGCTTCGCGCCCGCTTTAACCGCCCGTATGCCCATGACATCAGTCCACCGACGAAGGCCTATCCAACATCTCGGCGGGGCGAAAGAGCCCTTGAAGACGAAGGAGAACATCAACGCCAAGAAAGGTCAAGAGAATCAAGTCGAAGGGAGGACGCCGGCAGCGAGCAAATGCACACATGCAAGCCATGAACAAGTATCAAGCCGATCTGCACGAGTACGAAAGACTGAAGTCCGAAAGAGAAGCTGAGGACGACCAACAAGTAACTCGGGAAAGGCTACAAAGGTTGATTGACCGCCTGAAGACTACTGCAGATCTAAATGATGACGAGAGGCTCATCAAGGAGGCCTTGCAAAAGGCTACCCGTGAAAGAGATCCTAGAACATCACGGTCAAAGGCAAACAGCTCTCATGCACCTAGAAGTCGGTCCAACGCGTCTTGAGAGGTCAAGCGTGCTAGAGGATTCCAAGAACTCCAAGCCACCCCGGAGGGATGGTAGACAATACCAGAGACCCCCAAGGGAAAGCCCCACTCCAAGACCGAGCCGACGAGAAGAAGTCGCAGAGTCGACATATTGACCTGTTGGAACTCATTCAAGAGGAGGAAGAACCTCAGGAAGACTTGAAGAAAGAACGGCGGAAAGCTACGACAGATTTCCTTGCTTCGCGGAAAGACTGCAAGAGGTCAAGCTACCCCCAAAGTTCAAACCTTCAAACCACTCAAAATACGATGGGAAAACAGAGCCCAGACAATGGCTCAGAGTCTACTCACAATCCATTGAGCCGACCGGAGGAGATGATGACGCAAAAGTTGTCTTCTTTCCCATGGCCCTAGAGCCTCTACCGCTCCAATGGTTCGACAAGATCTAAGAGGGCTCAATCGATCTTTGGGAAGACTTGCGAGAAAGCATGCAGCAGAGCAACTTCGCAGAATCATCACCCATCCTATTACTCAGGCTAAGCTGAAAAGCCTCAACCAAAAGCAAGGAGAATCCTTGAGAGATTACTACACGAAGATTTGGGGAGATGAGATCCCAAGTACATGATATCACCGAAAGAGAAGTGATAGACGCCCAGCCGGCAATGGAATTTTCTCAAGATGGCGGTTCTTGGACTTCTACAAAGACAACCCGAGGACAAACGAAAGCGGTTCAAGCTTACCGTTGAGAAGATGATCGGAGCTGAAGAAAGAACCCGAGATCGTATCCCGAAAAAAAGAACTTGGAAGGTCCGTAGAAGGAACAGAAACAACTCTCAAAGACAAAAGAAGCGAGGACCGCATAAACACCGGCGCAATGGCGGAAAAGTCAAAGAAGCCCTACAAACAAAGGTTCAACAACAACAACAACAACAAAGCAAAGCCGATAGGAAATGTAGCAATATCAAGCTAGAAGACCTACCCTCGCATCTACCACCCTAGAGCTCCAGCACATGCTCGGGCAAATGTTCTACATTCCGGGAGAAGTACAAGGGAGGAAACAACTCTACTCAAAAGGGGAACAATCAAGAGAACAGAGAAGAGGCCAATGAAGAGCCAAAGGCGGGAGATTTCGTAGAAAGCAACTAGATCTTTGAACGTCATATACGTGGAGTACCCGGATCAAATAGCAAGAGACAAGACAAGCTAGCACTCCGGTCAATCATGGCAGTAGAGCCCGCAACGCCGCGCTACCTCAACTGGTCCCAATACCCGATTCAATTCACCAGGGAGGATCAATGGACAAGCGTAGGCAACGCCGGCCTGTATCCCTTGGTACTAGAACGCACGATAGCCGGAGTAATCGTTACCATGGTGTTGATCGACCGGAGGAGCGAGGCTGAACATCATATTCTCAAAAACACCGGACAAGATGGGGCTAGACCTCTCCGGATTAATCGCTCCTTCTAGCACTCCTTTCTATGGGATAGTACCTGGACGAGCAGCCATACCAATCGGACAAGTCACCTTGCCAGTCACATTTGGATCTCCATCCAACTACCGGACAGAGTACATCAAGTTCAAAATGGCAGATCTCGAGTCACCATATCACGCCATCATGGGAAGGCCTGCTATCGCAAAATTCATGGCTATTCCACACTACCCGTATCTTCTGCTAAAGATGCTGGCACCATTTGGGGTTCTCTCCATCAAAGGAGACCTCAAGAAAGCTTTTGAGAGTGATGTACAAGCCATGGAGATTGCAAACAAGATAGGAGAGCTCTTGGATAAAAAGGAACTCAACCAGATAGCAGAGGAGACAAATCCTCGAAGAACTTCGAGATACCGGCCAAGAAGCAAGCAATTCGATTCCCAGGAAGAAGGCGACATCAAGCACATCGACTGCGACCGGTGATCCATCCAAGACGGCAATCATCGGTGCTCACCTATCTCCAAAATAGGAACTCGCGCTCACCCGGCTTCCTAAGGCAAAATCTGTTGACACATGTTAACGTATACTTTTAATTGTCAACTAAACATGGAAAAGGACTAAAATATAATTAGATAACCTTATTAGGGGTTTCTACTAATGATTTCCATGAGTTTTGGTAAAGTTGTGATTTGCGAGGGACTTAACAGAAAACGGGCGGAATTAAATAGCGCAATCCAACTCCGGAACGAAGTCTAGAAGGCTCGAATACACCCGACATGAAACGAAACTTAACACCCAAGAAAACATCATCTAGAAGACTCCGAAAGCCACGGCGCATCGGGGGACCCGTGGGGACCCACCACAGGGCGGCCGGCCTCCCTATTAGGCCGCTCGGCCTGCCCCCCGGTCCAAGCGGGGCCACGCTTCGAAGCTTCTCCAACCGCCTCTAAGACGCAATCTAATCCGCTCGTTTAATGTCGGTTTGATCCGAGGGCGACGGTGGAGTACGAGTTGTATCCAAGTCCAACACCCGGCACCTCCTCCCGACTATAAAAGCAAGCCCCCGGGCCCCGGGGTTCAATCATCTCGGATCAACTCATCATCATATCAGATCGGATCCGGCTCTAGTCGACGGCCTTAGCTCTAGTTCAAGAACTAGAAGTAGAAGATTAGACAAGATGTAGAACTAGAAGCCTTAGATTAGAGTTGAGAGTAGAGCTTCAAGTTGAGAGAATTAGAGCGCGGTTGAGGCGGAGTTGAAGGAAGGCCCGAGCTGTCGGCGCCTCCATCTTCTTCTTCCTCCTCCTCGAGTTGATGCCATTGGAGCACGACTCGAGATCTTGTGGATTGTTCGACTTCCATTCGAGTAAGTGGTATTGTCTCTATTGTTCTTAAGGTTCGTATTTCTTTGATAAGATTACTTTGATTCCCTGTCGCTCTTGAATTGAAGTTGTTAGATTAATGTAAGCGTGGTGCTTAGATTGACTAGCTTATTACGAATACCTTCTATAAGCCAGGTGAAAACACCAACCGTTAAAAGTTGATCATGGTGGTGACAAATAGCCATTGAGTCCTTCGTATGCCCGCCCCGTTTATAGAAATCGTAGGAGCCCCCGTTGTTAGCGTAGATTCCCTTTATTAAGAGTTTCTTCATGACAACCCCTCTTAAGAACAATGTGCAAATGATTTACTTGAAGTGAGAACAAGACCTTCCTACTAGAACTCCTTACCTCTCTTTTAATCTAGTTTTATAGCCGCTCTGGATTTAGTTATACACCTCGACATACTCTCTCACCTTCTCCCCTGTGGATTCGATACTTCAAGCCCTATTCCCGGGTGAAGTGCTCACCGGTATCCGTTAAACTGCGGATTATATTCCTGTAGGTTAACAAATACCAACAAGCATTTACGGTGCCGTTGCCGGGAGAACGGGGTTGAGACCACGTTGAAAAACTATAGCTAAATCTTGTACTATACTTTTATCTTTTTCTTTTATTCTATCTTCTCATCTTTTTCTATCTTCGTGGGATCAATTGATTCCATATTTATCTATCTTATACTGCACCCTTAAGCGGAAGCTCGCCACTAGAATTCTTAGATCTCATCCTTACATCGGCCATTAGCTATGCCTCACGGTTGATCAAAATGATCATGAAGCAATACTTCTCGGAGTGAGAAGCGGGATCATATCTTCTATGGTAGGAGTCTTTGCCGACATCATGAAAGTGTTGTGCGCATGATCATCATGCGGTTTTGGAGGAACCTTTTCTTTCCCTTTCTAAGCAAGGTTTGCTTTGACGAACTCGGCGGGTGAAACCCATATACTAGCATTCTTTATGACCACCCAAAGGAAGAAGAATCATCCTCCAAATTAAAAAAAAAAATAGAAGTTCGATAGCTATATCACCATCACTCCAATCCCAAGACTTAGCTATCGACCCCAAACCATCAATGCGCTAAAACCTTTAAGGGGAGAAGAAATTCAACCCTTGGATATCTCTTTTAGATGATGAGTTTCATGAACTTCCATGAACTTCACAAGAGACCATATATAATCCAAACCTCTTTTGAGATAATCTCTTAGAAAGCACCTTTATTGCTACGCAAGAACATTGGGGGAACCTCAAGGATGGCATATCTAATCATAGGAAGAGAGCAAAGCCATCAAGAAGCCACTCCTGTCTCTCTCTTTCTATGTTCAAATTAGATAATTCTTTTCGAACCCATCTTCAACCACATCCTTGAGCCCAATGAATCCTCTTGTGCCCTTTTCTTGCGTCTCCCACGATCCTAAAATATTATGAATGATCTAAGGAAGACCAAAAGGAGCGCATCTTACGAGAACATCAATGAGCATAAAGACTACTTCATAAATGGAACTTTTTCCACCTAGTCCATGCTCATTTGAAAACTCTAAATTGATTGCCATCTCAATTCTTGCCGCACATGAGATCTCCATCCCCCCTCATACTCTCTTTCTTAAAAATTTAGAAAGGGTGGTTGTTGAAGAATTTTCCTACGGTTTGAAATTTTGAGACTGCAATATAAGGGAAACCACTTCATCATCTTGATTCATAATTTGAAAGTTTCCCAAGGACGAGCTTTTTTGTCCTAAAACAAGCACTCTAGGGGAAATACTATCAAGACTTATATATCACCATATACCCCTACTTTATGAGCATATGATTTTCCTTCGGGTATTCTTGTCACCGACCATGCGAGGGTTTGGAGTAAAGAAAGAACGAAGGATGACAATACAAGGTATGTCCAACCAGTCATTATGCAACATTGAATTACATACATAGAAACATTTATTGTCATGTTGCTACACTAGCTTGGTTATCTTTACCTTTATGCATGCTCGACTGTTAAACACTCATCATGCTCTATCATCTCTGTTTGAATAAATCTACGTAATGCTTTCATGCTACCGTTATTTGCTATAGTATGCTTAGGTTTTGAAGTATTTTCATACACCTTTTAGATTAAGCATGGTGCTTAGTTTAAATTGTTTTCATGGCTCGAGTTAAACATGGTGTTTAGTTTGATTCACGAAACCATAAGGTGTGGTGATCTTTCTTCTAAAGGCTTTTTAAATTAAGCGTGGTGCTTAGGTTAGAACGCCTTCCTAAATCAAATTAGACATGGTGTCTAGGTTGACTTTTGAACCATAGTACACTATAGTAGATCTTTGGTATATCTTTTTGGGTGGGGAGGTCGAGATGAACTCACTAGAGATTGAGCAAGACATGTGAGACATGACTTATGGATAAAAGAATTCCGATGAGCGAAAAAAAAAAAAGAACAAGAGTGACACAAGACAAAATCCACAATCGAAGCACTCACCGAAGGAGGAATTCATGGGTGATGGAAGCATCAAGGAGGGAGGCCAATTCCATTGAAGATAATTAAGCCATCCTCTTCCTCCCGACATGCACCCTCACTCCACATGCCACTCAAGAAGAAGAGAAGGACCACCACAAGGTGTAATAAGCGCCATCATATTCCAATAATAAAGGTAACACCTTGAGGTAAGTTGTCGTTAATTCCTCTTTACTATGGCATTCTCATAAATGAAAAGTCAAACATGCTAGAGTTATAGTTTCACATGATTCAATCTTGTTAACTTCGACATGTTAGCTTTTTAAAAAACTGTTTCTAGCATCATTTTCTTGATCGCTCATTATTTTGCTAAAAAGATTTATGTGCTAGATTCATCTTCTGATCTTACCACCCTTGTCATAAAAAAAGAACTTATACATTATCTTTTATCTTGTTCAATGTGCCCACAAGGTTAGAGTAGAAGTAAATGAAATTTTGGTTCTGTTGGTGTTTTCCACCGGCCGAGCCCATGCACTTGATCTCTACCTTGTCTTTTGCAAAGCAGGACTCACTTTCTAGCAAATAAGAGGAGAAGTCTTACTTCCCCAATTCCTACAAATTGGAAGTCCCCGACCTACAAATATGCACACTAAACAAGACGCCGCCACCTGCCACCATCCAATCTTCCTTCTTCAAGCGGTGAATCAGCGAAGAACATGGGCAACGCCATCACCAAGTGGCTATTAAGATCGGATGATGCACTTGAGGAGTGACCAAGGAAGATCAAAAGTGAGCACGACATGATCGGAGGTGTAGACCACTTGACAAGAGTAATGGGTCAACATTCATCCCCATACTCCATCAAGAGGGCCTTACACCACCACTATTGCCTACCTCACCACAAGACCCAAGAAGAACAAGACGCGAGACGCCGCTAAAAATCACAAGACCAGTTGGAACGGAGTTGACGAACAAGGAAGACATTAAGAAAGATTAAAAGAAGTTCGCCGGCCCCGACCAACTGAACACTCAAACACCGCCACTCCAAGAAAGGTCTCCTCCGAAGAAGCGACATGGAAAAAGAAAGAAGTATCACCTACTAAAGAGGGGCGTCAAGAGTACACCTTCGGAAGACCTACCACTACCCGCATCATCAACTGAACAAACACCATCTCCATCGGCCACCTCATCTCGCCACTCGTCGAGATCATTGAAGGCACCATTTCGAACCACGACATTCCGGCGAGATGCCATCGATGGCGCCGCCCATGGGAATAAGTACTCAAAATTCTCACCGAGAGGTAACTTCGGTATTTATCTACATATTTATTTTCTACACGGCATATTTAAATTAGCATATTTCCTTTAGCATATTTACTTTCCTATACCTGCATAAAAAAATCATAAAAAATATGTTTCTTTGCTTTATCGTTTCTTTAAGCCCCATGCAAGTACTCCTTGTTGTGGCGGCATAAAAATAAAAAATCCAAAAATATTGCATTCATATGTTTTTGCATCATCATTCTTTTTGCATAGGAAAATTCTTAAAAAAAAAAATATGTGGACACATGAAGGTCCACACTTTTTATAGAAAAATTCCTAAAAATATGTGGGCACATGAAGGTCCACGCTTTTCTGAAAAAAATCCAAAAATACGTGAGCACATGAAGGCTCACAATATGTTCCTAAATTTGTTTCTTCGGGTATATGCGGAATTAATGTTTGCGGGGAGAACATTTAAGGAGAACCCAGGCAACGAGTTCCAAGGACGAGCGAAAGGACTAGTTCAAGATCGGTTTGGGGAGAGCACCCCGATTATCACAATAAGTATTGCTACTTTACCTTTTTAATATTAGCTAGTTATTATATACGAGTTAATGAGTCTTTCTTTTTGTGTGAGTTATAAAAGTTAGTTCGATTAATTTGTTTAATTCGGTTTAGTCAAAATTAGTTTACTATTAAATATTAGGATTCGAATTATATAATAAAGTGCTCTTATGGAAGTCATCCACAAGTTGAGTCAATTATTCTCCATATATTTACGGATATGTTTTTGTCTCCACCATGCTTTGTATGCAAGATAACAGAAAAATAAGTGTGGGGGAGATCCTCGACTGACAACAAATTCTTCGCGACCAAAATCAAGAAATTGAACCAAGACGGAACCATCGACTCACACGACGAACCGCGCCCGACACGGTCCGGTCGGGGCAGCCGACCGACCCTAAATACTAGGCGACCAGGCCCCTCGCCCGTCCCCACGGCCCCCGCTTCGTCCACCGCCGGTTTGCTTCCTAAAACTTTTCAATTTTCACAAATTACTTTCCGTTCCGAATTAAAATAAGTCTTTTTCTGTTATGGTATGTTTCCCCTATATGAAAAAGATGTCTTGTTAACCCATGAACAAAGTTTTGCATGATTAAATTCCTACATATACCTGTCACTTGTTGGGATGCTTTAATTGCTTAAAACATGAGAAATAATAAAAGTTAGAATAATGAGATCTTCTTTCTTTTATCTTGTCTTTGGAGAGTTATTTATTTCAAAATATTAAAATCATTAGTTATGCTTCTCCTTTGTGATCAATGATACATCCTAATAGAGCCGTAGCAATCATTAAAGATATATCTAATTAATTGTTGCTTTCTTGTGTTGAGCTTTGTCAAAACCACGACCCATGTTGAAATTTGTCTAAAGTCTAAGATCAAGATCACATACACCTTTGCTTTCACTAAAGTATCCATGCTCTAAAAAAGTTTTAATCTCTATCTCCCATAATTTTAATTGTTGAAAAAGGTACAGCTATGAAAAAGCCAAATGTTCAAAATTCTAAGAGTGGAGAGAAAAGTGAGAGAGAGGAGAAAATGAGCAAGTGTTCTACGGTCGAAGAACCCCCCCTCTCAAAAAAAAAAAAAGGCAAAAATGAAGAGAAGAATAATGGACAAGTGTCCGGGGTGAGTAGGGCCCACTTCTCTAATAAATAAGAGAGTAAAATGGACAAGTGTCTGAGGGTGAGTAGAACCCACCTCTCCACTAAATAGTCGGTTACCTCGCTTGGAAAATAAAATGTTCCAAAAAAGGGAGATAGAGCGATTTTCAACTAGAGAGAGCAGTGGTAATAATAATCTTGACTCACATACACATCTTGATCTATGACTTATGACATCTATCTCCATGGATCCACAGTTGACTTAGCAATAAATACAAGGTAAGTGTGCTACATGTTCTTGAGCTCCACATATGATATAATAAATGAACGGTGAGGATATAATATATTTTGAGAGACTTGAGAGTGTCACAAAGGAGTAAGTAGAGCTAAGTTTTTTTTTTTCAAAACTTATGCAAAATCTCTCCAAGTGACTTGGTTTAAGAATTTAAGGTGATACATTTCTAACCATTTCATGCTCAGATATCCCAAAGTGCGGGTATGACCATAGAGTATAATTATGATCCATTCTTTTGTCTCTACGGTTACATTAAAGTTAGACCATCCTTTTATATGAGGATGAGTAAAAGCCTAAGTGTGGGGGAGTTTGTTGACACATGTTAACGTATACTTTTAATTGTCAACTAAACATGGAAAAGGACTAAAATATAATTAGATAACCTTATTAGGGGTTTCTACTAACGATTTCCATGAGTTTTGGTAAAGTTGTGATTTGCGAGGGACTTAACGAGGAAAACGGCGGAATTAAATGCGCAATCCAACTCCGGAACGAAGTCTAGAAGGCTCGGAATACACCCGGCGTGAACGAAACTTAACACCCAAGAAAACATCATCTAGAAGACTCCGGAAGCCCGCGGCGGCGTCGCGGGACCCGGTGGGACCCACCCCTGGGCCGGCCGGCCTCCCTATTAGGCCGCTCGGCCTGCCCCAAAGTCCAAGCGGGCCACGCTTCCGGGGAAGCTTCTCCAACCGCCTCTAAGACGCAATCTAATCCGCTCATTTAATGTCGGTTTGATCCGAGGGCGACGGTGGAGTACGAGTTGTATCCAAGTCCAACACACGGCACCTCCTCCTGACTATAAAAGCAAGCCCCGGGCCCCGGGTTCAATCATCTTAGATCAACTCATCATCATATCGGATCGAGATCCGGCTCTAGTCGATGGCCTTAGCTCTAGTTCAAGAACTAGAAGTAGAAGATTAGACAAGATGTAGAACTAGAAGCCTTAGATTAGAGTTGAGAGTAGAGCTTCAAGTTGAGAGAGAATTAGAGCGCGGTTGAGGCGGAGTTGAAGGAAGGCCCAGCTGTCGGCCTCCATCTTCTTCTTCCTCCGGAGTTGATGCCATTGGAGCACGACTCACGAGATCTTGTGGATTGTTCGACTTCCATTCGAGTAAGTGGTATTGTCTCTATTGTTCTTAAGGTTCGTATTTCTTTGATAAGATTACTTTGATTCCTGTCGCTCTTGAATTGAAGTTGTTAGATTAATGTAAGCGTGGTGCTTAGATTGACTAGCTTATTACGAATACCTTCTATAAGCCGGGTGAAACACCAACCGTTAAAAATTTGATCGTGGTGGTGACAACGCCATTGAGTCCTTCGTATGCCTGCCCCCCGTTTATAGAAATCGTTAGGAGCCCTGCGTTGTTAGCGTAGATTCCCTTTATTAAGAGTTTCTTCATAACAACCCCTCTTAAGAACAATGTGCAAATGATTTACTTGAAGTGAGAACAAGACCTTCCTACTAGAACTCCTTACCTCTCTTTTTAATCTAGTTTTATAGCCGCTCTGGATTTAGTTATACACCTCGACATACTCTCTCACCTTCTCCCCTGTGGATTCGATACTTCAAGCCCTATTCGGGTGAAGTGCTCACCGGTATCCGTTAAACTGCGGATTATATTCCTGTAGGTTAACAAATACCAACAGCAACACAAAGATATATTCGCCTAGAAACCGGCAGATATGCCCGGTGTCCCAAGGGAGCTGGCTGAGCACAGAATCGGCATCAACATGGGATCCAAACCCATCAATCAAAGACTAAGGAGGTTCTCACCAGAAAAGAAAGAAGCCATCAAAAAGGAGATTGCGAAACTAGTCACAGCAGGATTCATCGGATATATCCTACATCCCGACCGGCTCGCCAACCCGATTACGGTTGGAAGAAGAACACCTCGGTTGGCATGTGTGTGGACTACACACTTGAACAAAGCACTGCCCAAAGGACCCCTTTGGGCTACCAAGGATTGATCAAATAGTGGACTCCACGGCTGGATCAGCTCTACTATCATTCTTGGATTGCTACTCGCGGTACCACCAGATCGCCAAGAAGAAAGAAGATCGAGCAAGACCTCTTTTTATCACCCCCTTCGGTGCCCTCTTTGCTACAAAACAATGTCCTTCCAGATTGAAGAACGCCAGAGCAACGTATCAAAGAGCAATACAGACTTGTTTGGGAGAGCGGATTGGCAAAAATACTGAAGCATACGTAGACGACGTGGTGGTGAAAACAAGAGAACCAGAAACTCTGATTCAAGACCCGGAGGAGACTTTCAAAAATCTCAACAAATGGAAATGGAAGCTCAATCCAACCAAATGCGTCTTTGAGTACCATCGGGCAGCTACTCGGTTTCTTGGTCAGCAACAGAGGCATTGAAGCCAGCACCAAGCAAATCAAAGCAATCAACGAGATGACACAACCCCGAAGCGTCAAGGGCGTTGTTGATATTTCTTACACGATCCCGATTAGGAAGGCGAAAAGAAATATATATGGGATATCTATCTAATCATGTTAGGCCGGATATGGGATTAACCTCATGATCCAATAAAGCGGAGTTAGGTGGTATTAATAGTGGGATGCATCATAGTATCATTATCCATAGTGGAGTTAATCTCACCAGGATATGTACTCAAGGTATACCACTCATTTCTAGGCATTACCTATACACTAGTCTGTCACCCTAGCAATAACGCTCAAAGCAATGCGGGGCATGGTACTCTTGATTGGTCTTGATAAGAGAATGAACATGATATCTGCAAAAGCGCACGGATAGAAATACCAATTGTAGCACTTCACCGGGAGTAATCCAGGTATCATATTTATATTTTACCATAGGGAAGGGAGTCTATGGAAAGGTAGAGAGAAAAGGATGTCTAATGATTTAGATTGTGATTTACTTATGAGATCATCCACTTTATAGTTGTATAATGCAGAGTAGCCATATGCATCTAACATAACTCAACAGGATAAGTCACAGGATAAAGATAATAATATAAATGATAAATACCCAAGTCTAAGATCATCATAAACCACTAGAATCATACAAGCTATTAACATGTTATAGAATAGAATAGAATGAATATTCCTAAGATACTCCTAATCATATATGTTAATGAATACTACAATTAGTGCAATACATCTAGCTATCATGGCAAGGTTGGATTACTTCTACACATGGCAAGCATTACCAATGACAAACAAGGATGAAACTTTTTCATCACCGTAATTATAAACTCGGCGTGTCCTACATTCGGAGGGTGGATTCCAAAGGACTCAAACAGGGGCTGTCACTCCCGCGATCTACCACACGGCCCAGAATGTAGGGTGCAATTGCAGATAAACTTTGTATAAACACCACGTTTACACATTGCTTATCACCCACATAGTGATCATCTATATGGATGCTATACAATTCCATGCATAAAATATAAAAGCAATCTTACTAAACTAAACATATAATCATAGCAAGCATAAACACATATCAATAAGAATATAATAATTATATAGATCAAAAGCCATAACAATTGTATTCTAATTATAGAGTACTTACAAATTGAATACAAGAGAGAAGTCTCAAGAACGATGATCCTTGCTACTTCTTGACTAATCGGGAACTCAAGATGAACTTGATCTTCAACTAGAACTAGCTAGATAGCTAATTACTTCTAGTATGAACTAGGGCTTAGGTCTAGACTTGGCTGGACTAGATGGGTATGAGTTGATGAATGAGTATGATAATGAAATTGTTATTAGCCTCAGGGTCAGCTGGTCTTCTTATATAGTACTTGGCGATGAACGTCAACCCTTGGATCAAACCGACCTTCAGCAACGGTGTAGAAACAACCTCAATGTCAGTAGTAAACCGACCTAGGAAGGGGAGGCTGACAGGGGTGGCCCACCTGGCGACCGGCCTAGTTGGCACCGGGGCGGCGCTAGGGTGGCATGCCACCTCGGCTTCCGTCTTCTCTCGTGTCCTCCGGTATCTTCTAGAATGTTTTAGTTCACTTTTTGGGTTGAGTTGCTTCACGATTAAGTCTGGTCTTCATATGCCTTGTATATTCTGCAACTTTCTCCATTATTCTCTGCAATTATCTATTAAGTCCCTGGAAAGCCACAGAATACCAAAACTCGTGGAATTATATTAGTTAGACCCCTAGACTTATATTTGGTCTTTGACTTTAGCCCTTAATTCATGTTTTTAACTTGCAATTTTATACTATAACAGGTGTCAACAAGCTCCCCAAGCTTACCTCTTGCTAGTCTCTTAGCAGACATAAAATATTTTATTAAACTTCTTATTTGGATCAGAGTTGCCGCAACGCTATCACACCTTTAAAGTACACATGCTTTCAAACAAAATTTCTCTCCGAAATAAGATAATCTTTTTAAACTTTAACTTACTCAATTACGTCATACCTTTTTTTTTGGGGCTTATATCTTTTTTCTTCATTCTTGGGTAATTGAAAGATAGAACACGATCAAGTCGAACACTATATCTCAAACTCTTTTTGATCAACTGTCCTTCTGAGTTTTTGCTGATTTTCAAAAATAAAACTCAAAGTTCCTCGCATGACTTTCTCTCTAATCTCTCATTTGTGATATTTGTGGATCCTTTCTAAGGCAATAAGGTAGTGTTGCCTTTCTCTCTCATAATATGTAGTATTTTTTTGGCTAAGGCAATTAGTACACTATGCCTTCTTCTCTCTTATCCTATATCTAAGGCTTATATATATATATGAAGCTCATAGGTAGGAGAAAAAATTTATTTACTTACTAAGCATATATTGTAAATTCAAGCAATGGATCCAAAAATACAAGTCACACTGATCAAGTGGTGCATGTGTATGGTGGATAGAATATATATGATATGGGATGTAATAAAGTATATAGTGAAGTGAATAGAATAGATGAGGGAAATCTTACTTTTGCTCCTTTTAGGAATCTTCTCTCTTTTTAATTTTGTAGAGAACCTGGGTTGTATCTTTTTCTTTCTTTCTTTATTTTTCTAGAGAGGTGGGTTCTACTCACCCTCGGACTTGTGTCCATTATTTCCTCTCTTTAAAGATGTGGGTTCTACTCACCCTGGACACTTGTCCATTTTCATCTTTATTTTAGAGATGTGGGCTCTACTCGCCCTAGAACACTTGTTCATTTTTCATCTCTTTTGTTTAGGGAGGTAGGCTCTACTCACCCGTAGGACTTTTGTCCATTTTTCATCTCCCTTTTTCTTTTTCTCTTTTTCTCTCTCTCTTTTTTTTTAATCTACAACCCAGATCTCTTTTGCAATAACTTTTGAGAGGTATAAATGTAATGGAGCTTTTGTAAGATATTGGCTAGCAATGAATGAATGGATGGGTGTATATATAGTGGATGCATATGTGGTAGATGCATACTTCCAGGATGGAAATAGCATGTATAGAGTCGAATAGAGTGGAATGTAATGGAGTGTACATGATCAAGCATGACAAGTTTCTAAGGGTTTTACAAAGATTGAACAAACTCAATGTAAAGCAAGCAGCCTATATATATATATTTTTATCAAAAGGTTTTCCTAATCTAAAGAGCATGTATATATGGCTGTGGTAGGAGGTTCACAATCTTGTCACACAGGAACTTATCATGTGCATTTTCAATTTTCAAAATATAAATCTCGTAAATCTAGTGTCACTAGGAGTAAGATCAAATAGCAGCTCGGACTATCATATATCATATCCGTCAATTACCTAAACTTTTTAGAGCAAGCATTTGCAACCCATAGGTTTCACACTATGTAAAAAGGCTAATAACCGCCCGATGAGCCCGAGAGATGTCACTAATAACGAGCGTCTATGTTGTGACATTACCGACGCTTGCGGCCGGGCGAGCGTCGCATAATAGGCGTGGATGGTCCCACAGACCAATACGCGTCGCAATAGGAGGTCATTACGCATGCGTGTTCATGTAACGCGTCATTTTTCTTAATCCGCATCGCTGCGTTTTTCGTCGGGCACGCGCCGGCCGGCTACGGCAGACGCTTTGAACCGAGTGTGTCGCAGAATTCAACGTATCTCACACGCCAAGCGTTTCATCATAGGCGCATTTTCGAACCATCGATCGTGGATGCAACCCCTAATTCGACGCATTTTTGCTTACGGACACCTTTTCGGGCGCTGCCCGCCTGCACCGCTCACGAAAGTACTACGCACGCCGCGTGGATTCACACGACTCGCATGGTCGATACCGTCCGTGTTGCTTGACACCGTACACGCCGCGTGCAGCGAGATACCGGCGCTTTGAACGAGACAAGGGTATGTAACGGCCACGTAAATTAAAGTCGCGTTTATTTTCGTGACGAGTCATGTTAGGAGGTGTTCCGTACGTCGCAACCACTATCGACGCGTGTTTATTTTTAGACGAGTTGTGTTAACGGTGTGCGTACATTTCGCAGCTCCTACCGACACGCGGTTTCGCATTTGTTGTGTTATCGGGTGTCTCAGACATGTCTCCGCCCACTACCGACGCTGGCGTATAGTTTTAGACGAGATGTGTTAGTAGGTGTCTCGTACATGTCGCGAAATCGCTATCGACGCTGCGGTCATTTACAGACGTGTGTTGTCGCCCGGTATGTGTTGTTTGTTTGGTATTGCGGACACGTGACGCTGAACAGATGCTTCAAGGTGCGCGTGCACGTAACTATTGCATGTTACGATGCGTGCGTTGCTACCGTAGTCCACAGTGTGTCCGCGGGTGTCTAAAAGCGTTGCGGACACATACGTCGATGGAGCGCACGCCTCGGCAGTGCACGCGCCCCTCGTATTTGTCCGAGTCTTCGCCGCCCCGTCCCTGCTAGAGACGGCGATGGATGTTGACACGCCGCGTCCGTACCCGGGCTGAATTTGGGCCGGGCCTACATCCGGTTTTGAACGGCCTCCGCCGCTCCGCGAAGCCGCCTTCCTTTGGGCCTGAATTTGGACACGCATGTTAGGCCCGTTCTCTTGTGGTACAACGAAATGGGGCGTTTTCCAGCCGCATAGGTTATAACACTACGGACATATTATTATTTATATTATATATATATAATATATATATATATATATATATATAATCTTATTGCCACACACTTCAACACCGTCTCTCTCTCTCTGGTGGTGGCGGCACACCGCAGGGTGGGGGGCGGCGGAGGAGCGACCTTACAGGGGCAGCGGCTATATCTTTGTTGATGATTGATTTGCTACGCCGCTTGCTATATCTGTATTTGGATCGCCTCCTTGGTGTCGGTGTCTTTGCTTTTAACTGCGGCGACGCCGACGAGGCTCCAAGTTGGAAGTTGTTCCTCTGTTGGATGCGCGGCCGGAGGATCTTCTGCCGAGCAAGTCCTCCGGCGGTAACGCAGGAGAAGCACGTCATCACGGCATCCGGAGGCGGCATAGTTTCTCGAGTTGAATGGAGGCTAGGGTTTTTCCTTACCCTATACATGCTTCCCAAGAAGCAATCTCAACCGCTTGAATCCAACCGAGATCAACGGTGCACAAGCTAATTGGGCTTGTCGGGTTTTGGCTGCTTTGTTGGGCTCCAAATTCATCCTCCATCCGGAAGGATAGCCCAACAAAATCTGTTCCTCATCATCCACAAACTCACAAGACAAGGCTTTACGCGCTTGCTTCATTTCATTGTAATCCAATCCACAAGCATCTGCTAATCCAATCCACAAGCATCTGCAATTCAGCATAGGTAGCCTCCAGTTTTGCAGTGCTTGTCCTCGAGTGTGGGGAAACAAAACAAAAAAAACTTCTGGATGACCCTTCCATTCCGTCTTGATTCATTGCCATGATAAAGCTCAATCGCACACCGCGCGGGAATGCATCGATAACACTAGCCTTCACACAACCAAAGTAATCACTACGGATGTGTACACAAAGAAATCAGTTCCACACCACAAGCAGTCATCTTGAAAGCAAAGTTTCAATAAACCATAAAAGTGCACTATCAACGGTGCAGCGAGTGCCACAGTAAACAAACAAGTTCTGTCATTAGTCTTATGAAGTCAGCATCTCAATTTTTAAAATATGACAAAGGAAAAAGATGACAAGGTAGACGTTCACACAATCAAATTTGACACATGAGTAGAAGTTCCATCCATTGTTTTCGACCAAAGGTATTGTTGACGGTAACCAACGACATATTTTTTTCCCGTCAACTTACTACCATAAAGGGAGTAAAATTAAACCTTTTATACTCATATACATTTATCACTAATAAATTCCACTTGTAGTGTCTTGTATTTTATTTTTGCAGATTTATAATAAAAGCAAGTGGAAAATCGACCAAAAGTACGCCTTCCGAAAGCGCATTATTGCAAAATCAAGCCCAAGAGCAAATCGACCCAAAACATCAAATGCGGGCCGAGCAAAGCCCGGCCCACAACTTTTCGAGGGGCAAAAGACGACACCCCACCGAGACCCCAGGGCGGGCCGAGCCTGGGGTGCGCCACAGCACACCACAAAGTGCGGCGCCTCCCCTCCTCGAGCGGTTTTCGCCCAGCCTCGGGGAGGCGGTTCGTGCACCTTCCAAACGGGGTTTCCGCCCTTAGTTGGTCGGTTTGGCGCGTACAAGGAAGGTTTACCAGGTCGGTTTTGGTGTAAATTAGCACTTAGGCCCCTCCTCCAAGTGTATAAGTAGGCCCCCTCTCTCCCTCTCTCTCAACACACACCACTTGGAGTCTAGCAAACCAGCAATCTCTCTCTCTCTACCACCTCTACCTCTCTCTCTTCTTCTACTTCTTCTTTCTTCTTCTTCTTTCTTCTTCTTTCTCCTTTCTTCCTTCTTAGTTAGCACTTGGAGTAGAAGAGCTACAAGGAGGGCTTGTCTCCTAGAAGAAAGTGCTTTGATAATACATCTACTCTATGGAGCATTCTTCTATTTACAAGGCTTATATCTATGTTCTTGGCCTAACTTATGAACTAGAGTATAGTTTTGTTCATGTTCTTGTGTTGGTATATGAACTAGCATATAGTTTACATATCATAATCTTGACATGTTCATCACATTTCTTCATTGATCATCATATGCCTAACTTGATTAGAGGTGGGATATCGGTTCGTTGTTCCTTCGGGTTTGCTCTTGTTCTAGTCCGTCCATTCGACGAGTTGGGATCCTGGGGGGACAAGAGTAGTGCTCTAATATGCGGGCATGGTTCCCGGGTATCACGACACCTGCGGATATGAGGGCATGCCACGGTTGAGGGGTAGGCGGCTTGGTCGTGACAAGCCTTGACCGTCCCTTGAAATCCCCCATGTTCGTATGTTACGTAGGAGTTAAGTAAATGCTTCCTATCGAGGCCGTATGGTATCCGGGGAGTCTCCCCGCTATCCTAGACCTAACCATGATTAAATCGCTTTTGCATATGATCCTAACTATTCATTTGTATGGCCATGACTAGAGACATTAGAACTACTCCATTAGGTTATTCATTTATTCATTTATTCTTTATCTATTTTCTTTATCCTTTTGCTCTTTGGTGGATTCTTAAGTGTGTGTCACACTATCCATGAACCATTATTGCTTACCCCCGTTATGAACATTTTGGTCTAAGCAAACACATGTTCCTCTATTCGGATGCCATGCTAATTTATTAATCACATGCCTTCCTTTGGGAAAATATAAATAACGATACCACGAATACTTCCGTGAAATGCTACAATGATAGATCCGTGCGCTTGCGGATGAATATCTAAGATGGCAAGATCTATCCGTTGATCGATTCCATTTCGGATCACCGACATGGTGGTTTACTTGGGAATGTCGTGGCGCATTTCTGATGCTTTTATTGGGGATGGGTTTTATATCTGTTTCCTTTGATTGCGTTAAGAAATGCCAACAAGCATTTTTGGCGCCGTTGTCCGGGAAGGCATTGTGAAAAAAAAAAATATAATAAATAGCGATGAATATGAACTGTGTGCGTGGATACCATTTGCTCATACAGGCTAATCTTTTTTATGTTTTCTCCGTTGTGGATGAAAACAGATAGTGTATGTCGCTTTCCTCTTGCCGGAAAACTTCATCTCCGATCCAAAGGCACTCCTAAGGAAGAACAGGTCTCGTCGCGCTTCTTCTTCGGCCGGAACCCCGACGGTCGAGACCGACATCCCCGCACCAACCAAAACTCAAGCCATGGCCGAGAAGTCGCCGCGATTTCTCAACTCCCGTTGTCACCAACGCGTGCCCACCGGGCCGACGGTGAACGTGGCGGACAAAAACTTCGAGCTTCGTCTTTGGGGCGGATCACCATGGTGCGGGCCGGTCCATTTTGTGGACTGCGGCGAGGGACGCAAATGCTCATCTCCAAGACTTCCTTGAGTCGCGTGCGATACTATCGCCATCAAAGATGTCGCAGACGCGTCATCGGGCTCGCCATTTCCCTTCTCCCTCGTGGGGAAGGCAAAACAGATGGTTCTACAAGGACAAGGAAGTCGCCGCATGGGCCAAGTGCTCCACGGCGTTCCTCGCCAAGTTCTTCCCCATGGGCAAAACCAATGCCCCGAGGGGAAGGATCGCCAATTCCGGCCAGACATCAATGGAACCCATCCCGGAGGTGTGGGAGAGGCTGCGAGGAATACGACATTTCCGCTTGCCCGCACCACGGGATGGAGAACCGGGCCGGTGCTCCGTAACTTTTACAATGGTCTCACGGCCATATCCAAGGGCACCTCGACGCCATTCTGGTGGCGCATTTTTATCGCTCACCATCGATCGGGCAACAGCCTGATTGATAAGATGGTGGCAAATCGTAGCCGGGCGAAGATGAGCCCCGGCCAAAACACAAAAAGGCATGCATACCATGAAGGAGGGGGGATATGCTTTGCCGCAAAATGGATCTTCTCTTTGAAGAGATGGAGGAGCGCAGCACGGATGCTACGCCCAAAGCCGCCCGATACGCCACGCACGCCACATGACCTCGTGAGACGCGTGGTGAGGTTGGCCACTCGAGGGGATAACCGCCCGAGACCCGTGAAGAAGCCGCCTTCATCAACAATGGCAGAACGGGTATCGCCAACGCCAAAAAGCAGCCGAACAACCCGCCCCAGGCCACCATTCCAAGGCAACCAGGGGTACAACTCCAACTATAACCCTGGTCAGCCATCATTGAAGGACCTGGTGCTCCGGCCGGCGAAAAATTAATGAAAATCTTACCAAAAAAGATGAGCCATCAAGACAAGATCCTTGAGGGTGTAAATAACAAGCTTGAAGGGTTGACATCACCGTGAAGAACCAGCTTCGCCTTCAACAAGATGATAGAAACACAAAACTAGCCCGTGATTGCAGCCCAAGTGCCGCTAACGACTCGGGAAGGATTCCGGGGCAACCCGAGGTCCCACACGAGTCCGTCAATATGATATCTCCGAGGCTCGATCCAACCCAATAAGCTAAAGAAGATCCCCCCGTGGACTCGCCGTTTATCGCCAAGAAGGGAGACCACGGGCGTCCGATCATCGGTGTGTGCTATTGGCCCCCACAACCGCTAATGCATTTTGTGACTTGGGGGCCAGTATCAACGTGATGTCCAAGGCCACCTTCAACAAAATCCATGGAGGAACGCTTACTCCCGCCAACTTTGTCCTCCAAATGGCGAGATCAAACAACAAGGCGGCCCGAGGGAGTTTTGGAAGACATGCTCATCAAAATCCAAGATGAATACATCCCCCTGCAGACTTTGTGGTTACGGATATGGGCCCAAAGCAAGATGTGTCTCTCCTCACGGGGAGACCATTCCTCTATACGACCAAAGCCGACATCGATGCAGGGAAGGGCTTCATCGTCTTCCATATCAAAGACAAGGCGATAAAGTGCCCATTCATTGGGTACAAGCAACAACACACCCCGGCAATCATCGTCATCAAGACCGGTGTGGAATGTTGAAGGATCCGGCTCGAGACCCCCCGGAGCGTGTGCCTCCCCGCCAATGCGAGGGAAAGTCGACAGGGTTGACTATAAATAACCTGCTCAAAAAAAAAAAAAAAAAGGGGTATATTTAAAAAAAATAATAATATATATATTTATATATATATATGTTCCATAAAATATTTTTATTAACAAAATATTTTGGAAAACTAAAATAAAAAAAATCTTTATAAATAAAATAAGTCTTTACATGAAAAATAAAGAAAAATATTTTCTACACAAAAAGTATATACAAAAATATTTTTAAAATAATTTTTCTATTTAAAAATAAATTTATATTTGAAAATTTTTGGAGAAAAATCAAAAAGGGGAGAAAACGGTCGAACGGGGATTTAGCAAACAACGGCCACGAACTTTTTTGTGACCGTTGTGGGCGCCACGCCAAGCGCGGCCCGGCCGCCTCGCCTCGGGGGCTACAAGCACACCCTGCAAGGTGCGCGGCCGCACCCACCCGCGCCGTCCCGGCCCCGCCGCCAACGGCTCCTAGCCGTTAGGTGGAGCAGCCCTCGGCCGTTGGCTTTCGGCTATAAATAGCCCGAGCACCGGTGTGAGAGCTCCCACCCTCATTTTCACTCTCTCTCACTCTCACACTCTCTCCGCTTGTTCTACACTCCATTTTCTCCACCAAAAACATCGTGTTTTAGAAAGATGCGGTGTGAAAGTTCATACTTTCAACTAACCCTTGCACACCCGAGGTCTCGCTCAATCGTTTTTGCAGTAGCCATGAAGAAAGCCGGGAAGATCTTCAGCGGGTTGAGGCGATCGTCAAGGCATAGCTCACGGCATACAAGCACAAGCTCCGCCCTCAACCCGACAACCTTGAAGACTCTCCCATGCAAGAAGATCTCGCACCCGTCGGGAGGAAGAAGCTCAAGCTCCCTCGACAATCGACGAAGCCGATGCGCCGCACCTCGACCTCCGTGAAGGGCGGGAGATGCAAGCATATCTCCTACTCAAGGATCGTGTGTTCCAACACATGCCCGGAATCGACCCCGACCTCCTCGATCAGACAGGTATGGACGATGAACTCCCTATCCTTTGGAGAGCAGTTGGGTGGCAGGACATTCCCCCTCTCGAGGAGAAAGGTTCTCGCCTCCTAACAATTCAGTTTTTATGCACACTAGTAGAGGACCCGGCTAGGAATTTCTTTCCACCTCTTTGGTACACTTTATCATGTTACATGGGCGGACCTAGTTAGATTCTTGGGGTTTCGATTATAGATGTGCAATAAACATAGATGCTGCTCTCCCTGGCTTTGTCAGAAACCACTTTTGGGAGGAGATATCCGGTGCACATGAGACCGGTACTTTCAAACCTCGCCACTCACAGATCCAGCACCCATCACTTAGATTTATCCACCGGGATCTCGTTGACTTTGTTTCCTAGACACGGGGTTAGATGGGTAAATGAGGTTGAATTAAAATTACTCTATCTTTGTTGTCCACAAGGTTAAGGTAGCTCCAAAGGGTAGAGATGTGCGGGAACTTTTTACATATTATCACAAAAGTTGCTTGTTCTGTCACCACATCTCTTATCACACGCGCCTCGCTTCGCGATTGGGGCTTTGGAAAATCGCCCAGATAGAATACATTTCCACACCGGGGGATTATTGGATCACATGCCAGCTTGTACAAGGGCATTTAATTAAGGTTTTACCATTTGGCGAGCTTGGTCATCTTTTCCCCGGCTATGCAACTATAGTCCTAGGTTACCTAACCTGGACTTATAGTTGTATAAAAACCAGTGCTAACATTTGAGCTCGAGATCGTTGATAGCTTGCGCGCAGAAAGACCCCCATCGCGTTCTTCACGCAGGTGTCATGAGACCGGAGGTCGGATCCTCCTCCCATGGCCCCTACTTCACACCACGGCCACGGCCACGGCCTACGTCGGTGTTCGGGCAGCATGGCCTCACCCTATGGGGGAAGCGCCGCCTCGACACCACCGCACCATCGAGTGGCCCGAGGGAGATCTGAAGCATGGAGGGCCAACAGATATGACTTGGATGACGGCTCCGGCGATATGCCCCCACCTGGTCCGCCCGGGCATCCACCACAAGGGGTGGAGGCTATCGAAATCGATTCTGCGGCACCTCGGCGTCCGCACTAGGAACATTGAGCATACGCTCAATTCCCATGTGCAAAATACCGCATGCTGGCGGCGAGGGAAGAGCAAAGCGAAGTCGGCCAGAGATGGACCCAATTGAGTCCAACATGGCTACTCAACATGCACGCGAGGAAGCATGCCGGAGGTACCAAGGTTTCGATCCCCGACCGTAGGCCTCCGAGATAGCTTGGGGAAGACCCCCACGGTATCATTGCATTGTATATTTACTTTCATCAAATTTTATTTTATTTGTAGCATGTTTAAATTTCAGCAATATTGCATTGAAAAAAAAAACTAAAACTAAAACTAAAAAAAAAATCCAAAAAATAGAATAAGTAGCTCTTCTTTGTGCCTTAATGCTTATATATATGAGCTATAAAAATGTTTAGTCTTAGTCCCTTGTTGAAATGATGAATAGTTGCTCTGCTTTTATGCTTTGCCTCGTGCCTAGTTTATAATTCGAAGTTCTCTAAAGTTTGGGTTTAGTGGCTAATTCTAAAACTCATCCCGAAAAACCCGATTCATGTGGGTTGCATATGCTCTATCTAGTCTAAGTTGTTGCCAAATATGATATGATACAAATGGATTTGCTATGACTTCGTCCAAAAGAGAAACTTGATATCCGGAATCTATGCTTTAAAAAAAGAGAAATGTTTTTTTGGGCTATGCTAAAAAAAAAAAAAAGAGATGAAAAATGGACAAGTGTCCGAGGGCGAGTAGAGCCCACATCTCTTAAAAAAAAAAAAAAAAAAAGAAAAAAAAGAAAAGAGAGGAAAAAGACAAAAGTCTAGGGCGAGCGAGCCCACCTCTCCAAAAAAAATATAATATAGTAATAAAGCCCATGCTTTCTCGAAAAGAAATAAATATTATCTAAATAAAATCCCGGATAAAAGTTGATCAAAAGGATGAATGATAAGCACCTCTCGTTATAACCGTTCTATCGGCAACCGCCCAAGGCTTTGAGAAAAGCCGGAAAGCCCCGCTACGATGAAAGGTAATAAAAAAGGGTGGGAAAAAGATGTGCCATTTTATTCAAACTCTAGTAGAAAATCTTATTATAACCCCGGCACTTGTAAAACGTAATCGGCATAGTAGCAACTCCCCGATCAACAACCAAGTACTTATCTCTTTTGCTCGAGGACGCCGCAAAGGGTAAGCTTGGGGGAGTTTGTTGACTGGTAACCAACGATATATTTTTCCCCTGTCAACTTACTACCATAAAGGGAGTAAAATTAAACCTTTTATACTCATATACATTTATCACTAATAAATTCCACTTGTAGTGTCTTGTATTTTATTTTGCAGATTTATAATAAAAAGCAAGTAGAAAATCGACCAAAAGTACGCCTTCGGGAAAGCGCATTATTGCAAAATCCAAGCCCAAGAGCAAATCGACCCAAAACATCAAATCACGGGCCGAGCAAAGCCCGCCCCACAACTTTTCAGGCGAAAAGACGACACCCCCACCGAGACCCAGGCCGGGCCGAGCCCAGGGGTGCGCGCAGCGCGCCACCCGTCTGCGCCGCACCCTCCCCGAGGCGGTTTTCCCCGGCCTCGAGGAGGCGGTTCGTGCACCTTCCAACGGGGTTTCCCGCCCTTAGTTGGCCTGTTTGCTTGCGCGTGCAAGGAAGGTTTACTGTGTCGGTTTTGGTGTAAATTAGCACTTAGGCCCCTCCTCCAAGTGTATAAGTAGGCCCCTCTCTCCCTCTCTCAAACACACACCACTTAGAGTCCAGCAAACCAAATCTCTCTCTCTCTACCACCTCTACCTCTCTCTCTTCTTCTACTTCTTCTTTCTTCTTCTTCTTTCTTCTTCTTTCTCCTTTCTTCCTTCTTAGTTAGCACTTGGAGTAGAAGAGCTACAAGGAGGGCTTGTCTCCTAGAAGAAAGTGCTTTGGTAATACATCTACTCTATGGAGCATTCTTCTATTTACAAGGCTTATATCTATGTTCTTGGCCTAACTTATGAACTAGAGTATAGTTTTGTTCATGTTCTTGTGTTGGTATATGAACTAGCATATAGTTTACATATCATAATCTTGACATGTTCATCACATTTCTTCATTGATCATCATATGCCTAACTTGATTAGAGGTGGGATATCGGTTCGTTGTTCCTTCGGGTTTGCTCTTGTTCTAGTCCGTCAATTCGGCGAGTGGGGATCCCGGGGGACAAGAGTAGTGCTCTAATATGCGGGCATGGTACCCGGGTATCACGACACTGCGGATATGAGGGCATGCCACGGTTGAGGGTAGGCGGCTTGGTCGTGACAAGCCTTGACCGGCCCCTTGAAATCCCCCCACGTTCGTATGTTCCCGTAGGAGTTCGTAAATGCTTCCTATCGGGCCGTATGGTATCCAGGGAGTCTCCCCGCTATCCTAGACCTAACCATGATTAAATCGGTTTGCATATGATCCTAACTATTCATTTGTATGGCCATGACTAGATACATTAGAACTACTCCATTAGGTTATTCATTTATTCATTTATTCTTTATCTATTTTCTTTATCCTTTTGTCGGTGGATTCTTAAGTGTGTGTCACACTATCCGTGAACCATTATTGCTTACCCCCAAGTTATGAACATTTTGGTCTAAGCAAACACATGTTCCTCTATTCGGATGCCATGCTAATTTATTAATCACATGCCTTCCTTTGGGAAAATATAAATAACGATACCCCGAATACTTCCGGTGAAATGCTACAATGATAGATCCGTGCGGCGCTTGCGGATGAATATCTAAGATGGCAAGATCTATCCCTTGCTGATAGTTCCATTTCGGATCACCGACATGGTGGTTTACTTGAAATGTCACGGCGCATTTCGACGCTTTTATTGGGGATGGGTTTTATACCTATTTCCTTTGATTGCGTTAAGAAATGCCAAATGTATTCACCCAGCTTTATTGAGAGCTTTAACGAACACCCATGGCCTTGCCCCGGGGTTACCAATTTACAAGACAAAAGCACTCTCAGAGTCTGCACTGCATCGAACTCAACTTCTACCATAACTCTACTTCATAATACCACTAAAACGTAGTTCAAATGATAACTCGACCAACATTTTGCGGCACGACGGCACACGCTCTCAAAAGTTTAACCTCCTATGCGGCTCAAGGCACGCAACACAACACAAGTTTTCTTATTTACGGCACGAAAGGCACGCAGCACAGCCCAACCAAGACTCATCACACCTCCTATGCTTACGGACATTCAAATAATGCCAAAAGAACCGATCACGGAGCACTTGAGGACAAAAGTCGAATCATCTCTTCGCCACCGGCTTCATCTTGGTCTTCAAGATCGGCTTCCGTGTCTTGATCAGCCAAAGATCGCCTTGTAGATAATCCCTTTAGGAGAGGACACCAACTTCTTGGGATTCTTGCAAGAGATTTGTATCCACACCGATTTCCATTTTAGTGATGGTTTGTGCACTTTTTCTGGAGCCCCACCAATTTTGCTAGTTCAAGTATAGCAAACTCGTTCTTGCAATATCGTATACCATAGGCTTTAATCCAAACTATTTTCAAGGTTTGAAAAGACTCGGATCTCCATCATACTCCTCTACCACAGCAAACAACATCCGAGGTAATGAATTTGATCTTTCATCTTAACAAGCGTATTTAGGACAGCTTTAGAAGGCATATTCACCACAAATTCACCGTTGGATAGCCTTCTAACATCCCAATTCCACTCGAGTCGCTCTATATCTCAATTCGATTGAACTCTAGTTCCATCCATTGTAAACTCGACAATGTACAATATACGACACAAAAGAGAGTTTACAAGCAATGTTGGTCATAATGCTCGGTCACACACAACGCATGCTCATAAAGATCAACAATACTCCTATCATGCATATCCCCGATGTGCACAAGGTCAAGGTGGAGACCGGCACAAGGGCAAAATGCTACTTTTATGTCCTTGGAAGCACCGAACATTAGTTTTCGGTTTAAACTTGTCGTCGTTGCCAATATTCAAAATCGCATTTGTCATGCCCTATCCAAAATTCTATTTTCTCCGTAACTTTGGCATTTTGAATAAAGAAGTTGACAAATTCCACATCTCTCTTCCCCGCCCTTGTAATCTAACAAGTACTAGTTTCTTAAGGTGGCTTTGAAGACAATCAAGATGATCAAGGGCATAATGGTGCTTCACCCTTTTTGACCTGGCCTTCATAGAGACCTACAAATGAAACAAACAAAAAAATGTCCGAGCTGAACACCCGCAAAACATAGTGACAACGATTGCACAATTTGACTAAATGAACATTTATTCGACATAATTCGATTACACATAAACAATTCAATTCATAAATATCATGAAATACCAGCTACATTTGAGCGTGTAAAAAAATCTCATCAAGCAATATAAGCTAGAAACTAAATGTGGAATGTAAGGTACATATAAATTTTTGATCCAAATGTTAGTTACCTTCACATAGAGCTTTTGGAGGCGAAACAATTCGAGAAGACTAACAAAGATCATTAATGTCGGGAGATGGCATGGACACAACCAAAACTTTAATAGCTCCCATCGATATGGGAATGCCTGAGGTATAGACATCTGCAAAGCAAAACTTTGGTTATACGTATTGACATAATGTATAAATAATAAAGTAAATCAAGTAGTGGCATGGTGAACTTACACACTACACACCTTACAAATACCAAACTCAAATGTCGAGGGCCAAATTCGAGGGGCCCCAAGAACTGAAGCTTTGGACCCATTTGGATGCAAACGCATGCCGAGACCGGGGCTCAATGTAAGTCGGGGCGGAGTAATGGTGGCGTTCAATGAATAGCTTTTCTAAAAGAGGAGCATCCTCAATCACCACTTCTTTCGAGAATTTGCTCGGACTTCGGAATATTCTTCGTCGGAAAGACCAAACGACCTAAGTGTATAATTAGTTATGCGGATGCAAGAAAGTCCGACATTTTTGACAGTACCAAACTCTGTAGTATGGGGCATTTGGAGAGGAGCGTATGGAGCATTTTGTCCCCGATAGCCATGCTACCGATGGTAAGCTCTTTCATATTGGCGAAATGTAAACTATCTAAATCAGCACCGGAAACTTGGCGTACTCATGGTGTAGTCTAGGTCCGTCTCTATCATCCGCGATGGTGAGAGAGCAAAGGGAGGAGGATAACAGAAATTACTGGCGGCTCGGCACCGGATATGTGAATGCGCTCCAAAGCTCGAGATGCTCAAGGCTATCAGATTTAGGGGATTGAAGCCGCACACGTAGATCCGGATAGATGTCGCCTATGCTTTGACAACCAAAGCACGGCCCGGCGAAATTACCCGAATGATTGGAGATGATCCGGAGATACGATCGCGATGACGTCAAATATAGGGTCGGCGCTTGCGCTGCGCTGCGCTTGCGCTGATGAGCTTGATGTCGCCGTCGCAGGTTGAGCGGAGAGTTCGCCATAGGGGCACCACCGGGTTGATAATACTTGCATCCCGGCGCCGTCGGCCGGTAGGAGGGAGATGATGGTGGTGAGAATGTCGCCCGAGGTTGCTGATAAGATCGGAGCTAGCGGGCGGTTTGAAGTCGGTTTTGATGGATCCGGCCGGGATGACTCGCCATTTCCGGCGAACCTAGGTTTCTTCATACTTTGGATCTATCTATTTGCGAAAACTATTGCGCGTTTCTTTCTTGACAGGCTAAAGTAGTACAAGATACTAGGTTTCTCGCGGTAGAAGCGGCGGGGCGACGATATTTTTGCAACATCAAACCATGGCCGTCCGATTTGATCGGACCGCTAAGGTCATCGATTCTTAAGCGTAAGAGCCTCCGGGCTAAGAATTCACGCCCCAAGTTGGCCCAAGCACCAGAATTGTTCACAACAGGTCGCCGGTATTGTTCGTCCCACTCCTCACGCAGAGCGGAGGGAGTTGGGATGCGCATTACGCACAAGATGGTCCCACGGGCAACAAGTTCAATATAATAATATATATACGTATTTTACATTGCCTCAGTATCCAAAGACGGTCCGAAGCATAAGTATGTGTGGTCAACAATTTGTACCAACAAGCTACTAGCATCGTATATTTTATCAAATTGAGCAAGCAAGTTATCGAGTTTGCATCGATCATCACATAGTTTTAATACTAGGTTAGCTAGATAGTACATCATCACCAAAAGTAAGTCAAGACAAAGATAAGAACGATCACCAAAAAAACCTTCTCAATGACCCTTCCATTCCAGCCTTGCTTCATTGCCATGATAAAGCTCGGTCCGTACACGCAGAATGCATTGACAACACTAGCCTTCACACAACCAAAGTAATCACTATGGATGTGTACACAAAGAAATCGATTCGAAACCACAAGCGGTCATCTTGACAAAGAAAGTTTCAATAAACCATAACAAACAAGTTCTCATCATTAGTCTTATGGAGTCAAAGATCTCAATTTTTTAAAATATGACAAAAAAGAAAAATATGACAAGCTAGACGTTCACACAATCAAATTTGACACATGAGTAGAAGTTCCATCCATTGTAAACTCTCCACAATGTACAATATATGACACGAGTTTACAAGCAACATAGGTTGTAATATGCTTGGTCACACACAATGGATGCTCATAAAGATCAACAATACTCATATCATGGGATGCATATCCCTAATGTGCACGTCAAGGTAGAGATTGCTACTATTCACTTGGAGCGCACCACACACTTTGGGCCTAGAACGCAAGATTTGTTATCTTCAAATTACTCCAGCAGCGTAGATGAGTAGGAGGGTGCGGCTAAGGCCCGGCATGAAAGGCGACATTGCGCATCAAAAGCGAAAGCAATTGCGGCAGCCCAAGGCGCAACATGAGGACAAAGTTGTGCAACTCAAGCAAGAGCCCTACTAAATGATGAGCCCAAGAAGGCAAAACAGGCTTCGAGGCCACCGAGGAGCCGCAGATGGCAAAGGCGCAGGTGGTTGCAAATATCAAAAAAAAGAGCACGCCGTTGTGGTTGCCAATCTCTAACAGAGCACACCAACCAGGATGTGCTTTTCACGCCTCCCATCCTTTTATAATCTCCCGCGTGGGTCTTTGGGTTTGTACCTAGGATCAATCGGAAAAAAGTATTTAAGACAACAAAATTATTGAGCAATGCTGTACAAGCTATAGCATGAGACACACAGATATGCAAGACAAAACAAAACCTTTTTAGAGCCATTCAAAAAAAACCTTCAAAAAATGGAAGGATAATGCACTTTACAATCTAGATTTCGGTGCTCACCCAAGAAGATGTGCTTCTCTTGCGATATTTTTTTCGGGCTCCGCCCAAAACACCCACAAATCAGAGCGGCCTAAACTTCACAGACGACGGTCACGAGCCCCTCCCATTGATGTTTCTTGCCGATGTTAATAGGGACAATGAGTACCAACTACAACTACTGCTAATTACTCCAGCAGCATGGAAGAGTAGGAGGGTGTGGCCAAGGCCGCGCACGAAGCTGACATTGCACACACCATGTCGGCAGTGTTTGAATCGAGTTTGCAAACACCAAGGACAAGTGCAGGATGACTTTTTTTTTTGAATCCTACAGGATGACTTGTATATTAAAGGAATGGCTAGCACATACACCAGGTGGATCTTCTGAGGGACTTCGTAAGCTCCGGTATTTGAATCTGTCAGATTGCTCTAAACTTCAAAACATCCACCCAATCTGAGCCAGCCCGCCTACAAAGATAGAAAATAGAGGCCATCCTTTTATAATCACCCGCGTAGGTCTTTGTGTTTGTACCTAGGATGAATCGGGAAAAGGTATAAGACAACAAAATAATTGAGCAATGTTGTACAAGCTATGCATGAGTCACACAGATATGCAAGACAAAACAAAACAAAACCTTTTATAGCCATTCAAAAAACCCTTCAAAAAAGGAAGGATAATGCACTTTACAATCTAGATTTCGGTGCTTACCCAAGATGTGCTTCCGCGACGGACCCCGTGATCTGCAACCACCAATAAAAGAAAAGAAGATGTGCTTCCGCGACGGACCCCGTCTGCAACCACCAAAAAAAAAAAAACTTTTGTATTTGCCGCTTCAAAAACCACACGAAAAACCATATCTAGGTGCATGGATGTGATAAAGAGCACCACCGCCCGTGATGGAGACGGAGCGGCGGGCGAGGCAGTCCCTTGTGTCGGACCGCTCTCGGTTGAGATGAGTTTGGAAAGTCGACGGAGAAGAGGTGAGAAGAGTACTACTAGTACAGTATGAGAAGAGGTGTAGTATGGGAGAAGGAAGAGACGAGAGATCATGAGAAAAAATCGCATCCATAGTAGCACTATAAAGGAATCCGAGGTGGCAAATCGTAGAGTCTAGAGTGTTCGATGCGTACACCATGGTCCCACGGTTAATGTATAAGGGCGACTGTAACTTGTGTGCTATTTCAAAATTTCAAACATTATTTGGAGAATTAGGAATTTGGCCCTGAAAAAGTTTGTCCTACTCTATCCCAACTACCATCGTGTGGGCCCACTTGTAATTTTATCTAAATACGTATATCCATGTGATATCTTGTTTTGAAGAATTAATTGAAACAAATTTAATGGTGTAGCAATCGAATTTAATTTAGATTTTTGGTTTCTCGCTTGGTGTAAAACATTTTTTAGGTATTTCAAAATATGGGGCCCGCCTTTGGCCATTTTCTCTCTCCTATCTATAATTAATCGGCGCCCGCGACAAGGAAACCGAAGCGTTCACGTTGCCCACGGCCGCCTCTCCGTCTCTAACTCTCTGCCGGCCGAGCGCTGAAGTCCCTCGTAGTATTGTTGGAAAGGTTTTGGTCAAAACTTTTTGGGAAATATAAAAACTTGTCGTTCCGTCCATCCTCGCGCAGTGTCATCCGCGCCATCCTCTGAACCCGTTTTTTCAAGCATGGGTCTCGTAGAATCGTAATCATGATGACATGCTCGAACACCGTATGCGTTAGGTGCAATCGTACATCGGGGGTCACGTATGGAGTCATTTCACGGGCCCGTTCGATCGATCGAGAGAGAGAGAGGAGGTGAGTGTTCGATGCCAATGTTTCAACACAAGGCCAAAATTTGCCTCTTTACGAACAAATCAAAAGTTGAATTCATTTGTTGAGCCACAATGCACAAACTAGCAATACAGTTCGATCTGATTCTTGGAGAGCCAAAGCATTCCAAATTTGAACAATTTTTTGATAATATAACAACATTACGGAGAACAAGTTGTTTTGCTAGCGCCTGATTTTTGGCGATTTAATAGTATTCCGTGAGACATAACAAGTCGAAACTAGATGAAGCAAGAGCAAGCAAATATTGTCAAAGAGAAGGAAGCAAGACATATATGGACGTCCCTCGGGTCCGGACTCGAGTAGGGGCGACAACACCCCTCTAGGAGCTTGCGGCGATTATAATCTCGAGGAAGTTGTAGTGAAAGGGTCTCCAGGTTGTAGTGAAACAAGCGTAACCCGAGTCTTTGAGTCTTTCGGCGCTCGACTAAAAATACTCAACTTCCCGGCGAGGAGAGGGAGCGGCCCGCCCAAATGACCTCCAAAGACTGAGCCAAACTTCAAAATAGAAACTACTATGTAAGAACTGAATTACTGAGCAATATAGCGAGAGTCACATAAATTTGTAAGAGAACGGACTGTTTTACGGCGTTGTCTTTGCATCCGGTCTTTGGATGCTATTGAAAGTGCCAAGAAGTGCCTCGGAAGGAGACATCCATTCCTCGAGGACCTAGACTTCACAAGCACAAAGAAAATGTGCTTTTCTTGCCACATTTTCTTCGACCTCCTCCCCATCCTTTTATAATCTCTCGCGTAGATCTTTGTCGCTAGCATGAATCACAAAAATATATAAAGACAAAACAAAACCTTTTTAGAGCCATTAAAAACTTCAAAAAAAAAGGAAATGCATTTTAGAGATCTCGCCGGTGTTTTACCCAAGAAGACGTGATTCTTTTGCGACATTTTCTTCGACGCCTTCAACACTACACCTCATTACATATTGCCAAACATCGACCGAGAGGCAAATGTCAATTAACAAAGATCGAGAGCGGCCGGACTTCATAGACCACTAGAGATCCGAACGGCCGGACTCGATCCGTCGATCGTCGTCATCGACCGCGGCCGCATCCACCTAATCTGAGCTAGCCCGCCTGCAAAGATAGAAAATAGAGGCCATCCTTTTATAATCTCCTTCGTAGGTCTTTGTGTTTGTACCTAGGATGAATCGGGAAAAGGTATAAGACAACAAAATAATTGAGCAATGTTGTACAAGCGCATGAGTCACACGTATATGCAAGACAAAACAAAACCTTTTATAGCCATTCAAAAAACCCTTCAAAAAAAGGAAGGATAATGCACTTTACAATCTAGATTTCGGTGCTTACCCAAGATGTGCTTCCCGCGACGACCCCGCATCTCGCAACCACCAATAAAAGAAAAGAAGATGTGCTTCCGCGGACCGGATCCCGGATCTGCAACCACCAAAAAAAAAAAAAAAAAACTTGTATTTGCTTTGCCTCAAAAACCACATGAAAAACCATATCTCGATGCATGGATGTGATAAATAGCACCACCTGCCCGGATGGAGACGAAGGCGAAGGCGGCGCTCCCTTGTGTCGACCGCTCTCGGGTTGAGATGAGTTTGGAAAGTCGGGACGGAGAAGAGGTGAGAAGAGTACTACTAGTACAGTATGAGAAGAGGTGTAGTATGGGAGAAGGAAGAGATGAGAGACTACGAGAGAAAACTGCGCCCATAGTAGCACTATAAAGGAATCCAAGGTGGCAACTGTAGAGTCTAGAGTGTTCGATGCGCATACCCATGGTCCCACGGTTAATGTATAAGGGCGAATCAGAACTTATGTGCTATTTCAAAATTTCAAACATTATTTGGAGTATAATAGGGCTATGGGAGAGGTCGTGGGTACTATACATGCTAAGGAATTTGTCCATCGCGTCTGTAGACCATTGTGTTGCACCATGCGGGGAAGAGAGAAAAAAAGGGAGAGGTCGTGGGTACTATACATGCTAAGGAAGAGGCGGTCCCAAGTAAAAGATCGGACCCGCGCATCAGCCGCTAGGTAAATGCTACACGTGCACCCAAAAATCGTACATGGAGGAACGAAAACTACATTTTTCAAGCTTCAAAATTCCCAAAAATATAAATAAACTATTACGGCAACGGCAAATCATCACGCAACACTTGCGATTGCACGCATGAAGTGCTACGGCACGTTCGCTCGCCCAGTCGTCCGAGGCGTCGCCGCCGCCGAAGTCGCGCTGATCTCCCCGCAACACCTCTCGGCACGATCGTCATCGGGCGGCGGCGGTGTTCCGCCTAGAGCGTAAGAGCGTGAACGCATCGGGCCGCTTGCCCCGAAGCTCGGCGGCTTGTTTCAGCCTGTCGAGAGGCGGCGAGACGGTGTCACGGCCTTCCACGAACACGGTAGACATGCTCGCTTCAAGCACGCCCTCCGGTTGCCGACCTAGGAAAGCTTGCCGATGAGACTCGCATCGAGTAGTACAAATGGCCCCTGGGCGTAGACCCGCCGAGACAAGACCCGATCTAGCCGATGCTCCGTCCTACTGTGGGTCGCGTTGCACGCCGCTTTCATCCGCAAATAGGTGGCCCGCATTGAAGAGGTCCCTCCATAGGATGCTTTATGTGCATGGCGACGTGCATCACAAGCTCCACAAGCAAGTGCTCCGAAATGTTCTCCATGGCGCAAAGCGTGGCAGTACTAAGTGGGGGCTTTTGCTAGAAGCTAGTAGCTCGAGCGCGGGAGGTGGGAGGTGAACAACAGCTTGTGTGGCGCCGGTTGGAGAGTAGTAATAACTAGAGGTATTCCCCACGCTCTTTGTCGGGTAGAAAGGGGGTATTATATTGTTAAAGGATTGAATTGTGTAATCACTAAAATTATCTCGCAAAAGGATTATTTAATCTTATGTTTAAACTCTAAGCTAAACCAATATTGAATAGAAATATTTAGATATGTTGGACAAGTGACAACTTCGGTAATGCAATAAAACATATATATAATAATTTATTTGAGGAAATCCTTGGTATGTTTTAATCCCATTTAACTTTGTCCTTCACGTCATATCCCCGCGTGTTGACATGGGTATGAACGAGAAATCTAGCACGTTAAGTTAGAATATTACTATCACACCCTCCTATTCTCTCTCTTTTTTTCTTTTTTTCTTTTCTCTCTCTCTCTCTCTCTCTCTCTCTCTCTCACCGCCGCCGCTCTCTTCCCCTCACCCCTCTGCCGCTCTTCACTTTTCTCTCTCCCTTTCTTTTCTCTTTGGCTACACTACACCCGGCGGCGGACGGCGTGGACCGACGGTTGAAGGCATCCAAGGCCACGTCTTTGTGGGCTGCTGCGGCAAATGGCTGCACGCCATATTTCCCCAAGGGCCCACCTGTCATTGAAACCTCTCACTTCTCCTTGCTAGGATGGACATGGTCCAAGAGAATCTGAGACGGGGAGAAGAGACCATGAGATCGGTTCACAAAGACAAACTGCCCGGTCCCAATCTAAAGACTAGACCCGCACGTCGGCCGCTAGGTAAATGCTATACTCACATGCAGCCCGAGATCGCATTACGGAGGAGCAAAAACTACATTTTCAAGCTACGAAAAAATCCCAAAAATTAATAAACAAACTATGTACACCCAATACCCTACACATACAGCTTACACCCCTATTCTTCATTATTTTTTTTTTTTACTCTATATCAACTACCATTAGTGGGACCCACCTATAATTTATCGAAATATAACCATATGACTTCTAGGTTTGAAAGATTTATTGAATGGAATTCAATGGTGTAATCGAATTTAAATTGGTTTTTTGGTTTGTGAGTTATAACATTTTTAGTTAGTTCAAACGATTGGGGCACGCCACAAGATCTCATAGAATCCGAGGTGGCAACTGTAGAGTGTTCGATGCGCACACCATGGTCCCACGGATGTGTGTTTAGTTGGTGAAATATTTTGGGTTCTGGCTCTTGTAGCACTTTTTGTTTGTATTTGGTAATTGTTATCCTATTATAGAGTAAGGCCTTGTTTAGACGGGCTAAAATTTCTAACCTTTTTCCCACTTTCTCTCCATCACATCACATTAAATACACCAAAAAGACATATGTTTGGAGTATTAAATGTAGGTAAAAAAAATAACTAATTACACAGCTTTAGATGTACATTACGAGATCGATTCTTTTTGAGCCTAGTTACGCCATGGTAGGATAATATTTACCACTAACAAAACGAAACGTGCTACGATTACACAATGTGACATTCGATTACAATTTTTAGCCATCTAAACTAACTAGGCTCAAAAAGATTCGTCTCGCACTTTTTGGGGCGATCGTAACTTGTGTGCTAGTATTTGAAATTTCAAACATTGTTTGGAGTAGACTATGGCCTATGGGAGAAGTAGGAATTTGGCCCCGAAAAAAAGTTTGTCCTACTCTATCCCAACTTCCATCATGTGGGCCCACTTGTAATTTTATCCGAATATATCCATGTGATATCTTGTTTTGAAGAATTAATTGAAACAAATTTAATGGTGTAATCGAATTTAATTTAGATTTTTGGTTTGTCAATTAAAAACATTTTTTAGGTATTTTAAATTGTGGGGCCGCGGGCCATTTTTCTCTCTCTCTCTCTCTCTCGTCCATCCTCGCGAAAGGTCATCTCGCACCCGGCAAAGATGGGTCTAGAATCGTAATCATGATGACATGCCCGAGGTGTACTTGTCCATCATGGGTCACGTATGGAGTCATTTCACATTCTTGTTCGATCGATCGAGAGAAAGAATGAGGTAGAGTGTTCGATGCCAAATTTGTTTCAACACAAGGCCAAAATTTGCCTCTTTATGGACCAAATCAAGCTGAATTCGTTTGTTGAGCCACAATGCACAAACTAGCACAAACTAGCAATACGGGTTCGATCTGATTCGAGTAGGGAGCATCTGTTTAGAAGGCAACCTCCTCCCGTCCGGACTTCGAAAGTAGAGATAACAAAGACCGACGAGAGGCGGTTCGCGCCCTTGGCGAGATTATAATCTCCATGGCGGTCTTTAGCTCTAGCCATGTGCATGATTAAGGCTCGAGACCTATCTAACCGCTTTGCTTCTATTCGGGCAACCACAATGTGCATGCAACAATTGACCATAAGCGTGGGATCCATTTTTTTTTAGGGCAATAGCTACGGACGACCAAAGCCACAATGGTAGAGCGACAAGCATGGGCCCATGTACGATGTAAAAGAGAAGATGTGTGAGAGAAAAAGAAGAGAAGATGCGAGAGAAATCATTGTTTATTTGCTTGTGGTGCACCTTAAGCTTGAGGTGTTTTTGGATGGACAATAGCTATGGTCTCGTAACTCCACAATGGTTGATGCCCTTCATGCCTACTACATTGTTGATGCCCTTCATGCCACCAAGTTGCGGCAGAGAGAAGTGCCTCGGAGGGAGACATCCATTTCAAAGGACACTTAACTGCAAGGAGGCATTGGCAAGACAACACAAAAGAAAATGCGTTTTTCTTGCCACATTTTTCTTCGACCTCCTGCCCATCCTTTTATAATCTCCCGCGTAGGTCTTTGTGGCTAGCATGAATCACACAAATATAAAAGACAAAACAAAACCTTTTAGAGCCACTAAAAAAACTTCAAAAAGGAAATACATTTTAGAGATCTCAAATGGTGTTTACCCAAGAAGACGTGCTTGTTTTTTTGCGACATTTTCTTGCATCCTTCCCAACCCAACACTAGCTAAAACACTAGAGATCGGAGCGTGACTTCAGAGACCACATGAGTGAAGTCGAGATCCGAACGGCCGACTCGATCCGCATCTCACAACCATACAAAAAGAAAAAAAAACTCATGTATTTGTCGTTTCAAAACCACATGAAAAACCATATCTAGCTGCATGGATGTGATAAGAGCAATCGTGACACCTGTTATAGCATAATTTTAGTAGTCAACTAAACATGAAATAAGGGCATAAAATGAATATCAACATAAGTATAGGGGTTTTTGCGACATAATTCCACGAGTTTTGGTATTCCGTGACTTTCCGGGGACTTAATGTATAAATACGTAGAAGAATGGAGAAAGTTCCGTAATATACATCCCATACGATGACAAGACTTGACCGTGAAGCAACTCAACCCGAAAAGTGGACTAAAACATTCTAGAAGGTACCGAGAGGACACCGGAAGAAACGGGATGCCGAGGTACCACCCCCGGCGCCACCGGTGCCAACTAGGCCGGCCGCCAGGTGGGGCCACATGTCACCCTCGGCTTTGTATGTCGGTTTACCACCGACCTTGAGGTTGTATCTACACCGTTGCCAAGGTCGGTTTGATCCAATGGTCATCGTTCATCGCCAAGGACTATATAAGCGTACCCCAGGCTCGACCCCAAGGCTTATCTCTCTCATTATCTTTCATTAGTATTCTCTGAGCAAAAAAGTTAGGGTTTCAATTAGAAGAGAGATCCCTCTAGTTGTCTAGTTGTCTAGTTGTCTAGTTCATCTAGTTCATCTAGTTCAACTAGTTCATCTAGTTGAAATTAGATCAAGGAGAGAGAAGAGGGAGAGAGTTGAAGAGCCGGACTTGTCGGATCTTCATCAACATTGTAATCGTCAAGAAACTAGTTCGTCTTCAACGAATCTCCACGTTCTTCATTATTTAATTCTAAGCTTTCTATTTACTTTCATTCAAGATTTACTTCTACTTTATTTATTAGATTCCCACTTGCATCAAGTGCTCTAGTCTTTGCAACGCTAAAGTAGTAATTATTAGATTAGGCGTGGTGCTTAGTCTAGTGGTTACCCGGAATTGCACCCAATCCCACCTGATAGTTTGTGGTAGCCCTGTGTGGTGACAGCCCGGACGGCCGGCGTATTCCACCACATTCGGTTGGTGTTTGTAGGACCTTGTCGGACCTTCCTAGCCCCCTTCTCATCCCTTTCTCGTGGTTAGTGCTCGATGTCCCAAAATAAATAAATCTTGAAGTATCTTTGATTCCTAGATCTATTAGAGAAGCCTTAGAAACTTTCTCTCTCTCCCCACAAACCCATAGTTAACCTTGGACAACTTATTATCTTGATTAGTGCACTTCACGCTCCCTATGGAAATCGATACCTTGGAATACTCCCGGTGAAAACTACATCGGTATCCGTGGCGCTTTGGATTTTTTTCGTGTGCGTTAATTTATACCAACAAGCTTTACGCACCGTTGTCGGGGAAAGCCGTGCTATTCTCGAAACAAGTCTGTCCTTTTTATCCTTTTTATGTTTTTATTCTTTTACCACCTTTTCCACTACCTTTACCACATGGATTCCACTCCTATATATAAATTTTTTCGCTCCAAAGGTTGAATTGATAGAGCCACCAAAATCATCACATCCTATTCTTACGGATGGCTTTGAGATTCATCCCGCTTTTATAGCCATGGTTCGGGAGAAACCCTTCCTCCGGGCTAGAAGACGAAAATCCTTATACCCACATTCAGGAATTTGAGCATTTGTGTTCTTGCCTAAATATTCTGGCATGACACAAGAGACCCTTAAATGGATATTGTTTAAGTTCTCCCTTTTGGGTAGAGCAAAACAAAGGTATGCTCATACCGTAGGAGGCGTAAATGGTAATTGGGAAGAACTCCGAGACAAATTTTATCTTGCTTTCTTCCCTCTTTCTCAAATCGCCGCCTTAGAATAGAAATTCTTACCTTTCAACAAAAAAGAGAAGGAAACTTTAGGAGCAGCTTTTGGGCTAGATTCATGAGTCTTATTAAAAACAGGTCCAAACCTTTCCTTACCCGAAAAATGTCCTATTATACCACTTCTATCTTGGACTTAGTAAGGAAGCTGCTCTTCATGTTGACTTAGCTTCTGGAGGTTCATTCTCGCATAAAACCATTAGTGAGGGACAAGCCATTTTGAGAAAATCCTTGAGAATACTCCCTACACTAGTATTTTGATGAATTTCCTCAAGAAGAAGCTCTAACAAAAGCCTGAACCAATAGAGGAGGAACATGCAACCCAAATTGGAACTTCCAGTTGATTCTTCTAATATTTTGGTTGTTGAAACACCTCCCCGATAAGGGAACACAAAGCCAATTAGAGGATGATGAACCATCACCTTTAGAGGTTCCCTTCGAATTCGAAGAAGATTTCTTTGAAGATTATGGGGAACACCTCGAATTTTCCTATCCAAGCGAGACCTCTAGTAAAGACCACTTCACATAATCAACTAGAAGAATCAATTAGCATAGAACACCTTAAAAGCCTTTCGGCAATCATGAGTTATGAATGGCTAACCGAAGCAGTTATCACCCGAGATTGCTCGAGTCACTTCCCTTCATCCATTCTTCTATGCCAAATTAGAAGGTCTACTAGAAAAGTCCACTACAATCCTTCCGTCGGGATAAATATTATTTCAAAGGAGTTAGCCAATATTCTTTATCCCGACATGTCCTTAACTCCATCACAAAAACTTCTACAAGGCCCATCAGGATTTATTCTTGAAAGCCATGGAGTTTTAAGGGCTATTCCTATTAGAATCAACAACTCGAAGTTATGTTTAGATTTTCATATTTATGACATCTCGTTTGATCTCTTGATTGGCGCACCAATCATGAGACTTCTATAGGAAGAACCATTGCGAGGTCACTTAGACTTCAAGGTTGGGAATTCCACCATGACTATTCCTCCTTGATCGATCTATTAATACGATAGTGGAATCCACTTTCGAACAAGACCCTATTGAGGAGGTCTTAATGGCATCTCTACAAGAGATGGCCCAACCATCCTTCAACGTTGAACACTTCGTTGAAGAAGAAGAAGAAGAGTTGGTAGAACCCATTGAGCTAGACGAAACTGAACAACCTTCACCTCCTCCAATAGAATTAAAACCACTTCCTCCCGGCTTAAAATATGTCTTCCTTCATAATAATCGAAAAACTCCTGCCATTATTAGTGACAAGCTTTCCCAAGAAGAGACGGATAAACTTGTCACTATCCTAGAAAGACATAAAAAGCCATAGGCTACTCACTTGAGACCTCATAGGGATTAGCCCCAAACTCGCACACATCGTATCCCTATTGATCCGGATGCATCACCTTCTAGGGAACCACAACGTAGACTTAACAGCTAGCTATGCGAGAAGTTGTTAATAAAGAAGTCCTTAAGCTCCTACACACCGGGATTATTTATCCCGTGCCACATAGCGGGGGTTAGCCCCATTCAAGTTGTGCCAAAAGAAGGGAGGAATGATGGTCGTTAGGAATGAGAAGAATGAACTCATACCTCAACGAACCATCACTGGGTGGCGCATGTGCATTGATTACCGAAAACTCAACAAGGCTACAAAGAAAGATCACTTTCCATTACCCTTCATTGATGAAATGTTGGAACGGCTTGCAAATCACTCTTTCTATTGTTTCCTTGATGGTTATTCGGGTTATCATCAAATTCCAATCCACCCCATTGACCAAAGTAAGACCACTTTTACATGCCCATATGGAACTTACGCATACCGACGAATGTCGCTCGGATTATGCAATGCTCGACTTCTTTCCAATGGTGCATGATGTCTATTTTTTCTCGATATGATCGAGAAAATCATGGAAGTGTTCAAGGACGATTTCACCGTCTATGGCAAAACTTTCGATGATTGTTTGGAGAATTTAGATAAAGTCTTACAAAGGTGTGAAGAAAATTCTTTAGTCCTGAAACTGGGAGAATTGCCATTTTATGGTTCAGGAAGGAATAGTACTTGGACACAAGGTGTCCGAACATGGGATAGAGGTGGATAGAGCAAAGATTGAAGTTATTGAACAACTTCCACCTCCCACAAATGTGAAAGGAGTCCGAAGCTTCTTGGGACATGCAGGGTTCTATAGGCGCTTTATCAAAGATTTTTCTCAAATCGCTAGACCCCTGACTAGTCTCTTAGCTAAAGATGCACCTTTCATATTTAGTAATGAGTGCCATGAATCTTTCCAAATCCTTAAAAGAGCACTCACTTTAGCTCCAATTATTCAACCACCTGATTTTAATCTTCCTTTTGAGATCATGTGTGATGCTAGCGACTTTGCGGTTGGTGCCGTTTTAGGCCAAACCAAGGATAAGAAGCATTATGCCATATCCTATGCTAGCAAAACCTTGTCCGGAGCACGCCTCAATTATTATACCACTGAAAAAGAGTTGTTGGTCATTGTCTTTGCAATAGACAAGTTTAGATCTTATTTAGTGGGGGCAAAGGTAATAGTTTACCACGACCATGCTTTGCTCTTAAGTACCTCCTCACTAAGAAAGATGCTAAGCCTTGGCTACTTGATGGATTCTTCTACTCCAAGAGTTTGACATAGAAATCCGAGATAAAAGGGAGTAGAGAATTCGGTAGCTGATCACTTGTCTAGGATTCCATACAAGGAGACATATGAGCTACCCATCAGTGATTATTTAAGGGATGACACCTTGCTCATGATAACACACTCCGATCCATGGTATGCAAACATCGTGAACTTTATAGTAACAGTGCTATGTCCCACCTGGTGAAGACAAAAGAAAACTAGTCTATTAGAGTCGCCATCACCTATGGGATGAGCCTTATCTTTTCCTCGAAGTTTGCGCCGATGGGTTGTTGAGAAGATGTGTTCCCTATGGTCGAGGCTACTCAAATTATGGAAAGATGTCATGCCTCGCCATATGGAGGACATTATGGAGCATTCCTGACACATGCCAAGATCCGGCAAAGTGGTTTTTCTCCAGCCAACGATGTATGCGGATACAAAGGAATTTGTCGAGAAGATGCCACAGATGCCAAAAGCATGGAAACATAAATACACGAAATGCAATGCCTCTCACAAACAACCTCCAAATTGAACTATTTGATGTTTGGGGGATTGATTATATGGGGCCATTTCCTAAGTCCGGAAATTATGAATACATCTTGGTGGCCGTAGATTATGCATCCAAATGGGTAGAAGCAATGCCATGTCGAACAAGTGATTCAAAACATGCAAAGAGAGAATGTTCCATGAAATTATATTTCCTCATTTTGGTACACCTCGGGTGGTCATAAGCGATGGAGGATCTCATTTCATCGATAAAGACTTCGAAAGTATTTAGCAAATCATGGGATTCGTCATAATGTTGCAACACCATACCATCCTCAAACTAGTGGTCAAGCGAAAACATCTAACAAACAAATCAAAAATATTCTCAAAAAAGACCGTGGATGAAATGGGAAGACATGGAAGGACCAACTTCCGGATGCACTGTGGGCTTACCGAACTGCATATAAGACACCCATAGGCATGTCACCTTATCAACTTGTATATGGGAAAACTTGCCATTTGCCTATTGAATTGGAGTTCAAGGCTCATTGGGCGATCAAGAAATGGAACATGGATCTCCACCTAGCTGGCGAAGCGCCCGATGCAACTATCTCGAGCTAGAAGAATGGAGAGAAAAGGCTTATCACAACTCCAAGATCTACAAAGAGAGAACAAAAAAGATGGCATGATAAGAGAATCAAACACAAGGAGTTCAAGCCCGGAGACAAAGTTCTACTATTCAATTCAAGAGTAAAAGCTCTTTGGACATGGTAAGTTGCGAAGTAAGTGGGATGGACCATATAATGTCGTCGACACATCAACGCATGGAGCCATTACCATCCAAGATGATACAGGTAACACGTTCAAGGTAAATGGACAACGCTTGAAAGTTTACTTTGAGCCAACATGGTTGAGGAGCTAGATGTAATTGAGTTTATATGATTATTATATTAGAACACTCTAGACAACTAATGCTTAATTGCCTAACCTTTAATCGGTTCCACGAGCTTTGTTATCTATTTGAGTGTTGCGGGATTCATGGGAGAACGACATGATAGGATGACACCCTCATCGCTGTCTACCTTAACTTCCACATCATCAACATCCCGACATGCAAAATCTAGCTTGGGGGAGAGCACCCCCAGATTATCATGATAAGTATCTCTTTACTATATATTATCAGTCTATATATCTTTTTGCTTTGTTTGATAAGAGTCTAGTGTTTAAAAGAGTCTTTGTTAGAGTATGAGAATAAATGATCTAGAGGGAGTATTCACCAGTTTGCTTTTGCTCAAATAAAATGAACCTTAAATATGGAAATGATGAATAGTTGCTCTGCCGTAATTCCTTACACGTACCTAGTTTTCAACCTTGAATTCTCCCAAGTTTCGAGATAAAATTGTTTTGACACATGATTTGCTTTGAATTTGAAAACTTGTGGGTAACAAATGCTTGATCTAAGTCTAGGTAATTGACGGAAATGATATATGAAAGGTTGAGCTGCTATTTATCTTGTTCCTAGTGATACTAGAGTCCTGGAGATTTATCTTTAAAAACTAAAAGTGCTACATGATGAGTTCCTATATGACAAAGTGTTCTTACCATATATATACCTCTTACAAACTACACTCCACTCATATCACTCATATATGCTACTTCTATTCCGAAGTACGCATCCATCATATTCTACAAAAGCCCATCATTGCTTTTATGCTCATAGTTCTTGTTACTTGTCTCTCCAAAAGAAAAAAAAAAAATGAGGCTTGGGGTTGTATTCAAAAGAAAAAAAAAAAAAAAAAAAAAAGGGGGAGATGAAAAAAAGGACAAGTGTCCTACTTGCGGTAGTAGAGCCTACCTCCCTAAAGAGATGAAAAATGAACAAGTGTTCGAAGGCGAGTAGAGCCCACATCTCTAAAATAATAAAAAGAGAGAGAAAAAGGGACACAAGTCCGAGGGGGTGAGTAGAACCCACCTCTCCGAAAAAAAAAAAAAAAAAAAGAAGAGAGAGAAAAAATGGACACAAGTCCGAGGGTGAGTAGGACCCACCTCTCTAAAAAGAAAAGAAAGAAAAAGAGTATGCAACCCAGGTTCTCTATAACATATCCAAAGGAGAGACAGTTTCAAGGAGCAAAAGTAAAATGGGGCTTCACATTTACCACCATCTTATTTACACCATATACCACTTTCACCATATATGACCCTCACAAAACTCTCATACACAGGGAATCTCTCGAGTTTTATTTTGAAAATCTTGCAAAAACTCGGGATAATAGTTGATCTAAGAGCTTAAGACATAGTGCTTGACTTGATTGTTCTATCTTTCAATTGCTCAAGACCCAAGTGAAGGCTATAAGCCCCATGATAAAAAAAAAAAAGAAGAGTTTAAGTTAAATAAATAAATATATATATATATATATAATAAATAATAATAATGTATATATAATTACGTGGAGAATTCTTGTTTGAAAGCATGTGTACTTTTGAGGCATGAAAGCATTGTAGCAACTCCTAATCCTTTGTTAAGTTTGGTTTTGCTAGGGACTAGCAAAAGGGTAAGCTTCTTGGGGGAGCTTGTTGACACCTGTTATAGCATAATTTTAATAGTCAACTAAACATGAAATAAGGGCATAAAATGAATATCAACATAAGTATAGGGGTTTTACTGACATAATTCCATGAGTTTTGGTATTCCGTGACTTTCCAAGGACTTAACAGATAAATACAGAGAAGAATGGAGAAAGTTCCGAATATACATCCCATACGATGACAAGACTTGACCGTGAAGCAACTCAACCCGAAAAGTGGACTAAAACATTCTAGAAGGTACCGAGAGGACACCGGAAGAAATGGGATGCCGAGGTGGCATGCCACCCTGGCGGCCACCAGTGCCAACTAGGGCGGCCGCCAGGCTGGGACCACATGTCGACCTCGGCTTTGTATGTCGGTTTACCACCGACCTTGAGGTTGTATCTACACCGTTGCCAAGGTCGGTTTGATCCAATGGTCATCGTTCATCGCCAAGGACTATATAAGTGTTGACGGTCACTAACGACATATTTTTAACATCAACATTCTACCAATTAGGGGTTGAAACTATACCTTGCTACACACATATACATTTATTATTGACATAATTCCACTTGTAGTGCCAAAATATTATTGTGCAGATTTATATAAGAAACAAGTGGAAAATACACCAAAAGGCGCCTCCCCGAAAGGCGCATTCCCGAGAACATCAAGCCCAAGGGAGAAAAAGTCCATAAAATAGCAATATCCAAACACAAGCCCAAGAGGTCGAGGCCCGAGTCCAACATGAAATGATAAACGGACCGCAGGACATGGGTTCATATTTTGGGCATAACTTTTCCATACGGACTCCGTTTTAAGTGCACGACCCACCAAACGAAGCTAACGATGAGACGGACGCACACACAAAATTTCAGCCCAAACGGCCCACATATGGGTGCGGCCGCACCTTTGGCGCGCCGCGCACACCCGTCCCGAGGCGGTTCGGGCCCATCCTTCTCGAGGCGGTTCATTACCTTCCAAAAAGTGTGTTACCGACGTGGGTTGGTCGGTTTGGGCTGATTAGGAAGGTGTTCTAAGGTCGGTTTTGATCCTTCCATGTGGGGATGGCCATCTTCCAAAGAGCCCCCTCTCCTCTACCTATAAAAGGAGGCTCTCTCCTCCTCATTGAACACACACCACACACAATGTAGCCTCTCTCTTCTTCTTCTTCTTCCTCCTCCCCCTTTCTTCTTCTTCCTTCTTCTTCTTCTTTCTTCTTCTTCTTCTTCTTAGTTTGTACTTAGGAGGAGTTTGGCAAGGAATATAAAAGAGAGCAAGACATTTTGGAGCTATTCGGTATGATCAATTTAGAGTTCTTCATCTTGTTCTTGTTCTCTACTTATCAATATAGTCATGTTCTTGAATTAGAGCAAAGTTCTTTTGATATAATCGTGATTGATGAACTAGCCTATAGTTTCTATATCATGATCTTGTCATTTAGAATATTGTGCTTTGTATTTCATACATACATGTTTAGACCAAGAGCTATATCAATATGATGAGTTCTACTTAGAGTTAGACTTGGTTGATGCTGGGTTGCGGGTTCGTCGTCCGTCCTCGTGGCGGTTGCTCTGGTGAAGGACCCCATTTACGGGTAAGCCTTGTACACGCTAGAGTATGTGGTCAATGGCGTAGACATGGTGTCTAGGCTAGAGGCTGCCTTCGTTTGCCTCGGCCATGTACGGTTGTGGTGGTAGGCGGCAGGTGGTGACGGCCCTGTCCGTCCCTTGTAATCCCCCACGTCCGTGGTGGTCGGCGTAGAGCCGTAGGCCGGCAATGCCTGGCGCGTACCGGTGTTATCCGGTGCCCGAAGTAATTCAGCGAGACCTTGGCTTTCTTGAATTAGAATCTCTAACAGTAAAACATGTGTGTATCTGCTATCTTGACATGACTATCTAGGACATGCCTGCTCCACATTAGAATTATTCTTTTATTCTTTCTTTTACCTTTATCATTGAGATTGGCTTGAGTGTGTGTGTCAAGTTATCCTATTACCTATCCTATTTTACCCCTATTATGAGCATTGGTCTATTATACATTCATGTCATCTTGACCATGTCCGAATTAGAGACTTTTACACCATGCCTTCCTTTGGGAAAATATAAATAACGATACCCTGAATACTTCCGGGTGAAATGCTACAATGATAGATCCGTGCGCTTGCGGATGAATATCTTCTTAGGCAAGATCTATCACCGTTGATGTCCTAGTGTTATCACCGATACGGTGGTTTCACTTAGGAATGTCAACGGCGCATTTGGCGCCGTTATTAGAGATGGGTTCTAAACCTGTTGTTTCTAGTGATTGCGCTTTAAGAAATGCAACAAGCATTTCGCCGGCGCCTTGCGGGGAAGGCGTTGGTTAAAGGGATGATCTATTAGGACATGTTCCCGATAATATGCATGTGTAGTTATCTTTGTTCATCTTAGGTTTGTCTAAAAAACAAAAAAAAAAATCTTTTATAAAAAAAATCTTTTATATATATATATATATGAAAAAAAAAAATCTTATAAAGAAAAAAAAATATATCTCTTATAAATAAAAAGCAAGGACATGTTATCAAGTTAGTATGCACCTTCGGGTATTCTTGTCGCTAACCATTTTTGGTGAAGACTAAGAAGAACAAAGGAGCACGCGACCTTGAAAACATGGGGCTACATCAAGAAAAACTTTGATGCTCTTGGGCGGAGGAACGCACTCAAAAGGAGACCACGACCTTGCACACTCGACTTTTTTCACGAAAAAGTACAAGTGTGAGTGGGAGGATGGTGATAATATCAAGTTCCACGTGCAAGGGGATCATAAAAAAAAAAAAAGCTCGAGTGAAAAAAAAAATATATGAAAAAAAAAAGAAGAAGAGAGATGAATAAGAGATTAGCCTCTCCTTGCTATAAAAAGAGAAAAGAGGAAAAAGAGTTGAAAAAAAGAGAGATATATAAAAAAAATATATATATAAAGAAAGAAAAAAAAAAAATATAGAAAAAAAAATGGTTGTAGAAAAAAAAATATATATATAGAGGAGAGAGGAGCAGGTTGGCCCACAAGATCAAAATAAACAAGAAGGCACCTGACTCCACCAACATTGCTTCCATGTAAGCAAGAAGGGATCTTTCTCTCCCAAGACCTTTGTTGCACTGAGTGAGTTCGGTATGCCTCCCTCTACTCGGTGTGAGGGAAGTCATTACCAAATCAAGATCATCACGCTACCGACGCAGCAATTATGAACTCTATGCTCAAGCTTGCCAGTCAAGTACACTCCAGGTATGCAAAGGTCCAATAATAAAAAAAAAAAAAAAAAAGAAGTAGAGGAAAGGAGGAACATCCTCCTTTAAGCCTTTGTGACCACTAAGGCCCATGGTCAATATACACTACATGTGTGTATCACCTAAGCCTTGTGGCCCGCCTTGAGATGGATCATCAAGCTACCACCGCGGGAGTTTCAACATCTTGCCTTCATGCGTGGTTGGTACACACACACACACTTTCAGGTACACAAAGGTAATAATTCACCAATTCTTTTTGTTTCTCATACTTATCTCCATATATATATATATAATTAATTAATAATTTCATCATGGAGATAAAACAAGGCTAGACTTATATTGCATCTTTATCTTAGCCTTGTTTGAGTATGAAAAGTTTGGTGAAGCTTTTATGTTCTCCCTTGATAATAAAATCCTAAAATAAAAATCTTTGAAAAAAAAAAAGTCGCTCTTTTGCTCCTTCCGGCATATGTTTTGAAATTTGGTAATCACGAAGGATGGTAAATCCACTCGTGAATCTACCATATAGGAAAAGCCAAAAAAAAACACGGGGTAAAAACCCCGATCCAATGGGCTTTGAGCCGGCTTGGGGAGGACCAAAAACATGGTAATGTGAACCTGTCACTCTCATCTTTTTCGTTACCAAGCCAAAATAAATAAATAAATATATTATATATATATATAAATGTGTGTTTTATAAAATATTTTATTATTAAAATAAAACAAAAAAATTATTACTACACAAAAATCTGTAATATTTTCAAAAAAAATGGGGTATATTTCAAAAAAATGGGGTATATTTCAAAAAGAAAAAAATGGGGTATATTTCAAAAAAAAAAAAAAAAAATGGGGTATATTTTTTTTTTTAAAAAAATATGTTTTATAAAAATATTTTATTATCAAAATTAACAAAAATATTCATTACATAAAATCTATATAAAAAAATTTAATCTTTTTGTTCACCTTTCAAAGTCTTCATCTTCATTGGATGAATCTTATTGCTCTCAAATCTATGGACTAACCCCTTGAGGATTTTATCAAACATCATGAGGGTAAGTCTAAGAGATGACAATGGAGATCGAGAAGTTGTTTGGTGAACCCAAAAAAATAATAATAATAATGATAATGATAATGATAAAATAAATAAATAAAAAAAACCCCTTTGAAACCCCAAGAATGATTGTCCCACTCTTCCAAGATCATCACAAGACAAGCTTGGGGGTCTCTCTGGCACGCTCAAAAGACGATGTTAATCAAAGATCTACTCATAGCGTTCACAAGCTAGCAACGTTCATAAACCTAAGGTAAGTCAAAAAGCTAGCTTGGGGGACTCCCACAAAGGTAACTCGTATCTCACATTCCATTCAGTTATTTCCTTATCTTATATGAATGATGAGGTATAAAATAATAATAATAAAAAAAAAAGGGGAAAAAGAAAGAGAGAGAGGAGACTTATTCCACTCCATATATATGTGTTCTAGAAATGTTTAGTTCTACCCCTGTTGAAATGATGAATAGTTGCTCTGTCCCGGGGTTTTCAATTTCGGAAACAAAAAATTTCGGAACCCACCGAGAAAAGGGAAATTCGAAATTCCGGAAATTTCGGCTCAAATTCAAATTAAATTCAAAAAAATTTCAAAAAACTTTGACATGATTTCGCTATAAACTATCTATGGTTGATCATACACCACAAATACATGAAAAAAACTTACATGATTCCACATTTTCATGGGGCTGGGGGCTCATGGGTCGCGGCAACGTAGTGCACCATCGGGGAGCCGCCGCTGCCCCCAACAGAGGAGAGTCGAAGACAGGGGATAGAATGTGGGTTTCAGGTGTGTTTTAGGGTCTTCTAGGGCTATATATACGGTGGGCCGACGGGGAAGTCAATTTTTGGACCATCTTGGCGCTATTTGAGGGCAAAAGACGAATTCACACAAAATTTTTTTGACCAAGAGAGGATTTCTTTCGGTACCCACCGAGAAACCGAAATTTCCTTCGTAAATTCGGGAAAATTTCGGCGAAATTCAAAACCCCGGCTCTGTCTTATGTTTTGCACTGTGCCTAGTTTATAATTCGAATTTCTCTAAAGTTTGGGTTTAGTGGCTAAGTCTAAAAAAACTCATCCTAAAAAAAAACCCCGATTCATGTGGGTTGCATGGGCTCTATCTAGTCTAAGTTGTTGCCAAGTATGATATGGTACAAATGGATTTGCTATGATTTCGTCCAAAAAAAGAGAAACTTGACATCCGGGAATCTAATTTGAAAGAAAAGAGAAATGATATGGGCTATGCTAAAAAAAAAGAAAAAAAAAAAAAGAAGAGATGAAAAATAGACATGTGTCCGAGGGCGAGTAGAGCCCACATCTCCAAAAAAGAAAGAGAGGGAATAAAAGACAAAAGTCTAGGGCGGCAGAGCCCACCTCTCCAAAAAAAAAAAATATATATATATAGCAAAAAGCCCATACTTTCTCGAAAAACAAAATAGAACTTAAATAAATAAATCCCGGATGAGAAAGTTGATCCAAAGGGATGAATGAAAAATATCTCTCGTTATAACCGTTACGTGCGGCAACCGCCCAAGGCTTTGAGAAAAAGCTAAAAAGCCCCGCAACGATGAAAGGTAATAAAGGGTGAGCAAAGGCATGCCATTTTATTCAAACTATAGTAGAAAATCTTATTATAACCCCGGCACCTGAAAAACATAATCGGCATAGTAGCAACTCCTCGATCGGCAACCAAGTACTTATCTTTTTTTTCGAGGGGCGTGCAAAGGGTAAGCTTGGGGGAGTTTGTTGACGGTCACTAACGACATATTTTTAACGTCAACATTCTACCAATTAGGGGTTGAAACTATACCTTGCTACACACATATATATTTATTATTGACATAATTCCTATTAGGTGAGAATGTACGAGATGAGAAGAGGTGTAGTATGGGAGAAGGAAGAGACGAGAGAGATCGCGAGAAAAAACGCCCATAGTAGCACTATAAAAGGAATCCGAGGTGGCAACCGTAGAGTCTAGAGTGTTCGATCACACACCATGGTCCCACGGTTAATGTAAAAGGGCGATCAGTAACTTGTGTGCTATATTTCGAAATTTCAAACATTATTTGGAGTAGTAATAGGACTATGGGAGAATTAGAATTTGGCCCCCAAAAGTTTGTCCTACTCTATCCCAACTTTCATCGTGTGGGCCCACTTGTAATTTTATCTAAATATATCCATGTGATATCTTGTTTTTGAAGAATTAATTGAAACAAATTTAATGGTGTAATCGAATCTAATTTAGATTTTTGGTTTCTCAAGAAAAATATTTTTTAGGTATTTTAAATTGTGGGGCGGCCGGTGGCCATTTTCATGTGTAGTGTAGCCGAGAGAAAAGAAAGGGAGAGAGAAAAGTGAAGAGCGAAGCAGAGGGGTGAGGGGGAAGAGAGCAAATGACGGTGATTTCCTTTGTCGCGATTAATTATAGACGGCGTGGACCGACGGTTGAAGGCATCCAAGGCCACGTCTTTTGTGGGCTTTGGGCAAATGGCTGCACGCCATATTTCCCCAAGGGCCCACCTGTCATTGAAACCTCTCGTTCTCCTTGCTAGCATGGACATGGTCTAGTAGAATACGAGACGAGGAGAAGAGACCATGAGATCGGTTCACGCCACAGGCTGCCGGTCCCCAAGCGCAAAGACTAGACCCGCGTCGGCCGCTAGGTAAATGCTATACTCACGTGCGGCCCGAGATCGTACACCTGAGGAGCGAAAAACTACATTTTCCAAGCTACGAGAAAATTCCCGGAAAATTAATAAACAAACTCCCTACACATACACCCTCCTATTCTCTTTTTTTTTTTTTTTTTTCCCCTTTTTTCGTTCTTTTTTTTTACTTTACTCTATAATACCAACTACCATCGTGACCCACCTATAATTTATCGAAATATAACCATATGATTTCTTGTTTTGAAAGATTTATTGAAAGGAATTCAATGGTGCAATCGAATTTAAATTGGTATTTCGGTTTGTGAGTCATAACATTTTTTAGTTATTTCAAACAAGGCCTGCCTTTGGCAAATATTTTGCCATCTACTATAAATGAGGCGGCCTACTAGTGCAGCTCTAGTCCGCCTCGATTCTCCCGTGCATGCTTGGTGAGGCAGGCCATAGTGACAAACAGCCCGTCGGGGACTCTTCCTTTTTAAAAAATTATTTCTTTTTCTCGGAGAAAATAAAAGGAAAACACCCTCGAATAGAATAGCTAGAGATGCCTATTTTTATTTGTTGATTGTCCTAATTATAGTATATATCACAACTAAGAACACACATGTCCCAAATTAAAAAGTTGTAAACTACAAAGTTTCATGGATATTTGAGAACAACAATCACTATATTGGTAGTTTGTTGTCTATAAGAGGTCAATTAAAACACTTAAATTTCAATTTTCATTTTTTAATTTGAGGCCTAGTTTTCCTTTATATAAGATAATTTCAAAGCAAAAAGTTTTGAAATTCTTTTTGGGCTCCACATGTCATAGAGTAGAAAAATATGGCAAGATTCCTTTTAGGCAAAACAAAGTTAAGCAAGATTCTTAGGTGTGTTTAAATCACCCGAATTTGGCTCGACGTCTCAAAATTCGAATCACATCAAATCATTAAATGTACCAAAAGGCGCATGCATTGAGTATGAAATGTAGGTAATAAACAAAATAGCTAATTGCACAATTTAGATGAGTACATTGCGAGAGACTAATCTTTTGAGCCTAGTTACCCCATGCGATGGTAGGATAATATTTACCACAAACAAACGAAAAGTACTACGGTGCTTTTTTTCGCCGGTTCTGCTGGGCGGCGTGAACCGGCGGCGGACACGCCAGCGTTCAAAGGCGACGCCAATCGGCACGAGCATAACCGCTGCCGACGAGTCTTGAGGTGCCGTGGTAAGAGAGAAGGGAGAGAGTTCACTGAGGCGGCCACGCCGAGGTGCTTTCATGGCGCCATGGCGGTAGCGTGGCCGCCGAGGGTGAGAATCGCAAATAAATTTTACACCTCACAAACATGAATATACCAATCGCAAATAAATTTTACACCTCACAAACATGGATATACCATTGTCATCACTCTAGTCACTCATCATTTCAGCTGCAATCAAACATCCATGCAAAGACATGATTTGGAGAAATACAACCCATTGATATTTAATCACAAACACCATCGTCCCCATAAACACCAACAAAACAAAATAACACATGGACTACAACGAATTAAAAACGCGTCTAACCGGTGTTCATCACGCATGGTACTCAAACTCGGAGGATGGATCTATCGAACATCAACCAATGCTTGCGGCACACAACCAAAAGGTAGCAAAAAGTCGCTCGATCTCGATCATCTAGCTTAGAGCTAAGCTAGCAAAATGTACGACACACACATAGAGTATATAGTGCCCGAGAGCATCATCGTAGACCGGCCTTTGCTTATACCAACGCCGCAGCAAGGAAGAACATACTACACTCGTCCACGGATCCTACACTCCTCATTTGCGCGAGAACACCCACCGCAGGCCATACTAATCCCGCCCCCATTCGCCATGGTGTCGCAATTGTCTCCACCCGCAGCGGCGGCCGTCCCGGGCGAGGCACCGGTGGGGCCGCAGCAGACGATGCTAACACCGCCACACCGGATACGGCAGAAAGAAATCGTCGCGCAACACTTTCGCCCGCATGAAGTGCTTGGCGCTTCACGTCGCCCGGGTCCGCCGAGGCAGCTGCCGCCGAAGTCACGCCGATCTCCCGCAACACCTCTCGCACCGCCGTCATCGGGCGGCGGGGCGTTCCGCCTCAGAGCGTAAGAGCGTGAACGCACGGCCGCATGCCCCGAAGTCGGCAGCTTATTTCAGCTTGTCGAGACAGCGAGACGGTGTCGCGGGCCTTTCCACGAACACGCGCATATGCCCGCGCTCGGGCACGCTCCGGTTGCCGACCTTGGCAAGCTTGGATGAGACCCCGCCACGATACCGCGCGAGTAGCCGCCCCCGGCCGAGACCCACCGAGATAGCACCGGCCTAGTCGGATGCTCGTCTCCACTGCGGGGTCGCACGCCGCTCATCTCGAGAACAAAAATTCCGCAGACAAGAGGTCCTCCATAGGATGCTCTGCGTGCATGGCGACGCCAAGACGCAAGCTCCACAAGCAAGTGCTTCTTGGTTCTCCATGGCGCGACACGGCGGCACGCGCGGTGGGGGCTTTTGTTGGAAAGCTCGAGCGCAAATGGAGGTGGAGGTGAACAAAGTACTGTGTGGCGCTCGGTTCAGAGCAGCACACTGGTGGCCGGGTGCGTTCCCGTGCAAAGGGACATGGGATTTTCCCCTTTTTAGGAGCGGACGGGCCATTCTGACGACATGACCGGCGCCAATTACCGACGACATTTGATAGAGCACGCGTCGTACACCTTGCGTGCATGTCTCCTCCTCGCGCATCTAGGCCCCGTGTCTCGGTTGAGATGTCTCTCTCGATCGGGCCGACACCGATTGGGGCGGACGAGGACCTATATCGTCTTACTTTACGCTACCCGAATACTTGCCCGATTTGCCTTGTCGGGGTATCGAATACGTATATCCGATAGTACGCAGATACGCCCGCCCGGGGACGGGGGAGAGTTAAGGCCGCCGCGCGGCGCCTGCCCCTCCGCCGTTGATCCTAGTCCTCGATTCTCCCGTGCATGGCCATAGTGGCAATCTAGCCCGTTAGGACTCTTTCCTTTTGTTTTTTAAAAAAATATTTAATTTTTCAATTCAATAGAAAATAAAAGGAAAACACCATCGAATGGTCCCATGAAAAAATAGCGGCGCTATAGATCACCCGAATTTGACTTCAAATCCCAAAATTCCCGTCACATTGAATGGTTAAATTGTACCAACGCATGCATGGATTATGAAATGCCTCGGTAAACAAATAACTAATAATTACACAGTTTAGATGTACATTGCGAGACGAGATCTTTTGAGATGTCGATCGGTACAAAGCCAACTTTCAGGATTTAAACACGTACCTTAGGCAAAACAAGTTTGGCAACCAATTTGCCCGAACATACATTGCATATGTGAGCATCATCGAGCCCGCTTATGCCCACCCCGCAAAGAAGGCGTAACATATTACACTTCGCCGATCCTACAGTCCTCGCTGCGGTACACCTAGTGCGGCGGCAATATCGATCCTAGTTTTCCGGCCGGGCACCGCAGCAGTACCCTGCCTCCCCATCTACACCGATGCCCGTCCCCGGCGATGCACCTGGTTGGGCAAGAGGGAGGACGAAGATGCCGCCTCTCCATAGGGGGCACCACCGAAGTCGTCGTGCAAAGACTTTCGGTGTTTCGAGAAGTACTCGTGGCTGTTCACGGTCCACCTCCGTGGTGCAGCCATCGTCGCCGCCGTGTCGTGCTCAATCTCCCGCAACACCTCTCGTTGACACTTGTTATCATATAAATTTATTAATCAAATAAACATGAGAAAGGGGTATAAATCATAATAACAACCGAGAATAAGGGGTCACTAACATATTTCCATGAGTTTTGGTAAAGTTGTGAATTGCGGGGACTAAACAGAAAACACCGTAATTGCGGAGCCGCATTTTACCACGCAACGCGTAACGCAATCCAACTCCGAGAAAGACTCTAGAAGGCTCCGGATTAATCCCGACATGGACCAAACTTAACACCGAAGAAAACATCATCTAGAAGACTCCGGAAGCCACGACGCACGACGGGACCCGTGGGGATTCCCCGGGCCGATCGGGCCCAATAATGGGGCCGATCGGCCCTACTTGGCCACCAAGCAAGCCCCGTCTCCGAACCTTCCTCCACCGCCTCTAAGACGCAATCTAAACCGGTTGTTTAACATCGGTTTGATCCGAGGGTGTCGGTATGATCACGAGATGTATCTAAGTCCAACACTGCACCTCCTTCTCGGACTATATAAGCGTACCCCAAGGCGCCCCCAAGAGACATCATCTCCTCATTAGCTATCAACAGAGAAAAATCTAGGGTTTCATATTAGAAGAGAGAGAGGTCCCTCTAGTTATCTAGTTCATCTAGTTCTAGTTCTAGTTCTAGTTCTTCTAGTTCATCTAGTTGTAAGATCAAGAAGAGAGGCGAGGAGAAAGCCGGAGATCCGGACTGTCGGATCTTCATCATCATTGTACTTTGCCGCAACAAGTTCGCCTTCAAGAATCTCCGTGTTCTTTATTTATTATTTCTATTTATTCTATTTAATTACTTTCAGTTCTTACTTTACTATATTTACCGGATCTCCGCCGTATTGAGTGCTCTAGTTATCGTGACGTGGCTAGAGTAGTAATCGATAGTGTAGACGTGGTGTCTAGACTAGAGTTTACCCGAGTTTGCGCCCAATCCCACGGTTAGTTGTGGTAGCCCTGGGGGTGACAAACTGTGCAGGTCTTTTGTAATCCACCACGCTTCGGGTTGGTGATTCGTAGAGCTTTTGGCGGCCTTCCCCGATCACCCTTTCCCGGTCTTTTTCGAGGATCGGGGGCGGTACCGTTGTTCCGATGTAAGTAAAGTAGAGTGAGCCTTTGATCATATAGATCTCATTAGAATACTTAGAAAACTTAACCCTCTCTTCCCACATCATTACCATTATTATCTTAGGACGTTCTAAACCTTTCTAGTACACTTCACGTTCCCGTGGAAATCGATACTGAATACTCCGGGTGAAAGCTACATCGGTATCCGTGCGCTTTTACGGATTTCTCCATTCAGCGTTAATAAATACCAACAAGCTTTTAAAGCGCCGCTGTCGGAGCCGGTAGCTGTGCTAGTTAGAACCACGATCGTCCTTTTACCTTTTTACCTTTTTTTCCCTTCTACCTTTCTTTCCTTTTTACCCCCTACCTATACCACATGGATTTCACTCCTATCATTAAATTCTTTGCTCCAAAGGGCGACATGTTGGAGCCTTCACCATCTTCACACCCTATTCTTACAGATGGCTACGAGCCGCCCCGCTCTTATAGCCATGGTTCGGGAGCAATCCTTCTCTCAGGTTAGCCGATGAGGATCCATACACCCATCTTAGAGATTTTGAGCAATTGTGTTCCCGCCGAAATATTCCCGGCATGACACAAGAGACCATTAAATGGAAATTATTTCCGTTCTCCCTTGAGGGAAGAGCGAGAAAATGGTATGCTCACTCAGAAGAAACGTAAATGGAGATTGGGATGAACTTCGAGACAAATTTTGTCTTGCCTTCTTTCCTCTTTATAAAATCGCTGACCTTAGAATAGAAGTTCTTACATTTAGACAAAAAAGAGAAGGAGACTCTAGGAGCAGCCTGGGCTAGATTCACAAGCCTTACCAATTCGGGCCCAAACCTTTCCTTGCCCGACCATGTCCCGCTCTATCACTTTTATCGCGGTCTTAACAAGGAAGCCGCCTCATCTCGATATCACTTCGGAGGATCATTCTCACATAAACTAGTTAGTAAGGGAAAAGCCATTCTTGAGAAAATCCTTGACAACACTCCCTACACTAACGTTTTTGATGAGTTACCCGAAAAGAAGTCGAGCCAAGCCCCGAACAACAAGAGGAGACACACGCAACCAAATCTAAAAATTCCTATAATATCTTCTAAAGATTTGGTTGCCATAGAATCTCCTACTATGGAAACACATCACACTCTAAACACTTTAGAGAGTGATGAATCCCATCCTTCCATCGAGGTTGATCTTTTTGAAAATTCTAGGAATGCCTCGAATTTATCATTTAGAATGCATCCACCTAAGAGACCTCCAAGTGAATATATGTCAAATTCTTTTTAAGGAGGAGTCTCTTAGAAAATGTTCTCGCTCCTACAAAGGATATCGGGAGGAATTCTATGATGGCATGTCTAGTGATGCCATAGAAGGAGAGCCAAGCTACCTAGAAGACGATCTTATTTTCTCCCCTTCCATGCCTAGACAAGATTACATATTCGAACCCATTTTCGCACCCATCCTTAACCCCGATGAATCCTCATACTCTCTTTCCCTTGAGACCCTTGAGGGCCCTAAAAAATTCATCAAGACAACCTAAATATAGGAGCCATCAAGACCACCAGAAGACCAAGAAGAGCGACAACAATGGCTAGAGGATAATAAAGAGTTATATGCTACAGCCGTTGAATGGATGGACGAGACCTTAGATGAGATCGACCTGAGAGACACCACTCCAAGAGAAACTTTAGATATCTATGACAAATCAACCTTGGAGTTTGAGAAGAAGGATGACATCAATGAGCATGGAAACTACTACATAGACACTTCATCTAGTTCATGCTCACAAGAGAAACTTCCTGAACTACCTAGTCTCTCTAGTCTAATCACTCTCAAGACGTACAACCCCCTCGTGCTCTTGCCTCCTATAGATTTTGAGAGGGTGATTGTAGATGCGTTCATCTATAATAAATATTCTAGATCTCGTGGTCATGAATCTTGATATAGGTGGTGTTGAAGGGGAGACCACTTCACTATCTTAAGTAGCTTTCAAAGAAAAAAAAAAAAAAGGGGGTTTCCTAAGGAAGAGCTTGTGTCCTAAAATAAGAATTCTTGAGATAGAACATGAGTCTTTACTTTTCCTTGTGATATGAGTATATAAATATACATGTGAAAATATTCCTTCGGTGTTTCTGTCACTAATCATTATAGGATTGGAGCGAAAAAGAATCTTTTGTTGGACTAACCCCCCGTAGGAAATAAGACACTCTCAAATAAGCTTGGGGAGGTCCCGAGATGAGCTCACACCGAGATGAAGCAAGACACAAGGACTTCTACAAGATGTTTCAGCGCCATCATGCTCCAAATATTAAAGGTAACATCTTGAGGTAAGTCATAGAACCTTCTCTTTATCATGGCTTACTCATAAAGTCAAACATGTTAGAGTTACAACTTTGCTTGATTCTACCTGATGATCTCAACATGTTTAGCTCTATAATTTGCTCTTCACACCACTCACTTGATCACTCATCATTCATGTTACAATTTTAAATGCTACTTTCATGCTTGGTGTCTGATCTTGTCACCTTTGTCATAAATAAATAGAACACATGATGTTACCATGTTTAGATGTGCCCAAGGATAGAGTAAGATGAATAAAGTTTTGGTTCTATTGGTGTTTTCCCACCAATAGAGCCCATGCACTTGATCTCTACCTTGTCTATGCAAGCGTGACACACTTTTGCGTAAAATGTGGAGGAGTCTGCCACTTCTCCAAAATTCCACAAGTGAATGTCCCGACCTACGACATGCACACAATCGAAAGCAAGGAACATGGGTGATGCCATCCTACTAGGAGATGCAACTATCAAGATCGATGAAGCATTCAAGGAGTGATCAAGCAAGATTTGAAGGACCAAGAGGGGTTGACACCTCCACAATTGTCTACCTTACTCCAACATCGCTAAGAGACTAGGTGAATACCTAGCTTGGGGGAGGGCATCCTCCATTTATCAAGCCCAAGAAGAACAAGACGCGGAGACGTTACCCCAAAAAAGTAAGCATGGGGAAAGAAAGAATCATCACCTACTAAAGAGGACAACAAGAGTACACCTTCGGAAGACCTACCGCTACCCGCGTCACCAACCGAACAAACACCATCGGCTACCTCATCTACGCCACTGCGTCGAGATCATTGAAGACATCATACCGCATTACCTACATTCGACGAGGCGCCGAGATGACAAAGACGCCATGGGAGTAAGTACTCAAAAAACTCTCATCGAGAGGTAACTCGATAACTATCTCGCATATTTATTTTCTCGCAAAGCATATTTAAATTAGCATATTTCCTTTAGCATATTTACTTTCCTACACCTGCATTAGAAAAGACCATAAATATGTTGTTGCATTTGCATCTGTTTATCTTTAAGCCCCATGTAAGCACTCCTTGTTGTGGTGGCACAAAAATAAAAATATAAAAAAATATATTGCATTCATATGTTTTTGCATCATCATCCTTTTGCATAGAAAAATTTTCAAAAATATGTGGGCACATGAAGGTCCATGCTTTTATAGAAAAACCCAAAAAAGAAGTGAGCACATGAAGGCTCACAACATGTTCCTAGAAATTGTTCCTTCGGTATGTGGAATTAATATTTGCAGGGGGGAATATTTAAGGAAGACCCGAAGACGAACAAGCTCCAAGGAGGAATCAAAGGACTACTTCAAGATCCAGCTTGGGGAGAGCACCCCCAGCTATCACGATAAGTATCACTATCCTATCCATTTTAATATTAGCTAGTTATATATATTTGCTTTGCTAGATTTAATTGGTCATAATTAGAGTCTTAGTTTGTTAGAGTCTGAATAAAAGCCGAGTCTGCTAGTTGGCTTTTCTCTTTAATGATCTTGTTGGCATATGCTAAGGAAATGATGAATAGTTGCTCCGCCATAGTTCCTCTTAAAAAGTACTTACACTTCAGACTTAGATTCTCCCAAAGCTTTAAATGCTTAATTTGCTCTAAACCCAACACCTGTGGGAAGCACATGCTTAATCTCGAGTCTTAACGTTGAAGGATAGATTCATGAAAAGTTGAGCTGCTATTTATCATATTCCTAGAGATACTTGATTCCTGGTTTTATCTTTTGAAAATCATAAAAATACTACATGATGAGTTCCTTTAGTTATGACCCTTAAGAGTCTATCATTCACATCAAGATCATCCCACTTCACCAAATACGCCGCTTCTAACCCTAAGTACGCATCCTCAAACTCCACTAGCCACTAGCCATGTTATGAAAAATAAGCTCTTGCAATTTTGGATATGTCTCTCTCAATGTTTTTGTCATGTCAATTAGATGCTGGGCTAAATTCAAAAAAAAAGAAGTGAGACGAGAGAGGGAGAGCAAAGGACAAGTGTCATACTAGGCGAGAAGGGCCTACCTCCCTAATAATAAATTTTAGAGATGAATAATGGACACGTGTCCGAGGGGTGAGTAGGGCCCACATCTCTAAGGAGAGAGAAAAATGGACAAAGTCCGGGCAAAGCCCACCTCTCCAAGAATGGATAGCCTGTGTCTTAGCAATTTTTAGAAAGAGAGATATAGTCCAAAATGCTTGAGAAGAAAAAAATACTAAAAGGCTAAAGGCTATCTACTACCTTTCATCCTCATCCACTTCACCACTATCATCCCACTATGTATGTTCCCCTACATGTGTAACTCCACTACATACCATCTACTTAAGAGGGTCATACATGGGAATCTCTCGAGTTTCTTTTGAAAAATATTGCAAAACCCCGGATGATAGTTGATCGAAGAACTTGAGACATGGTACTTAACTTGATTGTTTTATCTTGCTTATGATTCATGAAAAGGCTACGCCCCATGGTAAAATGTATGAGAGAGCAATCTGGTTAAGAGGAGAATTTATTTCGATAAAAACACGCGAAGACTTCTCGAGGTATGAAAGCGTAGTAGCAACTCCCGATCCTACTATAGCATATAGCTTTGCTAGGGACTAGCAAAGGGTAAGCTTTGGGGAGTTTGTTGACACTTGTTATCATATAAATTTATTAATCAAATAAACATGAGAAAGGGGTATAAATCATAATAACAACCGAGAATAAGGGGTCACTAACATATTTCCATGAGTTTTGGTAAAGTTGTGAATTGCGGGGGACTAAACAGAAAAACACCACTGTGTGGAGCCGTGCGACTACGCAACGTAACGCAAATCCAACTCCGAGAAAGACTCTAGAAGGCTCCGATTAATCCCGACATGGACCAAACTTAACACCGAAGAAAACATCATCTAGAAGACTCCGTAAGCCACGACAAGACGACGGACCTGAGGGGGACTCCCCACGGGCGTCGGCCAAATAATGGGGCCGATCGGGCCCTACTTGGCCACCAAGCAAGCCCTGTCTCCGGAACCTTCCTCCACCGCCTCTAAGACGCAATCTAAACCGGTTGTTTAACATCGGTTTGATCCGAGGGTGTCGGTATGATCACGAGATGTATCTAAGTCCAACACACCCGCACCTCCTTCGGACTATATAAGCAGCCCCAAAGGCGCCCCCAAGAGACATCATCTCCTCATTAGCTATCAACAGAGAGAAAAATCTAGGGTTTCATATTAGAAGAGAGAGAGGTCCCTCTAGTTATCTAGTTCATCTAGTTCTAGTTCTAGTTCTAGTTCTTCTAGTTCATCTAGTTGTAAGATCAAGAAGAGAGGCGAGGAGAAAGTCGGAGATCCCACACAGCCGGATCTTCATCATCATTGTACTTCTACCGCAACAAGTTCGCCTTCGGCAATCTCCGTGGTTCTTTATTTATTATTTCTATTTATTCTATTTAATTACTTTCGGTTCTTACTTTACTATATTTACTTTGGATCTCCGCCGTATTGAGTGCTCTAGTTATCGTGCGTGGGCTAGAGTAGTAATCGATAGTGTAGACGTGGTGTCTAGACTAGAGTTTACCCGAAGTTTGCGCCAATCCCACGGTTAGTTGTGGTAGCCCCAGGGGGTGACAGCCCTGTCGGTCTTTGTAATCCACCACGTTCGGGTTGGTGATTCGTAGAGCTTTTTGGCGGCCTTCCCCGATCACCCTTTTCCCCGTCTTTTTCGAGGATCGACGGTACCGTTGTTCGATGTAAGTAAAGTAGAGTGAGCCTTTGATCATATAGATCTCATTAGAATACTTAGAAAAACTTAACCCTCTCTTCCCACATCATTACCATTATTATCTTAGGATGTTCTAAACCTTTCAAGTACACTTCACGCCCCCGCGTGAAATCGATACTGGAATACTCCCGTGAAAGCTACATCGGTATCCTGCGGCGCTTTTGGGATTTCTCTGTCACTCGTTAATAAATACCAACAAGCTTTTCCGGCGCCGTTCTTCGGAGCGTAGTCGTGCTAGTTAGAACCACGATCGTCCTTTTACCTTTTTACCTTTTTTTCCCTTCTACCTTTCTTTCCTTTTACCCATACCTATACCACATGGATTTCACTCCTATCATTAAATTCTTTGCTCCAAAGGGTGACATGTTGGAGCCTTCACCATCTTCACACCCTATTCTTCTGAGATGGCTACGAGCCACCCCCGCTCTTATAGCCATGGTTCGGGAGCAATCCTTCTCTGGGTTAGCCGATGAGGATCCATACACCCATCTTAGAGATTTTGAGCAATTGTGTTCCTGCCGAAATATTCCTGGCATGACACAAGAGACCATTAAATGGAAATTATTTCCGTTCTCCCTTGAGGGAAGAGCGAAAAAATGGTATGCTCACTGTAAGAAACGTAAATGGAGATTGGGATGAACTTCGAGACAAATTTTGTCTTGCCTTCTTTCCTCTTTATAAAATCGCTGACCTTAGAATAGAAGTTCTTACATTTAGACAAAAAGAGAAGGAGACTCTAGGAGCAGCCTGGGCTAGATTCACAAGCCTTACCAATTCGGGCCCAAACCTTTCCTTGCCCGACCATGTCCCGCTCTATCACTTTTATCGCGGTCTTAACAAGGAAGCCAGCCTCGCATCTCGATATCACTTCAGGAGGATCATTCTCACATAAACTAGTTAGTAAGGGGAAAAGCCATTCTTGAGAAAAATCCTTGACAACACTCCCTACACTAACGTTTTTGATGAGTTACCCGAAAAAGAAGTCGAGCCAAGCCCTCGAACAACAAGAGGAGACACACACGCAACCAAATCTAAAATTCCTATAATATCTTCTAAAGATTTGGTTGCCATAGAATCTCCTACTATGGAAACACATCACACTCTAAACACTTTAGAGAGTGATGAATCCCATCCTTCCATCGAGGTTGATCTTTTTGAAAATTCTAGGAATGCCTCGAATTTATCATTTAGAATGCATCCACCTAAGAGACCTCCAAGTGAATATATTTCAAATTCTTTTGAGGAGGAGTCTCTTAGAAAATGTTCTCGCTCCTACAAAGGATATCGGGAGGAATTCTATGATGGCATGTCTAGTGATGCCATAGAAGGAGAGCCAAGCTACCTAGAAGACGATCTTATTTTCTCCCCTTCCATGCCTAGACAAGATTACATATTCGAACCCATTTCATCGTGTGGGCCCACTTGTAAAATTATCTAAATATATCCATGTGATATCTTGTTTTTGAAGTATTAATTGAAACAAATTTAATGGTGTAATCGAATGTAATTTAGATTTTTGGTTTCTCAAGAAAAAATATTTTTAGGTATTTTAAATTGTGGGGCGGGCCGGTGGCCATTTTCATGTGTAGTGTAGCCAGAGAGAAAAGAAAGGGAGAGAGAAAAGTGAAGAGCGGCGCAGGGGTGAGGGGAAGAGAGCAAATGACGGTGATTTCCTTGTCGCGGCGCCGATTAATTATAGACGAGCGTGGACCGACGGTTGAAGGCATCCAAGGCCACGCGTCTTTGTGGGCTCGTGGCAAATGGCTGCACGCCATATTTCCCCAAGGGCCCACCTGTCATTGAAACCTCTCAGTTCTCCTTGCTAGCATGGACATGGTCTAGTAGAATACGAGACAGAGAAGAGACCATGAGATCGGTTCACAAAGACAGCTGCCTAGGTCCCAATCTGCAAAGACTAGACCCGCGTGGCCGGCCGCTAGGTAAATGCTATACTCACGTGCAGCCCGAGATCGTACACCTGAGGAGCGAAAACTACATTTTCCAAGCTACGAAAAAATTCCCGAAAATTAATAAACAAACTCCCTACACATACACCCTCCTATTCTCTCTTTTTTTTTTTTTTCCCCTTTTTTCGTTCTTTTTTTTTTTACTTTACTCTATAATACCAACTACCATCAGGACCCACCTATAATTTATCGAAATATAACCATATGATTTCTTGTTTTGAAAGATTTATTGAAAGGAATTCAATGGTGCAATCGAATTTAAATTGGTATTTCGGTTTGTGAGTCATAACATTTTTTAGTTATTTCAAACAAGTGGGGCTGCCTTTGGCAAATATTTTGCCATCTACTATAAATGAGGCGGCCTACTAGTGCAGCTCTAGTCTCGCCTCGATTCTCCCGTGCATGCTTGGTGAGGCAGCCATAGTGACAAGGTAGCCCGTCGGGACTCTTCCTTTTTTAAAAAATTATTTCTTTTTCTCAAGAGAAAATAAAAGGAAAACACCCTCGAATAGAATAGCTAGAGATGCCTATTTTTATTTGTTGATTGTCCTAATTATAGTATATATCACAACTAAGAACACACATGTCCCAAATTAAAAAGTTGTAAACTACAAAGTTTCATGGATATTTGAGAACAACAATCACTATATTGGTAGTTTGTTGTCTATAAGAGGTCAATTAAAACACTTAAATTTCAATTTTCATTTTTTAATTTGAGGCCTAGTTTTCCTTTTTATAAGATAATTTCAAAGCAAAAAGTTTTGAAATTCTTTTTGGGCTCCACATGTCATAGAGTAGAAAATATGGCAAGATTCCTTTAGGCAAAACAAAGTTAAGCAAGATTCTTAGGTCAGTGTTTAAATCACCCGAATTTGGCTCGACGTCTCAAAATTCGAATCACATCAAATCATTAAATGTACCAAAAGGCGCATGCATTGAGTATGAAATGTAGGTAATAAACAAAATAGCTAATTGCACAATTTAGATGAGTACATTGCGAGAGACTAATCTTTTGAGCCTAGTTACCCCATGCGATGGTAGGATAATATTTACCACAAACAAACGAAAAGTACTACAAGAAATTTTCAGTTCGGTTCGCGGCGGCGTGAACCGGCCGGCGATTACAGCAGCGTTCAAGGCGACGCCAACGGCAATCCAGCATAACCGCTGCCGACGAGTCTCGAGGTGCCGTGGTAAGAGAGAAGGGAGAGAGTTCACCGAGGCGGCCACGCCGAGGTGCTCGCGGGCGACCATGGCGGCCGCGTGGCGCGAGGGTGAGAATCGCAAATAAATTTTACACCTCACAAACATGAATATACCAATCGCAAATAAATTTTACACCTCACAAACATGGATATACCATTGTCATCACTCTAGTCACTCATCATTTCAAATTCACCAATCAAACATCCATGCAAAGACATGATTTGGAGAAATACAACCCATTGATATTTAATCACAAACACCATCGCCCCATAAACACCAACAAAACAAAATAACACATGGACTACAACGAATTAAACGCCTAACCGTTGTTCATCACACGCATGGTACTCAAACTCGTAGGATGGATCTATCGAACATCAACCAATGCTTGCGGCACACAACCAAAAGGTAGCAAAAGTCGCTCGATCTCGATCATCTAGCTTAGAGCTAAGCTAGCAAAATGTACGACACACACATAGAGTATATAGTGCCCGAGAGCATCATCGTAGACTGGCCTCGCTTATACCAACGCCGCAAAGAAGAAGAACATACTACACTCGTCACGGATCCTACACTCCTCGCCGCAACACCCACCGCAATGCCATACTAATCCCGGCCCCCATTCGCCGTGGTGCCGCAATTGTCTCCACCGCAGCCGGCGGCGCCCCGGGCGAGGCACCGGTTGGGCCCGTAGCAGGCGATGCTACCACCGCCACACCGGATACGCGGCAAAGAAGAAATCGCCGCCAAGCAACACTTTCGATTACAAGGCCAAGATGAAGTGCTTGCGGCGCTTCACGCTCGTCCAAATGAGGCCAGGCCCGCCGCCGGAGTCACGCCGATCTCCCGCAACACCTCTCGGGCACCGGGCCGCCATCGGGCGGCGGTGGCCGTTCAGCCCAGAGCGTAAGAGCGTGAACGCACGCCGCGATGCCCCGAAGCCGGCAAAATTTATTTCAGCCTTTGTCGAGACAGCGAGACGGTGTCGCGGCCTTCCACGAACACCCGCGTACATGCCCGCTTCCGGGCACGCTCCGGGTTGCCGACCTTGGCAAGCTTGGTGATGAGACTCGCGCGATACCGCGCGAGTAGTACAGCGCCCCCCCCCGCCGTAGACCCACCGAGATAGCACCCGGCCTAGTCGGATGCTCGTCCCACCAGGGTCGCAGACGCCGCTTCATCCGAGAACAGTGGCCCGCAGATTGAAGAGGTCCTCCATAGGATGCTCTCACAAGCATGGCGACGCGCATCGCAAGCTCCACAAGCAAGTGCTCCTAAGGTTCTCCATGGCGCGACACGCGGCAAGCGCCGTGGGGGCTTTTGTTGGAAAGCCTGAGCGCAGCCAGCCGGAGGTGGGAGGTGAACAAAGAAACTCGGTGGCGCCGCCTGCAGAGTAGCACACACGGGTGGCCGGTGCGTTCTCCCCGTGGGGACATGGATTTTCCCTTTTTAGAGCGACAAACGCCATTTACGACATGACCGCCGCGCCCACCACCGACGACATTTGATAGAGCACGTCCCTCGACACCTTGCGTGCATGTCTCCTCTCGCGCATCTAGGCCCTCACCCCGCTGAGATGTTCTCTCGATCGGCGCGACACCGATCGGGCCGGACGAGGACCCCACGCCTTACTTTACGCTACCCGAATACTTTGCCCGATTTGCCTTGCTCCAGATCGAATACGTATATCCGATAGTACGCAGACGCCCGCCCCGACAGGGAGAGCCAACACTCTCGGCGTCGCAGCGCCTGGGCGCCCCCCGCCCTCGCTGATCCTAGTCCCCGATTCTCCCTGCCATAGTGGCAATCTAGCCCGTTAGGACTCTTTCCCTTTTGTTTTTTAAAAAATATTTAATTTTTCAATTCAATAGAAAATAAAAGGAAAACACCATCGAATGGTCCCATGAAAAAAATAGCGGCGCTATAGATCACCCGAATTTGACTTCAAATCCCAAAATTCCCGTCACATTGAATGGTTAAATTGTACCAACGCATGCATGGATTATGAAATGTCTGGTAAACAAATAACTAATAATTACACGCTTTAGATGTACATTGCGAGACGCATCTTTTGAGATGTCGATCGGCATGCTGCCAACTTTCGTGATTTAAACACAGCCTTAGGCAAAACAAGTTTGGCAACCAATTTGCCGAACATACATTGCATATGTGAGCATCATCGAGCCCGCTTATGCCCACCCCCCAGCAAAAGGCGTAACATATTACACTCGCCGCGTGGATCCTGACGCCCGCCGCAGACACACCTAGTGCGGCAGCAATACGATCCTAGTTTTCCGGCCCGGGCACCGCAAAGCAGTACCCGCCTCCCATCTACACCGATGCCCGCCCCGGCGATGCACCGGCTGGGCAAGAGGAGGACGAAGATGCCGCCTCTCCATAGGGGGCACCACCGAAGTCGCCGCGGCAAAGACTTTCAGCGCTTCCGAGAAGTACTCGCGGGTCGTTCACGGCCCTCCTCCGTGGTGCATCATCGCCGCCGCCGTGTCGCGCTCAATCTCCGCAACACCTCTCGCAAGGTCGCCATCGGCGGCGGCGGCGTTCGCCAGAGCGTATGGGCATGAACGTACGGGCCGCCGCATGCCCCGAGCCGGCGGCTTGTTTTAGCTTGTTGAGAGGCGGTGAGACTTTGTCGCGCCTTCCATGAACACGGCACATGCCCGCTCCGAAGCACGCTCCCAAGTTGCCGACCTTGGCAAGCTTGGTGATGAGACTCGCGCGCGATACTCGCGAGTAGTACAGCTGCCCCCCAGCCCCCAGACCCGCCGAGACAAGACCCGGCCTAGTCTGATGCCTGGCCCCACTGTGGGTCGCGCACGACGCCATCCGCGAATAGGTGGCCCACGATTGAAGAGGTCCTCCATAAGATGCTCAAGGCATGGCGACGCCGCATCGCAAGCTCCACAAGCAAAGTGCTCGAAGGTTCTCCATGGCGCGACGCGGGCGGCGGCGCGGGGGGGTGGGGCTTTTTGTCGAAACTCCGAGCGCCGTGGGGTTTTTTTGCGGAAACTCGAGCGCCGTGGGGTTTTTGCTGAATGGGTGAACAGCAGAATGCGGTGCATAGCCCGGTGCACGGAGACGGATTTTATGAGCGCCGGCCGGTGCTCGGCAGGGAGGTCGATCGTTTGACATAAAACCCGAAGGCTGAACGCGGCGGCGGAAATGGGCGACGCCCTATCCTAGCACGCGTCCCAGAAGTCTAGTCTCATTTGAGTTTCATACGAGTTTTTTTTTTTTTTTTAATTACACAAAGGTAACTCGACGCCACAATACGCACGCACACTCACCCCTATGAACGCACGCACGCAATCCCTACCCCTATGAGCACCTCCGAAGGATTGGGTAGCCGACACATCTGGAGATTCTCGAAGTCACCATAGGCGCCTCGTTGTTGACAGGAACGTCGCTACCACTTAAAGCATAATGTCGGTAAATCCTGGGAAAATCTCAAGAAAAGGTGCAAGCACTAGGATTATTTGAACCCCGGTGGGCAAAGAACCCACTAGAGACCATCCTACCATTGGACTACAAGGGCATTAATTAGGCTAATGTGGCACCATATTAATATTGAGAGTGATGATATAAGAGTTTAATGGGAGTAGAGAGAGTTTCATCCCCATTAATCTCTTTCCTCGCACTTTGTTTCTAAAATCTGAATGTGTTGAAAACTGTGACTTGAAACCCCAGCCCATTGAGACCGACCTAAACATAAATGGTTTCAAACTACACATGTTTTTCCATGACAAGATGGATCTCAAATCAAAAATTTGTAAACTACTAAATGTCATGGATAATTGAGAACTATAATCGGTATGTTTGGTGGTTTGTAACTTTGTATATCCGTGAGGCCACTTAAAACATTTAAATTTCAGTTTTCGGGGTTTTGAATTTGAGACCTAGTTTTTCCCAAGATAAGACAAAGTCAATAATCAAAGAGTTTTAAGTTGAGAGTTTAATAACTTAGCAAGATCTACAATTCTTATTTTGGTTTGATTCCCCATACGACATAGTGCTAGTGACATTATTGTTCACAAATCTTATAAATCACTTTTTGTAGTTTCATAAACTCGAGAGTTGTGTAAGGGCCTGTTTGGCGGGGGCTCGCCGGCTCGGCTCCTCCATCAGCAGCAAGCGGGGAGCCGGAGGAGCCCAAAATAAGCTTCTCCGGCCCTATGAACAAGGTGGTTGTCGTCAGCGAGAGAGGGAGGGAGTGAGAAAACCGGCTCATGTGAACAAGGCCGCTACAGCTTGAGCTCTGCAGCCCCGGCCGAGCCGCCGCTCCCGTTGCTAAACATACCCCTGAATAATCTTGTGAACAATGTTAGCGCGGCAACACGTCGCATGAAGAAATGACCAATATAAAAGATGTACATCTTAAGAAGTTATACTACAAGTTTTATGTTCATGACTTGTTGTGCTGAAAACCAAAGAGATGCTCAAAAAATGTTGTTATACAAGCTTCATAGACATGATTTATAGAATTTTAGAAAGAAAAACCATCAATTTTATAATTACTATGAGACGCGCCCTAGTAGCTTGTATGTTTTCGAAACCCGACAGATCGGTCCCACCATGCAGCGCTTTCCTTGTTCCCACCGAAAATTTTACCAAAATTGCGCGCCGAAAGCATTCGCAAAAACGCAAAACCTCTCATCCCGAAGTTTTCTATGTTGACAGAGCGGTCCCACCACGCGCCGCCTCCCAGTGTCCCAACTCGCAGCCTGAAGTGGCGCTCTTTTCCTTGTGCACGCCAAAAATTTTCAAGAAATTTGCGCCGCCGACGCCGAGCATTCGCAAAACTCAAAATCCCTCATCCGCCTCCTCACCGGCCATTCTAGGGTATACAGCCCCCGCCGCCCATGCCGCCGTCGCCCGTTGACAACCACCACCGCCGCAACCAACTACCGCCCTCGCCATTCTAGGTTTTCAAGCCGACGGCGCATCCACAAAGCGACCACCGTCCAACCCATCTCCGATCCATCTCCGACGCGCGTCCGGGCCGGTTAATCTCGCTACCCGGCTACGACGGCTTCATCCTCCACCCGGAAGCGAAGCGCGAGCCGCTTCATCATCTCGGCGACGTGGGTTTGTGTAGTCCTCATAAACCGCTTAAGAATTGAATCGTATAGTATTAGGCCCTGCTAATTTTCAGCGATCAAATTTTGAAATCTGTTCAAAGCGAATGAAGGTGGTAGTGCTCTACCGTCAGCGGAAGGTCCCGGGTTCAAGCCCTAGCCTCCGCATATTGCACATGATGCGGGTAAGGCTTAGCGCTAAAAATACCTACCCCGCATCCCGCCAAGAAGAAGCGGAGCCTACAAAGACTGGTACGCCATTTTTCAGCGACGAAGGTGCTTCAGTGATTTCCATCCAACAAAAGCCATCAATGCATCATCAGCAGAAGAGATAGCGAAGCGGACAGCGCCGCCTGAATTTTTTCACGCCTCGAGGAAAGGTGATAATTTTGTGCTCGATTGATATATAGAGTCGCCGATATCGAACTTGACGCCCGACCGCTACTATAATGTTGTTATCCGTGTGTTTTTGTCATAGGAAGCCGCAACTATCGCTTTATTTATTTTCTTCATGGACCATTAGGCGGGAAGAGATAGAGAGTACGTAGTGTCGCCTGATTTTTTTCAGTCGCCTCATGAATCGAAAGTGAAGGTGATAACTTTATCCTAAGATGGATATATCGAGTTGTTAGATACTAAACCCGACACCGACCGCTACAATGTAAGTGAGGGAAGGTGGTACCTTTATCCCGTATGGATATCTAGAGTTGTAGATACCGAACAATACACCGACCGCTACTATAAATATAATGTTGTTATCTCGTGTGTTTTGTCATAGGAAACCGCAACTACCGCCGCTTATTTTCTTTATAAAAAGTTCCTATTAAATGAACTCATTTGCTAAACTACAGTTTATATTCCTCTCTATTCTTCAACTACATACTTTTTGCGATCACATTGCCTCTTTGGTTTGTTTAGTCCTCATAGACTCCGCCTCTTCTGAGAATTGAATCAGTATAATTTTATCCTCGGATAGAAATATCGAGTTGTAGGTACTTGAACTTGACACCCGACCGCATCAGTAATGTTGTTACCCTCGTGTGTTTTAGTCATAGGAAATCGCAGCTACTTTCTGCATATTTTCTTTATAGATGAATATACATGCTCAAGAACAATGATCGCTCCTGCGCATCAGAGTACTACTATCTTGGCTTACAAAAATGTGCCTATTTAATGGATCATTACTCTCAAGAAACACGAGTGCTCAAGTAGACATTACTACTATCTTGGCTTACAAAAATGTACCTATTAAATGGACATTTACTCAACTACGCTTTGTTTATAAATTCATGTATTCCCTGAACTACATTTTTTTTTTTTTCCAGGCCTGCCTGTTGTTTAGTCCTCATAGCCTACCTATTACAGAATTGTACTGTATAAAGATGGGGCATTCGACTACTTTAAAATCTTCAAAGTTTTTGGATTGTTAAGATATTAGGCAATTATATTTCTTCCTCGTTTAAAAATTAATGAAAATGGCCGCCACCGTGGGGTTCTCCCCACGCTTTTTGTTGTAAAAAAAGAAAGATATTAGGCAATTTCCCCCGATTAAATCCATAATATAAATCATGACGAACCGAACAACTAGATTAAGCAATAAGCATGTGCAAAGAACTTGCATGACTCAAAAATCATATCACGCAGCATAGCAAGATTCAACAAAGATATAGCATAGTATGATCATAGCAACAGTGTAAGCACAACTAGCACACCAGATAGATTGAACAGATTGGACATGACTAACACTGAGATTAGATCTCGGGAGTAATACCTGCTAGACGTAGATGACAGCGTGATGGAGAGGTTCCCGAAAGCGAAGCCGAGGTCTTCAGTCGTTGCCGCCGTCATCGATCAACGGCGGCAGTAGAGCTCGACGAAGCCGACGTTGAAGACACCCAAGAGGTAGCGCCTCCGGGCCTTGAAGGTAGACGAGCCGTGGACGAAGATTGGGAGCGGCCAGCGGAACGCTTCCCAAAAACCTTATTCAACAACAACAACAACAACAACATAGCCTTTAGTCCCAAGCTAGTTGGGGTAGGCTAGAGATGAAACCCATATGAAACAAGCACAAAAAGAACGAGAAAGACACAAGACAAAAAAGGATAAAGATAAGGTTGTAGATACTAAACTTGACACCGACCGCTACAATGTTGATATCTCGTGTTTTTTTGTCGCATGAAACTGCACTACTACTTTGCTTTTTTTCTTTATATATGAATATATATATGCGTGCTCAAGAATCACGAGTGCTTTGTAGAGTACTACTATCTTGGCTTACAAAAATGTGCCTATTAAATGGATCATTATCGAACTACAAATTTGTTTATATTCATCTATTCCTCAACTACATTTTTTGTTCTCTCGCCCTCGCCGGTTTGTATAGTCCTCATAAACTGCCTATTACAGAATTGAATCGTATAATTTTATCCTCACATGGATATTTTGAGTTGTGGATACCTTGAACTTGAACCCGATCGCTACTATAATGTTGTTACCGCATTGCAGTGTGTTTTTGTCATAGGAAACCGCAACTCAAGTTTCATATTTTCTTTATAGATGAATTACATGCTGATGAAGATGAATGACTCGCTTTGTACGAGTACTACAACTATCTTGTCTTAAAAATGTGCATATTAAATGAATCATTTGCTAAACAACGGTTTGTTTATGTTCCTCCGTTCTCGAACTACAATTTTTGTGATATCTGTGCCTCTAAGATATATGAACCCTACTTATTGTTAGATTTTTGAGTGCTAGCTGTTGACTTCTATGTAACTTATTTTTTTTTTGATATAGGTGTCCGACGATTGGGCATCTTTTGTTGCATAGAAGGGAAGGGAAAGGTATGAGCTCACAGAGGCCCCGGGCACCACGTAACGCATGGGGGCTCGCCTTCGCCAGAGAAGGTTTTAGAGAAGGCAGCCCGTCCTTCCGAGGGCACCGGTGTAAGGGAAAGAGATATGCTCACGCACGTCCCGGCATCTCGTCACGTGCGAGGCGGGGGCATGTGCGTGGGGTGTCTAGTTCGCCTCGTTGGAAGGCTTGGCTGGAGTGCACCGACATGTACGTAAAGAGGGAAGCTCGGGAGGCGATCGAAGGTCGAAGCACTTTAAGCGAGCTTGCACCTGCAATAGATGAGCTCGTGGGCTGAGTTAGAGGCGATAAAATCGCAAGGACATTGTTCGGCGCCCGCCAACACCGTAGCCTTGTAGGTGGTCCGGATAACGATATGCCTTAGCCACGGATGTAGACGGGACCGGGATCTTTGCGGTTGAGATGGAATCGACGCGGCCGGACCGGATGTCGCAGCTTGAGATGGAATCACGAGGACATCGCTCACCGCCAACACCCCTAGCCCCGTAGGTGGTGAGAATGCGGAGAGTGGCTCGCCCCATTTCACCGTGAGTGGCTTCAATGCCCTTCGCCCGCATAGGCCAACCCTAAGTACCGGCATGGATCTCCAATACTATCACCCGAAGAGCTTCATAAGGCGGGGGCCTTCTTGTCTTTGCTCTTCAAGAGTGGTACATGCAAGCAACAGCAAACAGTAATCGGTGGCGTTTATTGCATCGCCGGGAAAGAGGCCTTTTGGCGTGACACGCACGAAGAGGCTATGATCAATGTGGGTTTCAACGACTTGTTTTGACCTCATGGCACCGGGTGTATTGGATATGGCCATCCTTCGCGCATGACACCGTGAGTACAATTTCTTCTATTACTCGACTCATTCGATGCCTCTTCATCTATTTGCTTGCTAAATTTGGGAAGGCTTATTTGGTTGACTCTGGCGCTTCGCTTAAAGTCAAATACTCGGGTGCGTGAAAAGTGCAATAGACCGCTGAGTGTTTCCTAACGTACCACTTTGTGTTTCATATGTTTTGCGCTGCCGTCGCAAATTGATGAAAAGACATGTGGGTTCTACACGCCCACCACATGATGGCTACGATGAAACAAGTTCATTTGGATTGTCCCGAGGTAAGTCAAAGTGCAGCTCCATCTTGTTCCTACCTTTGTTTGGTAATAAAGACCATGTGTACAACAAACACTTACGCTACGCCGCTTGCCACCGGACTTGCCTCCAATTGGTTTACAACCACGATCCGACCTTAGATGTTTAATCTTTCTTTCTAGTTAATTTTCAACTTCAGCCTTAAAAGATTTTAAAAGTAGTCTAATAATGCCTCATCTTTTAGTTTTCAAAGAAATAAATATAGCAAAATCTAGAAGCATCATCAATTAATGACATGAAATATCTCTTTGCACACACCATTCATCTCACATAGATCAGAATGTATGAGTTCTAGAGGTTCCAAGAGCCTCTCCTCCACTGCCTTGTGAGGCTTTCAAGGTTGCTTAGATTGCACACAATTATGACACTTAGAACCTTTGGTAATGGTGAAATCTAGAATTAACTCGCATGCTCACCAAAATTCACATCTAGAATTAATCGCAAGCTAGATAGATGTGACACCAAACTTCACATGACACAAACGAGAATGCCAAACACTTTCGAATTATCATTAATTGTGTCACAAATCGATTCACCGACTTATTACAAAAATCAGCCAAACTTAGGCGAAACAAACCTCCGCAACCATAGCCTTCACCAATAAATTGTCCATGCTTAGACATAACTACTTTATTGGACTCCAACACTACCTTAAACCCATCTCATAAAAAGAAGGTAAACTTCTATCTACTATATGCTTGCAGATATTTTTTTTTGAGAATATATGTTTGCGGATATTGGGAACACGTATATTGGGCCTTTGAGATTTATCGAATTTCTTCATATGATTGCAAAGGCTCGTTGCAACCGATAACAAGACATGTGGGTTCTACACGATGCACCACTTGATGGTCGCGATGAAACAAGATCATTTGGATCGCCACGAGGTAACTTCGAAGTGCGCTCCATCTTGTGCCTACCTTTGTTTGACAATATAGACCATGTGTACAAAAACACTTACGCCTACCTTTCTTTGTATTAGGATTTTGACTTGACGGGAGATTCAATCAATTTGGAGGATATTAGATAGAAGATGGCCAAGTTTCTTATGGAACATGTCATCAGCCCCGGCGAGCATTTCGTTTAAAAAACCGTGAGTTGATTACGCTTCCCTTGCCGCATGACGATCGGTGGATACATGCATGTGAACTGTGTTCTTGTTTCCCTTGCTCATGACGATCAAAGCTAGATACATGCATGTGAACTATGTTATTTGTGTTGTGAACAATGCGTGGCGTGCCCTCAAAGAACCGGGTACATCCGTGGTGAACAATCTGAAGTTTCATATGCTTGCAAAGTGCTCAAGGTAAAGCGATAAGTGACAACATGACATGTTGGTTAATTTTTCTTTCTTTCTAGTTAATTTTCAACTTCAGCCTTAAAGATTTTAAAGTAGTCTAATAATGCCTCATCTTTAGTTTTCAGCAAGTAAATATAGCAAAATCTAGAAGCATCATCAATTAATGACAAGAAATATCTCTTTGCACACACCATTCATCTCACATAGATCGAGAATGTATGAGTTCTAGAGGTTCCAAGAGCCTCTCCTCCTCCACGCCTTGTGTGAGGCTTTTGAGGTTGCTTAGATTGCATACAATTATGACACTTAGAACCTTTGGTAATGGTGAAATCTAGAATTAACTGCAGCTCACCAAAATTCACATCTAGAATTAATCGCAAGCTAGATAGATGTGACACCAAACTTTACATGACACAAACGAGAATGCCAAACACTCGAATTATCATTAATCGTGTCACAAATCTGATTCACCGACTTATTACAAAAAAAAAATCGCCAAACTTAGGCGAAACAAACCTCCGCAACCATAGCCTTCACCAATAAATTGTCCATGCTTAGACATAACTACTTTATTGGACTCAACACTACCTTAAACCCATCTCATAAAAGAAGGTAAACTTCGGATCTCTTCGTATGCTTGCTGATATTTTTTGGAGAATATATGTTTGCGCATATCGGAACACGAGATATTGGGCCTTTGAGATTTATCGAATTTCTTCATATGATTGCACGGTGCATTTTGCAACCGATAACAAGATATGTGGGTTCTACACGGTGCACCACTTGATGGCCGCTGCGATGAAACAAGTTCATTTGGATCGCCACGAGGTAACCTCGAAGTGCAGCCCATCTTGTGCCTACCTTTGTTTGGCAATATAGGCCATGTGTACACAAACACTTACGCGTACCTTTCTTTGTATTAGGATTTTGACTTGACGGAGATTCCATCAATTTGGAGGATATTAGAGAGAAGATGGCCAAGTTTCTTATGGAACATGTCATCCCATCAAGAAGGCGAAGCATTTCGTTTCGTAAACCGTGAGTTGATTCTCGCTTTCCTTGGTGCATGACGATCGGTGGATACATGCATGTGAACGTATTCTTGTTTCCCTTGCCGCATGACGATCAAAGCTGGATACATGCATGTGAACTGTGTTATTTATGTTGTGAACAATGTGTGGCGTGCCCCTCAAGAACCGGGTACATCTGTGTGAACAATCTGAAGTTTCATATGTTTGCGGTGCACTTTGCAAATCGATAAGTGACAACAAGACATGTTGGTTAATTTTTTCTTTCTTTCTGGTTAATTTTCAACTTCACCCTTAAAGATTTTAAAGTAGTCTAATAATGCCTCATCTTTAGTTTTTCAGCAAGTAAATATAGCAAAATCTAGAAGCATCATCAATTAATGACAAGAAATATCTCTTTGCACACACCATTCATCTCACATAGATCGAATGTATGAGTTCTAGAGGTTCCAAGAGCCTCTCCTCCACTGCCTTGTGAGGCTTTCGAGGTTGCTTAGATTGCACACAATTATGACACTTAGAACCTTTGGTAATGGTGAAATCTAGAATTAACTGCAAGCTCACCAAAATTCACATCTAGAATTAACTGCAAGCTAGATAGATGTGACACCAAACTTCACATGACACAAACAAGAATGTCAAACACTCAAATTATCTTTAATTGTGTCACAAATCTGATTCAATCGACTTATTACAAAAAATCTCGCCAAACTTAGGCGAAACAAACCTCCGCAAACCATAGCCTTCACCAATAAATTGTCCATGCTTAGACATAACTACTTTATTGGACTCCAACACTACCTCAAACCCATCTCATAAAAGAAGGTAAACTTCAGATCTACTGTATGCTTGCAGATATTTTTTTTTTGAGAATATATGTTTTGCGATATTGGGAACATAGATATTGGGCCTTTGTGATTTATCGAGAATTTCTTCATATGATTGCAATGCCTGTTGCAAACTGATAACAAGACATGTGGGTTCTACGGTGCACCACTTGATGGCTGCGATGAAACAAGTTCATTTGGATCGTCACGAGGTAACTTCGGTGCACTCCATCTTGTGCCTACCTTTGTTTGGCAATATAGACCATGTGTACACAAACACTTATGCCTACCTTTCTTTGTATTAGGATTTTGACTTGACGGGAGATTCCATAAATTTGGAGGATATTAGAGAGAAGATGGCCAAGTTTCTTATGGAACATGTCATCAGCCCCCGAAGGCGAGCATTTCATTTAAAAACCGTGAGTTGATTATTCTGTTTCCCTTGGTGCATGACGATCGTGGATACATGCATGTGAACCGTGTTATCAAGTTTCCCTTCTTTTGCATGACGATCAAAGCCGGATACATGCATGTGAACTGTGTTATTTGTGTTGTGAACAATGCGCGGGCGCGTGCCTCGAAGAACCGGTACATCTGTGTGAACAATCTGAGTTTCATATGTTTTGCAAAGTGTCATTGCAAACTTATAAGTGACAACAAGACATGTTGGTTAATTTTTCTTTCTTTCTAGTTAATTTTCAACTTCAGCCTTAAAGATTTTAAAGTAGTCTAATAATGCCTCATCTTTAATTTTCAGCAAGTAAATATAGCAAAATCTAGAAGCATCATCAATTAATGACATGAAATATCTCTTTGCACACACCGTTGATCTCACATAGATTAGAATGTATGAGTTCTAGAGGTGCCAAGAGCCTCTCCTCCACTACCTTGTGAGGCTTTCGTGGTTGCTTAGATTGCACACAATTATGACACTTAGAACCTTTGGTAATGGTGAAATCTAGAATTAATCAAGAAGCTCACCAAAATTCACATCTAGAATTAACTCAAGCTAGATAGATGTGACACCAAACTTCACTTGACACAAAACGAGAATGTCAAACACTTTCGAATTATCTTTTAATTGTGTCACAAATCGATTCAATGACTTATTACAAAAATCAAACTTAGGCAACTTAACCTAAAACAAACCTCCGCAACCATAGCCTTCACCAATAAATTGTCCATGCTTAGACATAACTACTTTATTGGACTCCAACACTACCTTAAACCCATCTCATAAAAGAAGGTAAACTTCGTGATCTCTTTGTATGCTTGCGTAGATATTTTTTTTTTGAGAATATATGTTTGTAGATATTGGGAACACAGATATTGGGCCTTTGTGATTTATCGTAATTTCTTCATATGATTGCAAAAGTGGCAAGGTTGCAAATCGATAACAAGACATGTGGGTTCTACTACTGCACCACCACTTGATGGGTGCATGAAACAAGTTCATTTGGATCGGAAGTGCGGCTCCATCTTGTGCCTACCTTTGTTTGGCAATATAGACCATGTGTACACAAACACTTACGCCTACCTTTCTTTGTATTAGGATTTTGACTTGACGGAGATTCCATCAATTTGGAGGATATTAGAGAGAAGATGGCCAAGTTTCTTATGGAACATGTCATCACCCCGGCAGCATTTCATTTAAGTAAACCATGAGTTGATTCTGTTTCCCCTTGGTGCATGACGATCGGTGGATACATGCATGTGAATTGTGTTATTCTTGTTTCCCTTTGCCGCATGACGATCAAAGCCGGATACATGCATGTGAACTCGTGTTATTTGTGTTGTGAACAATGCGTAGGCGTGCCCCTCAAAGAACCTTCTCATCTCGTGTGAACAATCTGAGTTTCATATGTTTGCAATTATCTCAAAAAACTTATAAGTGACAACAAGACATGTTGGTTAATTTTTCTTTCTTTCTAGTTAATTTTCAACTTCAGCCTTAAAGATTTTAAAGTAGTCTAATAATGCCTCATCTTTAATTTTCAGCAAGTAAATATAGCAAAATCTAGAAGCATCATCAATTAATGACATGAAATATCTCTTTGCACACACCGTTGATCTCACATAGATTAGAATGTATGAGTTCTAGAGGTGCCAAGAGCCTCTCCTCCACCGCCTTGTGAGGCTTTCGAGGTTGCTTAGATTGCACACAATTATGACACTTAGAACCTTTGGTAATGGTGAAATCTAGAATTAACTTGCAAGCTCACCAAAATTCACATCTAGAATTAACTCGCAAGCTAGATAGATGTGACACCAAACTTCACAGACACAAACAAGAATGTCAAACACTCAAATTATCTTTAATTGTGTCACAAATCTGATTCATCGACTTATTACAAAAATCACCAAACTTAGGCTAAAACAAACCTCCGCAACCATAGCCTTCACCAATAAATTGTCCATGCTTAGACATAACTACTTTATTGGACTCCAACACTACCTTAAACCCATCTCATAAAAGAAGGTAAACTTCGGATCTCTTGTATGCTTGCGATATATTTTTTTTTGAGAATATATGTTTTGCGTATATTGGGAACATAGATATTGGGCCTTTGTGATTTATCGAGAATTTCTTCATATGATTGCAAAGTTACTGCTGTTTTGCGATAACAAGACATGTGGGTTCTCCGACGGTGCACCACTTGATGGTCGCGATGAAACAAGTTCATTTGGATCGTCACGAGGTAACTTCGAAGTGCGGCTCCATCTTGTGCCTACCTTTGTTTGGCAATATAGACCATGTGTACACAAACACTTACGCCTACCTTTCTTTGTATTAGGATTTTGACTTGACGGGAGATTCCATAAATTTGGAGGATATTAGAGAGAAGATGGCCAAGTTTCTTATGGAACATGTCATCACCCGAAGGCGAGCATTTCATTTTAAAAACCGTGAGTTGATTCTTTTTCCCCCTTGGTGCATGACGATCAGGTGGATACATGCATGTGAATCCCGTTTCTTGTTTCCCTTTGCCGCATGACGATCAAAGCCGGATACATGCATGTGAACTGTGTTCTTTGTGTTGTGAACAACAATGCGGGCGTGCCCCCTCAAGAACCGGGTACATCGTGTGAACAATGGGAAGTTTCATATGTTTGCGATTACTCGCTGCAAACTTATAAGTGACAACAAGACATGTTGGTTAATTTTTTCTTTCTTTTTCTAGTTAATTTTCAACTTCAGCCTTAAAGATTTTAAAAGTAGTCTAATAATGCCTCATCTTTAATTTTCAGCAAGTAAATATAGCAAAATCTAGAAGCATCATCAATTAATGACATGAAATATCTCTTTGCACACACCGTTGATCTCACATAGATTAGAATGTATGAGTTCTAGAGGTGCCAAGAGCCTCTCCTCCTCCACTACCTTGTGAGGCTTTCGTGGTTGCTTAGATTGCACACAATTATGACACTTAGAACCTTTGGTAATGGTGAAATCTAGAATTAACCGCAAGCTCACCAAAATTCACATCTAGAATTAATCGCAAGCTAGATAGATGTGACACCAAAATTCACATGACACAAACGAGAATGTCAAACACTTTCGAATTATCATTAATTGTGTCACAAATGATTCAACGACTTATTATTAAAAAAATCGCCAAACTTAGGCTTAAACAAACCTCCGCAACCATAGCCTTTCTCACCAATAAATTGTCCATGCTTAGACATAACTACTTTATTGGACTCCAACACTACCTTAAACCCATCTCTTGAAAAGAAGGTAAACTTCGATCTCTTGTATGTTTGCGATATTTTTTTTGAGAATATATGTTTGTAGATATTGGGAACACGATATTGGGCCTTTGAGATTTATCGAAATTTCTTCATATGATTGCGATTACTTTTGCAAACCGATAACAAGACATGTGGGTTCTACATGGTGCACCACTTGATGGTCTGCGATGAAACAAGTTCATTTGGATCGGAGGTAACTTCGAAGTGCTCCATCTTGTGCCTACCTTTGTTTGGCAATATAGACCATGTGTACACAAACACTTACGCCTACCTTTCTTTGTATTAGGATTTTGACTTGACGGAGATTCCATCAATTTGGAGGATATTAGAGAGAAGATGGCCAAGTTTCTTATGGAACATGTCATCAGCCACTCGGTGAGCATTTTGTTTCATAAACCATGAGTTGATTTTGTTTCCCTGCCGCATGACGATCGTGGATACATGCATGTGAACTGTTTCCCTTATTTGTGTTGTGAACAATGTGAATCGTGTTATTTGTGTTGTGAACAAGAACCGGGCCCATCACATCTGTGTGAACAATATGAGATACACCTGAATTTGCAATGCCGCCGCTTTCGCCATTTGTTTGTGATCGGACCTTCCATCCATCAGATTATTTGTGTTTGCCGGTGTCTACCATTTTTAATTTCCCTCACGCATAGTTGAAACGGTTCATTATCTATGTACGCACCCGCGTTGCGCCGATTGGCGCTGTAGGTTTCGTACTAAATGTTTGTCGCAGAATCAAGAAACGTCAAAACACCGAACGAAGCGCCCGAAAATACATAACGTTTTATAGTCGCGTAATCAAACGGCCGTCAGTAAAGCGCGACTAAATCCCCGCACGTGGTTACAAAAGAACGTCGTAAATAGCCGAAAGGAACGCGGACGAGCTTACTAAAACGCTGCGTCGTAGCTCATGTGTTACTTCGACACGTCTTTGCGAACAACCGCTCTATAACATGGAACACATTACCCACGATCGTTTTAAACATGTGACCGTAGTTACGAGCACGAGTTACGGTCGAACGACCTACTAAGCGTTTGAAAGTGGATTAAGTTTCACGGGACGGTAGTACAAAACAAGCGCCTCGTGGAACTGGAATGTAGTTACAGATTGAGCAATCTAATCTGGCGTCGTAGCTCTAGGTGACACGTATCACGTGTACCACAGCGCCCTGTAGCATGAAGATATCACGCTTGGCTTCATCCCACACGGGTCTCGTATTTGAATAACGGTTTACGTGACCCTTATAGTGATTGGTGTCCGTGAATGGATAACGCTAGAGGCGCGGGCGATGCATACAAAGCTCGTCGTCGCAAGGCGCGTGGCACGAGCGCCTTCAGGCTTGTACGATGTGCCATACGGCCAAAACCGCTACAGTCGATACTAGGTTCGTCGTCACGCTACTTTTGGACGCCGCATGCTGTTCGATGCCGCGGTCTCGTGACGCCCAAAAGGTACGCCGCTCCGTAATAATTTCGTAGATAAAGACAACACGGTCGCCAAGAAAACTCGGACACGACGCGTTCCACGCCGCTGTGTAACAAGGGTTTACTACGCATCTTAGAAAGTTTGAGACGCACTAAAACCCGCCTCAGATTAAAGCTCGCACGCCGCGCCGCTACGACCGTGTCCAGTAAAGTCGACATTTAGAGACTTAATGGGCAGACGCTACAAGGATCGTAGAAGCCCTCAATGTGCGATCAGAGAGGCCTTTTTTACATAGTGAAGAGAAATAGCAGCTCAAAACTTTCATATATTATATCCGTCAATTACCTAGACTCTAGAGCAAACATTTGCAATCCACGTAATTCAGGTTTAGGATAAATCTCAAGTCAAAACAGCTTTTACATTTAAGCTTCGAGAGAAATTAAGCTTGAAAGCTAGGTACTTGAAAGACATTACGACGAGCAACTATTCATCATCTCCTTTATTATTTAAGATTTTAGTTGAGCAAAAGCATAAAGGTGTACACTCTCTCTTGATCATTTATTTATACTATAGCAAAGACTCATTTAAAGATTATAAAGACTCACTCTAAGCAAACTAAAGCAAACTAAGCAAACCAAATATCTAGCAAATAATAATAGTAGTAGTAGAGATACTTATCGGGATAATCTGGGGTGCTCTCCCCAAGCTAGATTGGAATGTCGGGTTGATGATATGGGAGTTGAGGTAGATGGTGATAGTGGTGTTGTTTCATCATGTCTCTTCTCCTTCGAAATCCCTCGCTAAACTCAAATAGACAACAAAAAGCTAGTGGAACTTGATTATGGATTAGAGTTAGCCACATTGCTTTTGTTGCTTGGGATTATTAGCGTAAAATATATATTTTTGGATTTTCTTTATTTGTATGCAAGAAAAGATGAATGCATCTTTATTTTATTTTTATGCCACCACAAAGTAAGTATCTCTCAAGGTGTTAAGCCTTAGATTTACTCACATGGGGCTTTAAGTTTTTAAACATGCAAAGCACTAAACATTTTTATTGTCTTTTCTAATGAAATATGAAAAGGGAAATATGCTATGCAACTGGTGAAAGTAAATATGCAATGCTTTGGGAATTAAATATGGATAACTTACCGAATTACCTTTTCGGCGAAGGTTCGATTGATTAAAGTCCTCCTAACAAGACTTTCTTGCTTATTTCTCCCTGGGTATGTCAAGAGTCACAATTGGAGGTTCCGATGATTTGATCGATATTTCTCCCGATGGTGTACTAGGAGTCACCTCTTTCTCACCCATTGTTCCTTGTTGTCCGGGTGGTAGGTTCTTCTACTTCTTCTAAGGATGATTCAAAGCAAGGGACTTCACCTTTTAGCTTTTAATTCTTTTCTAGCTTCTTCTAGCAAGGAGAAAAACTTGTTGATCTCTGCTCCACCAATACTCATTGCGTGCTTCTTCATAATCTTCCCATGATTCTCCTAGTTCTTTAGAGAACTCACTACGCGAGACAAACTGTCTTTCTGGTGAAAGTCGAGCAAGCTTTTCCTTGATGTATGTTGAATCCTCCGTTACTTTCATATTCAATGCCTTCATGGCTTCTTTGTGTGCCTTGATATGATGCCCCATTATTGAATCTCTTTGGTACCTTGGTGTGATTTTCTGGATTCATGATCCATTGCTTCTTTTGACGGCGTCTTAGTTCGACTGTTCTTCTTTGGATATTCATAAGTGGTATAACTATTGAAATGCAAGCGTACCTTCTCTTTAGGAAATTGGAAGTGGATCTCCCCGTTCTCATGTAGATGATGGCGCATGTAGTGTTGAGGAATCGTCTCCCCCAAAGACTATTGGTGGATCCTGTTGTTCTCCCATGTCCATGACTAAAAAGTCGGTTGGGACATAGTGATCATTTATCTTTATTGGTACATTTTTTGCAATTCCTTCCGGGTATCGGAAAGACCGGTCCGCTTATCTCGCAGTTTGAAATATGTTGGGTGCAAAGGCATCTTACCAAATATCATTTCATACGTTACATTTCCCATTAAGTTGATGCCGGAGCCCGTGTCACAATAAGTGTTATAGAAATTCCATTGGTTAATAGAACAATGTATGGTAGGGACTCTGGATCATCTAACTTTTGTAGCATTGGGGATTTAAGTGAATGGTCATTTTCTCTTTAGCGCACTTCGATTAATCATCATTACCTTTGTAGGTCGCGCCTTCTTATTTCTATTCTTGTTCTTCTTGGCCTTAATCATCGGCTCTGCTGGCATCTCATAGATGTATGGTGTTCTTGGTTGAGCAGGGGAGGAAAGTTTCTTGTTCCTGAAATAAAATGTCCTCTTTCTCCCCGAACATCAAAACAAATCTTTGCACTTTGGGCGTAGAGGATTGCCTTGGTTGTGTTCAAGAATGGTCGGCCCAAAATAATCGGAGCCTTATCATCTTCCCCTGTTTCAATTACTGCAAAATCCGCAGGCACATATGCATTTCGAAAACTAATGCAAACATCTCTAAGTATACCCATTGGGTAGCATAGTGATCGGTCCGCAAGCCGCAAGCACATAGATGTATATAATAATGGCCTACCATGGATTTTCTCATAAATTACCTTAGGCATTAGGTTGACGCTTGAACCAAAATCACAAAGTGCATTCTTGAATTCATGTGGTCCTATCTGGATGGTGATGATCGGTCTCCCTGGATCTCCTTTCTTAGGTGGTAGAGAGTCATCTAGCCAATCACTCCCGAGGTAGTCCGTGGTGGAAATGACCTCGCATTATATATATCGACAAGATTTCTGGGTTTCTACTTCCTTCGGTTGGCCCGGTATCTCACCTGGTAAGGTTAGTTCCATAGAATTTGCCAATCTAGAAAGCTGATCCTCCATCATTTTATTAAAGCTATGTTGAGTTTTAATTGCTGAAGAAAAACTATCCATTCTATTATTTATGGTTTCTAACATTTTATCATTGGAGGCTAATTTTCTAGTTAAATTTTCCATAGCTTTACCTTGATTTAAAACTAAATCTCTTAAGGAAGGTTGATTAAAACTAGTAAAGTTATTACCTTGATAATTACCATGGAAGTTACCTTGGAAGCTTGGCCTCTCGTTGGTTCCATCCAGATTCCGTGGAGGACGGTAGTTGTTGTTGTTATTGATATAATGTACCTCCTCTTTATTTCCTGGGCAATTCTTGCCCATGTGGCCAGTGTTGCCACACTCTTCACAAGTCATGCGAGAGTCGAATTGCATGACAGTCCTTGGTTTAGGATCTCTATCCTCAAGTTTCTTCATTATAAGGTCCATTTTGGCGCATGAAGATGTCTACCTCTTTTTCACCGGTGCGTTCCACTTGTTCTCTTACGGGTTGGGCGATCTTCATTCCAACTGTGGTTGGACGCCATCTTTTCCACAAGTTCTCGTAGCTTTGGAGATTGTAAGTGAAAGGAAAGCACCTCCTCTCTACAAGATCCATTGTCTCACGGGTACTGTAGTGAGCCCATGATAGAAAGTCCGCATGAGTAACCACTTCTCCATCCCGTGGTGTGGACATTCTCGAGATGTATTCTTGAAAGCGCTCCCACGCTTACGGGGACAGATTCATCATGTTGTTGTTGAAAATTTGAAATCTTTCCCCTCAAGGCATTGGTCTTGCCAATTGGGAAGAATTTTGCTAGGAAGGCAAAGAGAGCAAAAAGCGACCATGATGTATTCTTTTCTTTATTGGCGTAGAACCACCGCTTTGCTTTCCCCAAAAGTGAGAATGGGAAAAGGCGAAGTAGGATTGCATCTCTTGGTATATCTTTGATGGTGAAAGTGCTTTGCAAATCTCCAGGAAGTGTTGGAGATGAGCACCGGCATCTTCGTGTGCCTTTCCTCGCGAAAAACCGGGTCGGCTTGCACCATGTTAATAAGTCCGTGCTTGAGTTCGAAACTTTGATCTCCAATCTCAACTTCCGGTCCAAGGCGAACATTGGCCGTAGTTGGAGCGTAAAAACTTCGCGAAGCGCCTTATCACCCATAGCCTCAAACACAGTGATAGGCTCGCCGATCGATCAACGTCCAACCGAGAGGGTGTTGGTGTCCTTCTAAGTTTGGATCTTGCCCTTCCGATTAATACTTACGGATCGTCTATATAATTATCCTGGACGGTTACTCCAATTCATTCATTTACCCCCTCGCATAAGATCAAAAACAAGTAGACAAACAAGGGTAAGCCTGTTTGAGTAGTTGATAATGGGTCCTCGATACATTACGTGATGCAAGTGATATCAATCTATCCATGTATGTGTGTTTAGGTTTGGCTAGCACCCTTCCTTCCCGGCAGAACGGCGCCGCCAAAAATGCTTGTTGACATCTCTAACGCGATCCACATCTAGGATGGCGCCGTAAAATGTATAAATGGTATCTATCTAATGAGTTAGCTTGGATGTGGAGTTAATCTCACATTCCAATAAAAGTCGACGGAGAGTTAATAAAGTTAGACGGAATTAGTTATGGTTTATGACTTTGTAACATTATCGATGGTGGAGATAATCTCACCACGATAGGCACAAAAGCCGTACCACACATTCTAGCATTGCCTACGAAACTAGTCCTGTCACCCTAGCTCACAACGCTAAAGAAATGCGTGAACGGATATTCTTTATATGACACTTGAAACTCTTGCAATAATATTATAATTCTCGCTATCCGCAAAGTTTACGATAGAATTACCCAATTGTAGCACTTCACCGTGAGTCTATCCAGGTATCGTATTTATATTCTACCGAAAAGGAGAGGGGTAGGCTATGGGTAGGTTGATGATTTAATGTTGATTCACTTGCAGTGGTGTAATGTAGAGTAAACCATATGCATCATACTAAACTCAAACTGGGTAAGTCACAAGGTAAAGATAATTATAATAAATAATGATAAATAATATTCCAAGTCAAAGATAATAGTGTGCCACTAGATGGTGTCATAACAAAGCTAAATATCGTGATATAGGTAGAATAGGATGGAATATTCCTAAGTTACTCCTAATTACATGTCAATGCATACTACAATTAGTGCAATACATCTAGTCATCATCGTGTGAAAGCATTATATCTACACATGGTGAATATTACTAAGGAAGATTAGGAACAAAATCAACCTACCATAGTAACAAAGTTCAACTAGCTCTACATTCGGGTGTGGACTCCAAAGGACTCAATGGGAGTATCACATCCACGATCACCACACATCCCGAATATAGGGTGATGTCGCAGGCAAACGCGTTGTATAAACACCACGTTTACATTGTCGACCACCCACATAGTAGCCCTCTACATGGGTGCTATACGACTCCATGCTTGAATATAAAGACAAACATACTAAACTAAATATATAATCATAATAAGCATGGAAACATATAAATAAGAATATAATCATTAAATAGAATAAAGTCATAGCAATTGTATTCTAACTAAATACTTACAATGGTGAATACAAGAGAGAATCCACGAGAAGCTTGGCTCCCGCTACTTCTTGACAATCGAAATTCAAGACAATACTTGACTTCCTCTAGAACTAGCCTAGAGAGCTATTGCTCTGGTTATGGTGGAACTAGGGCTTAGGGTCTTGACTTGGAGTAGGATGACTTCGAATGAATGAGAATGAATTAGGGTTTCACCTAGGGGGTCCGGGGGTCTTGTTATATAGCCCCGAGGATGCACCACGACGACCCTTGGATCAAACCGACCTTGATGGATGGACTAGATTGCTCCTCATAGGCGGTGCTGAACCGACCTTGAATGGGAGGCTAACAGGGGGGGCCCCACCACTGGGCGGCGCCGCCAGTGCCTCGCCAAAATCCCACCTTCCTTCCGCGGTGCTCTCTGGTCTCTTCGAATGTTCTAGTGTAGGTTCCACGCTGGGTTACGTCACGGATACGTGTTTACGTCGTAGGGCTTGCAATCTCTTGGGTATTTTCTATTTAATCCCTCGAAAAATATATAAATCACCAAAACTAGTGGAATCATGTTAGTCAAGCCCCTATACTATGTTAATATTCATTTTAAGCCCTTATTTTCGTTTTAAAACCTCTATATTTTATGCTATAAGGTATACCAACACAAAGCCACTCCTATGGATGGATATCCCATGCCGCTTGCTGACCTATTAGTGGATGTTTATTGTTGGACATGAGATTATCGGCTTCATGGACGGAAATGCCGGTTACAATCAAATCTTTATGGCTATTGGGGATATATCAAAGACCGCTTTCAGGTGTCCTGGCCATATTGGTTTATTCGAATGGATTGTTATGACATTCGGATTGAAAAATGCTGGTGCAACTTATCAGAGAGCTATGAATTATATATTCCATGAGTTAATTGGCAAGATAGTCGTGGTCTACATCGATGATGTGGTCGTCAAATCAAAGGATTACAAGAAACATCTGGCTGACCTGAGAAAGACATTGGAATGCACTAGAAAACAAGGACTAAAGATGAATCCAAATAAGTGTGCCTTTGGAGTCACAAAAGGTGAGTTCCCGGATTCTTGGTTCACAAGGGGGAATTGAAGTAGGAAAGAAAAAAGCATGGAAGCCATAGAAAATATTGCTCCTCCCACTGATCTTATAGAGTTACAATCATTGCTTGGCAAAAAATCAACTTCGTGAGAAGATTCATCTCTAATTTGTCGAAAAGAGTTTTGCCATTTTCCCCATTGTTAAAACTCAAGAAAGCTCAAAAGTTTATATGGAGTGACGCACACCGTAAGGCCCCGGACGAAATAAAGGAATATATGAAAACACACCCTGCTTTGGTTCCTCCAAAGCTAGATAAACCTTTCAAGTTATGCGTGCGGCGATAATCTAACCATAGGGTCGGCCCTTATGCAAGAGGAAGATGGAAAAGAACGAGTGGTAGCTTACCTCAACCGAAAACTTTTGGATCCTAAAACACGGTATTCGGCTATAGAGAAATTGTGTCTATGTGTTTACTTCTCATGTACCAAGTTTTGGCACTATTTACTAAATGCCGAATGCGTAATAGTCTCTAAGTTTGATGTGATTAAGCACATCTTTGTCAATGCCGATTTTGAATGGAAGAATCGGTAAGTGGGTGTTGGCATTATCTGAATTTGATTTAAGGTATGAATCGGCAAAAGCTGTTAAAGGACAAATCATTGCTGACTTCGTTACTCAACATCGCAATCCTTCTGCTGACATGGTCAACATTACACCTTGGGCTTTATTCTTTAACGGATCGTCTTGTGAAAAAGGAGGAGGTGCGGTGTTGTCCGATCTCACCCAAGGGGGCATCTTTTGAGTTTGCTATTCCTATTGATGCTATTTGTTACTAACAATCGCAGAGTATGAAGCTTTACTCGAGGGGGCTCCAACTTCTTGTCGAAATGGAAGCCATTGCGGTTGAGATCTTTGGAGATTCTGAGCTGGTGATCAAGCAACTGACCGGCGAGTATGAGTGTAAGAATGACATTCTGAGGAACTATTACGAGGAGTGTCAAAGAATGCTGAGAACTTTCAAGATTGTAATCTTTCATCACATCCCAAGGGAACATAACGGAGAAGCTAATAGACTAGCTCAAAGTGCTTCCCGGGTATAAGGAAAACCAAGAAGTTCTCGCTTGCATTTATGTGCGCTCGGTGGGGATCAAGGTGTTAATCAAGTTAACAATGATTGGAGAACTCTGAAATCACCGAATACCTCAAGAATCCTTCAAGAAAGTTTCTGAAACTCGGTACAAAGCTATTAAGTTTGTGCTTCTTGATGATCAGTTATATTACAAATCTCTAGATGGAGTGCTACTTAAATGTTTGAGTCAAGAAGAAGCTAAGAAAGTAATGTATGAAGTACATGAAGGATTGTGTGGTGCACACCAATCGGCTTACCGAATGAAGTGGGTAATCAGGAGAACAGGGTATTTTTGGCCGACCATGCTTGAAGACTGTTTTGAGTATTACAAAGGATGTCGATTGTCAAAGGTTTGGTAATATTCAAAGAGCTCCAAAGACAAAGATTAAACCCTATTGTTAAGCCTTGGCCGCTCGTAGGGATGGGGTATAGATTTGATTGGGCAGATCCATCCTCCATCGAGCAAGGGCCATAAGTTTGTACTTTTGGCCACCGATTATTTTACTAAGTGGGTTGAAGCTATCCCATTGAAGAAGGTCACATCGGAGAATATGGTTGAGTTTGTCAAAGAGCATATAATTTACAGTGTTTGAAATTCCTCGAAACCATCATGACTGATCAAGGGAGTCATTTGTTTATATTGAATTTTGTGATTTTGTCGAAGAAATGGGAATCAAGTTATACAACTCATCCCCTTATTATGCGCAGAAGCCAATGGCCAAGCCGGGAAGCTTCTAATAAAATTATGATTAAAATCATTCGAAGAAGATCAAGAGAAGCCTAGAAGATGGCGCCCCGGTTCTTAATGAAGCATTATGGGCTTACCAAATGGCATGCCATGGATCCATTAAGGCATCCCCTTATGAGTTAGTATATGGGCACCATGCAAGATTGCCATGGGAGATGCAATCGAGATCCAAAGCAAGTTATGCTGCAAAAAGATTTGGCGAAAAGAAGAGTATAAGAATCTTATGATAAATGGATTGGAAGATCTACATCAAATCCGTCTAAAAAGCACCGAAAATATTGAGAAAAATAAGGTGCGTGTCGCCAAATATTACAATAAGAAAGTCGAAATTAAAGAATTTGCCAAGGAGATCTTGTTTGGAAGGCATTGCTACCACTGACTAAAGACAGAGCATTCGGCAAGTGGTCTCCCTAATTGGGAAGGTCCTTTTTTGGGTATTGAGATGTGTACCAGAAATGCATATATCTTGAAATCCCTACAGGAGCGGAGTTCAGTCAAAGAATCAACGGAAGGTTCTTAAAGAAATACTATCCTAGTATTGAAGTTGGGGCCCGAAAGAAAAATGGAAACTCCAGATAGCCGATGTAAAAGTCATCGCCTTTTTAGCGCACAAATACTCCAAAGAAATTGGGGAATAGCCAAAGATATGAATGATATATTGCCTTTAGAACAAAAACATACAAAATTACTAAATGCATTATTTATGATATAGTGTCGTGCTATGATCAGACTCCTATGAGTAACTTGGAGAATGTGTCAAGTAAAGAGAATAAGTGGCAAAGTCATGCGAGCAGAAGATGAGAAAAGCAAGCATGATTTTATTAACAAAAGGTGGGCACAACTGCCACACAGGAGTTACACATTATTTTTACATTCTCCTAATTAAAAGATTATTGAGGACAGCCTTCAAACGACCAAATGCAATATTCATCCTCTCAAGCACGGCCAGGCCTTGGTGTATCCGATGCTTCAATCAATTGGCCCGTGGCCTCGATCAAGCGGTTAAACTTCCTCGCCACGCCCCTCGCAAGAAGAAGGTTGCTTCAGAAAAATGAATCATAAAAGGGGATCAATCGAGAGGTTGCAACAAAAGCCTATCTACCGTTGCTACTGCGCACATAGCGCCCCGGGCTTCATCAAGCTTGTCCCATTCCTCTTTTACATCTTCTATGTCTTCAATGGTTTGTTCGTGTGCCTCCCGCTCCACCTTGAGCGCCTCTCGCCGCCATCGCAAGCAAGGCGCGAGCTCCGCAAATCTCCGCATCACGAGGACTTGGGAAGTTATCAAGAAGAGAGAAAGGGTCGATTCGCGACGAGAAGAGCATAGAAGGTACAGATGGGAGAAGACTTACCCATTGCCGAAAGCTAGGGTTGGCCGAATACTTCGAATCTCGTAGAAAGGGAAAAGAAGGCCGAGAGTGTGAGTGAGATCCGAATGAATGCTACCAAGAAGGGTATACCTATATTTATACAAGGAAGGGAGGCCAAGAGATGCAGTCCACAAGAAGTCTATTCGGTGCTTATCTGAAATATCTTGAGAAGCGGAAGCGACTAGGTTACCGATCCACATAGGTGGAGATTTCGTGGCGCGAGTTCCAAGAAACAACCGAAGGGTTGAACAAAGTCTTTTGCAACAAACCTCTAGAAGCCATGGTTCGGTGGGCCTTGTTAATTTTAGCCCAAGAAAAGGCTTGGCCCGAATTTTAGCGAGAATGTGGTCAATTTCGGAGCAAAAAGGGACATCTTTTACTCCAAAATTGAGGGGGCATATGTTAACACCAAAATTTAGTAAAGCCTGAATGACGAGTGGACCTACAGTGATAATTCGGTAAGGAGGTCATTCGTCCGGGCGCGGTGCAAAGATCTCGGGTATCAGTAGCATTCGGTAAACCGTTGCTACTTGGCTAGGGAATCCAAGTCCAAAGGAAGATTGAGGGTGAGATGGTTCGGCAAGCGTAAGAGCCGTAGAAAAGAATATCCAGAGAAGTGCTTGTGTCACGTGCGGCCTCACGACTCGAGAAGACTTGGAGGACAATGTATCTTAGCTAGATATTTTTGTTATTTTATTCAGTAACTAGTTAGGACTCGTCAAGCCCGTGGTATAAATATGAGACCCCTAGCAACCGTAAAACGATCTACCAAATCGAATACAACAAACCCGCCCGTGCCACCGCTCGGTAAGCCACCCTTCGAGTCCGATCGTGTCGCCGATCTATCGCGGGGGATACATCGACCGTCCGACCTCCGTAAGTACCGTTAACCTTGTACCATGTCTAGTATCGTGCGGCGGATTTAGATTATGTTGCAAGTAGTCTTGTTACCATGCTTAATATCGTCGCGGCGGATTTAGGCTATGGAGCAAGAGGGTTCTTTGTTAGATCATGAGTCATGCGGCAGGCTAAGGTCTAGCTTGGAGCTAGTTATCGGCTTCATTAGAGTTGGCAATCTAGTGAATTCATTAAGTTACCAAGTGGTGCATGCTTCCTCTTATTTATTTATTATTCTTATGATTGCACACACTTTTGCCCAATTTAGATTGATATGGTTCGGCTTTATCTTTTGTTAGATCTAGATGTCATCAATGCTCCTAATGTTTATCTTATCATGTCATTAGATCTATTTGCTTACCATAGCCGAACTTAGATTAATCTAAGTTGTTACATGTTGTGGGTTCGTACACGTTTAGTCATGAGTCGATGCGGCGTGCTAAGGTTTTGCGTGTGAGTTCCTTCTTCATGGACCACGATTCGGCAAGCTTGCCGAATACGCTTATGCATCTACTTGTATCTTACATGTGTGAGTCTACCTATCGTTACTAGTCTAGTCCGGCAAGCCATATCATGCGGTGGATTAGCTTGTTGCAATGTATCATGCGGTGGATAGCCGTGTGAGGGCGAAAAGAGTTTAGGATGATTAGTCCGGCAAGCCGTATCATGCGGTGGATTAGCTTGTTGCAGTTGTATCATGCGGTGGATTGCTGTTAAGACTGATAGGAATAAATCTCTGACTTTGCTTTAGATTAAGCTTGCATGTGTACTTTACTTGTTTATGCATACACGCCTCAACGAGTAATGAGTATTTGTAGATCTATTTAGATGTATGCGTGCTTTTAGCTTATCATGGTTAGATTGTATCATGCGGTGGATTGATCTAGTTGTGGTAAGTGGTTTAGATCCAGTAGCAAGTGGTATCATGCGATGGATTAGCTTGCAAGGGTTTAAGCTTGACGGGTTTAGGAAGGCTAGGCGTCTTGCGAGACTAGTTGGATGAAACCTATGCATGTGTCATTTAGGTTAGGTTTATATTTATGAATTACACGCTTATGTTCCATGTTGTCAATTAATTCGATCTATGCAAAGAGAGCTTTATGATAGCACATCTTGATGATCGACTTTACTTGTTCAAACATGTCTTCTATGATCATTCGGAATCTGTTATTATATTACATCTTCATACTTGCTTACCGAATGCATTCATTATATGTCGACAATAGCTCTCATAGCTATGTGTCGCTTAACGGCCTTAGAGCCATACATGCGGAACTGTCTTGGTCTCACCTCAGGCATGTTCCGAGATCTCACGCTTACCTCCTTGTCAATTAACAGGTCAAATTGATCGCACGTTCAAGAGCCGCCGTCGATTGGTCGCCGGAGCAAAGACAATTGGCGATCCAAAGAGTCGTCAAAACCCTCCTCTACTCTTTCCCCAACTTATTATCCCACATCGTGTAACAGAGCGGTGGATTGAGCGCCGCCGACGACGACGACCGCCACCCACGCCGCCGCCGAGGTGGGAGCCCTACACCGCCACCCGACACCCACCATCAAGTCACCATCGGAGTCCAAAGGACCCCCTCGCGGCAAGCTTCCGCGGCCCGGGAAGGCCATTAAAGCCAACGCCGGCGAGGCTCGCTCCGCCGGGAGCGGCGATCGGGCGCGCCACGACGCCGTCACCCCGCCGTCACGCCAGCTACCGAGGAGCCAATCGGCAACCGCCACGTGTCCATCCCGTCACGCCGCCGTTCCTTCCCCGCTACGGCCACGTGGGCCGAGCCGGGCCGGGCCGGGTCAGCCTCTCGCTGGCAAAGCACGGTGGAAAACAGAATAGAAAATGTTAGGTCCACCCAGAACTGTACCCCTAATGCTATAAGTACATGTTCGGACCTCGAAAATTCTAGGAAAAATATGTAAATAAACTAGATCATGTGGAGATAATTGTCATGATTTTTATTATATTTTTACATTAATAAAATAATGACATAAAAATCCCACCTTGTTCATTAATCGAATTAAACTTCGAAAAATCATAACTTCCGAACCGTAACTCCAAATTGGGTCAAACCACTTACATTATTTTTCTAAATTTGAGCTTTATCCATTGTTAATGGTTTTATATATTATCACATGGTTCATTGTGTCGCTATTCAATTGCCCTATTAATTTTGTGTAATCACCGCCGCACGCGAGAGTAGCCGACGAAGACCTCAACCAGAACTAGACCGATCCCGACTACGTTCCGAGCCGGACGACAACGGTAACCAAGGCAAGTCCTTACCCCCTTTTAATAATGTTGACCTAATTAATCAACCTACTTTTTATAAGATGATGATTATGGTTTATACTGCTATGCGAACGATATGATGCATGACGATATAATATGACTAAGTAAGACCAATGTAACTTAACTAATAATGTGAACCATCCAACAAAAAGGTGAGTGGTGATAGTCTACATGGAGGTAGACTAGTCACAATCGGGGATGAATCCCGCGGAGAGATGCTCGCCTCCCTAAGGACCTGTTCATAGATCATCCCCTAGTACGATATTCGCATGCCCACATCGCCGAGATGGGACGACCTGATCTCACACCCCGTTAGGTCAAAGTATAGTTTCTAACCTAGGAGGTCGGTGAAGGCAAGCGGTCTATCGGGAGCGGACGTGGGGAGAGTGGCCCCATGGTCCCATGGCGGGATGCCGAGTGATCTTCCACGTAAGTGTGTGGGCGTAGTGGCGCAGTGCTAGAGGCACATATTTATGACTATGATTATGTGGTGTGTATTGAAGCCACAAGGGCGTGGTGTGTATTGAAGCCACGTCGGACGTAGTGTGTATTGAAGCTACATCTAGGATGATGCGTCATCCTTCCAATCCCCGAGAAACCATGGTGGGAACTATATGGAAACCTAGGATGGCTACCAAGCCGGTACGGGATCTTGTTGGACTATTCTTGCCCGCCGATCACGAGGAGAGTATTTCCATCGTGTGGGGAAAATTGTACACCCTCTCCGCAGAGTTACTTAAATCTATTCGAATAGCCACGCCCTTGGAATGGGCAACCGCTAGGACGGATCATCTATGATTAGTTTAATCTCGTTGATACTAACTGTTTGTGTCTTGTGAAGCGACGACCATATAATCTGATCGGGAACTAGTAAGGGCAGTTTTAGAGACCCTGCTAGGGCCCAAACCCCTAATAACCACCAAACCCCAGGTTTGGACTTGCTGAGTACCTTTGTACTCACCCGTTGATATTTTCAGACTTCGGCTTAGAGGAGGACTTCGGCTACGATGATCATGAGGATTTCCCGCAGGAGGATTAGACATGATGTTTTCGGCTTTGCTAGGACTATAATGTTGATACTAGAGTTTCGACCTACGCTCAAGTATGCTTGTGGGTATGGTAGACTAGGACCACTAGACGCTGTAGCAGACTCTGATAAATAAAGTGCCACAGCACCCCTATGCCTACCTACTGTTGTGTAATAAGATTGTGACCCTCGGGCCACTTATGTAAGACCTATTTATCCTATCAATAAAGCTCCGGCACCTTTTTAATAAATCTGTGTCCACTCTTGTTTCTAGCAACGTATTAGCGCGTGATCCTAGCACTAATACGTAAGGTTAAGGACCCATTAAAGTGGGGACTGATAGAGTGGTATCAGAGCCGAGCTTGACCGTAGGATGAAACTCTAGGTCCTGATACACAACAAAAGATACACACACATCCCGATTGTTCTCGTACTTTCATATGCAAAAATAAGTCTAACTCGTGGAAGTGTTTTTGCAGTATGGAAGGCCCCATTGATAATGACCGGAACAATCAAACTGCATTGCTGAGGAAGGATTTCCCCTGTCTCTTATGGGAGACACTCCAAATGACCGGATACACCGAGCCTCCCCAAAGATTACTTCATACAATATGAGGATGCGGGAGTGCGAAGGTGCAAAGTGCGAATGCACATCAAGGAACATCCCCGACTTCTCTCGCAGTCCATGCAAGATGGTAAACCATGATTGGTCGAGGCCATGGGACACCACCCGTAAAGTGGCACGACAGGGCATTGGCGTATCATCTGCGCATCTTCGAGGAAGACATAGAGTACACACCGGCGGCATCTACCCGCACTCGACCAAACTACCCCCATCTAGCACAACAAGCTACGCGAATTGATGAAGATCGACCTAGAGTATTGGAGTACAGCAAAGGTGTTCACCGCCGTACCTACACCACCTGACACCTTGTGTGAAGATCAAAGAACAAAAGATCCAAGCCTAGCGAGTCGCTTTCAAGAGAAACAAGCCAAGGCGTATAAGATGACCATGGAAGCACACAAGATCGCTAGAGAGCCGGAGTGGTGCGGGACAGAGTTGAGGAAGACCCAAGAAGAATCGTGACGACTGAAGCGAAGCAAGAGGACGTACATCGAGAAGAATTTCAGCAAATGCCGCTAGTGAAGTGCCAACCCTATGACCCCCAACAGCCTCATTATGGCCTAAATGGATACATACCGAAGGAGTCTATGGCTGATTCGAAACAATTGAAACGAGGAATTGCATTGCATAACTTCCAACAGAAGCGGGACCATCCCGGTGCCCATGACAAGGGTACTTTTTTGCAAAGACAACAAGTCTTTGTGAGAAGTGGAACCTCCAAAAGCTACAGATTTGTAAAATAAATAAGAGTAGCTGTAGGAAAGCGCTTTTAGGGCGTAATGAGCGTAGTTCAATATCAATGTCCGTAGTTTGGATGTGGATTTCAAGAGCATCTAAATGGTTATTATGTATGATGCGCATGTATCATGTGTAAGAACTATGAGGATGTGTTGAATGTTTGATGTTTTTAATAAATTGCATTTGAGTTTTGCCTTCTTGATCCGCGAACACCGTCTTACTCACATTGCTATCACAAAGAATCGATGGAAAGAAGGTCTAGCAGATCCGTGAACGCCGCGAAAGAGCCGAAGCCATGGACCGCAATGGGAGAGGCGAAGAACCTCCAAGAAATAGGCGGAATAGGGCGGGCAACCCGTAAAACAATAGGGGCAATGAAGAAAGACCAGCGAAGAGGAAGTTAATCGGGGAGAAAATGAACACCTACCACCACCTCCACCCAACCTAGCGAAGTGATGGACCCACCGACGACACAATTATTAGAGAGACTTGCCGGAAGAAGAGACCCCGAGAACGGAAGATTAGGGGCATTTATGAGATTACGCCCACCCACCTTCGAGGATGTTGGGGACGATCCTTTGTCCGAGATGACCGGATATGCCTCATCACCAAGAAGTTGGATGCAGTTGGAGCAACCCCAACAGAAAGAGTCATACTAACCACCCATCAACTTGCTGGAGCCGCAAGTGAATGGTGGGACAACTATCAGGAAGCCTCAGGAGATCCAGGAGCTATTACTTGGGACGAGTTTGTAGAAGAATTCCGCCGCTACCACATTCCCGAGGGATCATACGTAGTAAAAGCGGAGGAATTTCGCAACATCCATCGGGCGCCATGATCGTCCCACGGTATATCCGTAGAATTCATGAAGTTTGCGCTTACGCCGCCAAGTGAGGTGAATACGAGAAAAAGAAAATGGAGTGCTTTGCGAGAGGACTCAATGCTACCCCGAGGGAACAGATAGCGTGACACGAGTACACCAGCTTCAATACAATGATGAACAAGACCATAATCATAGAAGAAGAAAAGATGAGGACCGAACGTGAGAGGAAGCGCAAGATGATAGCGGCAGGAGAACGTCACCCCGACAGATTTCAACGAGCCAGACCATACCAGAACGCACCCCCAAGGTTCCCACCCACTACGCAGCTTTTAAAGCACCGAAGTCAACAAACCCAGCCCAGCAAACAACAACTACCGCACCAGCCCTAACTTACACAACAACAAATCCGTCGGCAACAACAATTTCCGCAACAACAATGCCGGCAGAATGAAGAACTTTGACAAGGGCGTAAACAGCCTAGGACAAGAAACCCGTTATGGATGCCGTCAACCCGGGCACCGCATCGCAGCCTTGCCCAAATCGAACCATAGTAATGCCCCCGCCCCGGTTGCCGATGCCAGGACCGCCAAGCTTCGAATAAATCGCAATATCCCTCGAGCTCCAAATACCCAAAAGGATCGCCCCGAGCTTTGGTCAAGGCGTAGTAAACCATGTGAATGCGGAAGACGTCACGAGAAGACTGATGCCGTCGTACGATGAGTTTATAGCAAACTCTACCACGCAACCGCTCTATTTGACTCGCGCCGCATTAGTTTGTTTCCGATCGTTTTGTTTCCCGAAATAAGTTGAGAACGGTGTTGTTACCCACCCCTCATTTAATTCGCACCGCTGAGCCATAATGAAATGCTCACTACAATGTCGCCGAGTGAGAATTATGATCGAGGAATAGAATTTAGAGCAGATTTGGTAGTCCTAAAGACGGACGGATTGGATATAATACTAGGAATGGATTGGCTACAAGAACATCATGGGAACATATAATGAAAGACAGAGTAGTCATAGTGACCAATCACCTAGGAAAGACTATAACGTGCCAGCCACAAGTGCCCAAGTTGACCCCAAAGAAGATACAATGTACAAGCCACCACAAAGAGAGGACGTACCCATAGTAAGAGAATATCCGGATGTATTTCCAGAAGAGCTACCCGGAATGCCACCAGACAGAGACTTGGAATTCATTATAGACTTAATACCAGGGACAGCCCCAATAGCCAAGAGACCGTATCAGATGGCATCAAATGAGTTAATAGAATTAAAGAAACAGCTAAGGGAATTGTAGGATAAGGGATACATTAGACCCAGCTCATCACCCTGGGGATCGCTAGTACTATTTGTTGAAAAGAAAGATGGCAGCCAACGCATGTGCATTGACTACAGATCCTTAAATGAAGTCACCATCAAGAATAAGTACCCTCTTCCAAGGATAGACGATCTATTTGATCAACTAAAAGGAGCCCAGGATTTCTCCAAAATAGATCTCCGATCAGGCTACTACCAACTCAAGATCCGACTTCGATGATATTCAAGACAAAGATTTGTGACCCGCTATGGACAATATGAGTTCACGGTTATGCCCTTTGGATTAACAAATGCTCCTGCCTATTTCATGAACCTAATGAACAAGGTATTCATGGAAGAGTTAGATAAGTTTGTCGTAGTATTCATTGATGACATACTTATTTACTCAAAGAGCGTCAAAGAACATGAACAGCACCTGAGAATAATCTTAAGCAAGTTAAGAGATCACCAGCTATATGCCAAATTCAGCAAGTGCGAGTTTTGGTTACAAGAAGTTGCCTTCCTAGGCCACGTCATCACGGCAGAAGGAGTAAAAGTAGACCCCGAGAAAATAAGAGCAGTAACAGAATGGCAGCGACCCACCAATGTCATAGAAATAAGAAGCTTCTTAGGATTGGCAGGATACTACCGAAGGTTCATCGAAGGATTCTCCAAGATTGCTAGACCCATGACCGCACTAACACAGAAAGGAAAAGAATTTCTATGGACAGAAGCCTGTGAGAAGAGCTTCCAAGAGTTGAAGACAAAGCTTACCACGGCTCCGGTACTCACCTTACCGGATATACATAAGGATTTCGTGGTATATTGTGACGCATCCCGACGCGGACTAGGATGTGTTCTAATGCAAGAAGGGAAAGTTGTGGCATACGCCCTCCGCACAACCCAAGAAGCATGAAGAGAATTACCCAACACACGACTTGGAACTAGCGGCGGGTACATGCCCTCAAGATATGGAGACACTACCTCATCGGGAACAAGTGTGAGATATTCACAGATCATAAGAGCTTGAAGTATATATTCACTGCATGCAATTAAATCTAAGGCAAAGAAGATGGTTAGAGTTAATAAAAGACTATGATCTAAGTATACAGTATCATCACCTGAAAAGCCAACTCCGTAGCCGACGCACTGAGTAGGAAGACCCACCAAAGACACGTAAAAGACCTCCAGAGTAATCCCGAATTGGCCCAAGAAGTAGGCAAGCTAAACCTACTCATTGGAGAACAAGGGACGCTGGACACCCTAAGCGTACAACCTACCTTGGAACTTCGGATTAAGACAACTCAAGACAAAGATGACGAAACTCAAAGATTGAAGAAGTTGGTCACCCTCAAGGAAAAGGAAATGTCAGAATTCCGAATAGATGAAGAGGGAAAGCTATGGTTTAAAAATCGTATCGGTAATGCGAAGGAAGGAAATCTCGAGAGATTTAATATTAGAAGAAGCACACGACACCCAGCACTCCATTCACCCCGGAGAAACTAAGATGTACATGGACCCGGCGCGTAAATATTGGTGGAAAGGCATGAAAGCGGATATCGCTAACCGTAGCGGATGTGACCCGTGTCAGAGAATCAAAGCAGAACATCATCGACCGGCTGGATTGCTACAACCGTACACATACCAGAATGGAAATGGGATGAGATAAGTATGGATTTCATAGTAGGACTCCCAAGGACCTCTAATGGCAACGATTCCATATGGGTAATTGTGGACCGACTAACAAAAGTAGCACACTTCATCCCTGTGAAGACCACACTCCAGGCTCACCAGCTTGCGAGGCTATACATCGACGAAATCCTTAGGCTACATGGAGTCCCTAGTAGAATAGTGACAGACAGAGGCTCGCAGTTCACCTCAAGATTTTGGAAGAGGTTACACGAAGCTTTGAAGACACGCCTAGACTACAACACAGCTTACCACCCACAGACAGATGGGCAGACAGAACGTGTGAATCAAATATTAGAAGACATGCTGAGGGCATGCGTACTGGCCTATGGAAAGGATTGGGAACAGAGTCTGTCGTTTGCTGAGTTCTCCTACAATAACAGCTACCAAGCTAGCCTAAAGATGTCCCCGTTCGAGGCACTGTATGGGTGGAAGTGTAGAAGACCATTAATGTGGTCCGAAGTTGGAGAACGCGCAGTGTTTGGACTCGACATCATCCAAGAAGCAGAAGACAAGGTAGCCATGATCCGCGAGAACCTGAAAGCAGCACAGAGCCGATAGAAGAGCTATGCCGACCGTAGGAGAAAAGAGTTAGAATTTCAAGTAGGGGACCACGTCTACCTAAAGGTGTCACCCCTGCGGGGAACCAGACGATTCCAAGTAAAGGGAAAACTAGCCCCAAGGTACATCGGACCGTTTGAAATCATAGAGAGAATCGGAAAAGTAGCATATCGCCTACAGCTACCCCCAGAATTGGAAGAAGTGCACAACGTATTCCACGTGTCGCAGACTAAAGACGTGCTTTGCGAGTCCCCGAGGAACAAACTCCACTAGAAACAAGACCTCCAACCTCCACTGCGGTATCAAGAGAGACCAATCGTAATCTTAGACGTGGCGGTGAGACAAACACGAAGAACGGCCAGTTAGATTTTCTTTGAGTCCAATGGAGCAATCACCGTATGTAAGCAACATGGGAAAGAGAAGAAAGTTTGAAAAAGGAATTCCCATACCTATTCGAGGAATGTCGCGAATTTCGAGGACGAAATTCTCTTTAAGGAGGGTAGGTTTGTAACACCCTGATTTTTTATCCTTTTAAAATTTTGCTAAAAATTGAACTTTTTCGATAATCGTGTTTTGACTTGTCCCATCGGAAGCTCCCATTTATTTTGACACCTCAGATTTATTTCATGAATTTTAGAAAGACCTAAAGTGGAGTTACATTTAATAAAAAGAATAGGGAAATAAGAAAAATAAGAGGGAAAGAAAAAGAAAAGAAAAGAGAAAGGAGAAAGAAAGAGATCAAGAACCGGCCCGGCCCATTCCTCCCTTCCTTCCCTCCTTCTCTCTTCCTCACGGGCCGGCCCAACTACACCAGCCGCGTGACCCGCCTCCTTCCTCCTCTCTAACACCGACGCTACTGACCCGCCTCCTTCTTCTTTCTCGACGCGGCTGCCGGCGCCGACACGAACACAGCCCCGCCCGGCCGGCCGCCGCCGCACCACCACCGTGAGAAGGGAAGACCAAGGAGCGCTGGAGCACGGGCACTTAAGCACGACGGACAAGCGCGAAAGCAAATGGCTCGGCACCGCGTCCGAGGTGCACGGCCCGGCGACGACCGCCACACGGGCCACTCACGCCGCGCCGGCGAGCCCCGCCGCACCACCGCACGTGCACGACGACCGCGCATACAGCAACGCGCCGCTGCTCGCCATTAAACGACGATGCGCTATCCTCCGGTGGCGCCCGTGCGCCGCGAAGAGGACGGCCGAGCTCGCCGACGATGTCGGCCCCGTGATGTGACCGCCTGACGCCGCGGGCTCGCCGGAGCACCTTAAACCGCATCACGACGATCGCCAAAGCCGGCAAGCCCACGCCGCGCCTTGACCCCGCGGCCGAAAAATATCCGGGGGACGAGAGAAAATCTCGCCGGGAGGCCACCGCGGCGAGGCTATAAATAGCCCCGTCCCGGCCCTCCATCCCGCCTCGTCGAGCACCGAAGAGCTCCACCGGAGCTAGAACACACCGTGCTCGCGCCCAATTGCTCTCCCCCCCTTCTTCCTCTCCGCTCTAGACGGAGTTCCCCCCCAAATCAAATTTCCGCCGCCGCCGACTAGGGTTCGAGGCGCCGTCGATTAGTCGCCCTGAGCGGTACAATTGGCGATCCGGTGAGTCATCAAAACCCCTCCTCTACTCTTTCCCCAACTTATTATCCCACATCATGTAACGTAGCGGTGGATTGGAGCGCCGCCCGGCGCCGACGACCGCCACCACGCCGCCGCCGAGGTGGGAGCCCTACACCGCCGCCCGGACACCCACCATCGAAGTGCGGGGCAGTGCGGGGAGTCCAAAGGACCCCTCGCGGTGAGCTTCCATGGCCGGGAAGGCCATTTCGCCAAACGCCGCCGTGAGGCTCGCCGTTGGGAGCGGCGGGATCGGGCGGCGCCACGACACCGGGCACCCCCGCCCGCCACGCCGTTACCCAGAGCCAATCGGCAACCGCCACGTGTCCATCCCATCACGCCGCCGTTCCTTCCCGTTACGGGCCATGTGGGCCGGGCGGGCCTTATCTTATCGGCCTCCGTTGGCAAAGCGATGGAAAACAGAATAGAAAATGTTAGGTCCACCCGGAACTGTACCCCTAATGCTATAAGTACATGTTCGGACCTCGAAAAATTCCAGGAAAAATATGTAAATAAACTAGATCATGTGGAGATAATTGTCATGATTTTTATTATATTTTTACATTAATAAAATAATGACATAAAAAATCCCACCTTGTTTATTAATCGAATTAAACTTCGGAAAAATCATAACTTCCGAACCGTAACTCCAAATTTGGTCAAACCACTTCATTATTCTTCTAAATTCGAGCTTTATCCATTGTTACTGGTTTTATATATTATCACATGGTTCATTGTGTCGCTATTCAATTGCCCTATTAATTTTGTGTAATCACCGCCCAGACGCGAGAGTAGCCGAATTTAAGACCTCAACCAGAACTAGACGATCCCGACTACGTTCCGGAGCCTGGACGACAACGGTAACCAAGGCAAGTCCTTACCCCCCTTTTTAATAATGTTGACCTAATTAATCAACCTACTCTTATAAGATGATGATTATGGTTTATACTGCTATGCGAACGATATGATGCATGACGATATAATATGACTAAGTAAGACCAATGTAACTTAACTAATAATGTGAACCATCCAACAAAAAGGTGAGTGGTGATAGTCTACATGGAGGTAGACTAGTCACAATCGGGGATGAATCCCGCAGAGAGATGCTCGCCTCCCTAAGGACCGGTTCATAGACCATCCCCCTAGTACGATATTTGTACAGCCACACGTCGAGATGGGACGACCTGATCTCACACCCCGTTAGGTCAAAGTATAGTTTCTAACCTAGGAGGCCGGTGAAGGCAAGCAAGCGGTCTATCGAGGGCGTACATGGGGAGAGTGGCCCCATGGTCCGGTTGGCGTGGATGCTTTGAAAGTGATCTTCCACGTAAGTGTGTGGGCGCGATGGCGCGCAGCTAGAGGCACATATTTATGACTATGATTATGTGGTGTGTATTGAAGCCACATGGGCGTGGTGTGTATTGAAGCCACGTCGGACGTAGTGTGTATTGAAGCTACGTCTAGGATGATGCGTCATCCTTCCAATCCCTGAGAAACCGTGGTGGGAACTATATGGAAACCTAGGATGGCTACCAAGTGGGTACGGGATCTTGTTGGACTATTCTTGCCCGCTGATCACGAGGAGAGTATGTCCATCGTGTGGGGAAAATTGTACACCCTCTGCAGAGTTACTTAAATCTATTCGAATAGCCACGTCCTTGGAATGGGCAACCGCTAGGACGGATCATCTATGATTAGTTTAATCCTGTTGATACTAACTGTTTGTGTCTTGTGAAGCGACGACCATATAATCTGATCGGGAACTAGTAAGGGCAGCTTTAGAGACCCCGCTAGGGCCCAAACCCCTAATAACCACCAAACCCCAAAGTTTGGACTTGCCGAAAGTACCTTTGTACTCACCCGTTGATATTTTCGGACTTCGGCTTAGAGGAGGACTTCGCCTACGATGATCGTGAGGATTTCCCCGCAGGGAGGATTAGACGTGATGTTTTCGGCTTTGCTAGGACAATAATGTTGATACTAGAGTTTTGACCTACGCTCAAGTATGCTTGTGGGTATGGTAGACTAGGACCACTAGACGCTGAGCGCACTCGATAAATAAAGTGCCACAAAGACCCTATGCCTACCTACTTGTTGTGTAATAAGATTGTGACCCTCGGGCCACTTATGTAAGACCTATTTATCCTATCAATAAAGCTCCGGCACCTTTTTAATAAATTTGTGTCCACTCTTGTTTCTAGCAAACGTATTAGCGCGTGATCCCGCACTAATACGTAAGGTTAAGGACCCATTAAAGTGGGGACTCGACATAAAGGTATGCATCACTACAACAACCGAGATGTCACTTTGCATGGATTTCCTTTTGCATGCCATGTTATGTTTCAACATAATCCAATTAGGAATCCATGTTTTCTCTATAACTTTAAATCGAGGTTTCGACACTTAAGCGAAATTCGCCAAAGGAGTCACTCCTTTTCTCAAAAGAACAGGTACATATATGTGACTAATCTTAGGTGGAATTTTCCTCGTAGCAACTTAACCATTTATTTTTTTTTCTAAACCTCCGCCTATAGTGACCTCTGATGTCAATGGAGGTACTTTTTGCTTTGTCAACTTTGTTTATGTCCACCGAATTGTTTGCTTGCTAATTTTTTTTATTACACCGGATGGTATTTAGATGTTTGGTCACGCTTGGCATCGCCTTTGCACCTCCGGATCTCTCGCCGTCGATGTTGCAAAATGTTTGTGGATTGATCTTTGTTCAATTTTTAACATGCCGTGTAGGAGGGCAAGGAAGAAAATGATGATTTTTCACTGAAGTTGAACCTTGAAAACGAGGGAATTCAAGAAAGTTTCTACCCGTGTAATAAACCTGAACTTGCCCTCAATTGTTGCAAATTTATTGCCATGGCTTACATTTGTAAACTCTATGCATTGATACACTCGATCCTTCATGCATCGCTTCCTAATATCGTGCCACATGATGAAATGTCTTCACTTGGTCACTTCATTTCCAACAACTACCCAACCTTCTCTAGACGTTGTCTTTTAAGCCTTTCTCCGCCAAACACAAATTCAGTGTCACTTCTTCCTCTTTCTTGATTCTTCCCCATCCTCTTGATTGGTTGTAGTCCACAAATTTGCCCAATAACCGATGGTGAAGTGCCATTCTACCTCAAAACACAAATGGTCGATCCCTTTACAATTCACTAACTAATAAACTATTAGATAAGCCTTACTTATAGAGCCTTTAAAACCCTTTAAAAATCATTGTCCTACAGTACAGACCATGTAAGCTTCTTTCTCGTGTCCCTTATTTTCTTAAAAATATTTTATCGCATACCCTTTCTGTACCAATAAACAAATTTGCTCATCATTGTAACACCTCGGTTTTAAGCATGTCATTAGCATCCGCATTTCATGAGCATAATCATCATTTAGTCACATGCATTCATGCACATGAAATGATACATGTCATTTGCAAGTTTAAATGCATTCAATTTGCTTGATTATGCTTGTCACGTCATTTTATGTATGAAATGCTTGCATAATTAGTTGTTTAATCTTTATTTATTCTTAGTGATGATCATAGGATGTTTTAGAGCATGAGTCTTGTTGGTTATGTTTACTAATTAGATTTTATAATGATAGTTTGACTTGATTTGACCTTGTTTGACTTTGAAAGCAATTTATCTTATTTTGTTCAAAAGTCATGGCTAGAGATCTTGCATGTGTGTGCACCCATCATGAAATGTGTAACTAATTTCATGTAGAACAAAAGATGTCATAGGCCGATTGCATGATAATGAGTGGATCATGTTGAAAAATCCGAAGTTTGATTGAATTGAGCTTGAATTAGGGTTTACTTTGACCCCTGGAGTAGTTTATCTTTGACCAAGCGTAGTTTCAAATCTATGCCGATTCAGGAAAAAAGTTTGTATAGGTGAAATGTTCAGAATTTCATGAGGAACATTTTGTTCAATTAGAGTTTTCACCGATTCTACACGGATCTCGATGCACGTTGTTAAACAGTCGAATTAGGGTTTGAACCGATCTTTAGTGACGCTTGATTTCTTCCCCGTCTCTATTGATCGGCCGGCCCAACTTGTCTCGGCCAGCGCCCGGCGTGCGCGTGGCGATACCTCTGCCTCCTCCTCCCTTCCGCGCCCGCGCCTTATGAGGAGCACAGCGCGCGACGCCCCTCGCCCAAGCCATCCCCTTGCCTCCTTTTTCCCCCGCCCGCAAAACAACGGGAGTAGCAGAGTAGCTGGTACGGCTGGCCGCCGCCATTGCCGGCGTCCACCGCGCCAAAGCCGGCCATCGCTCCACTACAGTAGCGTCCAAGCTTGCCACCAACCTCGCCACCCTTCCCTACATCTCCCCGATCCCACCGGGACCGTCCAAAAGTCCAAGGTGAGGACAAATCACGAAATCCGACGTCGCCGGATTTTCCGACCGCCGCCACGGCGAGCTTGTCGCCGCCGTCGCCCACGTTTTCTTGCCCGGCTTGCATTCTGACCTCGCCTCCTCGTGTAACACCTTACGGCGGGGCGAATCGAGCCTCGGTGCTCTCGTTTAGCCGGACCACCCGGTGCCGCCGCCGTCGGAGCCGCCACCCAGCGCAGTCCGCCGCGGCCGAGCACGCCCGCCATCTCCCGGCTCGTCTCCGTGCGCGACGAATCCCGCCGCCCCTGCTGGCCTCGGCGCCCACCAACCGCGATGCTCCACGCCGCGATTCACCGGAACGCCGGCCGCACCACCGCGTCGCCGCCGCCGGTGAGCGCGTCGTCGCCGAAAGCACGCCCCTGCCGCTTTGGTTTCGAATAGGTAGTGTATCCGGAAGTCACCTCGTCCTAAGGCTCGTGCTCGGCCCATTTGCCCTAACATCGCCGAAACGGCGAGTTCGCCGAGAGCCCGCCGCCGCCGCCGCCGCACGCCATCGCCGCCGCTCGGGCTCGAATGCTTCGCGTTATTGGTACCGATCGATAGATCTTGACGAGAGCAAGCCGTAGGTACCCTTGGTTTTGGCGAGGATCACCGCCGGTGAAGATCCGCGCGACCGCCCCGCCGTCCACGGCTTTTGTGTCTATGACACGCGGGCCCCACCCGTCGGCCCGACCTTTTCTTTTCTCGTTTTCTTTTTTTCGATTTACATGTATGCATTGTAAAATCCATATCTTGAGCTAGGAATGTGGGAAAAATGTGAAACCAATTTTGCTGTGATCCTTGTTAGTAGATCTACAAGATAAAATTATGAGTTTGCATTTTCTGGTAGTTTTTATATTTATTTACATTTATTGCTTTAATTGCCATGTAAATAGAGAAATGCATATATAAATTTTGGTGCATGATAAAATAGTTGTCCCTGTACAAAATGTTCATGTTTTTGGATATAGAGTGCAGGAAAATTATCATATATGCTATGTTCTGTTGTAGAAATGTGATTTCTGATTTATGTGCTATTTACCATGCTTTCTTAGGAAATTCATAGAAAAATAATTACTAGGGTTTTTGCCATGATAATTTTTGTACATGCATTTGTTCTTGTTATGTAGCTTTTCATGTTCATGGTTAGGTAGTTTCATACATTTCATAGTACAAAGTATTTTCATGCCTTGTAGCTTTTTCATGTTCATGGTTAAGCGCTTTCATACATTTCGTAGTACAAAGTATTTTCATGCCTTGTTTTTATGCTAGCATGTCATTTTTGTGTAGGGCAGTTGTGGATACAGGGATCACCAAAGAACTCTACTGAGTTGTTAGCGGGGTTCTATCCTAGCCTGCGGCCACAAACAACTCCTGAAGGCAATGGAAGCATAGCTACGGTGACTTACGTTTGTAATTAGGATAGAACACTAGTCGGGTTACCTTGTTTAGAGTTCGGTGTTCGATTCCTCTACGGACAACCCTCTCTCAGATCCGACTAGGAACGTTAGCGAGTTCCTTGGCTCCTTAGACTATAAAAGGCGGCTAAAGGAACACCTCGTAGAGGAGAGCACGAACGCATAGAACACAAGCTTGGCCACCGACCAAGCGTTGTAAAGCTTCATAGCCGATTCTCGGCTAACCCCATCAATCAAAAAAACAAGGCTCACGCCGACCGGACGTAAAGGTCTTTACTCGATCCTTGATCGAGGGCCCGAACCAGTATATAAAACCCCGCTCTCAATGTCACCGCAACAAAAACCGCCGGGCTCCGGTTCATCGAGGCCCGAACAAACTGCCCTTGGTTCACCCCGTGGGCGTGCTCTCGGTCATAAAACATCGACATACCGCGCGCGGTAGGGGCTCTCGTCGAATTTCAGCATGAGAGTCCCATGACCACGACATCATGGGCTCTCCGGCAAAGAAGACGATCATCTTTCGATCATGGGCTTGCGAGATTGACGACGACGGCAAAACTTCGAAGCTATGTCATCGAGGAATCCAGGACCAAAGAACTAGAACTTCCGAGAAGCTCCAAAGAATCGACGATCACGAAGCCGCCTCGAAGACGGAGAACGAGTTCGAAGCTTGCTCGAAAAGCCGCACGAAAGGCCCAAACCCGAACCGGCTCGGGAAGGTGGACAACCAGGGGGCTCGATGACGGACTCAGAGAGCAACTTCGAAGCACAACTCCTACTCCGACTCGAGATAAGGGAAACCACTCCAACTCGAAAACTTTTTTTCGACCAAGTCTATCTCGATTCGGGAAAGAAGGTGAATTCGGATATAACCCCGGACACCAGGTCAGATTACCTTTCAGTTTTCTACAGATTACGCAACTCGGCGTTCGGGTATTCGAGAAGCGCCAAGACAACTCAAGAGAAAGACTGAAATTCCTTTGGAGGGCGCACAAAGAGGGCTCATCTTGACAAGAACCCCAGAGGAATGCATCATCCATCGCCAAGAACCCTCGACGGAGCCAATCATCGCAACGGGCGGTGATCGGAAAGGACCAAAGATCGCAAGTTCTACCTCGACGGAAGGAATGGCGGCCCAAGGCTACGACCGCCAAGGAAATCTTCATGGTGGCAACAGCTCGCGCCCGCTTAACCGCCCGGATGCCCCGACATTAGGTCCACCGACGAAGGCCCGCCCAACATCTCGGCGGATGAAAAGAACCCTTGACGATGAAGGAGAACACCAACGCCAAGAAAGGCCAAGAGAAACAAGCTAAAGGGAGGACGCCGAATCGGGGCAAACATACGCCTACAAGCCATGAACAAATATCAAGCCGATCTACACGAGTACGAAAGGCTAAAATTCGAAAGAGAAGCTGAAGACGATCAAAGAGCAACCCGGGAAAGGCTACAAGGGTTGATTGACCGCCTGAAGACTGCTACGGCACCTAAATGACGAGAAGAGGCTCATCAAGGAGGCCTTGCAGAAGGCTACCCGTGAAAGAGATCCTAGAGCATCACAGTCAAAGGCGAACAGCTCTCATGCACCAAGAAGTCGATCCAACGTCTTCGAGAGGCTGGGAAGGCCAGAAGTTTCCAATAACTCCAGGCCACCCCGGAGGGATGGTAGACAAAGACCAGAGACCACCGAGGGAAAGTCCCGCACCAAGACCAAGCCGACAAGAAGAAGTCGCAGAGTCAACATATCGACCTCTCATGGAACTCATCCGAGAGGAGGAAGAACCTCGGGGAGGACTTGAAGAAAGAACGACGGGGAGTTATGACAGATTTCCTTGCTTCGCAGAAAGATTGCAAGAGGTCAAGCTACCCCCAAAGTTCAAACCTTCAAACCACTCAAAATATGATGGAAAAACAGAGCCAAGACAATGGCTCGAGAGTCTACTCGCAATCCATTGAGCCGGGCCGGAGGAGATGATGACGCAAAAAGCCGTTTTCTTTCCCATGGCCCTAGAGGCTCTACCGCTCCAATGGTTCGACAAGATCGAAGAGGGCTCAATTAGATCTTGGGGAGGACTTGCGAGAAAGCATTCTGCAAAGAACTTCGAGGAATCATCACCCATCCTATCACTCAGCCGAAATGAAAAGCCTCAAGCGTAAGCCGGGAGAATCCTTGAGAGATTACTACCGAAGATTTGGGGAGATGAGATCCCAAGTACACGATATCACCGAAAGGGAAGTGATAGACGCCTTCGGCAATGGAATTTTCTCAAGATGGCGGTTCTCGGACTTCTATAAAGACAACCCGAGGACAAACGAAAGGCCTCAAGCTATCTTGTTGAGAAGATGATCGGAGCCGCGAGATCGCTTTCCGGAGAGAAAGAACTCGAAGGCCCGAAGAAAGAGCAAAACAACTCTCAACAAAGAAAAAGAAGCGAGGACCGATAACACTTTTTCGCAATGGCGGAGAAGTCGAAGAAACCTTACAAACAAAGGTTCAACAACAACAACAACGGTGACAGGAACAGAAGCAATATCAAGCTAGAAGACCTACCTTGCATCTATCACCCTCGAGCTCAAGACACGCCAAAAACTGTTCCACATTCCAGGGAAAAGTACAAGAGAGGAAACAACTCGCTTTCGAGAAGGGGAACAATCAAGAAAACAGAGAAGAAGCCAAATAAGAGCCAAAGACGGGGATTTCCGTAAAAGCAACAAGATCTCTAAACATCATATTCTCTGGAGTACCCGGATCAAAGAGCAAGAGACAAGATAAGCTAGCACTCCGATCAATCATGGCAGCAGAGCCCGCAACACCGCGCTACCTCAATTGGTCCCAATACCCGATTCGGGCCCACCGGGGGAGGATCGATGGACAAGTGTGGGAAACGCCGCCTGTACCCTTTTGGTATTGGAACCTACAATAGCTGGAGTTACCGTCACCAAGGTATTGATCGATGGAGGAGCAGGGTTGAACATCATATTCTCGAAACACTAGACAAGATGGGACTAGACCTCTCCCAAGTTAATTGCTCCTTCCAGCACTCCTTTCTACGGGATAGTACCCGGACGAGCAGCCATACCAGTTGGACAAGTCACCTTGCCAGTCACATTTGGATCTCCATCCAATTACCGGACAGAGTACATCAAATTCGAAGTGGCAGATCTCGAATCACCATATCACGCCATCATGGGAAGACCTGCTATTGCAAAATTCATGGCTATTCCACACTACCCGTATCTTCTACTAAAGATGCCGGCACCATTTGGGGTTCTCTCCATCAAAGGGGACCTCAAAAAGGCTTTCGAGTGTGACGCACAAGCCGTGGAGATTGCAAACAAGACGGTAGAGCTCTTAGAGAAAAGGAACTCGACCAAATGGCGGAGGAGACGAATCCGTAAGAACTTCGAGATACCGGCCAAGAAGCAAGCAATCCCGATCCCACGGAAGAAGCCGATGTCAAGCACATCGACCTACGCATGGCGATCCATCCAAGACGGCGATCATCGGCGCCCATCTATCTCCAAAATAGGAACTCGCGCTCACCAGCTTCCTAAGGCAAAGATAGAGAAATATTCGCCTGGAAACCGCGCGACATGCCCTGTCCCAAGGGAGCCGGGCCGAGCACGGAATCGACATCAATATGGGATCCAAACCCATCAAGCAAAGGCTAAGGAGGTTCTCACCGTAAAAGAAGGAAGCCATCAAGAAGGAAATTGTGAAACAACTCAGTAGCGGGATTCATCCGAGAAATCCTACATCCCGACCGGCTAGCCAACCCAGTTTTGGTCCGTAAGAAGAATACCTCAGATTGGCGAATGTGTGTGGACTACATTGCACTGAACAAACACGCCCAAAAAGATCCCCTTCGGGCTACCAAGGATTGACCAGATAGTGGACTCCACAGCAGGATCAACTCTATTATCATTCTTGGATTGTTACTCAGGATACCACCAGATCACGCTGAAGAAAGAAGATCAGAGCAAAACCTCTTTTATCACCCCCTTCGGATTGAAAAAACGCCGAGCAACGTATCAAAGAGCGTCTACGGACTTGTTTAGGAGAGCAGATTGGCAAAAATGCCGAAGCATACGTAGACGACGTAGTGGTGAAAACAAGAGAACCAGAAACTCTGATTCAAGATCTGGAAGAGACTTTCAAGAACCTCAACAAGTGGAAATGGAAGCTCAATCCAACCAAATGCGTCTTCGGAGTACCATCGGGACAGCTACTGGGTTTCTTGGTCAGCAACAGAGGCATTGAAGCCAGCACCAAGCAAATCAAAGCAATCACTGAGATGAGACAACCCCAAAGCATCAAGGACGTTCAGAAGCTCACAGGATGCATGGCAGCACTCAAGAGATTCATATCCAAACTTGGAGAGAAAGGGCTACCCTTCTTCAAACTCATCAAGACCAAAGGAGAATTCAAATGGACGGATGATGCGGATAAGGCGTTTGAAGAACTCAAACAATACCTTACAACAGCTCCAGTCTTAACACCTCCAAAGGATCAAGAAGAAGTCCTGCTCTACATAGCAGCAACAAATACAGTGGTCAGTTCAGCAATCATCGTGGAGAGAGAAGAGCCCGGACAACTCAACAAAGTTCAGAGGCCAGTTTACTACGTGAGTGTTGGCGTTTCTTAACGCAAACAGAAAGAGTCCCGCAAGCGCATGGAAATGCCATTGTAGCTTTCACCCGGAAGTATTCAGGGTATCGTATTTCCACAGGGAAGGCATGGTGGAAGGTCACTAATAGAAAGATGGACAAGATAACACGACTGTATAATAGACCAAGGTTCATAACAGGGATGGACAGGGTAGGTAAAGGATAACTTGACACACACACTCGAGCAATCTCAAGGATAAAGAAAACCCTAGACTGGAGCAAGGCGTATCCTATATAGTTGTGCAAAGAACAAGTTAATGATCATACAAGATATAAGGACAGAGGTAGATGGACGGGGAGATGCCCGCAGCGACTGGTCCGCCAATTTATAGACACTTTCGAACTCCTACTCAATACCCGGACGTGGAGGAGTACAAGGGGACGACTGGGCTATCACCACCTGCCGCCTATCTCACTACGGTAGGGCACCGACATATCCCGAAGGCTCCGTGCACCCGGCTCCATGCCCGTGTGCACTAAGGAACTACCCATACCCCCCATGGACTCTGACCCTACGGATCAACGAGCAAGAATATGGGCAAACCCGAAGGTACGACAGACCGCCATCTAACACTATGTAGTTTTCGGTCAATAGCAACCCACAAACTGTGTTGTAATATGCCCTTTTTTGGGTGCAATATCTGAAATTGCAACCAAACGATTTGGTAAACTTGAGATGCGCAAAAGTCCGTGGTATTAACCTTCAACCACGATGGCCATTTGGGTGTTGCAATTTTTTTTTGTATTGCAACCCAATGAGGTGTTGAAACAAGACTATATTGTCACGCTCTAGTTGGTGCTATAGTATCCTATTGCAACATTTCAGGTGATGCTAGAGGTCTCAATGGCATCTAACACCGAGCGTTGCAATTCTAAAAAGAGGCGTTGCAAAGGATTGTATTGCTACGCTCTAGTTGTGGTTGCTACACATTTTGCCACAAACTTGCTTTGGGTGCTATAGATGATCCCCTCTATTACTACGAACTATGATTGGATGCTATACTTGTCAATCCATATTGCCACCAAAGGTTTTTGGGTGCTATATGTGTTCCTTTCTATTGCTACGAAATTAATTTGATGCTATACTTGATGACCAATATTGCCACCAAAGGTTTTTTGGGTGCTATATGTGTTCCTTTTCTCAAGGCTACGAAATTAATTTGGATGCTATACTTGATGACCAATATTGCCACCAAAGGTTTTTTGGTGCTATATGTGTTCCTTTCTATTGCTACGAAATTAATTTGGATGCTATACTTGATGACCAATATTGCCACCAAAGTTTTTTGGGTGCTATATGTGTTCCTGTTTATTACTACGAAACTTATTTGGATGCTATACTTGATGACCAATATTGCCACCAAAGTTTTTTTTTGGTGCTATATGTGTTCCCATTTATTACTACGAATTGTGTTTGGATGCTATACTTGTCGACCGATATTGCCACCAAAGTTTTTGTGGGTGCTATAAAATAACAACCACAATTGCCACCAGCTAGGATTGGTTGTTATAGGTTGGCCATTATATTACTACCAAAAACCACACAGTTTGAATGGTTGTTACATGTGGCCACCTCTATTGCTTCGACCTTTATGACATAAAAAAATGGGTTGCGATAGGATAAAATATCTTTTCCCACGAATGTTGTTGCTACCATAATTTTGTAGCTATTGCCATATGTCTATTCTGCCACGCTCATATATTTCAGGGATCAATAATATTTATGCAATAATATATACATATCATACTTATATACACTGATTTAACCATTCAGTATAAAATTCCATCACACGTACTACATTGTTTGAACAAACCATGTACTACATCAACTTGATAGGTATAGACATTTGCAAAGAATGTCAACCCCAAGCCAAGGATCCTGCCAAAGCCTATCCAGCGGGAGGTGGAATACAAAGAGTTAACGTAGCTATAAGTCACCTACGTTAGTTACCACACTCAGGAAGGTAGCGTGCATCCACAAGTAACCTTGGTCTAAGCACCACGCCTAAACCTACAGCTACCCCTCTAATCTATAGCGTCCTACAGATTAAAGTACTCAAAGAGTTATGAACAATAAGAACAATACTAACACTTAAGATAACACGATTACTTACTCAAACAAGAAGTCGATCCGCCATGAAGTCTTAGAACCAAGCTCCAATGAAACTTGATCCCGGAGGTACAAGATGTAGAGGAGTCACCGACATGCCCGGTGCTTCCTCCAGCAGCTCATCCCTTCACCCTCGCTCTAGATCTCTAATAACAAATCTAGCTATGGCTACTCTCGCAGGGAGCCATTGATCTAGATGTCTCAACTTGACTCTTGATCCTCAACTCAACTCTAGGGCTTCTAGTTCTACATGGTGTTCTAGTTCTAGTTCTAGAACTAGGGAGGAGAGGTTAGGGTCTCAACCCGTTGAATGGTGAGTTGAATGACTTCGAATGAATTGGGGTTTCACCCTGGGGGCAGGTGGTCTCCTTATATAGTCCTAGGCGATGCACGACAGCCCTTGGATCAAACTAACCTTGAAAGATGGCCTAGATTGCTCCTCAATGGCGGTGACAACCGACCTACGAAGCAGGCCCCGAGTGGGCCCCACAGCAGGGCGGCCGCGGCCATGGGCCGGGCGGCCGTGGGCCCACCATGAGATTTGAGCCCAAACCACCACGGTTGCGTAGATCTCTTCGATAGATTTCCAAAGAGGGGTAGTTTGCTGGAAACGGAGTCCCGATGAGAAAGTTATGGCCGTTTTAGTGAACTCGCTTGCCGCAGTGATATCTTTTGATTCGACTCTGAATATAGCAAACAATATATCCGTTTCGATCGTCTCAATGAGCTCTTTACAATGGTGCTATCTTGGAATATGTTTAGAACATGTTTATGCTTCGTATGCCTTGCAAACTCTAGGCTTTTCCCGCTTTAATCCCTCGAAAATATATAAATCACCAAAACTCATGGAATTATGTCAAGAAAGCCCCTATACTATGTTAATATTCATTTTAAGCCCTTATTTCAGTTTTAAAAACCTCTATATTTTATGCTATAACAAGAGTCAACATGGACCATTAGAGAGTTTTTCTAAGAATCACTTGTCATAGGCCTCAAAGTAGCACTTGATTAGAGCGAAATCTTGGCATTCCATCGAAAATCTCTGTGTCCACCTACGAACCGAAACAAGAAGGGGAACGACACGAAAGGTACATAGGAAGTTAGGGTGGATAGGTTAGATGATGGTAGGATCAATTACATTGCGTTCCCCCAACCGTAAATATATGTTTCTAGATGTGACATTGGGGATTGTCGGCGTTAATTTCAAAATGAACCGAAAACAAAGAGAAGTTTCCAATCCGGCTATAGAATCGATCTAGACTTTTTTTTCGGGTGTGGAATCAAATGCCTCACCCTAGATAACCTAAATTTAAAGAAGTGGACCATTAGAGAGTTTTTCTAAGAATCAATTGTCATAGGCCTCAAAGTAGCACTTGTTTAGAGCGAAATCTTGTAATTCCATCGAAAATCTCTCGTGTCGACCTACGCATCGAAACAAGAAGGGAACGACACCAAAGATACATAGGAAGTTAGGGTGGATAGGTTAGATGATCGTAGGATCAATTACATTGCGTTCCCCTACAGTTAATATATGTTTCTAGATGTGACATTGCGGACTGCTAGCGCTAATTTCAGCGCGAACTCAAAACAAAGAGAAGTTTCCAATCCGGCTATAGAATCGACCTAGACTTTTTTCGCGGTTGTGGAATCAAATACCTCGCCCTTGATAACCTAAATTTAAAGAAGTGGACCATTAGAGAGTTTTTCTAAGAATCACATGTCATAGGCCTCAAAGTAGCACTTGTTTAGAGCGAAATCTTAGAATTCTATCGAAAATATCCGGCTGCCGACCTACGCATCAAACATGAAGGGGAACGACACAAAAAAGGTAATGTAGGAAGTTAGGGTGGATAGGTTAGATGATCGTAGGATCAATTACATTGCGTTCCCCAACCGTAAATATATGTTTCTAGATGTGACATTGGGATCGGCCGGGCGCTAATTTCGCCTTGAACCGAAAAACAAAGAGAAGTTTCCAATCCAGCTATAGAATCGACCTAGACTTTTTCGCGGCTGTGGAATCAAATGCCTCACCCTAGATAACCTAAATTTAAAGAAGTGGACCATTAGAGAGTTTTTCTAAGAATCACTTGTCATAGGCCTCAAAGTAGCACTTGTTTAGAGCGAAATCTTGGAATTCCATCGAAAATCTCTGTGTCGACCTACGTACCGAAACAAGAAGGGGAACGACACCAAAGGTACATAGGAAGTTAGGGTGGATAGGTTAGATGATCGTAGGATCAATTACATTGCGTTCCCCTACAGTTAATATATGTTTCTAGATGTGACATTGCGGATCGCCGGCGCTAATTTCAGCAAATGAACTCAAAACAAAGAGAAGTTTCCAATCCGCTATAGAATCGACCTAGACTTTTTCGCGGTTGTGGAATCAAATACCTCACCCTAGATAACCTAAATTTAAAGAAGTGGACCATTAGAGAGTTTTTCTAAGAATCACATGTCATAGGCCTCAAAGTAGCACTTGTTTAGAGCGAAATCTTAGAATTCCATCGAAAATCTCTCGTGGCGACCTACGTGCATCGAAACATGAAGGGGAACGACACAAAAGGTACGTTGGAAGTTAGGTGGATAGGTTAGATGATGGTAGGATCAATTACATTGCGTTCCCCTAAAGTTAATATATGTTTCTAGATGTGACATTGCGGATCTGTCGGGCGCTAATTTCTCGCGAACTCAAAACAAAGAAAAGTTTCGAATCCGGCTATAGAATCGACGTAGCCTTTTTTGTGGTTTTGGAATCAAATGCCTCACCCTAGATAACCTAAATTTGAAGAAGTGGATCATTAGAGAGTTTTTCTAAGAATCACTTGTCATAGGCCTCAAAGTAGCACTTGTTTAGAGCGAAATCTTGGAATTCCATTGAAAATCTCTCGTGTCGACCTACGCATCGAAACAAGAAGGGGAACGACACAAAAAAGGTAATGTAGGAAGTTAGGTGGATAGGTGTTGACTTCTCTAACGCGATCCACATCTAGGACGGCGCTAGAAATGTATAAATGGTATCTATCTAATGAGTTAGCTTGGATGTGGAGTTAATGTCACATTCCAATAAAAGTCGACGGAGAGTTAATAAAGTTAGACAGAATTAGTTATGGTTTACAACTTTGTAACTTTATCAATGGTGGAGTTAATCTCACCACGATAGGCACAAAAGTCGTACCACACATTCTAGCATTGCCTACGAAACTAGTCTCACACCCTAGCTCACAACGCTAAAGAAATGCATAACGGATATTCTTTATATGACACTTGAAACTCTTGCAATAATAATATAATTCTGGTATCTCGCAAGAGCACAGATAGAATTACCCAATTGTAGCACTTCACCGGGAGTCTATCCAGGTATCGTATTTATATTCTACCGAAAAGGAGAGGGGTAGGCTATGGGTAGGTTGATGATTTAATGTTGATTCACTTGCAGTGGTGTAATGTAGAGTAAACCATATGCATCATACTAAACTCAAACTGGGTAAGTCACAAGGTAAAGATAATGATAATAAATAATGATAAATAATATTCCAAGTCAAAGATAATAGTGTGCCACTAGATGGTGTCATAACAGGCTAAATATCATGGTATAGGTAGAATAGGATGGAATATTCCTAAGTTACTCCTAATTACATGTCAATGCATACTACAATTAGTGCAATACATCTAGTCATCATCGTATGAAAGCATTATATCTACACATGGTGAATATTACTAAGGAAGATTAGGAACAAAACCAACCTACCATAGTAACAAAGTTCAACTAGCCCTACATTCGGGGGGTGGACTCCAAAGGACTCAATGGGAGTATCACATCCACGATCTACCACACATCCCGGAATATAGGGTGATGTCGCAGGCAAACGTTGTATAAACACCACGTTTACACATTGTCGACCACCCACATAGTAGCCCTCTACATGGGCGCTATACGACTCCATGCTTGAATATAAAGACAAACATACTAAACTAAATATATAATCATAATAAGCATGGAAACATATAAATAAGAATATAATCATTAAATAGAATAAAGTCATAGCAATTGTATTCTAACTAAATACTTACAATGGTGAATACAAGAGAGAAGCCACGAGAAGCTTGGCTCCCGCTACTTCTTGACAATCAGGAATTCAAGACAATACTTGACTTCCTCTAGAACTAGCCTAGATAGCTATTGCTCTGGTTATGGTGGAACTAGGGCTTAGGGTCTTGACTTGGAGTAGGATGACTTCGAATGAATGAGAATGAATTAGGGTTTCACCCAGGGGTCAGGGGGTCTTGTTATATAGCCCCGGAGGATGCACGACAGCCCTTGGATCAAACCGACCTTGATGGATGGACTAGATTGCTCCTCATAGGCGGTGCTGAACCGACCTTGAATGGGAGGTCGACGGGGGCCCCACCAGGCGACCGCCGCCAGGCCTCAAGGCGGCCGCCGCCGGCTCTCGCTAGGTGGGCCCTACCTTCCTTCCGGTGCTCTCTCGGTCTCTTCTGAATGTTCTAGTGTAGGTTCCACGTTGGGTTATGTCACGGATACGCCTTTTTATGTCGTAGGGCTTGCAATCTCTTGGGTATTTTCTGTTTAATCCCTGAAAAATATATAAATCACCAAAACTAGTGGAATCATGTTAGTCAAGCCCCTATACTATGTTAATATTCATTTTAAGCCCTTATTTTCGTTTTAAAAACCTCTATATTTTTATGCTATAAGGTATACCAACAAGCTCCCCAAGCTTACCTCTTGCTAGTCCCTAGCAAGACCATGTTGTTGGATCAGAGTTGCTTTAAACGCTTTCACACCTCAATAGTACACATGCTCTCAAAACAAAATTTCATCTCCTGGATAAGAATAAACTATTTCAACCTTCAACTTACCCATATTACCTTTTAATCATGCAGCTTGTAGCTTTTTTCTTGTGATCTTGGGCAATTGAAAGATAGAACAATCAAGTCAAGCACTAGGTCTCAAACTCTTTGTTCAACCATCATTCCGGAGTTTTTACTGATTTTTGAAATAAAACTCAAAGTTCCTTCTTCGCATGACCCTTTCAAGTCTCTCATATGTGGTACTTGGTGGATCCTCTCTAAGGCAATAAGGTTGTTTTGCCTTTCTCTCATAGTATGTGGTATTTTTGGACTAAGGCAAAGTAGGGACACTATGCCTTCTTCTCCCCTCACCCTATATCTAAAGCTTATATCTGGGGTTCATAGGTGGAGAGAAAAACTAAATTTATTTTACTAAGCATATATTGTAAGTTCAAATAATGGATCCAAAGTTACGAGTCACACCGATGCATGTGCATGATGGAATGAATATGATGGTAGGTGTGAATGGAATGAATACGATGAGAAAAAGTCTAATTCTATTCTAGCTCTCTTGAAAAATCATCTCTCTTTTTTGAAAAATACTTGAGAGAACCTGGGTTGCATTTCTCTTCTTTTTTTTATGGAGAGGCGGGCATCTAAGTACCCATTGTTTTCAGTGGACACTTGTCCATTTTTTTTACTCTCCTTTATTCTCTTTTTTTCTTTTTAGGGAGGTAGGCTCTACTCACCCGTAGGACACTTGTCCATTTTTCATCTCCCCTTTTCTCTTTCTTTTTTTTTTTTAAATACAACCCAAATCTCTTTTTGCAATAAACTTTTGAGAGATAAACAAGAATAATAGAGCTTTATAAGATTGTTGACTGAATGGATGGAATATTTTTGGTTGCTCTTCTCCCAGGATAGGAGTGGAACATATTTGGTGGATGCGTACTTCCAGGGTAGAAGCAGCATATATGAGTGGAGTCTAGTGTGAGTGTAGATGCGGTGGATGAGTGGAGTGTACATCAGGATGACAAGTTTCTAAGGGTCGACAAAGGTTGAACAAACTCAATGCAGAGCAAGCAGCCCATATGTATAAAAAGGTTTTCCTAATCTATGGAGCATGTCTATATGGCTGTGGTAGGAGTTTCAACACTGGTCATACGGAACTTATCATGTATATTTTATAATTTTCAAAAGATAAATCTCCGTAAATCTAGTGTCACTAGGAGTAAGAGAAATAGCAGCTCAAAACTTTCATATATCATATCCGTCAATTACCTAGACTCTAGAGCAAGCATTTGCAATCCACGTAATCGTGGTTTAGGATAAATCTCAAGTCAAAACAGCTTTTACATTTAAGCTTCGAGAGAAATTAAGCTTGAAAGCTAGGTACTTGAAAGACATTACGACGGAGCAACTATTCATCATCTCCTTTATTTATTTAAGATTTTAGTTGAGCAAAAGCATAAAGGTGTACACTCTCTTTGATCATTTATTTATACTATAGCAAAGACTCATTTAAAGATTATAAAGACTCACTCTAAGCAAACTAAAGCAAACTAAGCAAACCAAATTTCTAGCAAATAATAATAGTAGTAGTAGAGATAACTATCGGGATAACTAGGGGTGCTCTCCCCCAAGCTAGATTGGAATGTCGGGTTGATGATATGGGAGTTGAGGTAGATGGTGACAGTGGTGTCGTTTCATCATGTCTCTTCTCCTTTGAAATCCTGCTAAACTCAAATAGACAACAAAGCTAGTGGAACTTGATTATGGATTAGAGTTAGCCACATTGCTTTTGTTGCTTGGGATTATTAGCAGAAAATATATATATTTGGATTTTCTTTATTTGTATACAAGAAAAGATGAATGCATCTTTATTTTATTTTTATGCCACCACAGTAAGTATCTCTGAAGGTGTTAAGCCTTAGATTTACTCACATGGGGCTTTAAGTTTTTTAAACATGCAAAGCACTAAACATTTTTATTGTCTTTTCTAATGAAATATGAAAAGGGAAATATGCTATGCAACTGGTGAAAGTAAATTTGCAATGCTGGGAATTAAATATGGATAACTTACCAATTACCTTTTTGGCGAGGTTCGGGGATTAAAGTCCTCCGAACAAGACTTTCTTGCTTATTTCTCCCAGGGTATGTCAAGTAGTCACAATTGGAGGTTTTGATGATTTGATCGATATTTTTCCCCGATGGTGTACTGAGTCACCTCTTTCTCACTCCATTGTTCCTTGTTGTCCGGAGTGGTAGGTTCTTCTACTTCTTCTAAGGATGATTCAAAGCAAGGGACTTCACCTTTTAGCTTTTAATTCTTTTCTAGCTTCTTCTAGCAAGGAGAAAACTTGTTGATCTCTGTTCCACCAATACTCATTGCGTGCTTCATCATAATCTTCCCATGATTCTCCTAGTTCTTTAGAGAACTCACTGCGCGAGACAAACTGTCTTTCTGGTGAAAGTCGAGCAAGCTTTTCCTTGATGTATGCTGAATCCTCCTTTACTTTCATATTCAATGCCTTCATGGCTTCTTTGTGTGCCTTGATATGATGCCCCATTATTGAATCTGCTGGTACCTTGGTGTGATTTTCTGGATTCATGATCCATTGCTTCTTTTGACGGCGTCTTCGTGCTGACCTGTTCTTCTTTGGATATTCATAAGTGGTATAACTGTTGAAATGCAAGCGTACCTTCTCTTTAGGAAATTGGAAGTGGATCTCCCCCGTTCTCATGTAGATGATGGCGCATGTAGTGTTGAGGAATGGTCTCCCCAGCACTATTGGTGGATCCTGTTCTTCTCCCATGTCCATGACTAAAAAGTCGGTTGGGACATAGTGATCATTTATCTTTACTGGTACATCTTTTGCAATTCCTTCTGGGTATCGGAAAGACTGGTCCGCCATCTGCAGCTGTAAATATGTTGGGTGCAAAGGCATCTTACCAAATATCATTTCATACGTTACCTTTCCCATTAAGTTGATGCCGGAGCCCGTGTCACAATAAGTGTTATAGAAATTCCATTGGTTAATAGAACAATGTATGGTAGGGACTCCTGGATCATCTAACTTTTGTAGCATTGGGGATTTAAGTGAATGGTCGTTTTCTGAGCGTACCTGATTAATCATCATTACCTTTGTAGGCTGCGCCTTCTTATTTCTGTTCTTGTTCTTCTTGGCCTTAATCATCGGCTCTGCTGGCATCTCATAGATGTATGGTGTTCTTGGTTGAGCAGGGGAGGAAAGTTTCTTGTTCCTGAAATAAAATGTCCTCTTTCTCCCCTGAACATCAAAACAAATCTTTGCACTGTGGGCGTAGAGGATTGCCTTGGTTGTGTTCAAGAATGGTCGGCCCAATATAATTGGAGCCTTCTCATCTTCCCCTGTTTCAATTACTGCAAAATCCGCAGGCACATATGCATTTCCAAAACTAATGCAAACATCTCTAAGTATACCCATTGGGTAGCATAGTGACTGGTCTGCAAGCTGCAAGCACATAGATGTATATAATAATGGCCTACCATGGATTTTCTCATAAATTACCTTAGGCATTAGGTTGACGCTTGAACCAAAATCACAAAGTGCATTCTTGAATTCATGTGGTCCTATCTGGATGGTGATGATCGGTCTCCCTGGATCTCCTTTCTTAGGTGGTAGAGAGTCATCTAGCCAATCACTCCTGAGGTAGTCCGTGTGGAAATGACCTGCATTATATATATCGACAAGATTTGCGGTTTCTACTTCCTTCGGTTGGCCCGGCATCTCACCTGGTAAGGTTAGTTCCATAGAATTTGCCAATCTAGAAAGCTGATCCTCCATCATTTTATTAAAGCTACGTTGAGTTTTAATTGCTGAAGAAAAACTATCCATTCTATTATTTATGGTTTCTAACATTTTATCATTGGAAGCTAATTTTCTAGCTAAATTTTCCATAGCTTTTCCTTGGGTTAAAACTAAATCTCTTAAAGAAGGTTGATTAAAACTAGTGAAGTTATTACCTTGATAATTACCTTGGAAGTTACCTTGGAAGCTTGGCCTCTGTTGGTTCCATCCAAGATTCTGTGGAGGACGGTAGTTGTTGTTGTTATTGATATAATGTACCTCCTCTTTATTTCCTGGGCAATTCTTGCCCATGTGGCCAGTGTTGCCACACTCTTCACAAGTCATGCGAGAGTCGAATTGCATGACAGGTCCTTGGTTCAGATCTCTATCCTCAAGTTTCTTCATTATAAGGTCCATTTTGGCGCAGACGGCATGTCTACCTCTTTTCACCGGGTGCGTTCCACTTGTTCTCTTGCGGGTTGGACGATCTTTATTCCAACTGTGGTTGGACACCATCTTTTCCACAAGTTCTGTAGCTTTGGAGATTGTAAGTGAAAGGAAAGCACCTCCCGGCCGCAAAGATCCATTGTCTCACGGGTACTCATAGTGAGCCCATGATAGAAAGTCCGCATGAGTAACCACTTCTCCATCCCATGGTGTGGACATTCTGAGATGTATTCTTGAAAGCGCCCCACGCTTCCGGGACAGATTCATCATGTTGTTGTTGAAAATTTGAAATCTTTCCCTCAAGGCATTGGTCTTGCCAATTGGGAAGAATTTTGCTAGGAAGGCAAAAGAGAGCAAAGTGACCATGACGTATTCTTTTCTTTTATTGGCGTAGAACCATTTGCCGCTTTCCCCAAAAGTGAGAATGGGAAAAGGCGAAATCTTAGAATTCCATCGAAAATCTCTGTGGCCGACCTACGCATCGAAACATGAAGGGGAACGACACAAAAGGTACGTTGGAAGTTAGGGTGGATAGGTTAGATGATGGTAGGATCAATTACATTGCGTTCCCCTAAAGTTAATATATGTTTCTAGATGTGACATTGGGATCACTGGCGCTAATTTCTCGCTAACTCAAAACAAAGAAAAGTTTCGAATCCGGCTATAGAATCGACGTAGCCTTTTTCGTGGTTTTGGAATCAAATGCCTCACCCTAGATAACCTAAATTTGAAGAAGTGGACCATTAGAGAGTTTTTCTAAGAATCACTTGTCATAGGCCTCAAAGTAGCACTTGTTTAGAGCGAAATCTTGGAATTCCATTGAAAATCTCTGTGTCGACCTACGTACCAAAACAAGAAGGGGAACGACACAAAAGGTACGTAGGAAGTTAGGGTGGATAGGTGTTGACATCTCTAACGCGATCCACATCTAGGACGGCGCTAGAAATGTATAAATGGTATCTATCTAATGAGTTAGCTTGGATGTGGAGTTAATCTCACGTTCCAATAAAAGTCGATCGAGAGTTAATAAAGTTAGACGGAATTAGTTATGGTTTACGACTTTGTAACATTATCGATGGTGGAGTTAATCTCACCACGATAGGCACAAAAGCTGTACCACACATTCTAGCATTGCCTACGAAACTAGTCTTGTCACCCTAGCTCACAACGCTAAAGAAATGCGTGAACAAATATTCTTTATATGACACTAGAAACTCTTGCAATAATAATATAATTCTGGTATCTGCAAGCGCACGGATAGAATTACCCAATTGTAGCACTTCACCAGGAGTCTGTCCAGGTATCGTATTTATATTCTACCTAAAAAGGAGAGGGGTAGGCTATGGGTAGGTTGATGATTTAATGTTGATTCACTTGTGGTGGTGTAATGTGGAGTAAACCATATGCATCATACTAAACTCAAACTGGGTAAGTCACAAGGTAAAGATAATGATAATAAATAATGATAAATAATATTCCAAGTCAAAGATAATAGTGTGCCACTAGATGGTGTCATAACAAAGCTAAATATCATGGTATAGGTAGAATAGGATGGAATATTCCTAAGTTACTCCTAATTACATGTCAATGCATACTACAATTAGTGCAATACATCTAGTCATCATCGTATGAAAGCATTATATCTACACATGGTGAATATTACTAAGGAAGATTAGGAACAAAACCAACCTACCATAGTAACAAAGTTCAACTAGCCCTACATTCGGGGACTCCAAAGGACTCAATGGGAGTATCACATCTACGATCTACCACACATCCCGAATATAGGGTGATGTCGCAGCAAACGTTGTATAAACACCACGTTTACACATTGTCGACCACCCACATAGTAGCCCTCTACATGGGCGCTATACGACTCCATGCTTGAATATAAAGACAAACATACTAAACTAAATATATAATCATAATAAGCATGGAAACATATAAATAAGAATATAATCATTAAATAGAATGAAGTCATAGCAATTGTATTCTAACTAAATACTTACAATGGTGAATACAAGAGAGAAGCCACGAGAAGCTTGGCTCCCGCTACTTCTGACAATCGGGAATTCAAGACAATACTTGACTTCCTGTAGAACTAGCCTAGATAGCTATTGCTCTAGTTATGGTGGAACTAGGGCTTAGGGTCTTGACTTGGAGTAGGATGACTTCGAATGAATGAGAATGAATTAGGTTTCACCTGTGGGTCCGGGGGTCTTGTTATATAGCCCCTGGAGGATGCACGACAGCCCTTGGATCAAACCGACCTTGATGGATGGACTAGATTGTTCCTCATAGGCGGTGCTGAACCGACCTTGAATGGGAGGTTGACAGGGGCCCCACCGGGGCGGCCGCCAACAGGGCCTCAATATGCCGCTCTGGCTCCAGTGGGCCCTACCTTCCTTCCGGTGCTCTCTGGTCTCTTCCGGAATGTTCTAGTGTAGGTTCCACGTTGGGTTACGTCACGGATACGTCTTTATGTCGTAGGGCTTGCAATCTCTTGGGTATTTTCTGTTTAATCCCTAAAAAATATATAAATCACCAAAACTAGTGGAATCATGTTAGTCAAGCCCCTATACTATGTTAATATTCATTTTAAGCCCTTATTTTTGTTTTAAAAACCTCTATATTTTATGCTATAAGGTATACCAACAATAGGTTAGATGATGGTAGGATCAATTACATTGCATTCCTCAACCGTTAATATATGTTTACAGATGTGACATTGGGGGCGGTTAATTTCAAAGACGAACTCAAAACAAAGAGAAGTTTCCAATGCGGCTATAGAATCGACCTAGACTTTTTCATGGATTTGGAATCAAATGCCTCACCGTAGAGAACCTAAATTTGAACAAGTGGACCATTAGAGAGTTTTTCTAAGAATCACTTGTCATAGGCCTCAAAGTAGCACTTGATTAGAGCGAAAATCTTGGCATTCCATCGAAAATCTCTCGTGGTCGACCCTACGTGCATCAAACAAGAAGGGGAACGACACGAAAGGTACATAGGAAGTTAGCGTGGATAGGTTAGATGATGGTAGGATCAATTACATTGCGTTCTCCAACCGTAAATATATGTTTCTAGATGTGACATTGGGGATCACTTTGGCGCTAATTTCAGCGAACTCAAAACAAAGAGAAGTTTCCAATCCGCTATAGAATCGACCTAGACATTTTCGTGGTTGTGGAATCAAATGCCTCACCCTAGATAACCTAAATTTGAAGAAGTGGTCCATTAGAGAGTTTTTCTATCACTTGTCATAGGCCTCAAAGTAGCACTTGTTTAGAGCGAAATCTTGGAATTCCATCGAAAAACTGCGTGGTCGACCTACGCATCAAACAAGAAGGGGAACGACACCAAAGGTACATAGGAAGTTAGGGTGGATAGGTTAGATGATGGTAGGATCAATTACATTGCGTTCCCCCAAAAGTTAATATATGTTTCTAGATGTGACATTGTGGATCGGCCGGGCGCTAATTTCAGCGCGAACTCAAAACAAAGAAAAGTTTCCAATCCCGCTATAGAATCGACCTAGACTTTTTCATGGATTTGGAATCAAATGCCTCACCGTAGAGAACCTAAATTTGAACAAGTGGACCATTAGAGAGTTTTTCTAAGAATCACTTGTCATAGGCCTCAAAGTAGCACTTGATTAGAGCGAAATCTTGGCATTCCATCGAAAATCTCTCGCGGTCGACCCTACGCATCGAAACAAGAAGGGGAACGACACCTAAAGGTACATAGGAAGTTAGCGTGGATAGGTTAGATGATGGTAGGATCAATTACATTGCGTTCTCCAACCGTAAATATATGTTTCTAGATGTGACATTGGGGATCGGCCGGGCGCTAATTTCAGCGAACTCAAAACAAAGAGAAGTTTCCAATCCGCTATAGAATCGACCTAGACATTTTTCGTGGTTGTGGAATCAAATGCCTCACCCTAGATAACCTAAATTTGAAGAAGTGGTCCATTAGAGAGTTTTTCTATCACTTGTCATAGGCCTCAAAGTAGCACTTGTTTAGAGCGAAAATCTTGGAATTCCATCGAAAAACTCCGTGGGTCGACCTACGCATCAAACAAGGAGGGGAACGACACCAAAGGTACATAGGAAGTTAGGGTGGATAGGTTAGATGATGGTAGGATCAATTACATTGCGTTCCCCTAAAGTTAATATATGTTTCTAGATGTGACATTGTGGATCTGCGGCGCTAATTTCAAAACTCAAAACAAAGAAAAGTTTCCAATCCGCTATAGAATCGACCTAGACTTTTTCATGGATTTGGAATCAAATGCCTCACCGTAGAGAACCTAAATTTGAACAAGTGGACCATTAGAGAGTTTTTCTAAGAATCACTTGTCATAGGCCTCAAAGTAGCACTTGATTAGAGCGAAAATCTTGGCATTCCATCGAAAATCTACGTAATGGTCGACCTACGCATCAAAACAAGAAGGGGAACGACACGAAAGGTACATAGGAAGTTAGCGTGGATAGGTTAGATGATGGTAGGATCAATTACATTGCGTTCTCCAACCGTAAATATATGTTTCTAGATGTGACATTGGGGATCTTTCCGGCGCTAATTTCAGCGCGAACTCAAAACAAAGAGAAGTTTCCAATCCGCTATAGAATCGACCTAGACATTTTCGTGGTTGTGGAATCAAATGCCTCACCCTAGATAACCTAAATTTGAAGAAGTGGTCCATTAGAGAGTTTTTCTATCACTTGTCATAGGCCTCAAAGTAGCACTTGTTTAGAGCGAAATCTTGGAATTCCATCGAAAAACTCTCAGGTCGACCTACGCATCAAAACAAGAAGGGGAACGACACCAAAGGTACATAGGAAGTTAGGGTGGATAGGTTAGATGATGGTAGGATCAATTACATTGCGTTCCCCAACCGTAAATATATGTTTCTAGATGTGATATTGGGACTCACCGGGCGCTAATTTCAGCGAACTCAAAACAAAGAGAAGTTTCCAATCCGCTATAGAATCGACCTAGACTTTTTCAAGGGTTGTGGAATCAAATGCGTCACCCTAGATAACCTAAATTTAAAGAAGTAGACCATTAGAGAGTTTTTCTAAGAATCACTTGTCATAGGCCTCGAAGTAGGACTTGTTTAGAGCGAAATCTTGGAGTTCCAATGAAAATATCTCGTGTCAACCTACGCATCGAAACAAGAAGGGGACGACACAAAAAGGTACGTAGGAAGTTAGGGTGGATAGGTTAGATGATGGTAGGATCAATTACATTGCGTTCCCCAACCGTAAATATATATTTCTAGATGTGACATTGCGGATCTGCCGACCCTAATTTCAGCGCGAACTCAAAACAAAAAGAGAAGTTTCTAATGCGGCTATAGAATCGACCTGAACTTTTTCGCGGTTGTGGAATCTAATGCCTCACCCCAGATAACCTAAATTTGAAGAAGTGGACCATCAGAGAGTTTTTCTAAGAATCACTTGTCATAGGAATCAAAGTAGCACTTGTTTACAAATAAATCTTGGAATTCCATCGAAAATCTACGTGTCGACCCTACGTCATCGAAACAAGAAGAGGAACGACACCAAAGGTACATAGGAAGTTAGGGTGGATAGGTTAGATGATGGTAGGATCAATTACATTGCGTTCCCCAACCGTAAATATATGTTTCTAGATGTGACATTGGGGACTGGCGGCGCTAATTTCAAAATAACTCAAAACAAAGAGAAGTTTCCAATCCGGCTATAGAATCGACCTAGACTTTTTCGCGGTTGTGGAATCAAATGCCTCACCCTAGATAACCTAAATTTGAAGAAGTGGACCATTAGAGAGTTTTTCTAAGAATCACATGTCATAGGCCTCAAAGTAGGACTTGTTTAGAGCGAAATCTTGGAATTCCACTAAAATCTCTCGTGGTCGACCTACGTACCCAAACAAGAAGGGGAACGACACAAAAGGTACGTAGGAAGTTAGGGTGGATAGGTTAGATGATGGTAGGATCAATTACATTGCGTTCCCCAACCGTAAATATATGTTTCTAGATGTGACATTGCGGATCACCGACCCTAATTTCTCAATAACTCAAAACAAAGAGAAGTTTCTAATGCGGCTATAGAATCGACCTGACTTTTTCACGGTTGTGGAATCTAATGCCTCACCCCAGATAACCTAAATTTGAAGAAGTGGACCATCAGAGAGTTTTTCTAAGAATCACTTGTCATAGGCCTCAAAGTAGCACTTGTTTAGAGCAAAATCTTGTAATTCCATCGAAAATCTCCGTGTCGACCTACATCTACCAAAACAAGAAGGGGAACGACACCAAAGGTACATAGGAAGTTAGGGTAGATAGGTTAGATGATGGTAGGATCAATTACATTGCGTTCCCCTAAAGTTAATATATGTTTCTAGATGTGACATTGTGGATCACCGGGCGCTAATTTCAGCGCGAACTCAAAACAAAGAAAAGTTTCCAATCCGCTATAGAATCGACCTAGACTTTTTCATGGATTTGGAATCAAATGCCTCACCGTAGAGAACCTAAATTTGAACAAGTGGACCATTAGAGAGTTTTTCTAAGAATCACTTGTCATAGGCCTCAAAGTAGCACTTGATTAGAGCGAAATCTTGGCATTCCATCGAAAATCTCTCAGGTCTACCTACGCATCAAAACAAGAAGGGGAACGACACCAAAAGGTACATAGGAAGTTAGCGTGGATAGGTTAGATGATGGTAGGATCAATTACATTGCGTTCCCCAACCGTAAATATATATTTCTAGATGTGACATTGGGGATCGGCGACCCTAATTTCAGCGCGAACTCAAAACAAAGAGAAGTTTCTAATGCGGCTATAGAATCGAACTACACTTTTTCGCGGTTGTGAAATCTAATGCCTCACCCCAGATAACCTAAATTTGAAGAAGTGCACCATCAGAGAGTTTTTCTAAGAATCACTTGTCATAGGCCTCAAAGTAGCACTTGTTTAGAGCAAAATCTTGTAATTCCATCGAAAATCTCTCGTGGTCGACCTACGCATCAAAACAAGAAGGGGAACGACACCAAAGGTACATAGGAAGTTAGGGGTGGATAGGTTAGATGATGGTAGGATCAATTACATTGCGTTCCCCAAAAGTTAATATATGTTTCTAGATGTGACATTGTGGATCGCCGGGCGCTAATTTCAGCCGCGAACTCAAAACAAAGAAAAAGTTTCCAATCCGCTATAGAATCGACCTAGACTTTTTCATGGATTTGGAATCAAATGCCTCACCCTAGAGAACCTAAATTTGAACAAGTGGACCATTAGAGAGTTTTTCTAAGAATCACTTGTCATAGGCCTCAAAGTAGCACTTGATTAGAGCGAAATCTTGGCATTCCATCGAAAATCTCCTCGTGTCGACCTCTACGCATCAAACAAGAAGGGGAACGACACCTAAAGGTACATAGGAAGTTAGGGTGGATAGGTTAGATGATGGTAGGATCAATTACATTGCGTTCCCCAACCGTAAATATATATTTCTAGATGTGACATTGCGGATCGGCCGACCCTAATTTCAGCCAAACTCAAAACAAAGAGAAGTTTCTAATGCGGCTATAGAATCGACCTACACTTTTTCGCGGTTGTGGAATCTAATGCCTCACCCCAGATAACCTAAATTTGAAGAAGTGGACCATCAGAGAGTTTTTCTAAGAATCACTTGTCATAGGCCCTCAAAGTAGCACTTGTTTAGAGCAAAATCTTGTAATTCCATCGAAAATCTCTCGTAATCGACCTACATACCAAACAAAAAGGGGAACGACACCAAAGGTACATAGGAAGTTAGGGTGGATAGGTTAGATGATGGTAGGATCAATTACATTGCGTTCCCCTAAAGTTAATATATGTTTCTAGATGTGACATTGTGGACTGCTGGCGCTAATTTCAGCGCGAACTCAAAACAAAGAAAAGTTTCCAATCCGGCTATAGAATCGACCTAGACTTTTTCATGGATTTGGAATCAAATGCCTCACCGTAGAGAACCTAAATTTGAACAAGTGGACCATTAGAGAGTTTTTCTAAGAATCACTTGTCATAGGCCTCAAAGTAGCACTTGATTAGAGCGAAATCTTGGCATTCCATCGAAAATCTCTGTGTCGACCTACGTACCGAAACAAGAAGGGGAACGACACGAAAGGTACATAGGAAGTTAGCGTGGATAGGTTAGATGATGGTAGGATCAATTACATTGCGTTCCCCAACCGTAAATATATATTTCTAGATGTGACATTGCGGATCACGACCCTAATTTCAGCGAACTCAAAACAAAGAGAAGTTTCTAATGCGGCTATAGAATCGACCGACTTTTTCGCGGTTGTGGAATCTAATGCCTCACCCCAGATAACCTAAATTTGAAGAAGTGGACCATCGAGAGTTTTTCTAAGAATCACTTGTCATAGGCCTCAAAGTAGCACTTGTTTAGAGCAAATCTTGTAATTCCATCAAAAATCTCTCGTATTCGACCTACGACGAAAACAAGAAGGGGAACGACACCAAAGGTACATAGGAAGTTAGGGTGGATAGGTTAGATGATGGTAGGATCAATTACATTGCGTTCCCCAACCGTAAATATATGTTTCTAGATGTGACATTGGGGATCGGGCTGGCGCTAATTTCAGCGAAACTCAAAACAAAGAGAAGTTTTCAATCCGGCTATAGAATCGACCTAGACTTTTTCGCGGTTGTGGAATCAAATGCCTCACCCTAGATAACCTAAATTTGAAGAAGTGGACCATTAGAGAGTTTTTCTAAGAATCACATGTCATAGGCCTCAAAAGTAGGACTTGTTTAGAGCGAAATCTTGGAATTCCACTAAAAATCTCTCGTGGTCGACCTACGTACCCAAACAAGAAGGGGACGACACAAAAAGGTACATAGGAAGTTAGGGTGGATAGGTTAGATGATGGTAGGATCAATTACATTGCGTTCCCCAAAAGTTAATATATGTTTCTAGATGTGACATTGTGGATCGGCCGGGCGCTAATTTCAGCGCGAACTCAAAACAAAGAAAAGTTTCCAATCCGGCTATAGAATCGACCTAGACTTTTTCATGGATTTGGAATCAAATGCCTCACCCTAGAGAACCTAAATTTGAACAAGTGGACCATTAGAGAGTTTTTCTTAGAATCACTTGTCATAGGCCTCAAAGTAGCACTTGATTAGAGCGAAATCTTGGCATTCTATCGAAAATCTACGTGGTCGACCTACGCATCAAAACAAGAAGGGGAACGACACAAAAGGTACATAGGAAGTTAGCGTGGATAGGTTAGATGATGGTAGGATCAATTACATTGCGTTCCCCAACCGTAAATATATATTTCTAGATGTGACATTGCGGATTTCCGACCCTAATTTCAGCGCGAACTCAAAACAAAGAGAAGTTTCTAATGCGGCTATAGAATCGACCTGACTTTTTCGGGTTGTGGAATCTAATGCCTCACCCCGCATAACCTAAATTTGAAGAAGTGGACCATCGTGAGAGTTTTTCTAAGAATCACTTGTCATAGGCCTCAAAGTAGCACTTGTTTAGAGCAAAATCTTGTAATTCCATCGAAAATCTCCGTGTCGACCTACATACCGAAAACAAGAAGGGGAACGACACCAAAGGTACATAGGAAGTTAGGGTGGATAGGTTAGATGATGGTAGGATCAATTACATTGCGTTCCCCTAAAGTTAATATATGTTTCTAGATGTGACATTGTGGATCTGGCCGGCGCTAATTTCAACGCGAACTCAAAACAAAAAGAAAAGTTTCCAATCCGCTATAGAATCGACCTAGACTTTTTCATGGATTTGGAATCAAATGCCTCACCCTAGATAACCTAAATTTGAACAAGTGGACCATTAGAGAGTTTTTCTAAGAATCACTTGTCATAGGCCTCAAAGTAGCACTTGATTAGAGCGAAATCTTGGCATTCCATCGAAAATCTCTGTGTCGACCTACGTACCGAAACAAGAAGGGGAACGACACAAATGGTACATAGAAAGTTAGCGTGGATAGGTTAGATGATGGTAGGATCAATTACATTGCGTTCCCCAACCGTAAATATATGTTTCTAGATGTGACATTGGGGATCGGGCCGGCGCTAATTTCAGCGAACTCAAAACAAAGAGAAGTTTCCAATCCGGCTATAGAATCGACCTAGACATTTTCGTGGTTGTGGAATCAAATGCCTCACCCTAGATAACCTAAATTTGAAGAAGTGGACCATTAGAGAGTTTTTCTATCACTTGTCATAGGCCTCAAAGTAGCACTTGTTTAGAGCGAAATCTTGGAATTCCATCGAAAATCTCGTGTTAAAACCTACGCATCAAAACAAGAAGGGGAACGACACGAAAGGTACATAGGAAGTTAGGGTGGATAGGTTAGATGATGGTAGGATCAATTACATTGCGTTCCCCAACCGTAAATATATGTTTCTAGATGTGATATTGGGACTCGCCGGCGCTAATTTCAGCGAACTCAAAACAAAGAGAAGTTTCCAATCCGGCTATAGAAACGACCTACACTTTTTTGCGGTTGTGGAATCAAATGCCTCACCCTAGATAACCTAAATTTGAAGAAGTGGACCATTAGAGAGTTTTTCTAAGAATCACTTGTCATAGGCCTCAAAGTAGCACTTCTTTAGAGCGAAATCTTGGAATTCCATCGAAAATCTACGTAATGGACCTACGTACCGAAACAAGAAGGGGAACGACACCAAAGGTACATAGGAAGTTAGGGTGGATAGGTTAGATGATCGTAGGATCAATTACATTGCGTTCCCCTACAGTTAATATATGTTTCTAGATGTGACATTGCGGACTGCTGGCGCTAATTTCAGCGCGAACTCAAAACAAAGAGAAGTTTCCAATCCGGCTATAGAATCGACCTAGACTTTTTCGCGGCTGTGGAATCAAATGCGTCACCCTAGATAACCTAAATTTAAAGAAGTGGACCATTAGAGAGTTTTTCTAAGAATCACATGTCATAGGCCTCAAAGTAGGACTTGTTTAGAGCGAAATCTTGGAGTTCCATTGAAAATCTCTGTGTCGACCTACGTACCGAAACAAGAAGGGGAACGACACAAAAGGTAGGTAGGAAGTTAGGGTGGATAGGTTAGATGATGGTAGGATCAATTACATTGCGTTCCCCAACCGTAAATATATATTTCTAGATGTGACATTGCGGATCTGCCGACCCTAATTTCAGCGAACTCAAAACAAAGAGAAGTTTCTAATGCGGCTATAGAATCGACTGACTTTTTCGCGGTTGTGGAATCTAATGCCTCACCCCAGATAACCTAAATTTGAAGAAGTGGACCATCAGAGAGTTTTTCTAAGAATCACTTGTCATAGGCCTCAAAGTAGCACTTGTTTAGAGCGAAATCTTGTAATTCCATCGAAAATCTCCGTGGTCGACCTACGCATCAAAGAAACAAGAAGGGGAACGACACCAAAGGTACATAGGAAGTTAGGGTGGATAGGTTAGATGATGGTAGGATCAATTACATTGCGTTCCCCAACCGTAAATATATGTTTCTAGATGTGACATTGGGGATCGGCCGGCGCTAATTTCAGCCATGAACTCAAAAAAAAGAGAAGTTTCCAATCCGCTATAGAATCGACCTAGACTTTTTTGCGGTTGTGGAATCAAATGCCTCACCCTAGATAACCTAAATTTGAAGAAGTGGACCATTAGAGAGTTTTTCTAAGAATCATTTGTCATAGGCCTCAAAGTAGCACTTGTTTAGAGCTTAAATCTTGGAATTCCATCGAAAATCTACTCGTGTCAACCTACGTCTCAAAACAAGAAGGGGAACGACACCAAAAGTACATAGGAAGTTAGGGTGGATAGGTTAGATGATGGTAGGATCAATTACATTGCGTTCCCCAACCGTAAATATATGTTTCTAGATGTGACATTGGGGATCTGCTTGCGCTAATTTCAGCGAACTCAAAACAAAGAGAAGTTTCCAATCCGGCTATAGAAACGACCTACACTTTTTCACGGTTGTGGAATCAAATGCCTCACCCTAGATAACTTAATTTGAAGAAGTGGACCATTTGAGAGTTTTTCTAAGAATCACTTGTCATAGGCCTCAAAGTAGCACTTGTTTAGAGCGAAATCTTGGAATTCCATTGAAAATCTCTCAGGTCGACCTACGTACCAAAAACAACAAGGGGAACGACACCAAAAGGTACATAGGAAGTTTGGGTGGATAGGTTTGATGATGGTAGGATCAATTACATTGCGTTCCCCAACCGTAAATATATGTTTCTAGATGTGACATTGGGGATCTTTGGGCGCTAATTTCAGCGAAACTCAAAACAAAGAGAAGTTTCCAATCCGCTATAGAATCGACCTAGACTTTTTCGCGGGTTGTGGAATCAAATGCCTCACCCTAGATAACCTAAATTTAAAGAAGTGGACCATTAGAGAGTTTTTCTAAGAATCACATGTCATAGGCCTCAAAGTAGGACTTGTTTAGAGCGAAATCTTGGAGTTCCACTAAAAATCTCAGGTCGACCTACGTACCATCAAACAAGAAGGGGAACGACATAAAAGGTACGTAGGAAGTTAGGGTGGATAGGTTAGATGATGGTAGGATCAATTACATTGCGTTCCCCAACCGTAAATATATATTTCTAGATGTGACATTGCGATGTGACCCTAATTTCAAAAGAGAACTCAAAACAAAGAATTTCACCCCAGATAGCCTAAATTTGACTCAAAAGAATCACTTGACATAGGCCTCAAGAGAAGTTTCTAATGCCTCAAGAAGGGAACGACACCAAAAGGTACCCCATAGATAACCTAAATTTGAAGAAGTGGACCATCAAAACAAAGAGAAGTTTTTCTCAAGAATCACAAATGCCTGATAACCTAAATTTGAAGAAGCCATCAAAGTTTTTCAAAGAATCACTTGTCATAGGCCTCGAAATCTTGTAATTCCATCGAAAATCTCTCGTGTCAACCTACGTGCAAAACAAGAAGGGGAACGACACCAAAGGTACATAGGAAGTTAGGGTGGATAGGTTAGATGATGGTAGGATCAATTACATTGCGTTCCCCAACCGTAAATATATGTTTCTAGATGTGACATTGGGGACTCGCTGGTGCTAATTTCAGCGAACTCAAAACAAAGAGAAGTTTCCAATCCGCTATAGAAACGACCTACACTTTTTTAAGCGGTTGTGGAATCAAATGCCTCACCCTAGATAACCTAAATTTGAAGAAGTGGACCATTAGAGAGTTTTTCTAAGAATCACTTGTCATAGGCCTCAAAGTAGGACTTTTTTAGAGCGAAATCTTGGAATTCCATCGAAAATCTACGTAATGGAGCCTCCTACGTATCGAAACAAGAAGGGAAACGACACCAAAGGTACATAGGAAGTTAGGGTGGATAGGTTAGATGATCGTAGGATCAATTACATTGCGTTCCCCTATAGTTAATATATGTTTCTAGATGTGACATTGCGGATCTGCCCCTAATTTCAGCGCGAACTCAAAACAAAGAGAAGTTTCCAATCCGGCTATAGAATCGACCTAGACTTTTTCGCGGTTGTGGAATCAAATGCGTCACCCTAGATAACCTAAATTTAAAGAAGTGGACCATTAGAGAGTTTTTCTAAGAATCACATGTCATAGGCCTCAAAGTAGGACTTGTTTAGAGCGAAATCTTGAGTTCCATTGAAAATCTACGTGGTCGACCTACGTGCCGAAACAAGAAGGGGAACGACACAAAAAGGTAGGTAGGAAGTTAGGGTGGATAGGTTAGATGATGGTAGGATCAATTACATTGCGTTCCCCAACCGTAAATATATATTTCTAGATGTGACATTGCGGATCTTGACCTAATTTCAGCGAACTCAAAACAAAGAGAAGTTTCTAATGCGGCTATAGAATCGACCTGGACTTTTTCGCGGTTGTGGAATCTAATGCCTCACCCCAGATAACCTAAATTTGAAGAAGTGGACCATCAGAGAGTTTTTCTAAGAATCACTTGTCATAGGCCTCAAAGTAGCACTTGTTTAGAGCGAAATCTTGGAATTCCATCGAAAATCTCGTGTGTGGACCTACGTACGCATCAAACAAGAAGGGGAACGACACCAAAGGTACATAGGAAGTTAGGGTGGATAGGTTAGATGATCGTAGGATCAATTACATTGCGTTCCCCTACCGTTAATATATGTTTCTAGATGTGACATTGCGGATTTCTTGGTGCTAATTTCAGCGCGAACTCAAAACAAAGAGAAGTTTCCAATCCGGCTATAGAATCGACCTAGACTTTTTCGCGGTTGTGGAATCAAATGCGTCACCCTAGATAACCTAAATTTAAAGAAGTGGACCATTAGAGAGTTTTTCTAAGAATCACATGTCATAGGCCTCAAAGTAGGACTTGTTTAGAGCGAAATCTTGGAGTTCCACTGAAAATCTCTGTGTCGACCTACGCATCAAAAACAAGAAGGGGAACGACACAAAAGGTACATAGGAAGTTAGGGTGGATAGGTTAGATGATGGTAGGATCAATTACATTGCGTTCCCCAACCGTAAATATATATTTCTAGATGTGACATTGCGGACTGCTGACCCTAATTTCAGCGCGAACTCAAAACAAAGAGAAGTTTCTAATGCGGCTATAGAATCGACCTGGACTTTTTCGCGGTTGTGGAATCTAATGCCTCACCCCAGATAACCTAAATTTGAAGAAGTGGACCATCAGAGAGTTTTTCTAAGAATCACTTGTCATAGGCCTCAAAGTAGCACTTGTTTAGAGCGAAATCTTGTAATTCCATTGAAAATCTCTGTGTCGACCTACGTACTGAAACAAGAAGGGGAACGACACCAAAGGTACATAGGAAGTTAGGGTGGATAGGTTAGATGATGGTAGGATCAATTACATTGCGTTCCCCAACCATAAATATATGTTTCTAGATGTGACATTGGGGACTGCTGGCGAAATAATTTCAGCGCGAACTCAAAAACAAAGAGAAGTTTCCAATCCGGCTATAGAATCGACCTAGACTTTTTCATGGTTGTGGAATCAAATGCCTCACCCTAGATAACCTAAATTTGAAGAAGTGGACCATTAGAGAGTTTTTCTAAGAATCACATGTCATAGGCCTCAAAGTAGGACTTGTTTAGAGCGAAATCTTGGAATTCCATCGAAAATCTTCTGTAATGACCTACGTACCCAAACAAGAAGGGGAACGACACAAAAGGTACATAGGAAGTTAGGGTGGATAGGTTAGATGATGGTAGGATCAATTACATTGCGTTCCCCAACCGTAAATATATGTTTCTAGATGTGACATTGGGGACTGCTTGGCCCTAATTTCAGCGCGAACTCAAAACAAAGAGAAGTTTCTAATCCGGCTATAGAATCGACCTAGACTTTTTCGCGGTTGTGGAATCACATGCCTCACCCTAGATAACCTAAATTTGAAGAAGTGGACCATTAGAGAGTTTTTCTAAGAATCATTTGTCATAGGCCTCAAAGTAGCACTTGTTTAAATTCCATCGAAAATCTCTGGTCGACCTACGTATCGAAACAAGAAGGGGAACGACACCAAAGGTACATAGGAAGTTAGGGTGGATTGGTTAGATGATGGTAGGATCAATTACATTGCGTTCCCCAACCGTAAATATATGTTTCTAGATGTGACATTGGGGACTGCTGGCGCTAATTTCAGCGCGAACTCAAAACAAAGAGAAGTTTCCAATCCGGCTATAGAATCGACCTAGACTTTTTCGCGGTTGTGGAATCAAATGCCTCACCCTAGATAACCTAAATTTGAAGAAGTGGACCATTAGAGAGTTTTTCTAAGAATCATTTGTCATAGGCCTCAAAGTAGCACTTGTTTAGAGCGAAATCTTGGAATTCCATCGAAAATCTCTGTGTCGACCTACGTACCGAAACAAGAAGGGGAACGACACCAAAAGTACATAGGAAGTTTGGGTGGATAGGTTAGATGATGGTAGGATCAATTACATTGCGTTCCCCAACCGTTAATATATGTTTCTAGATGTGACATTGGGGATCGCTGGCGCTAATTTCAGCGAACTCAAAACAAAGAGAAGTTTCCAATCCGGCTATAGAATCGACCTACACTTTTTTTCACGGTGGAATCAAATGCCTCACCCTAGATAACCTAAATTTAAAGAAGTGGACCATTAGAGAGTTTTTCTAAGAATCACATGTCATAGGCCTCAAAGTAGGACTTGTTTAGAGCGAAATCTTGGAGTTCCATTGAAAATCTCTATTAATAGACCTACGTGCCAAACAAGAAGGGAACGACACAAAAGGTAGGTAGGAAGTTAGGGTGGATAGGTTAGATGATGGTAGGATCAATTACATTGCGTTCCCCAACCGTAAAATATATATTTCTAGATGTGACATTGCGGATCGCTGACCCTAATTTCAGCGAACTCAAAACAAAGAGAAGTTTCTAATGCGGCTATAGAATCGACCTGGACTTTTTCGCGGTTGTGGAATCTAATGCATCACCCCAGTTTTTAACCTAAATTTGAAGAAGTGGACCATCAGAGAGTTTTTCTAAGAATCACTTGTCATAGGCCTCAAATCTTGTAATTCCATTGAAAATCTACGTAATGACCTACGTCTTGAAACAAGAAGGGAAACGACACCAAAGGTACATAGGAAGTTAGGGGTGGATTGGTTAGATGATGGTAGGATCAATTACATTACGTTCCCCAACCGTAAATATATGTTTCTAGATGTGACATTGGGGACTAGCGGGTGCTAATTTCAGCCTTGGCCGAAAACAAAGAGAAGTTTCCAATCCGCTATAGAATCGACCTAGACTTTTTCGCGGTTGTGGAATCAAATGCCTCACCCTAGATAACCTAAATTTGAAGAAGTGGACCATTAGAGAGTTTTTCTAAGAATCATTTGTCATAGGCCTCAAAGTAGCACTTGTTTAGAGCGAAATCTTGGAATTCCATCGAAAATCTTCTCGTGTTTGACCTACGCATCAAACAAGAAGGGGAACGACACAAAAAGGTACATAGGAAGTTAGGGTGGATAGGTTCGATGTTGCGTTCCCCAAACCGTAAATATATGTTTCTAGATGTGACATTGGGGACTTCTTTGGCGCTAATTTCAAATGAACTCAAAACAAAGAGAAGTTTCTAATCCGCTATAGAATCTACCTAGACTTTTCGCGGTTGTGGAATCACATGCCTCACCCTAGATAACCTAAATTTGAAGAAGTGGACCATTAGAGAGTTTTTCTAAGAATCATTTGTCATAGGCCTCAAAGTAGCACTTGTTTAGAGCGAAATCTTGGAATTCCATCGAAATCTCTATGTCGATCTACGTTACCAAAACAAGAAGGGGAACGACACCAAAAGTACATAGGAAGTTAGGGTGGATAGGTTAGATGATGGTAGGATCAATTACATTGCGTTCCCAACCGTAAATATATGTTTCTAGATGTGACATTGGGGATCTGGCCGCGCTAATTTCAGCGAACTCAAAACAAAGAGAAGTTTCCAATCCGGCTATAGAAATGACCTACACTTTTTTTCGCGGTTGTGGAATCAAATGCCTCACCCTAGATAACTTAATTTGAAGAAGTGGACCATTTGAGAGTTTTTCTAAGAATCACTTGTCATAGGCCTCAAAGTAGCACTTGTTTAGAGCGAAATCTTGGAATTCCATCGAAAATCTCGTCGTATTAACCTACATACCGAAACAACAAGGGGAACGACACCAAAAGTACATAGGAAGTTTGGGTGGATAGGTTAGATGATGGTAGGATCAATTACATTGCGTTCCCCAACCGTAAATATATGTTTCTAGATGCGACATTGGGGATCTGCCGGCGCTAATTTCATGCGTGAACTCAAAACAAGTCCAATCCGCTATAGAAACGACACACGCTTTTTTCGGTTGTGGAATCAAATGCCTCACCCTAGACAACCTAAATTTGAAGAAGTGGACCATTTTTTTACAGGGAAACGGGGCCTTAGCCCATTTAATTATTCTGCAAGTGGCCAATAAAATTGTACAATTACAATGAATTACAAGCTCCCTCGAGAATATAAGAGGACAAGAATTTTTGTGAGGGATATTATGACATTGAATAAGCGGAGTACTACTACTTGATGATTGCAAGTAGGCCTGATTAGCTAAATTATGTGCTTCAGAGTTATATGCTCTGTCTATCTTTTTGATGATACAATTCAATTCATTGCACATAGCAAGGAGCTTCAATCGAGTAGATGAAGTCTCGGTCACGGAGGCTCGCCTCGATCTTTCATACTGCTGTAATTGCACTAGAGCCGATTATCCGTGGTGCAGGAACACACATCATTGTAGCCAAGAGCTTTTTGCAAAGAGGTTGCTTGCTAAAAAACACCGCCAACGCTTCGGCTTGCGGGACTGAAGAGCATGTATGGGCTTTTGCCCATATTTGAATTTTCCTGGAGTTAGGTCTGTCATAAATGACAATACCTAGTCCAGCTTCTCTCTGCTTGAACGTATCATCATCAGGAAGGATCGAAGCATCAGTGTAACACTGAATTTGGTGTCTCTGAAGAGAGTGAGTTCCCAACTGTAATAGGGAATTATTTGAGATGCCAATTAAACCATTTGCTTGAAAATCTTTGCCCCGTTGACTGTGTCAATGTTAACCTTGATATTTGCATTATTAGAATTCAAGAAAGCATGTGAGGCATAGTGGACCTGTTTAGGAGTCCATCTGTTCTTATTAAATCTGAAGTCATTTCTAGCTTTCCATATATACCAGAGAGTAGTTAAAAAGGAATCAAAGACAGGATTTTCTAGATTTCTAGAAATGATATTTGCCGAGTTCTGTTGGATACCATCCTCTTCATGAGGTAATAAAGAGGATTTCAGAGGGGGCGAGAAAGAGAACCAAACAGCACGGGCAAAGTCACACTTGAAGAAAAGGTGACAATCATCTTCAATATTAGAGCACCATGAGCATTCTGGATCCACTTTTTGACTGTACTTACCTAGTCTCTCACCTGTTGGTATAGCTCTTGATGAGTCTCCATGTGAACACTTTAATAATTGGAGGAAGTGTTTTGCTCCTCCGCACTTTTCTCAAAATATTCCTCGCACCAGTAAGGAGATAGATCTAGGTCCATGGGAAGGCAAGATGATCATGTCTTTCTTATTTAGGAATTTGAAAGCATCCTTTGTTGTACAAATACCTTTTGTCGAAGGTTTCCAAATGATTACATCCTCACCTTGAGTATCATCTTTTACCACTTGAGTGATAGCCGAGGCAACGGGAGGGTGGAAAACTTCATTAATAAAATCAAAGTTCCAGCCAGAATGGTCCGAAGACCATAAATCGACACACTACGTGGCGGTTTGGGAACCTATCGGCAATTTTATGCGCTATGAATTTCTTTCCAAATAGGACACCAAGGAGTTGACCAAACACTTGAGGAACCATTAGCTTTTTTAATAACACAATTTTCAGTGAGAATATCTCTTACCTTCATGATGGAACTCCCAGAAAGCTTGAATCAAGATCTAGGTTTTGGAGCATTCCAAAACTAGTAGAGTGGTGATATTTTGCTTTTAGAATAAAGCAGAGAAAATGGATTCTTACCTATTGCCACATTCCAGCAGGCATGTAAAATTAAACTTCTATTAACATGCGAATGTTACGAATGTCTAAACCACCCTCTTCTTTTTAGGCCTACAAATGTCATTCCATGATCCGAAGTGAAAAGAAGAGGACAAATTGTCCTCTTTCACTCCCGACCACCGAATCCGGAAATAATTGTATTCACTTTGCTAAAAACTTTTTCGAGAAAAGAATAGTTGACATGTAGTAAATAGGAATTGAGCTCAGGGCGGAATTAATATAACAAAGTCTTCCTGCATGGTTGAGCTTGTTAGCTTTGAGAACATTAAGTTTACCTCGAATTTGTTATAAATGAAATTGTAGGCTTTACTTATGTCATAGTGATTAAAAACAAGAGGATGACCCAAGTAAATAGAGTTTGGACTAAGATTCGTTGGGAAAAACAGATTTTACCTCGATCTTTGGAGACACTTGTCAACATTTTTGTTTGAAGATGATCGAAGATTTAGCAAGATTAGGCATTTGTCCCGACTGATTACAAAAAAATTTGTGAGTAAATTTTTTTATCTTACCTGCTGTTGGTATACCTTATAGCATAAAAATATAGAGGTTTTTAAAACGAAAATAAGGGTTTAAAATGAATAACAACATAGTATAGGGCTTGACTAACATGATTCCACTAGTTTTGGTAATTTATATATTTTTCAGGGATTAAACAGAAAAATACCTAAGAGTTTGCAAGCCCTACGACATAAAAGACGTATCCGTGACGTAACCCAACGTGGAACCTACACTAGAACATTCCGTAAGAGACCAGAGAGCACCGGATGGAAGGTGGGACCCACTGGCAGCCAGCGGCGGCGCCCTGGTGGGCCCCCATCAACATTCTAGGTCGGTTCAGCACCGCCTATGAGGAGCAATCTAGTCCATCCATCAAGGTCGGTTTGATCCAAGGGCTGCCGTGCATCCTCCTCCGGCTATATAACAAGACCCCGACCCCTGGATGAAACCCTAATTCATTCTAATTCATTCCAACTCCAAGTCATCAAGTCAAGATCCCAAGCCCTAGTTCCACCATATTAGAGCATTAGCTATCTAGGCAAGTCTCTAGAAAGAAGTCAAGTATTGTCTTGGATTCCTGATAGTCAAGAAGTAGCGGGGAGCCAAGCTTCACGTGGCTTCTCTCTTGTATCTCATTTATAAGTATTTGTTAGAATACAATTGCCATGACTTTATTCTATTTAATGATTATATTCTTAGTTATATGTTTCAATGTCTATTATGATTATATGCTTATTATAGCTAGATTGTCTTTATATTCAAGCATGGAGTCGTATAGCGCACTTAATGGTACCTTGGGTGAGTGGTCAACAATGTGTAAACGTGGTGTTTATACAACGCTTTACTGCGACATCACCCTATATTCTCGGGATTTGTGGTAGATCGTGGATGTGATACTCCCATTGAGTCCTTTGGAGTCCACCCCCGAATGTAGGGCTAGTTGAACTTTATTACTATGGTAGATTGGTTTTGTTCCTAATCTTCCTTAGTAATATTCACCATGTGTAGATATATTGCTTTCCCCTGCCATGATTGCTAGGTGTATTGCACTAATCTTAGTATGCATTGACATATAAGTAGGAGTAACATAGGAATATTCTATCTATTCTACCTATACCATCTATTTGCCTTTTATGACGCATTCTAGTGGCATACGAGATCTTTGACTTGGCACTTATCATTTATCTTTATTATCTTTATGTGACTTACCCCCTGCTCAGTAGTTAGATTACATATGGTTATTCTACTTTACCACACTGCAAGTGACCTAAATCAATCTACCATAACCTACCCCTTCCTTGTGGTAATATATAAATACGATACCTGGACTTACTCCCGGTGAAGTGCTACATTGGTGTTTCTATCTGTGCGCTTAAAGATATCATATTCATATTAATTGCAAGAGAATCAAGTGTCATACTAAGAATATCCGTTCACGCATTTCTTTAGCGTTGTGAGCTAGGGTGACAGACTAGTTTCGTAGGCAATGCTAGAATGCGTGGTACAAATTTTTTGTGCCTATCTTGGTGAGATTAACTCCACCATAGATAATGTTACGAAGTCACACACCATAACTAATACCGTCTAACTTTATTAACTCTCCGGCCTCGACTTTTATTGGAATGTGAGATTAACTCCACATCCAAGCTAACTTATTAGATAGACCCCTTATACATTTCTGGCGCCATCCTAGGGTTGGGTCTTAGATCCATCCTTTTGTGATTGCGTTAAGAAATGTCAACACCGCCTCCTCACCGTAGCTTTGCCGCATATAATAAGATCATCTGCAAATAGAAGAGAATGTATCTTGGGACAACCCGGTCCAAGAGTAAGGCCATTGATGTCATTATTGTCAAGATTTTGTCAAGCTTAATGGATAGTTCATTTACAGCTATAATAAAAAGGTAAGGGGAGAGGGACAACCTTGTCTTATGCCTCTTTTAGGATAGAAAGCAGGAGTTGTTTCCCATTGATCAAAACAGAGATTGTAGTTGTAGAAATACAGTTGTAAATCGAGCAATAAAATGATCAGTGAAACCTTGCCTTTGAAGGGCATAAACAATGAAATTCCACTCAATTCTATCAAAGGCTTTAGCCAAATCAATCTTAAGCATGAAGGCCTTATGTTTCCAAGATTTGAGATTGAAGCTATGAATAATTTCTTGAGCTATGATGATATTGGCCGCAATATGTCTACCTTGAACAAAAAAGTCGTGCAGGAGGGGTGTATAATGTGAGGAAGATGATTCCTCACCTGTCACCTATGGATTTAGAAATGACTTTATAAAAAACATTGCACAGCTAATAGGTCTATAATCTCTAGGAGAACGAGGATTTTTGATCTTAGGAATAAGAACAATATGAGTATTGTTGATGTTGGCAGGCATATGAGTTGTTTTCATAGAAAGAACGGACCAAGTGACTGAGATCTTTACCTATGAAATCCCAAGTCACCTTGTAAAATGTGCATTAAGGCCATCGTAAGGGGAGAAGCATTGTTGCGCATACCTTTAATGATTGTTCTTACCTCATCTTCATCGAGCAATCGAAGTTAGTGTAATCATCCGCTATAGTTCCCTCTCAAGAAGCGGTTAGCCGTTGCAAACTTAGTGTATCTCGCAAATGAGTCGTCACATCTGAAAAATTTCTTTGAAGTAATTGTTAACAAAGAGTAGCAATATGGTCGGGATCATTAGAAATGGAACCATCGGGATTCATCATAGAAAAATCATATTCTTCCTACTTCTCTTAACTATAGATTGATGAAAAAAGAAGTATTTACGTCTCCAAAAAGAGTCCAATTTTTCTTATATCTGTCTATGACATTCATTTTCTTTTGTCAAAATATGCTCATGCCGAGCAATCAAATCTTTTAGACAGGTATCATAAGCATGAGAGGTAGGACTCATTTGAATACTCAGAATCTTCTCGCTCAATATTGTCCAGAAGCTTTGAGTTATTGAACTTACCTTTTTTCCACTTTTAAGGTCATGAGCCAAGTAAAGAGTTTTTTAAATGAAAGGACCTACCCGCTGATCTATACCAACTTTTCTTTGCAATCTTGGAGAAGTCCTCTTCTAAAGCCCACCAATTCTCAAACCTGAAAAAGTTTTTTGGGTTTTCTCATGGAAGCATCAGTTATAGCCAAAATAGGACGATTGGTCCCCTTTCATCATCTGGTAAAATGATATACTTTAGTATTAGGAAAGGAAACACACCCAGTCCGAGTTACCTAAGAATCTGCCTAGTCTTTCAAAAGTAGGGGTAGTGTTTGAATCTCTTATTAGTCCAAGTGTAGGTCGGCCCATGATAGCCGAGGTCAATGAAGCCACATTGTTTGACATTATTACAAAATTTGAAATAGCTCTCAAATTTGCTGGCCTGGGGCCAAGCTTTTCATTACAGTCCATAAGCTCATTAAAATCTCCCATACATAACATAGGCAAATTAAAATGTTTTACAACAAAGTTTGAATACGATTCCAAATGAAAGTAGTTCCGACATGGCTTAGGTCCCCATACACACAAACCAAACCAAAGTTCACAGAGTTTATTACATCATGACCACAAGCTAGAATAAAAACAACATGACTCAACTACTTGGACACTAATGGAATTCTTAGACAACCACCAAAGACCCCCCGAGTGACCTTCTCACCGAATAAGATGGACATCATCAACATGGAGTCTATTTACAACTGAGCTTTGGTGAATTTGGAATTTCTAGTTTCAGAAACAAAGATTACCTGAGCACCGGTGGAATTGATGAGGCGGTCAAGGTGATTCAGTTTTGAACTGCTCAGGGAGCCGCCCATCCCCTGGCAGTTCCATGACAGAAGCCTCATGGCGCCCGTGGCGCCTTGAGGGCTGGCGCCAGCACCCCTAAAGATGTAGAATTATCCTGATGAATAGTTGGACCCCGTAGATGATCAGGGCGTAGATTATCATCGGTAAGGGTATCCTTATGTTCCTGTGGATCTCCTCCCACGAGTTGGACTCCGGTATTGCTAGGCCTAGGAGGACCGCCCATTTTCCCGCAACCCAAAACCCTCGATGAACCATCTCGATTGCTTGAACCGTCATCGCTTTCATCTACAATTTCCATGTCTTCCGAGAGCTCGCGGATGATCTCTCTCTTGATTTGAACTTGAAGCTGTTTTAGTTTACGCATATGGTCGTGTGAGCAGCCATAGCCAAAGTTGTTTCCCAAATGCATCCTATGACCACTATGTAGAATGTCAGAGTGAGGATGCTGGGAGCTTCCTTCCGGACCTCCTTCAGTTTGGGGGATAGGAGAATCCCGAAATAGGAACTGATGTTGAAGGATGTCACCATCCTGGGGACCGACCACGCTTTCACGCCGCCAAAGCAAGGCCGAGGACCCGGCACCTCCGTGGTTCTTCTTGGAATAGTCCTCCCAAGCAAAGGAACCGACAGAGGTCGTAGGGGACCTTGCCCTTCTCCTCGAGAGTTTTCCTCGACCTTTGGAGCCGGTGGACCAGCTCCTCGTCTTCCTCCCCTTCCTCGTGTTGACCATTGAGCCAACGACCCACCTCTTTCCTCCCCTACCCCGAAAGCTCGCTTTCCCCTCCAAAACCCAGCCTCTCAAGCTCCGGGATGGTTTCCTCCTCTAGACCATGAACTCCAGCCATCGTACTGGTCCGATACGGTTTGGGAGGGGATGTACTTTTGGCTTCCAAAGTGGAAGGAGAAGGAGGAATAGTACCGAGTTACCTTTGGGAGGCGGTGAAACAGTTCGTAGTTTTGTAGGCCCTGTCCACCGCGTCCGCATCCGCCGTGTCATAGGGGTAACCGTGCTGTAATTTTGCCCCGCCGCCTGACATGGGTGTTGAAGAAGTTGGGCGGCTTGAAGCCGGGATTTTTCCGGATCTCCAAAAACACACCCATCTTCACCGGATATGAACAGGGGATTTGGATGGTGTGGTATTTTGGGCCTTCTCAGCCTGAGAACTGAGAGCACCCTTTTGCTGCTGAAAATTCCTAAGAACCTCAGCACCTTGTTCTATCAAGTTTGTGACTATTTTGCTGCTCTCGGGATGAAGGTTGGAGCTAGACGAAGGAGGGGGACTTTTATGGTGGAGCAAAGGCGTCTTTGCCGTGGAGAGATGGATCTTTGTCGGTACCCCCGGTATCCCGGAAATTTTGGGCTTGGGGCTGTTGAAAGTAAAGCCGGGTTGTTAGAAGGTGAATAGAGGAGGGAATCTTTTGTTGATTATCCGTGTTAAGAGCCGTGCTTAAACTTTGAGATGGGAAGACCGCTTGGGCCGAGGGCTTGGGCTGGGTGTCGAGGTGTGCTGCTGCTGTTGGGTTTGCAGAAGATCAACTGGACCATGATCAGTGTTGGCCGACAAAGAAGTGTTGGCAAGAGCGAGGAAAGTTGTGCCATCGCGCTTGCGCTGTCGACAAATGTCTGGAAACACGGCCGCCGCTGGAAGCGGCCAGATAGCGCCGCGTTGTTAGCGGCGTGGGCCTTGGGCCGGTTATAATTGCTTGACTGGACTGGTGTGTGGAAAGTCTAGAGGCCTGGAACGCACATGGGGTACAAGAGAGGTGACAGGTTGTCTAGACATGGCCTTGGAGACTGTGTTGGGGTCTTTAGACTGAATTGCTAGGAAACTAGCAAATTGATCTCTAATCTGGCTTAGAATAGGAGAAGCCTTTTTTTGAGATCTATTATCCCAGGAAATTTGATCAACAATTTGGTCCATGGGTAACTCCGAAGTAAGAGTCATCCATTGACCATAGGCACAAGTAAAAGGAATATTTCGATCCTGACCCGAAGAACTGGCTAGAACAAGATGCTCACGCATTGGACAATTCACTGCATTATGGAAAAAATCTGCGCAAAAGGTGCAGATTTTTGTGATTTTCTCATAGTGCACAAACACACGGTGAAGAAATGTCCATCGTAATAAGGAACCCTGATTTTATCTATCGCTTTCCTAGTGATATTTATTTTCAAGCGCACAGGAATGAAATGAGGGTCCCTATGAAGAATGTTGGGTGAGACCTGATCAAAATCTGAATGAGATCCTATTTTGGCAATGATTAAGTCAAGGAAGTGTAGATTTCTGAAGCTTGGAGGGATGCCGTAAAGCTTAACTAGAATGTGAATCGAGTTAAAAGCATAATCAGGAATGGGTTTGCCAAGTATGAAGAACTCGAAAAGAAGGACATCTCTTCTTCCTACTACCCAGGGTTGCCTTTTGATAACAAAAAGTAAATCATCCTGGTTTTGGAAGAAAGCAATGAAAAGATTTGTATTAACAAAAGAGATAGCCCAATATTTATTCCCCCAAGCTTTCTTCATGTCATCTCTAATAGCAGCAATAGGAATGTCTCTAGCAGGAATTATAGGGGCTACCTTGATGAGAAGAGCAAACTCAGACACAGCATCGTCTTCGTTGAAATTTTTGCTAGAAATAGCAAGAGTTTGGAGAGCATCAGCCAAATCTATTTCTGGCGTAAGGGGAATCAAAGATAGGGAATCATTCGGTGGAGGGTCTGGAGGGGCAGGAGGATTTGGTTGGTGGGATTGGGAACGGGTGGGGGCAGAGGACATGATGTGACAAGTTTCCAACTTTGGCAAAAACTTGTAGAGACTCAGGAGAGTGAACAACATTGGAGGGAGATATAAAGCAAAGACACACTATATACACAAGACACCCTAGAAAGAGAAGAGATCAAAAGAGAAAAGGAAGGACCAAAATCAAAGAAAAACAGCCACTTAGCCAGGGACAAAAGATAAGAAAAGGGTGAAAAAGAAAAGAGGAAACATAACAGGACTTAGTAAGAAAGAGCGTAGAGGAAGGCAGGAAAGGAAAGCAAAGGAAGAGAACAAAACAAGCAAAGAGAATCAAACTAGAAGAACGAAGGAAAGGAGAAACCTTACTTCAAGAAGACTATTTACAAAGATTGCTAAAGGAAGTTGAGAGGGAAAAGAAACCTGAAGAGGGCGAAGAATGGATCTACTACAAGAGCACTAGCCGGCAAGCTGCCCACACCGATAGTTGAGAGGATTTGGAAATTGACGCCGAAAAAATTTGGTTGAGTGCGGCGGGAGATTCGTGAGCCTAGCTTCTATGCCCGCTGCCGGCCGTTTCTAGGACGCCAACTCCGATCCCCTCGAGGAGCGTAGTCGAGTAGGTTGTAGGTCTCTCGAAAGCCCGCTTTTTGTTATGAAGTGGACCATTTGAGAGTTTTTCTAAGAATCACTTGTCATAGGCCTCAAAGTAGCACTTGTTTAGAGCGAAATCTTGGAATTCCATCGAAAATCTCTGTGTCGACCTATGTACCGAAACAAGAAGGGGAACGACACGAAAGGTACATAGGAAGTTAGGGTGGATAGGTTCGATGATGGTAGGATCAATTACATTGCGTTCCCCAACCATAAATATATATTTCTAGATGTGACATTGGGGAGAATTCAATCCGGGTGCTAATTTCAGCGAACTCAAAACAAAGAGAAGTTTCCAATCCGCTATAGAAACGATCTACACTTTTTCGCTCTTTGTGGAATCAAATGCCTCACCCTAGATAACCTAATTTTGAAGAAGTGGACCATTTGAGAGTTTTTCTAAGAATCACTTGTCATAGGCCTCAAAGTAGCACTTGTTTAGAGCGAAATCTTGGAATTCCATCGAAAATCTCTCGTGGTCGACCTACGCATCAAACAAGAAGGGGAACGACACCAAAAAGGTACATAGGAAGTTAGGGTGGATAGGTTCGATGATATTTACATTTTCCCCAACCGTAAATATATGTTTCTAGATGTGACATTGGGGATCGGCTGGCGCTAATTTCAGCGAAACCGAAAACAAAGAGAAGTTTCCAATCAAAGCTATAGAATCGACCTAGACTTTTTCGCGGTTGTGGAATCAAATGCCTCACCCTAGATAACCTAAATTTGAAGAAGTGGACCATTAGAGAGTTTTTCTAAGAATCATTTGTCATAGGCCTCAAAGTAGCACTTGTTTAATCTTGGAATTCCATCGAAAATCTCTGTGTCGACCTACGTACCGAAACAGGAAGGGGAACGACACCAAAAGTACATAGGAAGTTTGGGTGGATAGGTTAGATGATGGTAGGATCAATTACATTGCGTTCCCCAACCGTAAATATATGTTTCTAGATGTGACATTGGGGATCGCCGGGCGCTAATTTTAGCGAACTCAAAACAAAGAGAAGTTTCCAATCCGGCTATAGAAACGACCTACACTTTTTCGCGGTTGTGGAATCAAATGCCTCACCCTAGATAACCTAAATTTGAAGAAGTGGACCATTTGAGAGTTTTTCTAAGAATCACTTGTCATAGGCCTCAAAGTAGCACTTGTTTAGAGCGAAATCTTGGAATTCCATCGAAAATCTACGTATCGACCTATGTGCCAAAACAAGAAGGGGAACGACACCAAAAGGTACATAGGAAGTTAGGGTGGATAGGTTTGATGATGGTAGGATCCATTACATTGCGTTCCCCAACCCGTAAATATATGTTTCTAGATGTGACATTGGGGATCAGCTGGCGCTAATTTCAGCGCGAACTCAAAACAAAGAGAAGTTTCCAATCCGCTATAGAATCGACCCTAGACTTTTCGCGGTTGTGGAATCAAATGCCTCACCCTAGATAACCTAAATTTGAAGAAGTGGACCATTAGAGAGTTTTTCTAAGAATCATTTGTCATAGGCCTCAAAGTAGCACTTGTTTAATCTTGGAATTCCATCGAAAATCTCTGTGTCGACCTACGTACCGAAACAGGAAGGGGAACGACACCAAAAGTACATAGGAAGTTTGGGTGGATAGGTTAGATGATGGTAGGATCAATTACATTGCGTTCCCCAACCGTAAAATATATGTTTCTAGATGTGACATTGGGGATCGCCGGGCGCTAATTTCAGCGAACTCGAAAACAAAGAGAAATTTCCAATCCGGCTATAGAATCGACCTAGACTTTTTCACGGTTGTGCAATGAAATGCCTAACCCTAGATAACCTAAATTGAAAAAAGTGGACCATTAGAGAGTTTTTCTAAGAATCACTTGTCATAGGCCTCAAAGTAGCACTTGTTTAGAGCGAAATCTTGGAATTCCATCGAAAATCTCTCGTATGTCGACCTACGCATCAAAACAAGAAGGGGAACGACACGAAAGGTACATAGGAAGTTAGGGTGGATAGGTTTGATGATGGTAGGATCAATTACATTGCGTTTCCCTAAAGTTAATATATGTTTCCAGATGTGACATTGGGGATCGGCTGGCGCTAATTTTAGCGCGAACTCAAAACAAAGAGAAGTTTCCAATCCGCTATAGAATCGACCTAGACTTTTTCGCGGTTGTGGAATCAAATGCCTCACCCTAGATAACCTAAATTTGAAGAAGTGGGCCATTAGAGAGTTTTTGTAAGAATCACTTGTCATAGGCCACAAAGTAGCACTTGTTTAGAGCGAAATCTTGGAATTCCATCAAAAATCTGCGGTCGACCCTACGCATCAAAACAAGAAGGGTAACGACACCAAAAGGTACATAGGAAGTTAGGGTGGATAGGTTAGATGATGGTAGGATCAATTACATTGCGTTCCCCAAACCGTAAATATATGTTTCTAGATGTGACATTGGGGATCTGCCGGGCGCTAATTTCAGCGCGAACTCAAAACAAAGAGAAGTTTCCAATCCGGCTATAGAATCGACCTAGACTTTTTCGCGGTTGTGGAATCAAATGCCTCGCCCTAGATAACCAAAATTTGAAGAAGTGGGCCAATAGAGAGTTTTTCTAAGAATCACTTGTAATAGGCCTCAAAGTAGCACTTGTTTAGAGCGAAATCTTATAATTCCATCGAAAATCTCCGGTCGACCTACGTGCATCGAAAAAAGAAGGGAACGACACAAAAAGGTACATAGGAATTTAGGGTGGATAGGTTAGATGATGGTAGGATCAATTACATTGCGTTCCCCTAAAGTTAATATATGTTTCTAGATGTGACATTGGGGACTGCTGTCGCTAATTTCAGCGCGAACTGAAAACAAAGAGAAGTTTCCAATCCGGCTATAGAAACGACCTACACTTTTTCGCAGTTGTAGAATCAAATGCCTCACCCTAGATAACCTAAATTTGAAGAAGTGGACCATTAAAGAGTTTTTCTAAGAATCACTTGTCATAGGCCTCAAAGTCGCACTTGTTTAGAGCGAAATCTTAGAATTCCATCGAAAATCTCTGTGCTGACCTACGTACCGAAACAAGAAGGGGAACGACACAAAAGGTGCGTAGGAAGTTAGGGTGGATAGGTTAGATGATAGTAGGATCAATTACATTGCGTTCCCCTAAAGTTAATATATGTTTCTAGATGTGACATTGCGGACTGCTGGCGCTAATTTCAGCGCGAACTCAAAACAAAGAGAAGTTTCCAATCCGGTATCGAATCGACCTAGACTTTTTCGTGGTTTTGGAATCAAATGCCTCACCCTAGAGAACCTAAATTTTAACAAGTGGACCATTAGAGAGTTTTTCTAAGAATCACTTGTCATAGGCCTCAAAGTAGCACTTGTTTAGAGCGAAATCTTGGAATTCCATCGAAAATCTTCGTATGACCTATGTACCAAAAACAAGAAGGGGAACGACACCAAAAGGTACATAGGAAGTTATGGTGGATAGGTTCGATGATGGTAGGATCAATTACATTGTGTTCCCCCCAACCGTAAATATATGTTTCTAGATGTGACATTGGGGATCGGCGGCGCTAATTTCAGCCTTGAACTCAAAACAAAGAGAAAGTTTCCAATCCGGCTATAGAATCGAACTAGACTTTTTTCACGGTTGTGGAATCAAATGCCTCACCCTAGATAACCTAAATTTGAAGAAGTGGACCATTAGAGAGTTTTTCTAAGAATCATTTGTCATAGGCCTCAAAGTAGCACTTGTTTAGAGCGAAATCTTGGAATTCCATCGAAAATCTCTCTCGTGGTCGACCTACGCATCAAAACAAGAAGGGGAACGACACCAAAAGTACATAGGAAGTTTGGGTGGATAGGTTAGATGATGGTAGGATCAATTACATTGCGTTCCCCAACCGTAAATATATGTTTCTAGATGTGACATTGGGGATCGCTGGCGCTAATTTCAGCGCGAACTCAAAACAAAGAGAAGAAGTTTCAATCCGGCTATAGAAACGACCTAGACTTTTTCACGGTTGTGGAATCAAATGCCTCAACCTAGATAACCTAAATTTGAAGAAGTGGACCATTAGAGAGTTTTTCTAAGAATCACTTGTCATAGGCCTCAAAGTAGCACTTGTTTAGAGCGAAATCTTAGAATTCCATCGAAAATCTCCTCAGGCGACCTACGTACCAAAAACAAGAAGGGGAACGACACAAAAGGTACATAGGAAGTTAGGGTGGATAGGTTAGATGATGGTAGGATCAATTACATTGCGTTCCCCAAAGTTAATATATGTTTCTAGATGTGACATTGGGGATCACCGGGCGCTAATTTCAGCCTGAACTCAAAACAAAGAAGAGAAGTTTCCAATCCGGCTATAGAATCGACCTAGACTTTTTTCGTGGTTTTGGAATCAAATGCCTCACCCTAGATAACCTAAATTTTAACAAGTGGACCATTAGAGAGTTTTTCTAAGAATCACTTGTCATAGGCCTCAAAGTAGCACTTGTTTAGAGCGAAATCTTGGAATTCCATCGAAAATCTCTGTGTCGACCTATGTACCGAAACAAGAAGGGGAACGACACCAAAAGTACATAGGAAGTTTGGGTGGATAGGTTAGATGATGGTAGGATCAATTACATTGCGTTCCCCAACCGTAAATATATGTTTCTAGATGTGACATTGGGGACTGCTGGCGCTAATTTCAGCGCGAACTCAAAACAAAGAGAAGTTTCCAATCCGGCTATAGAATCGAACCTAGACTTTTTTTCGCGGTTGTGGAATCAAATGCCTCACCCTAGATAACCTAAATTTGAAGAAGTGGACCATTAGAGAGTTTTTCTAAGAATCATTTGTCATAGGCCTCAAAGTAGCACTTGTTTAGAGCTTCTTGGAATTCCATCGAAAATCTCTCGTGGTCCACCTACGCATCAAAACAAGAAGGGGAACGACACCAAAAAGTACATAGGAAGTTTGGGTGGATAGGTTAGATGATGGTAGGATCAATTACATTGCGTTCCCCAACCGTAAATATATGTTTCTAGATGTGACATTGGGGATCGGCTGGCGCTAATTTCAGCGAACTCAAAACAAAGAGAAGTTTCCAATCCGGCTATAGAATCGACCTAGACTTTTTCGGTTGTGGAATCAAATGCCTCACCCTAGATAACCTAAATTTGAAGAAGTGGACCATTAGAGAGTTTTTCTAAGAATCACTTGTCATAGGCCTCAAAGTAGCACTTGTTTAGATCTTGGAATTCCATCGAAAATCTCTGCGGTCGACCTATGTCCCAAAACAAGAAGGGGGAAACGACACCAAAAGGTACATAGGAAGTTAGGGTGGATAGGTTAGATGATGGTAGGATCAATTACATTGCGTTCCCCAACCGTAAATATATGTTTCTAGATGTGACATTGGGGATCGGCTGCGCTAATTTCAGCGCGAACTCAAAACAAAGAGAAGTTTCCAATCCGCTATAGAATCGACCTAGACTTTTTTCGCGGTTGTGGAATCAAATGCCTCACCCTAGATAACCTAAATTTGAAGAAGTGGGCCATTAGAGAGTTTTTGTAAGAATCACTTGTCATAGGCCTCAAAGTAGCACTTGTTTAGAGCGAAATCTTGGAATTCCATCGAAAATCTCTCGTGGTCGACCTACGCATCAAAACAAGAAGGGGAACGACACCAAAAGTACATAGGAAGTTAGGGTGGATAGGTTAGATGATGGTAGGATCAATTACATTGCGTTCCCCAACCGTAAATATATGTTTCTAGATGTGACATTGGGGATCTGGCGGCGCTAATTTCAGCGAACTCAAAACAAAAGAGAAGTTTCCAATCCGCTATAGAATCGACCTAGACTTTTTCGCGGTTGTGGAATCAAATGCCTCACCCTAGATAACCTAAATTTGAAGAAGTGGACCATTAGAGAGTTTTTCTAAGAATCACTTGTCATAGGCCTCAAAGTAGCACTTGTTTAGAGCGAAATCTTGGAATTCCATCGAAAATCTCATTGCGGACCTACGTACGCAAAAAAAAGAAGGGAACGACACCAAAAGGTACATAGGAAGTTTGGGTGGATAGGTTAGATGATGGTAGGATCAATTACATTGCGTTCCCCAAAAGTTAAATATATGTTTCTAGATGTGACATTGGGGATCGCTGGGCGCTAATTTCAAATAACTCAAAACAAAGAGAAGTTTCCAATCCGCTATAGAATCGACCTAGACTTTTTCGCGGTTGTGGAATCAAATGCCTCACCCTAGATAACCTAAATTTGAAGAAGTGGACCATTAGAGAGTTTTTCTAAGAATCACTTGTCATAGGCCTCAAAGTAGCACTTGTTTAGAGCGAAATCTTGGAATTCCATCGAAAATCTCTCGTCGACCTACGCATCAAAACAAGAAGGGGAACGACACCAAAAGGTACATAGGAAGTTAGGGTGGATAGGTTAGATGATGGTAGGATCAATTACATTGCGTTCCCCAAAAGTTAAATATATGTTTCTAGATGTGACATTGGGGATCTGCCGGCGCTAATTTCAGCGAACTCAAAACAAAGAGAAGTTTCCAATCCGGCTATAGAATCGACCTAGACTTTTTCGTGGTTTTGGAATCAAATGCCTCACCCTAGATAACCTAAATTTGAAGAAGTGGACCATTAGAGAGTTTTTCTAAGAATCACTTGTCATAGGCCTCAAAGTAGCACTTGTTTAGAGCGAAATCTTGGAATTCCATCGAAAATCTCTCGTGTCGACCTATGTACCAAAACAAGAAGGGAACGACACCAAAAGTACATAGGAAGTTTGGGTGGATAGGTTAGATGATGGTAGGATCAATTACATTGCGTTCCCCAACCGTAAATATATGTTTCTAGATGTGACATTGGGGATCGGCCGGCGCTAATTTCAGCGAACTCAAAACAAAGAGAAGTTTCCAATCCGCTATAGAATCGAACTAGACTTTTTTCGCGGTTGTGGAATCAAATGCCTCACCCTAGATAACCTAAATTTGAAGAAGTGGACCATTAGAGAGTTTTTCTAAGAATCATTTGTCATAGGCCTCAAAGTAGCACTTGTTTAGATCTTGGAATTCCATCGAAAATCTCTCGTAATGGACCTACGCATCAAAACAGAAGGGGAACGACACCAAAAGTACATAGGAAGTTTGGGTGGATAGGTTAGATGATGGTAGGATCAATTACATTGCGTTCCCCAACCGTAAATATATGTTTCTAGATGTGACATTGGGGATCTCTTGCTGGCGCTAATTTCAGCGAACTCAAAACAAAGAGAAGTTTCCAATCCGCTATAGAATCGACCTAGACTTTTTCGCGGTTGTGGAATCAAATGCCTCACCCTAGATAACCTAAATTTGAAGAAGTGGACCATTAGAGAGTTTTTCTAAGAATCACTTGTCATAGGCCTCAAAGTAGCACTTGTTTAGAGCGAAATCTTGGAATTCCATCGAAAATCTCTCAGGGTTGACCTACGCATCAAAAACAAGAAGGGGAACGACACCAAAAAGTACATAGGAAGTTAGGGTGGATAGGTTAGATGATGGTAGGATCAATTACATTGCGTTCCCCAAAGTTAAATATATGTTTCTAGATGTGACATTGGGGATCGGCCGGCGCTAATTTCAGCGCGAACTCAAAACAAAGAGAAGTTTCCAATCCGCTATAGAATCGACCTAGACTTTTTCGCGGTTTTGGAATCAAATGCCTCACCCTAGATAACCTAAATTTGAAGAAGTGGACCATTAGAGAGTTTTTCTAAGAATCATTTGTCATAGGCCTCAAAGTAGCACTTGTTTAGATCTTGGAATTCCATCGAAAATCTCTCGTGTCGACCTATGCATCAAACAAGAAGGGGAACGACACCAAAAGTACATAGGAAGTTTGGGTGGATAGGTTAGATGATGGTAGGATCAATTACATTGCGTTCCCCAACCGTAAATATATGTTTCTAGATGTGACATTGGGGATCGCTGGCGCTAATTTCAGCCTTGAACTCAAAACAAAGAGAAGTTTCCAATCCGGCTATAGAATCGACCTAGACTTTTTTCATGGTTTGTGGAATCAAATGCCTCACCCTAGATAACCTAAATTTGAAGAAGTGGACCATTAGAGAGTTTTTCTAAGAATCATTTGTCATAGGCCTCAAAGTAGCACTTGTTTAGATCGAAATCTTGGAATTCCATCGAAAATCTACGTGTCGACCTACGTCATCGAAACAAGAAGGGGAACGACACCAAAAAGTACATAGGAAGTTTGGGTGGATAGGTTAGATGATGGTAGGATCAATTACATTGCGTTCCCCAACCGTAAATATATGTTTCTAGATGTGACATTGGGGATCGCTGGCGCTAATTTCAGCCTTGAACTCAAAACAAAGAGAAGTTTCCAATCCGGCTATAGAATCGACCTAGACTTTTTTCAGCGGTTGTGGAATCAAATGCCTCACCCTAGATAACCTAAATTTGAAGAAGTGGACCATTAGAGAGTTTTTCTAAGAATCACTTGTCATAGGCCTCAAAGTAGCACTTGTTTAGAGCGAAATCTTGAATTCCATCGAAAATCTACGTAATGGTCCTACTACGCATCAAACAAGAAGGGGAACGACACCAAAAGGTACATAGGAAGTTAGGGTGGATAGGTTAGATGATGGTAGGATCAATTACATTGCGTTCCCCAACCGTAAATATATGTTTCTAGATGTGACATTGGGACCTTCGGCGCTAATTTCATTTCAGAACTCAAAAACAAAGAGAAGTTTCCAATCCGGCTATAGAATCGACCTAGACTTTTTCGCGGTTGTGGAATCAAATGCCTCACCCTAGATAACCTAAATTTGAAGAAGTGGACCATTAGAGAGTTTTTCTAAGAATCACTTGTCATAGGCCTCAAAGTAGCACTTGTTTAGATCTTTGAATTCCATCGAAAATCTCTCGTGGACCTACGTCTGAAACAAGAAGGGGAACGACACCAAAAGGTACATAGGAAGTTTGGGTGGATAGGTTAGATGATGGTAGGATCAATTACATTGCGTTCCCCAACCGTAAATATATGTTTCTAGATGTGACATTGGGGATCACCGGCGCTAATTTCAGCGCGAACTCAAAAACAAAGAGAAGTTTCCAATCCGGCTATAGAATCGACCTAGACTTTTTCGCGGTTGTGGAATCAAATGCCTCACCCTAGATAACCTAAATTTGAAAAAGTGGACCATTAGAGAGTTTTTCTAAGAATCACTTGTCATAGGCCTCAAAGTAGCACTTGTTTAGAGCGAAATCTTGGAATTCCATCGAAAATCTCTCGTGGTCGACCTACGTCATCAAACAAGAAGGGGAACGACACCAAAAGGTACATAGGAAGTTAGGGTGGATAGGTTAGATGATGGTAGGATCAATTACATTGCGTTCCCCAAAGTTAAATATATGTTTCTAGATGTGACATTGGGGATCGGCCGGCGCTAATTTCATTGTAACTCAAAACAAAGAGAAGTTTCCAATCCGGCTATAGAATCGACCTAGACTTTTTCGTGGTTGTGGAATCAAATGCCTCACCCTAGATAACCTAAATTTGAAGAAGTGGACCATTAGAGAGTTTTTCTAAGAATCACTTGTCATAGGCCTCAAAGTAGCACTTGTTTAGAGCGAAATCTTGGAATTCCATCGAAAATCTACGTGTCGACCTACGTATCAAACAAGAAGGGGAACGACACCAAAAGTACATAGGAAGTTAGGGTGGATAGGTTAGATGATGGTAGGATCAATTACATTGTGTTCCCCAACCGTAAATATATGTTTCTAGATGTGACATTGGGGATCACCGGGCGCTAATTTCAGCAGCGAACTCAAAACAAAGAGAAGTTTCCAATCCGGCTATAGAATCGACCTAGACTTTTTCGCGGTTGTGGAATCAAATGCCTCACCCTAGATAACCTAAATTTGAAGAAGTGGACCATTAGAGAGTTTTTCTAAGAATCATTTGTCATAGGCCTCAAAGTAGCACTTGTTTAGAGCGAAATCTTGGAATTCCATCGAAAATCTCCGTAATCGACCTACGTGCATCAAACAAGAAGGGGAACGACACCAAAAGGTACATAGGAAGTTTGGGTGGATAGGTTAGATGATGGTAGGATCAATTACATTGCGTTCCCCAACCGTAAATATATGTTTCTAGATGTGACATTGGGGATCGGCAAGCGCTAATTTCAATGCGAACTCAAAACAAAGAGAAGTTTCCAATCCGGCTATAGAATCGACCTAGACTTTTTCGCGGTTGTGGAATCAAATGCCTCACCCTAGATAACCTAAATTTGAAGAAGTGGACCATTAGAGAGTTTTTCTAAGAATCATTTGTCATAGGCCTCAAAGTAGCACTTGTTTAGTTTAAATCTTGGAATTCCATCGAAAATCTCTCGTGTCGACCTACGCATCAAAACAAGAAGGGGAACGACACCAAAAGTACATAGGAAGTTTGGGTGGATAGGTTAGATGATGGTAGGATCAATTACATTGCGTTCCCCCAACCGTAAATATATGTTTCTAGATGTGACATTGGGGATCTGCCGGCGCTAATTTCAGCGCGAACTCAAAACAAAGAGAAGTTTCCAATCCGCTATAGAATCGACCTAGACTTTTTTTCGCGGTTGTGGAATCAAATGCCTCACCCTAGATAACCTAAATTTGAAAAAGTGGACCATTAGAGAGTTTTTCTAAGAATCACTTGTCATAGGCCTCAAAGTAGCACTTGTTTAGAGCGAAATCTTGGAATTCCATCGAAAATCTCTCGTGTCGACCTACGTGCATCGAAACAAGAAGGGGAACGACACCAAAGGTACATAGGAAGTTAGGGTGGATAGGTTAGATGATGGTAGGATCAATTACATTGCGTTCCCCCAACCGTTAAATATATGTTTCTAGATGTGACATTGGGGATCACCGGCGCTAATTTCAGCGAACTCAAAACAAAGAGAAGTTTCCAATCCGCTATAGAATCGACCTAGACTTTTTCAAGGTTTGTGGAATCAAATGCCTCACCCTAGATAACCTAAATTTGAAGAAGTGGGCCATTAGAGAGTTTTTCTAAGAATCATTTGTCATAGGCCTCAAAGTAGCACTTGTTTAATCTTGGAATTCCATCGAAAATCTCGTAATGGTCGACCTACGCATCAAAACAAGAAGGGAAACGACACCAAAAGTACATAGGAAGTTTGGGTGGATAGGTTAGATGATGGTAGGATCAATTACATTGCGTTCCCCAACCGTAAATATATGTTTCTAGATGTGACATTGGGGATCGGCCGGCGCTAATTTCAGCGAACTCAAAACAAAGAGAAGTTTCCAATCCGGCTATAGAATCGACCTAGACTTTTTCGCGGTTGTGGAATCAAATGCCTCACCCTAGATAACCTAAATTTGAAGAAGTGGACCATTAGAGAGTTTTTCTAAGAATCACTTGTCATAGGCCTCAAAGTAGCACTTGTTTAGAGCGAAATCTTGGAATTCCATCGAAAATCTCTCGTGGTCGACCTACGCATCAAAAAAGAAGGGGAACGACACCAAAAGGTACATAGGAAGTTAGGGTGGATAGGTTAGATGATGGTAGGATCAATTACATTGCGTTCCCCAACCGTAAATATATGTTTCTAGATGTGACATTGGGGATCGGCCGGCGCTAATTTCAGCGAACTCAAAACAAAGAGAAGTTTCCAATCCGCTATAGAATCGACCTAGACTTTTTCGCGGTTGTGGAATCAAATGCCTCACCCTAGATAACCTAAATTTGAAGAAGTGGACCATTAGAGAGTTTTTCTAAGAATCATTTGTCATAGGCCTCAAAGTAGCACTTGTTTAGAATCTCTTGGAATTCCATCGAAAATCTCTCGTGGTCGACCTACGCATCAAAACAAGAAGGGGAACGACACCAAAAGTACATAGGAAGTTTGGGTGGATAGGTTAGATGATGGTAGGATCAATTACATTGCGTTCCCCAACCGTAAATATATGTTTCTAGATGTGACATTGGGGATCGCCGGGCGCTAATTTCAGCGAAACTCAAAACAAAGAGAAGTTTCCAATCCGCTATAGAATCGACCTAGACTTTTTTCGCGGTTGTGGAATCAAATGCCTCACCCTAGATAACCTAAATTTGAAGAAGTGGACCATTAGAGAGTTTTTCTAAGAATCATTTGTCATAGGCCTCAAAGTAGCACTTGTTTAGAGCGAAATCTTGGAATTCCATCGAAAATCTCTGTAATCGACCTACGTACCAAAACAAGAAGGGGAACGACACCAAAAGGTACATAGGAAGTTTGGGTGGATAGGTTAGATGATGGTAGGATCAATTACATTGCGTTCCCCAACCGTAAATATATGTTTCTAGATGTGACATTGGGGATCGGCCGGGCGCTAATTTCAGCGAAACTCAAAACAAAGAGAAGTTTCCAATCCGGCTATAGAATCGACCTAGACTTTTTTTTTTGGTTGTGGTGAATCAAATGCCTCACCCTAGATAACCTAAATTTGAAGAAGTGGACCATTAGAGAGTTTTTCTAAGAATCATTTGTCATAGGCCTCAAAGTAGCACTTGTTTAGAGCTAAATCTTGGAATTCCATCGAAAATCTACGTAATCGACCTACGCATCAAAAAGAAGAAGGGGAACGACACCAAAAGTACATAGGAAGTTTGGGTGGATAGGTTAGATGATGGTAGGATCAATTACATTGCGTTCCCCAACCGTAAATATATGTTTCTAGATGTGACATTGGGGATCGCCGGCGCTAATTTCAAATAACTCAAAAACAAAGAGAAGTTTCCAATCCGCTATAGAATCGACCTAGACTTTTTTTCGCGGTTGTGGAATCAAATGCCTCACCCTAGATAACCTAAATTTGAAGAAGTGGACCATTAGAGAGTTTTTCTAAGAATCATTTGTCATAGGCCTCAAAGTAGCACTTGTTTAGATCTTGGAATTCCATCGAAAATCTCTCTCGTGGTCGACCTACGTACATCAAACAAGAAGGGGAACGACACCAAAAGGTACATAGGAAGTTTGGGTGGATAGGTTAGATGATGGTAGGATCAATTACATTGCGTTCCCCAAACCGTAAATATATGTTTCTAGATGTGACATTGGGGATCGGCTGGCGCCTAATTTCAGCGCGAACTCAAAACAAAGAGAAGTTTCCAATCCGCTATAGAATCGACCTAGACTTTTTCGCGGTTGTGGAATCAAATGCCTCACCCTAGATAACCTAAATTTGAAGAAGTGGACCATTAGAGAGTTTTTCTAAGAATCACTTGTCATAGGCCTCAAAGTAGCACTTGTTTAGAGCTAAATCTTGGAATTCCATCGAAAATCTCTCGTGTCGACCTACGTACATCAAACAAGAAGGGGAACGACACCAAAAGTACATATAGGAAGTTAGGGTGGATAGGTTAGATGATGGTAGGATCAATTACATTGCGTTCCCCAACCGTAAATATATGTTTCTAGATGTGACATTGGGGATCGGCGGCGCTAATTTCAGCGAACTCAAAACAAAGAGAAGTTTCCAATCCGGCTATAGAATCGACCTAGACTTTTTCGCGGTTGTGGAATCAAATGCCTCACCCTAGATAACCTAAATTTGAAGAAGTGGACCATTAGAGAGTTTTTTTCTAAGAATCATTTGTCATAGGCCTCAAAGTAGCACTTGTTTAGAGCGAAATCTTGGAATTCCATCGAAAATCTCTTAATGTCGACCTACGCATCAAAACAAGAAGGGAACGACACCAAAAGGTACATAGGAAGTTTGGGTGGATAGGTTAGATGATGGTAGGATCAATTACATTGCGTTCCCCAACCGTAAATATATGTTTCTAGATGTGACATTGGGGATCATTGGCGCTAATTTCAGCCGAACTCAAAACAAAGAGAAGTTTCCAATCCGGCTATAGAATCGACCTAGACTTTTTCGCGGTTGTGGAATCAAATGCCTCACCCTAGATAACCTAAATTTGAAGAAGTGGACCATTAGAGAGTTTTTCTAAGAATCACTTGTCATAGGCCTCAAAGTAGCACTTGTTTAGAGCGAAATCTTGGAATTCCATCGAAAATCTCTCGTAATGGACCTACGTCTCAAAACAAGAAGGGGAACGACACCAAAAAGTACATAGGAAGTTAGGGTGGATAGGTTAGATGATGGTAGGATCAATTACATTGCGTTCCCCAACCGTAAATATATGTTTCTAGATGTGACATTGGGGACTTCTTGGCGCTAATTTCAGCGAACTCAAAACAAAGAGAAGTTTCCAATCCGGCTATAGAATCGACCTAGACTTTTTCGCGGGTTGTGGAATCAAATGCCTCACCCTAGATAACCTAAATTTGAAGAAGTGGACCATTAGAGAGTTTTTCTAAGAATCACTTGTCATAGGCCTCAAAGTAGCACTTGTTTAGAGCTAAAATCTTGGAATTCCATCGAAAATCTCTCGTGGTCGACCTACGTGCATCAAACAAGAAGGGGAACGACACCAAAAGTACATAGGAAGTTAGGGTGGATAGGTTAGATGATGGTAGGATCAATTACATTGCGTTCCCCAACCGTAAATATATGTTTCTAGATGTGACATTGGGGATCTGCCGGCGCTAATTTCAGCGAAACTCAAAACAAAGAGAAGTTTCCAATCCGCTATAGAATCGACCTAGACTTTTTCGCGGTTGTGGAATCAAATGCCTCACCCTAGATAACCTAAATTTGAAGAAGTGGACCATTAGAGAGTTTTTCTAAGAATCACTTGTCATAGGCCTCAAAGTAGCACTTGTTTAGAGCGAAATCTTGGAATTCCATCGAAAATCTCTGTGGTCGACCTACGCATCGAAACAAGAAGGGGAACGACACCAAAAGGTACATAGGAAGTTAGGGTGGATAGGTTAGATGATGGTAGGATCAATTACATTGCGTTCCCCAAAAGTTAAATATATGTTTCTAGATGTGACATTGGGGATCGCCGGGCGCTAATTTCAGCGAACTCAAAACAAAGAGAAGTTTCCAATCCGGCTATAGAATCGACCTAGACTTTTTTCATGGTTGTGGAATCAAATGCCTCACCCTAGATAACCTAAATTTGAAGAAAGTGGACCATTAGAGAGTTTTTCTAAGAATCACTTGTCATAGGCCTCAAAGTAGCACTTGTTTAGAGCGAAATCTTGGAATTCCATCGAAAATCTCTCGTGGTCGACCCTACGCATCAAAACAAGAAGGGGAACGACACCAAAAGGTACATAGGAAGTTAGGGTGGATAGGTTAGATGATGGTAGGATCAATTACATTGCGTTCCCCAACCGTAAATATATGTTTCTAGATGTGACATTGGGGATCGCCGGGCGCTAATTTCAGCGAACTCAAAACAAAAAGAGAAGTTTCCAATCCGGCTATAGAATCGACCTAGACTTTTTCGCGGTTTGTGGAATCAAATGCCTCACCCTAGATAACCTAAATTTGAAGAAGTGGACCATTAGAGAGTTTTTCTAAGAATCACTTGTCATAGGCCTCAAAGTAGCACTTGTTTAGAGCTAAATCTTGGAATTCCATCGAAAATCTCTATTGGTCGACCTACGCATCGAAACAAGAAGGGGAACGACACCAAAAGGTACATAGGAAGTTAGGGTGGATAGGTTAGATGATGGTAGGATCAATTACATTGCGTTCCCCAACCGTAAATATATGTTTCTAGATGTGACATTGGGGATCGGCCGGCGCTAATTTCAGCGAACTCAAAACAAAGAGAAGTTTCCAATCCGCTATAGAATCGACCTAGACTTTTTCGCGGTTGTGGAATCAAATGCCTCACCCTAGATAACCTAAATTTGAAGAAGTGGACCATTAGAGAGTTTTTCTAAGAATCATTTGTCATAGGCCTCAAAGTAGCACTTGTTTAGAGCTAAATCTTGGAATTCCATCGAAAATCTCTCGTAATCGACCTACGCATCGAAAAAGAAGAAGGGAACGACACCAAAAGGTACATAGGAAGTTAGGGTGGATAGGTTAGATGATGGTAGGATCAATTACATTGCGTTCCCCAACCGTAAATATATGTTTCTAGATGTGACATTGGGGATCGGCCGGGCGCTAATTTCAGCGAACTCAAAACAAAGAGAAGTTTCCAATCCGCTATAGAATCGACCTAGACTTTTTCACGGTTGTGGAATCAAATGCCTCACCCTAGATAACCTAAATTTGAAAAAGTGGACCATTAGAGAGTTTTTCTAAGAATCACTTGTCATAGGCCTCAAAGTAGCACTTGTTTAGAGCTAAATCTTGGAATTCCATCGAAAATCTCTCGTGGTCGACCTACACGCATCAAACAAGAAGGGGAACGACACCAAAAGGTACATAGGAAGTTAGGGTGGATAGGTTAGATGATGGTAGGATCAATTACATTGCGTTCCCCAACCGTAAATATATGTTTCTAGATGTGACATTGGGGATCGGCTGGCGCTAATTTCAGCCGAACTCAAAACAAAGAGAAGTTTCCAATCCGCTATAGAATCGACCTAGACTTTTTTCGCGGTTGTGGAATCAAATGCCTCACCCTAGATAACCTAAATTTGAAGAAGTGGACCATTAGAGAGTTTTTCTAAGAATCACTTGTCATAGGCCTCAAAGTAGCACTTGTTTAGAGCTAAATCTTGAATTCCATCGAAAATCTCGTAATCGACCTACGCATCAAAACAAGAAGGGGAACGACACCAAAAGTACATAGGAAGTTAGGGTGGATAGGTTAGATGATGGTAGGATCAATTACATTGCGTTCCCCAACCGTAAATATATGTTTCTAGATGTGACATTGGGGATCGCCGGCGCTAATTTCAGCAACTCAAAACAAAGAGAAGTTTCCAATCCGCTATAGAATCGACCTAGACTTTTTCGCGGTTGTGGAATCAAATGCCTCACCCTAGATAACCTAAATTTGAAAAAGTGGACCATTAGAGAGTTTTTCTAAGAATCACTTGTCATAGGCCTCAAAGTAGCACTTGTTTAGAGCTAAATCTTGGAATTCCATCGAAAATCTCTCGTGGTCGACCTACGCATCAAAACAAGAAGGGAACGACACCAAAAGGTACATAGGAAGTTAGGGTGGATAGGTTAGATGATGGTAGGATCAATTACATTGCGTTCCCCAACCGTAAATATATGTTTCTAGATGTGACATTGGGGATCTGCCGGGCGCTAATTTCAGCGCGAACTCAAAACAAAGAGAAGTTTCCAATCCGCTATAGAATCGACCTAGACTTTTTCACGGTTGTGGAATCAAATGCCTCACCCTAGATAACCTAAATTTGAAGAAGTGGACCATTAGAGAGTTTTTCTAAGAATCACTTGTCATAGGCCTCAAAGTAGCACTTGTTTAGAGCGAAATCTTGGAATTCCATCGAAAATCTCTCGTGTCGACCTACGTGATCGAAACAAGAAGGGGAACGACACCAAAAGGTACATAGGAAGTTAGGGTGGATAGGTTAGATGATGGTAGGATCAATTACATTGCGTTCCCCAACCGTAAATATATGTTTCTAGATGTGACATTGGGGACTGCCGGGCGCTAATTTCAGCGCGAACTCAAAACAAAGAGAAGTTTCCAATCCGGCTATAGAATCGACCTAGACTTTTTTCGCGGTTGTGGAATCAAATGCCTCACCCTAGATAACCTAAATTTGAAGAAGTGGACCATTAGAGAGTTTTTCTAAGAATCACTTGTCATAGGCCTCAAAGTAGCACTTGTTTAGAGCTAAATCTTGGAATTCCATCGAAAATCTCTCGGTAATCGACCTACGCATCAAAACAAGAAGGGGAACGACACCAAAAGGTACATAGGAAGTTAGGGTGGATAGGTTAGATGATGGTAGGATCAATTACATTGCGTTCCCCAACCGTAAATATATGTTTCTAGATGTGACATTGGGGATCGGGGGCTAATTTCAGCGAACCGAACTCAAAACAAAGAGAAGTTTCCAATCCGCTATAGAATCGACCTAGACTTTTTCGCGGTTGTGGAATCAAATGCCTCACCCTAGATAACCTAAATTTGAAGAAGTGGACCATTAGAGAGTTTTTCTAAGAATCACTTGTCATAGGCCTCAAAGTAGCACTTGTTTAGAGCAAAATCTTGGAATTCCATCGAAAATCTCTGTGTCGACCTACGTGCCAAAACAAGAAGGGAACGACACCAAAAGGTACATAGGAAGTTAGGGTGGATAGGTTAGATGATGGTAGGATCAATTACATTGCGTTCCCCAACCGTTAATATATGTTTCTAGATGTGACATTGGGGATCGGCCGGGCGCTAATTTCAGCGAACGAACTGAAAACAAAGAGAAGTTTCCAATCCGCTATAGAATCGACCTAGCCTTTTTCGCGGTTGTGGAATCAAATGCCTCACCCTAGATAACCTAAATTGAAAAAAGTGGACCATTAGAGAGTTTTTCTAAGAATCACTTGTCATAGGCCTCAAAGTAGCACTTGTTTAGAGCTAAATCTTGGAATTCCATCGAAAATCTCTCGTAATGACCTACGTATCAAAAACAAGAAGGGGAACGACACCAAAAGGTACATAGGAAGTTAGGGTGGATAGGTTAGATGATGGTAGGATCAATTACATTGCGTTCCCCAACCGTAAATATATGTTTCTAGATGTGACATTGGGGATCGGCTGGCGCTAATTTCAGCGAACTCAAAACAAAGAGAAGTTTCCAATCCGCTATAGAATCGACCTAGACTTTTTCGCGGTTGTGGAATCAAATGCCTCACCCTAGATAACCTAAATTTGAAGAAGTGGACCATTAGAGAGTTTTTCTAAGAATCACTTGTCATAGGCCTCAAAGTAGCACTTGTTTAGAGCTAAATCTTGGAATTCCATCGAAAATCTCTCGTGTCGACCTACGTAATCAAACAAGAAGGGGAACGACACCAAAAGTACATAGGAAGTTAGGGTGGATAGGTTAGATGATGGTAGGATCAATTACATTGCGTTCCCCAACCGTTAATATATGTTTCTAGATGTGACATTGGGGATCGGCGGCGCTAATTTCAAATGTGAACTCAAAACAAAGAGAAGTTTCCAATCCGCTATAGAATCGACCTAGACTTTTTCGCGGTTGTGGAATCAAATGCCTCACCCTAGATAACCTAAATTTGAAAAAGTGGACCATTAGAGAGTTTTTCTAAGAATCACTTGTCATAGGCCTCAAAGTAGCACTTGTTTAGAGCTAAATCTTGGAATTCCATCGAAAATCTCTCGTCGTACCTACGCACGTAAACGAAACAAGAAGGGGAACGACACCAAAAGGTACATAGGAAGTTAGGGTGGATAGGTTAGATGATGGTAGGATCAATTACATTGCGTTCCCCAACCGTAAATATATGTTTCTAGATGTGACATTGGGGATCGCCGGGCGCTAATTTCAGCGCGAACTCAAAACAAAGAGAAGTTTCCAATCCGCTATAGAATCGACCTAGACTTTTTCGCGGTTGTGGAATCAAATGCCTCACCCTAGATAACCTAAATTTGAAAAAGTGGACCATTAGAGAGTTTTTCTAAGAATCACTTGTCATAGGCCTCAAAGTAGCACTTGTTTAGAGCTAAATCTTGGAATTCCATCGAAAATCTCTGTGGTCGACCTACGCATCGAAACAAGAAGGGGGAACGACACCAAAAGTACATAGGAAGTTAGGGTGGATAGGTTAGATGATGGTAGGATCAATTACATTGCGTTCCCCAACCGTAAATATATGTTTCTAGATGTGACATTGGGGACTAGCCGGCGCTAATTTCAGCGCGAACTCAAAAACAAAGAGAAGTTTCCAATCCGGCTATAGAATCGACCTAGACTTTTTTCGCGGTTGTGGAATCAAATGCCTCACCCTAGATAACCTAAATTTGAAAAAGTGGACCATTAGAGAGTTTTTCTAAGAATCACTTGTCATAGGCCTCAAAGTAGCACTTGTTTAGAGCTAAATCTTGGAATTCCATCGAAAATCTCTGGTCGACCTACGTAATCGAAACAAGAAGGGGAACGACACCAAAAGGTACATAGGAAGTTAGGGTGGATAGGTTAGATGATGGTAGGATCAATTACATTGCGTTCCCCAACCGTTAATATATGTTTCTAGATGTGACATTGGGGATCGGCCGGGCGCTAATTTCAGCAGCGAACTCAAAACAAAGAGAAGTTTCCAATCCGCTATAGAATCGACCTAGACTTTTTCGCGGTTTGTGGAATCAAATGCCTCACCCTAGATAACCTAAATTTGAAAAAGTGGACCATTAGAGAGTTTTTCTAAGAATCACTTGTCATAGGCCTCAAAGTAGCACTTGTTTAGAGCTAAATCTTGGAATTCCATCGAAAATCTCTCGTGTGTGTCGACCTACGCATCGAAACAAGAAGGGAACGACACCAAAAGGTACATAGGAAGTTAGGGTGGATAGGTTAGATGATGGTAGGATCAATTACATTGCGTTCCCCAAACCGTAAAATATATGTTTCTAGATGTGACATTGGGGATCGGCTGGCGCTAATTTCAGCCTTGACTCAAAACAAAGAGAAGTTTCCAATCCGGCTATAGAATCGACCTAGACTTTTTCGCGGTTGTGGAATCAAATGCCTCACCCTAGATAACCTAAATTTGAAAAAGTGGACCATTAGAGAGTTTTTCTAAGAATCACTTGTCATAGGCCTCAAAGTAGCACTTGTTTAGAGCTAAATCTTGGAATTCCATCGAAAATCTCTGTGGTCGACCTACGTCTCGAAAACAAGAAGGGGAACGACACCAAAAGGTACATAGGAAGTTAGGGTGGATAGGTTAGATGATGGTAGGATCAATTACATTGCGTTCCCCAACCGTAAATATATGTTTCTAGATGTGACATTGGGGATCTGGCCGGCGCTAATTTCATTTCAGCGAAACTCAAAAACAAAGAGAAGTTTCCAATCCGCTATAGAATCGACCTAGACTTTTTCGCGGTTGTGGAATCAAATGCCTCACCCTAGATAACCTAAATTTGAAAAAGTGGACCATTAGAGAGTTTTTCTAAGAATCACTTGTCATAGGCCTCAAAGTAGCACTTGTTTAGAGCTAAATCTTGGAATTCCATCGAAAATCTCTCGTCGACCTACGTATCGAAACAAGAAGGGGAACGACACCAAAAGGTACATAGGAAGTTAGGGTGGATAGGTTAGATGATGGTAGGATCAATTACATTGCGTTCCCCCAACCGTTAATATATGTTTCTAGATGTGACATTGGGGGATCGGCTGGCGCTAATTTCAGCGCGAACTCAAAACAAAGAGAAGTTTCCAATCCGGCTATAGAATCGACCTAGACTTTTTCGCGGTTGTGGAATCAAATGCCTCACCCTAGATAACCTAAATTTGAAAAAAAGTGGACCATTAGAGAGTTTTTCTAAGAATCACTTGTCATAGGCCTCAAAGTAGCACTTGTTTAGAGCTAAATCTTGGAATTCCATCGAAAATCTCTCGTGTCGACCTACGCATCAAAACAAGAAGGGGAACGACACCAAAGGTACATAGGAAGTTAGGGTGGATAGGTTAGATGATGGTAGGATCAATTACATTGCGTTCCCCAACCGTAAATATATGTTTCTAGATGTGACATTGGGGATCTGGCCGGCGCTAATTTCAGCGAACGAAAAACAAAGAGAAGTTTCCAATCCGGCTATAGAATCGACCTAGACTTTTTCGCGGTTGTGGAATCAAATGCCTCACCCTAGATAACCTAAATTTGAAAAAGTGGACCATTAGAGAGTTTTTCTAAGAATCACTTGTCATAGGCCTCAAAGTAGCACTTGTTTAGAGCGAAATCTTGGAATTCCGTCGAAAATCTCTGTGTCGACCTACGTGCGAAACAAGAAGGGAACGACACCAAAAGTACATAGGAAGTTAGGGTGGATAGGTTAGATGATGGTAGGATCAATTACATTGCGTTCCCCAACCGTAAATATATGTTTCTAGATGTGACATTGGGGATCGCGGCGCTAATTTCAGCGAACTCAAAAACAAAAGAGAAGTTTCCAATCCGGCTATAGAATCGACCTAGACTTTTTTCGCGGTTGTGGAATCAAATGCCTCACCCTAGATAACCTAAATTTGAAAAAGTGGACCATTAGAGAGTTTTTCTAAGAATCACTTGTCATAGGCCTCAAAGTAGCACTTGTTTAGAGCTAAATCTTGGAATTCCATCGAAAATCTCTGTATTCGACCTACGTGATCGAAACAAGAAGGGGAACGACACCAAAAGGTACATAGGAAGTTAGGGTGGATAGGTTAGATGATGGTAGGATCAATTACATTGCGTTCCCCAACCGTAAATATATGTTTCTAGATGTGACATTGGGGATCTTTGGCGCGCTAATTTCAGCGCGAACTCAAAACAAAGAGAAGTTTCCAATCCGGCTATAGAATCGACCTAGACTTTTTCGGGTTGTGGAATCAAATGCCTCACCCTAGATAACCTAAATTGAAAAAGTGGGACCATTAGAGAGTTTTTCTAAGAATCACTTGTCATAGGCCTCAAAGTAGCACTTGTTTAGAGCTAAATCTTGGAATTCCATCGAAAATCTCTCTGTCGACCTACGTATCAAAACAAGAAGGGGAACGACACCAAAAGGTACATAGGAAGTTAGGGTGGATAGGTTAGATGATGGTAGGATCAATTACATTGCGTTCCCCAACCGTAAATATATGTTTCTAGATGTGACATTGGGGATCGGCTGGGCGCTAATTTCAGCGAACTCAAAACAAAGAGAAGTTTCCAATCCGGCTATAGAATCGACCTAGACTTTTTTCGCGGTTGTGGAATCAAATGCCTCACCCTAGATAACCTAAATTTGAAAAAGTGGACCATTAGAGAGTTTTTCTAAGAATCACTTGTCATAGGCCTCAAAGTAGCACTTGTTTAGAGCTAAATCTTGGAATTCCATCGAAAATCTCTCGTGTCGACCTACGTCACGAAAACAAGAAGGGGAACGACACCAAAAGGTACATAGGAAGTTAGGGTGGATAGGTTAGATGATGGTAGGATCAATTACATTGCGTTCCCCAACCGTAAATATGTTTTCTAGATGTGACATTGGGGATCCGCTGGCGCTAATTTCAGCGAACTCAAAACAAAGAGAAGTTTCCAATCCGGCTATAGAATCGACCTAGACTTTTTCGCGGTTGTGGAATCAAATGCCTCACCCTAGATAACCTAAATTTGAAAAAAGTGGACCATTAGAGAGTTTTTCTAAGAATCACTTGTCATAGGCCTCAAAGTAGCACTTGTTTAGAGCTAAATCTTGGAATTCCATCGAAAATCTCTCGTGGTCGACCTACGTATCAAAACAAGAAGGGGAACGACACCAAAAGGTACATAGGAAGTTAGGGTGGATAGGTTAGATGATGGTAGGATCAATTACATTGCGTTCCCCAACCGTAAATATATGTTTCTAGATGTGACATTGGGGATCGGCGGGCGCTAATTTCAGCGCGAACTCGAAAACAAAGAGAAGTTTCCAATCCGGCTATAGAATCGACCTAGACTTTTTCGCGGTTGTGGAATCAAATGCCTCACCCTAGATAACCTAAATTTGAAAAAGTGGACCATTAGAGAGTTTTTCTAAGAATCACTTGTCATAGGCCTCAAAGTAGCACTTGTTTAGAGCTAAATCTTGGAATTCCATCGAAAATCTCGTAATGTCGACCTACGCATCGAAACAAGAAGGGGAACGACACCAAAGGTACATAGGAAGTTAGGGTGGATAGGTTAGATGATGGTAGGATCAATTACATTGCGTTCCCCAACCGTAAATATATGTTTCTAGATGTGACATTGGGGACTCCGGCGCTAATTTCAGCAAACGAAAACAAAGAGAAGTTTCCAATCCGGCTATAGAATCGACCTAGACTTTTTTTTGCGGTTGTGGAATCAAATGCCTCACCCTAGATAACCTAAATTTGAAAAAAGTGGACCATTAGAGAGTTTTTCTAAGAATCACTTGTCATAGGCCTCAAAGTAGCACTTGTTTAGAGCTAAATCTTGGAATTCCATCGAAAATCTCGTATTCGACCTACGTCTCAAAACAAGAAGGGGAACGACACCAAAAGTACATAGGAAGTTAGGGTGGATAGGTTAGATGATGGTAGGATCAATTACATTGCGTTCCCCAACCGTAAATATATGTTTCTAGATGTGACATTGGGGATCTGCGGCGCTAATTTCAAATAACTCGAAAACAAAGAGAAGTTTCCAATCCGGCTATAGAATCGACCTAGACTTTTTCGCGGGTTGTGGAATCAAATGCCTCACCCTAGATAACCTAAATTGAAAAAGTGGACCATTAGAGAGTTTTTCTAAGAATCACTTGTCATAGGCCTCAAAGTAGCACTTGTTTAGAGCTAAATCTTGGAATTCCATCGAAAATCTCTGTGGTCGACCCTCGCATCGAAAACAAGAAGGGGAACGACACCAAAAAGGTACATAGGAAGTTAGGGTGGATAGGTTAGATGATGGTAGGATCAATTACATTGCGTTCCCCAACCGTAAATATATGTTTCTAGATGTGACATTGGGGACTCTTTGGCGCTAATTTCAGCGCGAACTCAAAACAAAGAGAAGTTTCCAATCCGGCTATAGAATCGACCTAGACTTTTTCGCGGTTGTGGAATCAAATGCCTCACCCTAGATAACCTAAATTTGAAAAAGTGGACCATTAGAGAGTTTTTCTAAGAATCACTTGTCATAGGCCTCAAAGTAGCACTTGTTTAGAGCTAAATCTTGGAATTCCATCGAAAATCTCTCGTGTCGACCTACGCATCGAAACAAGAAGGGGAACGACACCAAAAGTACATAGGAAGTTAGGGTGGATAGGTTAGATGATGGTAGGATCAATTACATTGCGTTCCCCAACCGTAAATATATGTTTCTAGATGTGACATTGGGGATCGCCGGGCGCTAATTTCAGCGAACTGAAAAACAAAGAGAAGTTTCCAATCCGGCTATAGAATCGACCTAGACTTTTTCGCGGTTGTGGAATCAAATGCCTCACCCTAGATAACCTAAATTTGAAAAAGTGGACCATTAGAGAGTTTTTCTAAGAATCACTTGTCATAGGCCTCAAAGTAGCACTTGTTTAGAGCTAAATCTTGGAATTCCATCGAAAATCTCTCGCGGTAATGGACCTACGTATCAAAACAAGAAGGGGAACGACACCAAAAGGTACATAGGAAGTTAGGGTGGATAGGTTAGATGATGGTAGGATCAATTACATTGCGTTCCCCAACCGTAAATATATGTTTCTAGATGTGACATTGGGGACTCTGGCGCTAATAATTTCAGCGAACTCGAAAAAAAAGAGAAGTTTCCAATCCGGCTATAGAATCGACCTATACTTTTTCGCGGTTGTGGAATCAAATGCCTCACCCTAGATAACCTAAATTTGAAAAAGTGGACCATTAGAGAGTTTTTCTAAGAATCACTTGTCATAGGCCTCAAAGTAGCACTTGTTTAGAGCTAAAATCTTGGAATTCCATCGAAAATCTCTCGTGGTCGACCTACGTACCAAAACAAGAAGGGGAACGACACCAAAAGTACATAGGAAGTTAGGGTGGATAGGTTAGATGATGGTAGGATCAATTACATTGCGTTCCCCAACCGTAAATATATGTTTCTAGATGTGACATTGGGGACTGCTGGCGCTAATTTCAGCGCGAACTCAAAACAAAGAGAAGTTTCCAATCCGGCTATAGAATCGACCTAGACTTTTTCGCGGTTGTGGAATCAAATGCCTCACCCTAGATAACCTAAATTGAAAAAAGTGGACCATTAGAGAGTTTTTCTAAGAATCACTTGTCATAGGCCTCAAAGTAGCACTTGTTTAGAGCTAAATCTTGGAATTCCATCGAAAATCTCTGTGGTCGACCTACGCATCAAAACAAGAAGGGGAAACGACACCAAAAGGTACATAGGAAGTTAGGGTGGATAGGTTAGATGATGGTAGGATCAATTACATTGCGTTCCCCAACCGTAAATATATGTTTCTAGATGTGACATTGGGGATCGCTGGCGCTAATTTCAGCGAACTCTGAAAACAAAGAGAAGTTTCCAATCCGGCTATAGAATCGACCTAGACTTTTTCGCGGTTGTGGAATCAAATGCCTCACCCTAGATAACCTAAATTGAAAAAAGTGGACCATTAGAGAGTTTTTCTAAGAATCACTTGTCATAGGCCTCAAAGTAGCACTTGTTTAGAGCTAAATCTTGGAATTCCATCGAAAATCTCTGTGTCGACCTACGTACCGAAACAAGAAGGGGAACGACACCAAAAGGTACATAGGAAGTTAGGGTGGATAGGTTAGATGATGGTAGGATCAATTACATTGCGTTCCCCAACCGTAAATATATGTTTCTAGATGTGACATTGGGGACTGCTGGCGCTAATTTCAGCGCGAACTGAAAACAAAGAGAAGTTTCCAATCCGGCTATAGAATCGACCTAGACATTTTCGCGGTTGTGGAATCAAATGCCTCGCCCTAGATAACCTAAATTGAAAAAAGTGGACCATTAGAGAGTTTTTCTAAGAATCACTTGTCATAGGCCTCAAAATAGCACTTGTTTAGAGCTAAATCTTGGAATTCCATCGAAAATCTCTCGTAATCGACCTACGTAATCGAAACAAGAAGGGGAACGACACCAAAAGGTACATAGGAAGTTAGGGTGGATAGGTTAGATGATGGTAGGATCAATTACATTGCGTTCCCCAACCGTAAATATATGTTTCTAGATGTGACATTGGGGATCTGCTGGCGCTAATTTCAGCGCTGAAAAAAAAAAAGAGAAGTTTCCAATCCGGCTATAGAATCGACCTAGACTTTTTCGCGGTTGTGGAATCAAATGCCTCACCCTAGATAACCTAAATTGAAAAAAGTGGACCATTAGAGAGTTTTTCTAAGAATCACTTGTCATAGGCCTCAAAGTAGCACTTGTTTAGAGCTAAATCTTGGAATTCCATCGAAAATCTACGTAATCGACCTACGTCTGCAAAACAAGAAGGGGAACGACACCAAAGGTACATAGGAAGTTAGGGTGGATAGGTTAGATGATGGTAGGATCAATTACATTGCGTTCCCCAACCGTAAATATATGTTTCTAGATGTGACATTGGGGATCGGCTGGCGCTAATTTCAGCGCGAACCGAAAACAAAGAGAAGTTTCCAATCCGCTATAGAATCGACCTAGACTTTTTCGCGGTTGTGGAATCAAATGCCTCACCCTAGATAACCTAAATTGAAAAAAGTGGACCATTAGAGAGTTTTTCTAAGAATCACTTGTCATAGGCCTCAAAGTAGCACTTGTTTAGAGCTAAATCTTGGAATTCCATCGAAAATCTCTGTCGACCTCGACCTACGTCATCAAAACAAGAAGGGGAACGACACCAAAGGTACATAGGAAGTTAGGGTGGATAGGTTAGATGATGGTAGGATCAATTACATTGCGTTCCCCAACCGTAAATATATGTTTCTAGATGTGACATTGGGGACTGCTGGCGCTAATTTCAGCGCGAACTGAAAACAAAGAGAAGTTTCCAATCCGGCTATAGAATCGACCTAGACTTTTTCGCGGTTGTGGAATCAAATGCCTCACCCTAGATAACCTAAATTGAAAAAAGTGGACCATTAGAGAGTTTTTCTAAGAATCACTTGTCATAGGCCTCAAAGTAGCACTTGTTTAGAGCTAAATCTTGGAATTCCATCGAAAATCTCTGTGTCGACCTACGTACCGAAACAAGAAGGGGAACGACACCAAAAGTACATAGGAAGTTAGGGTGGATAGGTTAGATGATGGTAGGATCAATTACATTGCGTTCCCCAACCGTAAATATATGTTTCTAGATGTGACATTGGGGACTGCTGGCGCTAATTTCAGCGCGAACTGAAAACAAAGAGAAGTTTCCAATCCGGCTATAGAATCGACCTAGACTTTTTCGCGGTTGTGGAATCAAATGCCTCACCCTAGATAACCTAAATTGAAAAAAGTGGACCATTAGAGAGTTTTTCTAAGAATCACTTGTCATAGGCCTCAAAGTAGCACTTGTTTAGAGCTAAATCTTGGAATTCCATCGAAAATCTCTGTGTCGACCTACGTACCGAAACAAGAAGGGGAACGACACCAAAGGTACATAGGAAGTTAGGGTGGATAGGTTAGATGATGGTAGGATCAATTACATTGCGTTCCCCAACCGTAAATATATGTTTCTAGATGTGACATTGGGGATCGGCCGGCGCTAATTTCAGCGAAACTCAAACAAAGAGAAGTTTCCAATCCGGCTATAGAATCGACCTAGACTTTTTCGCGGTTGTGGAATCAAATGCCTCACCCTAGATAACCTAAATTTGAAAAAGTGGACCATTAGAGAGTTTTTCTAAGAATCACTTGTCATAGGCCTCAAAGTAGCACTTGTTTAGAGCGAAATCTTGGAATTCCATCGAAAATCTCTGTGTCGACCTACGTAACGAAACAAGAAGGGGAACGACACGAAAGGTACATAGGAAGTTAGGGTGGATAGGTTAGATGATGGTAGGATCAATTACATTGCGTTCCCCAACCGTAAATATATGTTTCTAGATGTGACATTGGGGATCGGCTGGCGCTAATTTCAGCGCGAACTCAAAACAAAGAGAAGTTTCCAATCCGGCTATAGAATCGACCTAGACTTTTTCGCGGTTGTGGAATCAAATGCCTCACCCTAGATAACCTAAATTGAAAAAAGTGGACCATTAGAGAGTTTTTCTAAGAATCACTTGTCATAGGCCTCAAAGTAGCACTTGTTTAGAGCTAAATCTTGGAATTCCATCGAAAATCTCTCGTGGTCGACCTACGTGCATCAAAAACAAGAAGGGGAACGACACCAAAAGGTACATAGGAAGTTAGGGTGGATAGGTTAGATGATGGTAGGATCAATTACATTGCGTTCCCCAACCGTAAATATATGTTTCTAGATGTGACATTGGGGACTGCTGGCGCTAACTTCAGCGCGATCTAAAAACAAAGAGAAGTTTCCAATCCGGCTATAGAATCGACCTAGACTTTTTCGCGGTTGTGGAATCAAATGCCTCACCCTAGATAACCTAAATTAAAAAAAGTGGACCATTAGAGAGTTTTTCTAAGAATCACTTGTCATAGGCCTCAAAGTAGCACTTGTTTAGAGCGAAATCTTGGAATTCCATCGAAACTCTCTGTATCGACCTACGTACCGAAACAAGAAGGGGAACAACACCAAACGTACATAGGAAGTTAGGGTGGATAGGTTAGATGATGGTAGGATCAATTACATTGCGTTCCCCTACAGAGAATATATGTTTCTAGATGTGACATTGGGGACCGCTGGCGCTAATTTCAGCGCGAACTCAAAACAAAGAGAAGTTTCCAATCCGGCAATAGAATCGACCTAGACTTTTTCGCGGTTGTGGAATCAAATGCCTCACCCTAGATAACCTAAATTAAAAAAAGTGGACCATTAGAGAGTTTTTCTAAGAATCACTTGTCATAGGCCTCAAAGTAGCACTTGTTTAGAGCTAAATCTTGGAATTCCATCGAAAATCTCTCGTGTCGACCCTACGCATCAAAACAAGAAGGGGAACGACACCAAAAGGTACATAGGAAGTTAGGGTGGATAGGTTAGATGATGGTAGGATCAATTACATTGCGTTCCCCAACCGTAAATATATGTTTCTAGATGTGACATTGGGGATCGGCCGGCGCTAATTTCAGCGCGAACGAAAACAAAAAGAGAAGTTTCCAATCCGGCTATAGAATCGACCTAGACTTTTTCGCGGTTGTGGAATCAAATGCCTCACCCTAGATAACCTAAATTGAAAAAAGTGGACCATTAGAGAGTTTTTCTAAGAATCACTTGTCATAGGCCTCAAAGTAGCACTTGTTTAGAGCTAAATCTTGGAATTCCATCGAAAATCTCGTAATCGACCTACGTGCATCAAAACAAGAAGGGGAAACGACACCAAAAGGTACATAGGAAGTTAGGGTGGATAGGTTAGATGATGGTAGGATCAATTACATTGCGTTCCCCAACCGTAAATATATGTTTCTAGATGTGACATTGGGGATCGCTGCTGGCGCTAATTTCAGCGCGAACTGAAAACAAAGAGAAGTTTCCAATCCGGCTATAGAATCGACCTAGACTTTTTCGCGGTTGTGGAATCAAATGCCTCACCCTAGATAACCTAAATTGAAAAAAAGTGGACCATTAGAGAGTTTTTCTAAGAATCACTTGTCATAGGCCTCAAAGTAGCACTTGTTTAGAGCTAAATCTTGGAATTCCATCGAAAATCTCTCGTATCGACCTACGTCATCAAAAACAAGAAGGGGAACGACACCAAAAGGTACATAGGAAGTTAGGGTGGATAGGTTAGATGATGGTAGGATCAATTACATTGCGTTCCCCAACCGTAAATATATGTTTCTAGATGTGACATTGGGGATCGGCTGGCGCTAATTTCAGCGCGAACGAACCGAAAACAAAGAGAAGTTTCCAATCCGCTATAGAATCGACCTAGACTTTTTCGCGGTTGTGGAATCAAATGCCTCACCCTAGATAACCTAAATTGAAAAAAGTGGACCATTAGAGAGTTTTTCTAAGAATCACTTGTCATAGGCCTCAAAGTAGCACTTGTTTAGAGCTAAATCTTGGAATTCCATCGAAAATCTCTCGTGTCGACCTACGTATCAAAACAAGAAGGGGAACGACACCAAAAGGTACATAGGAAGTTAGGGTGGATAGGTTAGATGATGGTAGGATCAATTACATTGCGTTCCCCAACCGTAAATATATGTTTCTAGATGTGACATTGGGGATCTGGCGGCGCTAATTTCAGCGAACTGAAAAAACAAAGAGAAGTTTCCAATCCGCTATAGAATCGACCTAGACTTTTTTCGCGGTTGTGGAATCAAATGCCTCACCCTAGATAACCTAAATTGAAAAAAAGTGGACCATTAGAGAGTTTTTCTAAGAATCACTTGTCATAGGCCTCAAAGTAGCACTTGTTTAGAGCTAAATCTTGGAATTCCATCGAAAATCTCTCGTGTCGACCTACGTACCGAAACAAGAAGGGGAACGACACCAAAAGTACATAGGAAGTTAGGGTGGATAGGTTAGATGATGGTAGGATCAATTACATTGCGTTCCCCAACCGTAAATATATGTTTCTAGATGTGACATTGGGGATCTGCTGGCGCTAATTTCAGCGCGAACTCAAAACAAAGAGAAGTTTCCAATCCGGCTATAGAATCGACCTATACTTTTTCGCGGTTGTGGAATCAAATGCCTCACCCTAGATAACCTAAATTGAAAAAGTGGACCATTAGAGAGTTTTTCTAAGAATCACTTGTCATAGGCCTCAAAGTAGCACTTGTTTAGAGCTAAATCTTGGAATTCCATCGAAAATCTCTCGTGGTCGACCTACCTACGTCGAAAACAAGAAGGGGAACGACACCAAAAGTACATAGGAAGTTAGGGTGGATAGGTTAGATGATGGTAGGATCAATTACATTGCGTTCCCCAACCGTAAATATATGTTTCTAGATGTGACATTGGGGATCGGCTGGCGCTAATTTCAGCGAACTGAAAACAAAGAGAAGTTTCCAATCCGGCTATAGAATCGACCTAGACTTTTTCGCGGTTGTGGAATCAAATGCCTCACCCTAGATAACCTAAATTGAAAAAAAGTGGACCATTAGAGAGTTTTTCTAAGAATCACTTGTCATAGGCCTCAAAGTAGCACTTGTTTAGAGCTAAATCTTGGAATTCCATCGAAAATCTCTGTGGTCGACCTACGTGCATCAAACAAGAAGGGGAACGACACCAAAAGGTACATAGGAAGTTAGGGTGGATAGGTTAGATGATGGTAGGATCAATTACATTGCGTTCCCCAACCGTAAATATATGTTTCTAGATGTGACATTGGGGATCGCTGGCGCTAATTTCAGCCTTGAACTGAAAACAAAGAGAAGTTTCCAATCCGGCTATAGAATCGACCTAGACTTTTTCGCGGTTGTGGAATCAAATGCCTCACCCTAGATAACCTAAATTGAAAAAAAGTGGACCATTAGAGAGTTTTTCTAAGAATCACTTGTCATAGGCCTCAAAGTAGCACTTGTTTAGAGCTAAATCTTGGAATTCCATCGAAAATCTCTGCGTATTCCTACGTACGTATCAAAACAAGAAGGGGAACGACACCAAAAGGTACATAGGAAGTTAGGGTGGATAGGTTAGATGATGGTAGGATCAATTACATTGCGTTCCCCAACCGTAAATATATGTTTCTAGATGTGACATTGGGGATCGGCTGGCGCTAATTTCAGCGCGAACTGAAAACAAAGAGAAGTTTCCAATCCGGCTATAGAATCGACCTAGACTTTTTCGCGGTTGTGGAATCAAATGCCTCACCCTAGATAACCTAAATTGAAAAAGTGGACCATTAGAGAGTTTTTCTAAGAATCACTTGTCATAGGCCTCAAAGTAGCACTTGTTTAGAGCTAAATCTTGGAATTCCATCGAAAATCTCTCGTGGTCGACCTACGTCTCAAAACAAGAAGGGGAACGACACCAAAAGGTACATAGGAAGTTAGGGTGGATAGGTTAGATGATGGTAGGATCAATTACATTGCGTTCCCCAACCCGTAAATATATGTTTCTAGATGTGACATTGGGGATCGGCTGGCGCTAATTTCAGCGAACTCGAAAACAAAAAGAGAAGTTTCCAATCCGGCTATAGAATCGACCTAGACTTTTTCGCGGTTGTGGAATCAAATGCCTCACCCTAGATAACCTAAATTGAAAAAAGTGGACCATTAGAGAGTTTTTCTAAGAATCACTTGTCATAGGCCTCAAAGTAGCACTTGTTTAGAGCTAAATCTTGGAATTCCATCGAAAATCTCGTATTCGACCTACGTATCAAAACAAGAAGGGGAACGACACCAAAAGGTACATAGGAAGTTAGGGTGGATAGGTTAGATGATGGTAGGATCAATTACATTGCGTTCCCCCACCGTAAATATATGTTTCTAGATGTGACATTGGGGATCTGCTGGGCGCTAATTTCAGCGAACCGAAAACAAAGAGAAGTTTCCAATCCGGCTATAGAATCGACCTAGACTTTTTCGCGGTTGTGGAATCAAATGCCTCACCCTAGATAACCTAAATTGAAAAAAAAGTGGACCATTAGAGAGTTTTTCTAAGAATCACTTGTCATAGGCCTCAAAGTAGCACTTGTTTAGAGCTAAATCTTGGAATTCCATCGAAAATCTCTCGTGGTCGACCTACGTATCAAAAACAAGAAGGGGAACGACACCAAAAGGTACATAGGAAGTTAGGGTGGATAGGTTAGATGATGGTAGGATCAATTACATTGCGCGTTCCCCAACCGTAAATATATGTTTCTAGATGTGACATTGGGGATCGGCTGGCGCTAATTTCAGCGCGAACTGAAAACAAAGAGAAGTTTCCAATCCGGCTATAGAATCGACCTAGACTTTTTCGCGGTTGTGGAATCAAATGCCTCACCCTAGATAACCTAAATTGAAAAAAGTGGACCATTAGAGAGTTTTTCTAAGAATCACTTGTCATAGGCCTCAAAGTAGCACTTGTTTAGAGCTAAATCTTGGAATTCCATCGAAAATCTCTCGTGGTCGACCTACGTATGCAAAACAAGAAGGGGAACGACACCAAAAGGTACATAGGAAGTTAGGGTGGATAGGTTAGATGATGGTAGGATCAATTACATTGCGTTCCCCAACCGTAAATATATGTTTCTAGATGTGACATTGGGGATCGGCTGGCGCTAATTTCAGCGCGAACCGAAAAAACAAAGAGAAGTTTCCAATCCGGCTATAGAATCGACCTAGACTTTTTCGCGGTTGTGGAATCAAATGCCTCACCCTAGATAACCTAAATTTGAAGAAGTGGACCATTAGAGAGTTTTTCTAAGAATCACTTGTCATAGGCCTCAAAGTAGCACTTGTTTAGAGCTAAATCTTGGAATTCCATCGAAAATCTCTCGTCGTCGACCTACGTCTCAAAACAAGAAGGGGAACGACACCAAAAAGGTACATAGGAAGTTAGGGTGGATAGGTTAGATGATGGTAGGATCAATTACATTGCGTTCCCCAACCGTTAATATATGTTTCTAGATGTGACATTGGGGATCGGCTGGCGCGCTAATTTCAGCGCGAACTCGAAAACAAAGAGAAGTTTCCAATCCGGCTATAGAATCGACCTAGACTTTTTCGCGGTTGTGGAATCAAATGCCTCACCCTAGATAACCTAAATTGAAAAAAGTGGACCATTAGAGAGTTTTTCTAAGAATCACTTGTCATAGGCCTCAAAGTAGCACTTGTTTAGAGCTAAATCTTGGAATTCCATCGAAAATCTCTCGTAATGTCGACCTACGTCTCAAAAACAAGAAGGGGAACGACACCAAAAGTACATAGGAAGTTAGGGTGGATAGGTTAGATGATGGTAGGATCAATTACATTGCGTTCCCCAACCGTAAATATATGTTTCTAGATGTGACATTGGGGATCGGCCGGCGCTAATTTCAGCGCGAACTCGAAAACAAAGAGAAGTTTCCAATCCGGCTATAGAATCGACCTAGACTTTTTCGCGGTTGTGGAATCAAATGCCTCACCCTAGATAACCTAAATTGAAAAAAAGTGGACCATTAGAGAGTTTTTCTAAGAATCACTTGTCATAGGCCTCAAAGTAGCACTTGTTTAGAGCTAAATCTTGGAATTCCATCGAAAATCTCGTAATGTCGACCTACGCATCAAAAACAAGAAGGGGAACGACACCAAAAGGTACATAGGAAGTTAGGGTGGATAGGTTAGATGATGGTAGGATCAATTACATTGCGTTCCCCAAACGTAAATAATATATGTTTCTAGATGTGACATTGGGGATCGGCTGGCGCTAATTTCAGCGAACTGAAAACAAAGAGAAGTTTCCAATCCGGCTATAGAATCGACCTAGACTTTTTCGCGGTTGTGGAATCAAATGCCTCACCCTAGATAACCTAAATTGAAAAAAGTGGACCATTAGAGAGTTTTTCTAAGAATCACTTGTCATAGGCCTCAAAGTAGCACTTGTTTAGAGCTAAATCTTGGAATTCCATCGAAAATCTCGTAATCGACCTACGTAATCAAAACAAGAAGGGGAACGACACCAAAAGTACATAGGAAGTTAGGGTGGATAGGTTAGATGATGGTAGGATCAATTACATTGCGTTCCCCAACCGTAAATATATGTTTCTAGATGTGACATTGGGGATCTCTGGCGCTAATTTCAGCCAGAACTGAAAACAAAGAGAAGTTTCCAATCCGGCTATAGAATCGACCTAGACTTTTTCGCGGTTGTGGAATCAAATGCCTCACCCTAGATAACCTAAATTTGAAAAAAGTGGACCATTAGAGAGTTTTTCTAAGAATCACTTGTCATAGGCCTCAAAGTAGCACTTGTTTAGAGCTAAATCTTGGAATTCCATCGAAAATCTCTCGTAATCGACCTACGTAACAAAAACAAGAAGGGGAACGCGACACCAAAAGGTACATAGGAAGTTAGGGTGGATAGGTTAGATGATGGTAGGATCAATTACATTGCGTTCCCCAACCGTAAATATATGTTTCTAGATGTGACATTGGGGATTGGCTGGCGCTAATTTCAGCGCGAACTCGAAAAAAAGAGAAGTTTCCAATCCGGCTATAGAATCGACCTAGACTTTTTCGCGGTTGTGGAATCAAATGCCTCACCCTAGATAACCTAAATTGAAAAAAGTGGACCATTAGAGAGTTTTTCTAAGAATCACTTGTCATAGGCCTCAAAGTAGCACTTGTTTAGAGCTAAATCTTGGAATTCCATCGAAAATCTCTCGTGGTCGACCCTACGTATCATCAAAACAAGAAGGGGAACGACACCAAAAGTACATAGGAAGTTAGGGTGGATAGGTTAGATGATGGTAGGATCAATTACATTGCGTTCCCCAACCGTAAATATATGTTTCTAGATGTGACATTGGGGATCTGCTGGCGCTAATTTCAGCGAATGACCGAAAACAAAGAGAAGTTTCCAATCCGGCTATAGAATCGACCTAGACTTTTTCGCGGTTGTGGAATCAAATGCCTCACCCTAGATAACCTAAATTGAAAAAAGTGGACCATTAGAGAGTTTTTCTAAGAATCACTTGTCATAGGCCTCAAAGTAGCACTTGTTTAGAGCTAAATCTTGGAATTCCATCGAAAATCTCTCGTGGTCGACCCTACGTCTTAAAACAAGAAGGGGAACGACACCAAAAGTACATAGGAAGTTAGGGTGGATAGGTTAGATGATGGTAGGATCAATTACATTGCGTTCCCCAACCGTAAATATATGTTTCTAGATGTGACATTGGGGATCTGCTGGCGCTAATTTCAGCGCGAACTCGAAAACAAAGAGAAGTTTCCAATCCGGCTATAGAATCGACCTAGACTTTTTTGCGGTTGTGGAATCAAATGCCTCACCCTAGATAACCTAAATTGAAAAAAGTGGACCATTAGAGAGTTTTTCTAAGAATCACTTGTCATAGGCCTCAAAATAGCACTTGTTTAGAGCTAAATCTTGGAATTCCATCGAAAATCTCTATGGACCTACCTACGTGCAAAACAAGAAGGGGAACGACACCAAAAGGTACATAGGAAGTTAGGGTGGATAGGTTAGATGATGGTAGGATCAATTACATTGCGTTCCCCAACCGTAAATATATGTTTCTAGATGTGACATTGGGGATCGCTGGGCTAATTTCAGCGCGAACTCAAAACAAAGAGAAGTTTCCAATCCGGCTATAGAATCGACCTAGACTTTTTCGCGGTTGTGGAATCAAATGCCTCACCCTAGATAACCTAAATTGAAAAAAGTGGACCATTAGAGAGTTTTTCTAAGAATCACTTGTCATAGGCCTCAAAGTAGCACTTGTTTAGAGCTAAATCTTGGAATTCCATCGAAAATCTCGTGCGGTCGACCTACGTATCAAAACAAGAAGGGGAACGACACCAAAAAAGGTACATAGGAAGTTAGGGTGGATAGGTTAGATGATGGTAGGATCAATTACATTGCGTTCCCCAACCGTAAATATATGTTTCTAGATGTGACATTGGGGATCGCTGGCGCTAATTTCAGCGAACCGAAAACAAAGAGAAGTTTCCAATCCGGCTATAGAATCGACCTAGACTTTTTCGCGGTTGTGGAATCAAATGCCTCACCCTAGATAACCTAAATTGAAAAAAGTGGACCATTAGAGAGTTTTTCTAAGAATCACTTGTCATAGGCCTCAAAGTAGCACTTGTTTAGAGCTAAATCTTGGAATTCCATCGAAAATCTCGTGTCGACCTACGTATCAAAACAAGAAGGGGAACGACACCAAAAGGTACATAGGAAGTTAGGGTGGATAGGTTAGATGATGGTAGGATCAATTACATTGCGTTCCCCAACCGTAAATATATGTTTCTAGATGTGACATTGGGGATCTGCTGGCGCTAATTTCAGCGAAACTGAAAACAAAGAGAAGTTTCCAATCCGGCTATAGAATCGACCTAGACTTTTTCGCGGTTGTGGAATCAAATGCCTCACCCTAGATAACCTAAATTGAAAAAAGTGGACCATTAGAGAGTTTTTCTAAGAATCACTTGTCATAGGCCTCAAAGTAGCACTTGTTTAGAGCTAAATCTTGGAATTCCATCGAAAATCTCTGTAATGGAGACCTACGTATCAAAAACAAGAAGGGGAACGACACCAAAAGGTACATAGGAAGTTAGGGTGGATAGGTTAGATGATGGTAGGATCAATTACATTGCGTTCCCCAACCGTAAATATATGTTTCTAGATGTGACATTGGGGATCGGCTGGCGCTAATTTTCAGCGCGAAACCGAAAACAAAGAGAAGTTTCCAATCCGGCTATAGAATCGACCTAGACTTTTTCGCGGTTGTGGAATCAAATGCCTCACCCTAGATAACCTAAATTGAAAAAAGTGGACCATTAGAGAGTTTTTCTAAGAATCACTTGTCATAGGCCTCAAAGTAGCACTTGTTTAGAGCTAAATCTTGGAATTCCATCGAAAATCTCTCGCGTAATCGACCTACGTATCAAAACAAGAAGGGGAACGACACCAAAAGTACATAGGAAGTTAGGGTGGATAGGTTAGATGATGGTAGGATCAATTACATTGCGTTCCCCAACCGTAAATATATGTTTCTAGATGTGACATTGGGGATCGGCTGGCGCTAATTTCAGCGCGAAACTGAAAACAAAGAGAAGTTTCCAATCCGGCTATAGAATCGACCTAGACTTTTTCGCGGTTGTGGAATCAAATGCCTCACCCTAGATAACCTAAATTTGAAAAAAAGTGGACCATTAGAGAGTTTTTCTAAGAATCACTTGTCATAGGCCTCAAAGTAGCACTTGTTTAGAGCTAAATCTTGGAATTCCATCGAAAATCTCTCGTGGTCGACCTACGTACCAAAAACAAGAAGGGGAACGACACCAAAAAGGTACATAGGAAGTTAGGGTGGATAGGTTAGATGATGGTAGGATCAATTACATTGCGTTCCCCAACCGTAAATATATGTTTCTAGATGTGACATTGGGGATCGGCTGGCGCTAATTTCAGCGCGAACTGAAAACAAAGAGAAGTTTCCAATCCGGCTATAGAATCGACCTAGACATTTTCGCGGTTGTGGAATCAAATGCCTCACCCTAGATAACCTAAATTGAAAAAGTGGACCATTAGAGAGTTTTTGTAAGAATCACTTGTCATAGGCCTCAAAGTAGCACTTGTTTAGAGCTAAATCTTGGAATTCCATCGAAAATCTCTCGTAATCGACCTACGTACGTCAAAAAACAAGAAGGGGAACGACACCAAAAGGTACATAGGAAGTTAGGGTGGATAGGTTAGATGATGGTAGGATCAATTACATTGCGTTCCCCAACCGTAAATATATGTTTCTAGATGTGACATTGGGGATCTGCCGGGCGCTAATTTCAGCGAACTCGAAAAAAGAAGAGAAGTTTCCAATCCGGCTATAGAATCGACCTAGACTTTTTCGCGGTTGTGGAATCAAATGCCTCACCCTAGATAACCTAAATTGAAAAAAGTGGACCATTAGAGAGTTTTTCTAAGAATCACTTGTCATAGGCCTCAAAGTAGCACTTGTTTAGAGCTAAATCTTGGAATTCCATCGAAAATCTCTCGTAATCGACCTACGTATCGAAACAAGAAGGGGAACGACACCAAAAGGTACATAGGAAGTTAGGGTGGATAGGTTAGATGATGGTAGGATCAATTACATTGCGTTCCCCAACCGTAAATATATGTTTCTAGATGTGACATTGGGGATCTGCGGGCGCTAATTTCAGCGCGAAACTGAAAACAAAGAGAAGTTTCCAATCCGGCTATAGAATCGACCTAGACTTTTTTTCGCGGTTGTGGAATCAAATGCCTCACCCTAGATAACCTAAATTGAAAAAAGTGGACCATTAGAGAGTTTTTCTAAGAATCACTTGTCATAGGCCTCAAAGTAGCACTTGTTTAGAGCTAAATCTTGGAATTCCATCGAAAATCTCTCGTCGACCTACGTGCAAACAAACAAGAAGGGGAACGACACCAAAGGTACATAGGAAGTTAGGGTGGATAGGTTAGATGATGGTAGGATCAATTACATTGCGTTCCCCAACCGTAAATATATGTTTCTAGATGTGACATTGGGGATCTGGCCGGCGCTAATTTCAGCGCGAACTGAAAACAAAAAGAGAAGTTTCCAATCCGGCTATAGAATCGACCTAGACTTTTTCGGTTGTGGAATCAAATGCCTCACCCTAGATAACCTAAATTGAAAAAAGTGGACCATTAGAGAGTTTTTCTAAGAATCACTTGTCATAGGCCTCAAAGTAGCACTTGTTTAGAGCTAAATCTTGGAATTCCATCGAAAATCTCGTAATCGACCTACGCATCAAAACAAGAAGGGGAACGACACCAAAAGGTACATAGGAAGTTAGGGTGGATAGGTTAGATGATGGTAGGATCAATTACATTGCGTTCCCCAACCGTAAATATATGTTTCTAGATGTGACATTGGGGATCGGCGGGCGCTAATTTCAGCGCGAACTCAAAACAAAGAGAAGTTTCCAATCCGGCTATAGAATCGACCTAGACTTTTTCGCGGTTGTGGTGGAATCAAATGCCTCACCCTAGATAACCTAAATTGAAAAAAGTGGACCATTAGAGAGTTTTTCTAAGAATCACTTGTCATAGGCCTCAAAGTAGCACTTGTTTAGAGCTAAATCTTGGAATTCCATCGAAAATCTCTGTGTCGACCTACGTACCGAAACAAGAAGGGGAACGACACCAAAGGTACATAGGAAGTTAGGGTGGATAGGTTAGATGATGGTAGGATCAATTACATTGCGTTCCCCAACCGTAAATATATGTTTCTAGATGTGACATTGGGGATCTGCTGGCGCTAATTTCAGCGAACTGAAAACAAAGAGAAGTTTTCAATCCGGCTATAGAATCGACCTAGACTTTTTTTCGGTTGTGGAATCAAATGCCTCACCCTAGATAACCTAAATTGAAAAAAGTGGACCATTAGAGAGTTTTTCTAAGAATCACTTGTCATAGGCCTCAAAGTAGCACTTGTTTAGAGCTAAATCTTGGAATTCCATCGAAAATCTCTCGTAATCGACCTACGTATCAAAAACAAGAAGGGGAACGACACCAAAAGGTACATAGGAAGTTAGGGTGGATAGGTTAGATGATGGTAGGATCAATTACATTGCGTTCCCCAACCGTAAATATATGTTTCTAGATGTGACATTGGGGACCGCTGGCGCTAATTTCAGCGCGAACTCGAAAACAAAGAGAAGTTTCCAATCCGGCTATAGAATCGACCTAGACTTTTTCACGGTTGTGGAATCAAATGCCTCACCCTAGATAACCTAAATTTGAAAAAGTGGACCATTAGAGAGTTTTTCTAAGAATCACTTGTCATAGGCCTCAAAGTAGCACTTGTTTAGAGCTAAATCTTGGAATTCCATCGAAAATCTCTCGTAATCGACCTACGTGCAACAAACAAGAAGGGGAACGACACCAAAAAGGTACATAGGAAGTTAGGGTGGATAGGTTAGATGATGGTAGGATCAATTACATTGCGTTCCCCAACCGTAAATATATGTTTCTAGATGTGACATTGGGGACTGCTGGCGCTAATTTCAGCGCGAACTGAAAACAAAGAGAAGTTTCCAATCCGGCTATAGAATCGACCTAGACATTTTCGCGGTTGTGGAATCAAATGCCTCACCCTAGATAACCTAAATTGAAAAAGTGGACCATTAGAGAGTTTTTCTAAGAATCACTTGTCATAGGCCTCAAAATAGCACTTGTTTAGAGCTAAATCTTGGAATTCCATCGAAAATCTCTCGTGGTCGACCTACGTATCAAAAAACAAGAAGGGAACGACACCAAAAGGTACATAGGAAGTTAGGGTGGATAGGTTAGATGATGGTAGGATCAATTACATTGCGTTCCCCAACCGTAAATATATGTTTCTAGATGTGACATTGGGGATCTGCTGGCGCTAATTTCAGCATGAACCGAAAACAAAGAGAAGTTTCCAATCCGGCTATAGAATCGACCTAGACTTTTTCGCGGTTTGTGGAATCAAATGCCTCACCCTAGATAACCTAAATTGAAAAAAAAAGTGGACCATTAGAGAGTTTTTCTAAGAATCACTTGTCATAGGCCTCAAAGTAGCACTTGTTTAGAGCTAAATCTTGGAATTCCATCGAAAATCTCGTAATGTCGACCTACGTACACCTACGCATCAAACAAGAAGGGGAACGACACCAAAAGTACATAGGAAGTTAGGGTGGATAGGTTAGATGATGGTAGGATCAATTACATTGCGTTCCCCAACCGTAAATATATGTTTCTAGATGTGACATTGGGGACTCGGCTGGCGCTAATTTCAGCGCGAACTCAAAACAAAGAGAAGTTTCCAATCCGGCTATAGAATCGACCTAGACTTTTTCGCGGTTGTGGAATCAAATGCCTCACCCTAGATAACCTAAATTGAAAAAAAGTGGACCATTAGAGAGTTTTTCTAAGAATCACTTGTCATAGGCCTCAAAGTAGCACTTGTTTAGAGCTAAATCTTGGAATTCCATCGAAAATCTCTCGTGGTCGACCTACGTATCAAAAAACAAGAAGGGGAACGACACCAAAAGGTACATAGGAAGTTAGGGTGGATAGGTTAGATGATGGTAGGATCAATTACATTGCGTTCCCCAACCGTAAATATATGTTTCTAGATGTGACATTGGGGATCTGGCTGGCGCTAATTTCAGCGCGAACTCGAAAACAAAGAGAAGTTTCCAATCCGGCTATAGAATCGACCTAGACTTTTTCGCGGTTGTGGAATCAAATGCCTCACCCTAGATAACCTAAATTGAAAAAAAAGTGGACCATTAGAGAGTTTTTTTCTAAGAATCACTTGTCATAGGCCTCAAAGTAGCACTTGTTTAGAGCTAAATCTTGGAATTCCATCGAAAATCTCTCGTAATGGTCGACCTACGTATCAAAACAAGAAGGGGAACGACACCAAAAGGTACATAGGAAGTTAGGGTGGATAGGTTAGATGATGGTAGGATCAATTACATTGCGTTCCCCAAACCGTAAATATATGTTTCTAGATGTGACATTGGGGATCTGCTGGCGCTAATTTCAGCGCGAACTCGAAAACAAAGAGAAGTTTCCAATCCGCTATAGAATCGACCTAGACTTTTTCGCGGTTGTGGAATCAAATGCCTCACCCTAGATAACCTAAATTTGAAAAGTGGACCATTAGAGAGTTTTTCTAAGAATCACTTGTCATAGGCCTCAAAGTAGCACTTGTTTAGAGCTAAATCTTGGAATTCCATCGAAAATCTCTCGTAATCGACCCTACGTACAAAACAAGAAGGGGAACGACACCAAAAGGTACATAGGAAGTTAGGGTGGATAGGTTAGATGATGGTAGGATCAATTACATTGCGTTCCCCAACCGTAAATATATGTTTCTAGATGTGACATTGGGGACTGGCTGGGCGCTAATTTCAGCGCTGAACCGAAAACAAAGAGAAGTTTCCAATCCGGCTATAGAATCGACCTAGACTTTTTCGCGGTTGTGGAATCAAATGCCTCACCCTAGATAACCTAAATTGAAAAAAGTGGACCATTAGAGAGTTTTTCTAAGAATCACTTGTCATAGGCCTCAAAGTAGCACTTGTTTAGAGCTAAATCTTGGAATTCCATCGAAAATCTCTCGTGGTCGACCCTACGTACAAAACAAGAAGGGGAACGACACCAAAGGTACATAGGAAGTTAGGGTGGATAGGTTAGATGATGGTAGGATCAATTACATTGCGTTCCCCAACCGTAAATATATGTTTCTAGATGTGACATTGGGGATCTGCTGGCTAATTTCAGCGCGAACTCGAAAACAAAGAGAAGTTTCCAATCCGGCTATAGAATCGACCTAGACTTTTTCGCGGTTGTGGAATCAAATGCCTCACCCTAGATAACCTAAATTGAAAAAAGTGGACCATTAGAGAGTTTTTCTAAGAATCACTTGTCATAGGCCTCAAAGTAGCACTTGTTTAGAGCTAAATCTTGGAATTCCATCGAAAATCTCTGTCGTCGACCTACGTCATCAAAAAAGAAGAAGGGGAACGACACCAAAAGGTACATAGGAAGTTAGGGTGGATAGGTTAGATGATGGTAGGATCAATTACATTGCGTTCCCCAACCGTAAATATATGTTTCTAGATGTGACATTGGGGATCGGCTGGCGCTAATTTCAGCGCGAACTCAAAACAAAGAGAAGTTTCCAATCCGGCTATAGAATCGACCTAGACTTTTTCGCGGTTGTGGAATCAAATGCCTCACCCTAGATAACCTAAATTTGAAAAAAAGTGGACCATTAGAGAGTTTTTCTAAGAATCACTTGTCATAGGCCTCAAAGTAGCACTTGTTTAGAGCTAAATCTTGGAATTCCATCGAAAATCTCTCGTAATCGACCCTACGTATCGAAACAAGAAGGGGAACGACACCAAAGGTACATAGGAAGTTAGGGTGGATAGGTTAGATGATGGTAGGATCAATTACATTGCGTTCCCCAACCGTAAATATATGTTTCTAGATGTGACATTGGGGACTGCTGGCGCTAATTTCAGCGCGAACTGAAAACAAAAAGAGAAGTTTCCAATCCGGCTATAGAATCGACCTAGACTTTTTCGCGGTTGTGGAATCAAATGCCTCACCCTAGATAACCTAAATTGAAAAAAGTGGACCATTAGAGAGTTTTTCTAAGAATCACTTGTCATAGGCCTCAAAGTAGCACTTGTTTAGAGCTAAATCTTGGAATTCCATCGAAAATCTCTGTAATCGACCTACGTATCAAAACAAGAAGGGGAACGACACCAAAAGTACATAGGAAGTTAGGGTGGATAGGTTAGATGATGGTAGGATCAATTACATTGCGTTCCCCAACCGTAAATATATGTTTCTAGATGTGACATTGGGGATCGGCCGGCGCTAATTTCAGCGAATTTCACCGAAAACAAAACAAAGAGAAGTTTCCAATCCGGCTATAGAATCGACCTAGACTTTTTCGCGGTTGTGGAATCAAATGCCTCACCCTAGATAACCTAAATTGAAAAAAAGTGTGGACCATTAGAGAGTTTTTCTAAGAATCACTTGTCATAGGCCTCAAAGTAGCACTTGTTTAGAGCTAAATCTTGGAATTCCATCGAAAATCTCTGTAATCGACCTACGTACGCAAAAACAAGGGGAACGACACCAAAAGGTACATAGGAAGTTAGGGTGGATAGGTTAGATGATGGTAGGATCAATTACATTGCGTTCCCCAACCGTAAATATATGTTTCTAGATGTGACATTGGGGATCGGCTGGCGCTAATTTCAGCGAACTCGAAAAACAAAGAGAAGTTTCCAATCCGGCTATAGAATCGACCTAGACTTTTTCGCGGTTGTGGAATCAAATGCCTCACCCTAGATAACCTAAATTGAAAAAAGTGGACCATTAGAGAGTTTTTCTAAGAATCACTTGTCATAGGCCTCAAAGTAGCACTTGTTTAGAGCTAAATCTTGGAATTCCATCGAAAATCTCTCGTAATCGACCTACGTATCGAAAACAAGAAGGGGAACGACACCAAAAGGTACATAGGAAGTTAGGGTGGATAGGTTAGATGATGGTAGGATCAATTACATTGCGTTCCCCAACCGTAAATATATGTTTCTAGATGTGACATTGGGGATCTGCTGGCGCTAATTTCAGCGAACGAAAAACAAAGAGAAGTTTCCAATCCGGCTATAGAATCGACCTAGACTTTTTTTCGCGGTTGTGGAATCAAATGCCTCACCCTAGATAACCTAAATTGAAAAAAAAAAAGGACCATTAGAGAGTTTTTCTAAGAATCACTTGTCATAGGCCTCAAAGTAGCACTTGTTTAGAGCTAAATCTTGGAATTCCATCGAAAATCTCTCTAATGTCGACCTACGTAATCAAACAAGAAGGGGAACGACACCAAAAGGTACATAGGAAGTTAGGGTGGATAGGTTAGATGATGGTAGGATCAATTACATTGCGTTCCCCAACCGTAAATATATGTTTCTAGATGTGACATTGGGGACTGCTGGCGCTAATTTCAGCGCGAACTGAAAACAAAGAGAAGTTTCCAATCCGGCTATAGAATCGACCTAGACTTTTTCGCGGTTGTGGAATCAAATGCCTCACCCTAGATAACCTAAATTGAAAAAAGTGGACCATTAGAGAGTTTTTCTAAGAATCACTTGTCATAGGCCTCAAAGTAGCACTTGTTTAGAGCTAAATCTTGGAATTCCATCGAAAATCTCTGTGTCGACCTACGTAACGAAACAAGAAGGGGAACGACACGAAAGGTACATAGGAAGTTAGGGTGGATAGGTTAGATGATGGTAGGATCAATTACATTGCGTTCCCCAACCGTAAATATATGTTTCTAGATGTGACATTGGGGACTGCTGGCGCTAATTTCAGCGAAATCGAAAAAAAAGAGAAGTTTCCAATCCGGCTATAGAATCGACCTAGACTTTTTCGCGGTTGTGGAATCAAATGCCTCACCCTAGATAACCTAAATTGAAAAAAGTGGACCATTAGAGAGTTTTTCTAAGAATCACTTGTCATAGGCCTCAAAGTAGCACTTGTTTAGAGCTAAATCTTGGAATTCCATCGAAAATCTCTGTAATCGACCCTACGTATCAAACAAGAAGGGGGAACGACACCAAAAGGTACATAGGAAGTTAGGGTGGATAGGTTAGATGATGGTAGGATCAATTACATTGCGTTCCCCAACCGTAAATATATGTTTCTAGATGTGACATTGGGGATCGGCTGGCGCTAATTTCAGCGCGAACTGAAAAACAAAGAGAAGTTTCCAATCCGGCTATAGAATCGACCTAGACATTTTCGCGGTTGTGGAATCAAATGCCTCGCCCTAGATAACCTAAATTGAAAAAAGTGGACCATTAGAGAGTTTTTCTAAGAATCACTTGTCATAGGCCTCAAAATAGCACTTGTTTAGAGCTAAATCTTGGAATTCCATCGAAAATCTCTCGTGGTCCTACCTACGCATCAAAAACAAGAAGGGGAACGACACCAAAAGGTACATAGGAAGTTAGGGTGGATAGGTTAGATGATGGTAGGATCAATTACATTGCGTTCCCCAACCGTTAAATATATGTTTCTAGATGTGACATTGGGGATCTGCTGGCGCTAATTTCAGCGCGAAACCGAAAACAAAGAGAAGTTTCCAATCCGGCTATAGAATCGACCTAGACTTTTTCGCGGTTGTGGAATCAAATGCCTCACCCTAGATAACCTAAATTGAAAAAAGGGACCATTAGAGAGTTTTTCTAAGAATCACTTGTCATAGGCCTCAAAGTAGCACTTGTTTAGAGCTAAATCTTGGAATTCCATCGAAAATCTCTGTGTCGACCTACGTACCGAAACAAGAAGGGGAACGACACCAAAAGTACATAGGAAGTTAGGGTGGATAGGTTAGATGATGGTAGGATCAATTACATTGCGTTCCCCAACCGTAAATATATGTTTCTAGATGTGACATTGGGGATCTGCTTAGGCGCTAATTTCAGCGCGAACTCGAAAACAAAGAGAAGTTTCCAATCCGGCTATAGAATCGACCTAGACTTTTTCGCGGTTGTGGAATCAAATGCCTCACCCTAGATAACCTAAATTTGAAAAAGTGGACCATTAGAGAGTTTTTCTAAGAATCACTTGTCATAGGCCTCAAAGTAGCACTTGTTTAGAGCTAAATCTTGGAATTCCATCGAAAATCTCTGTGTCGACCTACCTACGTATCAAACAAGAAGGGGAACGACACCAAAAGGTACATAGGAAGTTAGGGTGGATAGGTTAGATGATGGTAGGATCAATTACATTGCGTTCCCCAACCGTAAATATATGTTTCTAGATGTGACATTGGGGATCTGCTGGCGCTAATTTCAGCGAACGAACTCGAAAACAAAGAGAAGTTTCCAATCCGGCTATAGAATCGACCTAGACTTTTTCGCGGTTGTGGAATCAAATGCCTCACCCTAGATAACCTAAATTGAAAAAAAAGTGGACCATTAGAGAGTTTTTCTAAGAATCACTTGTCATAGGCCTCAAAGTAGCACTTGTTTAGAGCTAAATCTTGGAATTCCATCGAAAATCTCTGTAATGGAGACCTACGCATCAAACAAGAAGGGGAACGACACCAAAAGGTACATAGGAAGTTAGGGTGGATAGGTTAGATGATGGTAGGATCAATTACATTGCGTTCCCCAACCGTAAATATATGTTTCTAGATGTGACATTGGGGACTGCTGGCGCTAATTTCAGCGCGAACTGAAAACAAAGAGAAGTTTCCAATCCGGCTATAGAATCGACCTAGACTTTTTCGCGGTTGTGGAATCAAATGCCTCACCCTAGATAACCTAAATTGAAAAAAGTGGACCATTAGAGAGTTTTTCTAAGAATCACTTGTCATAGGCCTCAAAGTAGCACTTGTTTAGAGCTAAATCTTGGAATTCCATCGAAAATCTCTGTAATCGACCTACGTATCAAAACAAGAAGGGGAACGACACCAAAAGGTACATAGGAAGTTAGGGTGGATAGGTTAGATGATGGTAGGATCAATTACATTGCGTTCCCCAACCGTAAATATATGTTTCTAGATGTGACATTGGGGACTGCTGGCTAATTTCAGCGCGAACTGAAAACAAAGAGAAGTTTCCAATCCGGCTATAGAATCGACCTAGACTTTTTCGCGGTTGTGGAATCAAATGCCTCACCCTAGATAACCTAAATTTGAAGAAGTGGACCATTAGAGAGTTTTTCTACGAATCACTTGTCATAGGCCTCAAAGTAGCACTTGTTTAGAGCGAAATCTTGGAATTCCATCGAAAATCTCTCGTATGTCGACCTACGTAATCAAAACAAGAAGGGGAACGACACCAAAAGGTACATAGGAAGTTAGGGTGGATAGGTTAGATGATGGTAGGATCAATTACATTGCGTTCCCCAACCGTAAATATATGTTTCTAGATGTGACATTGGGGATCGGCTGGCGCTAATTTCAGCGAACTGAAAAAAACAAAGAGAAGTTTCCAATCCGGCTATAGAATCGACCTAGACTTTTTCGCGGTTGTGGAATCAAATGCCTCACCCTAGATAACCTAAATTTGAAGAAGTGGACCATTAGAGAGTTTTTCTAAGAATCACTTGTCATAGGCCTCAAAGTAGCACTTGTTTAGAGCTAAATCTTGGAATTCCATCGAAAATCTCTGTGTCGACCTACGTACCGAAACAAGAAGGGGAACGACACCAAAGGTACATAGGAAGTTAGGGTGGATAGGTTAGATGATGGTAGGATCAATTACATTGCGTTCCCCAACCGTAAATATATGTTTCTAGATGTGACATTGGGGACTGCTGGCGCTAATTTCAGCGCGAACTGAAAACAAAAGAGAAGTTTCCAATCCGGCTATAGAATCGACCTAGACTTTTTTTCGCGGTTGTGGAATCAAATGCCTCACCCTAGATAACCTAAATTGAAAAAAAAAGTGGACCATTAGAGAGTTTTTCTAAGAATCACTTGTCATAGGCCTCAAAGTAGCACTTGTTTAGAGCTAAATCTTGGAATTCCATCGAAAATCTCTCGTGTAATGGACCTACGTCACAAAAACAAGAAGGGGAACGACACCAAAAGGTACATAGGAAGTTAGGGTGGATAGGTTAGATGATGGTAGGATCAATTACATTGCGTTCCCCCAACCGTAAATATATGTTTCTAGATGTGACATTGGGGACTGCTGGCGCTAATTTCAGAGCGAACTGAAAACAAAGAGAAGTTTCCAATCCGGCTATAGAATCGACCTAGACTTTTTCGCGGTTGTGGAATCAAATGCCTCACCCTAGATAACCTAAATTGAAAAAAGTGGACCATTAGAGAGTTTTTCTAAGAATCACTTGTCATAGGCCTCAAAGTAGCACTTGTTTAGAGCTAAATCTTGGAATTCCATCGAAAATCTCTCGTGGTCGACCTACGTATCAAAACAAGAAGGGGAACGACACCAAAAGGTACATAGGAAGTTAGGGTGGATAGGTTAGATGATGGTAGGATCAATTACATTGCGTTCCCCAACCGTTAATATATGTTTCTAGATGTGACATTGGGGATCTGCTGGCGCTAATTTCAGCGAACTCGAAACAAAGAGAAGTTTCCAATCCGGCTATAGAATCGACCTAGACTTTTTCGCGGTTGTGGAATCAAATGCCTCACCCTAGATAACCTAAATTTGAAAAAGTGGACCATTATAGAGTTTTTCTAAGAATCACTTGTCATAGGCCACAAAATAGCACTTGTTTAGAGCTAAATCTTGGAATTCCATCGAAAATCTCTCGTGTCGACCTACGTGCAAAACAAGAAGGGGAACGACACCAAAGGTACATAGGAAGTTAGGGTGGATAGGTTAGATGATGGTAGGATCAATTACATTGCGTTCCCCAACCGTAAATATATGTTTCTAGATGTGACATTGGGGATCGGCGCGCTAATTTCAGCGAAACTGAAAAACAAAGAGAAGTTTCCAATCCGGCTATAGAATCGACCTAGACTTTTTCGCGGTTGTGGAATCAAATGCCTCACCCTAGATAACCTAAATTGAAAAAGTGGACCATTAGAGAGTTTTTCTAAGAATCACTTGTCATAGGCCTCAAAGTAGCACTTGTTTAGAGCTAAATCTTGGAATTCCATCGAAAATCTCTGTGGTCGACCTACGTGCAAACAAGAAGGGGAACGACACCAAAAGTACATAGGAAGTTAGGGTGGATAGGTTAGATGATGGTAGGATCAATTACATTGCGTTCCCCAACCGTAAATATATGTTTCTAGATGTGACATTGGGGATCTGGCGGGCGCTAATTTCAGCGCGAACTGAAAACAAAGAGAAGTTTCCAATCCGGCTATAGAATCGACCTAGACTTTTTCGCGGTTGTGGAATCAAATGCCTCACCCTAGATAACCTAAATTGAAAAAAGTGGACCATTAGAGAGTTTTTCTAAGAATCACTTGTCATAGGCCTCAAAGTAGCACTTGTTTAGAGCTAAATCTTGGAATTCCATCGAAAATCTCTCTGTGGTCGACCTACGTAATCAAACAAGAAGGGGAACGACACCAAAAGGTACATAGGAAGTTAGGGTGGATAGGTTAGATGATGGTAGGATCAATTACATTGCGTTCCCCAACCGTAAATATATGTTTCTAGATGTGACATTGGGGATCTGGCTGGCGCTAATTTCAGCGCGAACCGAAAACAAAGAGAAGTTTCCAATCCGGCTATAGAATCGACCTAGACTTTTTCGCGGTTGTGGAATCAAATGCCTCACCCTAGATAACCTAAATTGAAAAAAGTGGACCATTAGAGAGTTTTTCTAAGAATCACTTGTCATAGGCCTCAAAGTAGCACTTGTTTAGAGCTAAATCTTGGAATTCCATCGAAAATCTCGTAATGGACCTACGTAATCAAAACAAGAAGGGGAACGACACCAAAAGGTACATAGGAAGTTAGGGTGGATAGGTTAGATGATGGTAGGATCAATTACATTGCGTTCCCCAACCGTAAATATATGTTTCTAGATGTGACATTGGGGATCGGCTGGCGCTAATTTCAGCGCGAACTCGAAAACAAAGAGAAGTTTCCAATCCGGCTATAGAATCGACCTAGACTTTTTCGCGGTTGTGGAATCAAATGCCTCACCCTAGATAACCTAAATTGAAAAAAAGTGGACCATTAGAGAGTTTTTCTAAGAATCACTTGTCATAGGCCTCAAAGTAGCACTTGTTTAGAGCTAAATCTTGGAATTCCATCGAAAATCTCTCGTAATCGACCTACGTCATCAAAACAAGAAGGGGAACGACACCAAAAGTACATATAGGAAGTTAGGGTGGATAGGTTAGATGATGGTAGGATCAATTACATTGCGTTCCCCAACCGTAAATATATGTTTCTAGATGTGACATTGGGGATGCTGGGCGCTAATTTCAGCGCGAACTGAAAACAAAGAGAAGTTTCCAATCCGGCTATAGAATCGACCTAGACTTTTTCGCGGTTGTGGAATCAAATGCCTCACCCTAGATAACCTAAATTTGAAAAAAGTGGACCATTAGAGAGTTTTTCTAAGAATCACTTGTCATAGGCCTCAAAGTAGCACTTGTTTAGAGCTAAATCTTGGAATTCCATCGAAAATCTCGTAATCGACCTACGTGCATCAAAACAAGAAGGGGAACGACACCAAAAGGTACATAGGAAGTTAGGGTGGATAGGTTAGATGATGGTAGGATCAATTACATTGCGTTCCCCAACCGTAAATATATGTTTCTAGATGTGACATTGGGGATCGGCCGGCGCTAATTTCAGCGCGAACTCAAAACAAAGAGAAGTTTCCAATCCGGCTATAGAATCGACCTAGACTTTTTCGCGGTTGTGGAATCAAATGCCTCACCCTAGATAACCTAAATTGAAAAAAAGTGGACCATTAGAGAGTTTTTCTAAGAATCACTTGTCATAGGCCTCAAAGTAGCACTTGTTTAGAGCTAAATCTTGGAATTCCATCGAAAATCTACGTAATCGACCTACGTAATCTAAAACAAGAAGGGGAACGACACCAAAGGTACATAGGAAGTTAGGGTGGATAGGTTAGATGATGGTAGGATCAATTACATTGCGTTCCCCAACCGTAAATATATGTTTCTAGATGTGACATTGGGGATCTAGCGGGCGCTAATTTCAGCGAACTCAAAACAAAGAGAAGTTTCCAATCCGGCTATAGAATCGACCTAGACTTTTTCGCGGTTGTGGAATCAAATGCCTCACCCTAGATAACCTAAATTGAAAAAGTGGACCATTAGAGAGTTTTTCTAAGAATCACTTGTCATAGGCCTCAAAGTAGCACTTGTTTAGAGCTAAATCTTGGAATTCCATCGAAAATCTCTCGTGGTCGACCTACGTAATCAAACAAGAAGGGGAACGACACCAAAAGGTACATAGGAAGTTAGGGTGGATAGGTTAGATGATGGTAGGATCAATTACATTGCGTTCCCCAACCGTAAATATATGTTTCTAGATGTGACATTGGGGATGCTGGGCGCTAATTTCAGCGCGAACTCGAAACAAAAAGAGAAGTTTCCAATCCGGCTATAGAATCGACCTAGACTTTTTCGCGGTTGTGGAATCAAATGCCTCACCCTAGATAACCTAAATTGAAAAAAGTGGACCATTAGAGAGTTTTTCTAAGAATCACTTGTCATAGGCCTCAAAGTAGCACTTGTTTAGAGCTAAATCTTGGAATTCCATCGAAAATCTCTGTGTCGACCTACGTACCGAAACAAGAAGGGGAACGACACCAAAGGTACATAGGAAGTTAGGGTGGATAGGTTAGATGATGGTAGGATCAATTACATTGCGTTCCCCTACAGTTAATATATGTTTCTAGATGTGACATTGGGGATCTTGGCGCTAATTTCAGCGAACTCAAAACAAAGAGAAGTTTTCAATCCGGCTATAGAATCGACCTAGACTTTTTCGCGGTTGTGGAATCAAATGCCTCACCCTAGATAACCTAAATTTGAAAAAGTGGACCATTAGAGAGTTTTTCTAAGAATCACTTGTCATAGGCCTCAAAGTAGCACTTGTTTAGAGCGAAATCTTGGAATTCCATCGAAAATCTCTCGTAATGTCGCCCTACGTGCGAAACAAGAAGGGGAACGACACCAAAAGGTACATAGGAAGTTAGGGTGGATAGGTTAGATGATGGTAGGATCAATTACATTGCGTTCCCCAACCGTTAAATATATGTTTCTAGATGTGACATTGGGGATCGCTGGCGCTAATTTCAGCAGCGAACTCAAAACAAAGAGAGGTTTCCAATCCGGCTATAGAATCGACCTAGACATTTTCGCGGTTGTGGAATCAAATGCCTCACCCTAGATAACCTAAATTGAAAAAGTGGACCATTAGAGAGTTTTTCTAAGAATCACTTGTCATAGGCCTCAAAGTAGCACTTGTTTAGAGCTAAATCTTGGAATTCCATCGAAAATCTCTGTGTCGACCTACGTACCGAAACAAGAAGGGGAACGACACCAAAAGGTACATAGGAAGTTAGGGTGGATAGGTTAGATGATGGTAGGATCAATTACATTGCGTTCCCCAACCGTAAATATATGTTTCTAGATGTGACATTGGGGACTGCTGGCGCTAATTTCAGCGCGAACTGAAAACAAAGAGAAGTTTCCAATCCGGCTATAGAATCGACCTAGACTTTTTCGCGGTTGTGGAATCAAATGCCTCACCCTAGATAACCTAAATTGAAAAAAGTGGACCATTAGAGAGTTTTTCTAAGAATCACTTGTCATAGGCCTCAAAGTAGCACTTGTTTAGAGCTAAATCTTGGAATTCCATCGAAAATCTCTGTGTCGACCTACGTACCGAAACAAGAAGGGGAACGACACCAAAGGTACATAGGAAGTTAGGGTGGATAGGTTAGATGATGGTAGGATCAATTACATTGCGTTCCCCAACCGTAAATATATGTTTCTAGATGTGACATTGGGGACTGCTGGGGCGCTAATTTCAGCGCGAACTCAAAAAAAAAGAGAAGTTTCCAATCCGGCTATAGAATCGACCTAGACTTTTTTTCGTTGTGGAATCAAATGCCTCACCCTAGATAACCTAAATTGAAAAAAGTGGACCATTAGAGAGTTTTTCTAAGAATCACTTGTCATAGGCCTCAAAGTAGCACTTGTTTAGAGCGAAATCTTGGAATTCCATCGAAAATCTCTGTATCGACCTACGTACCGAAACAAGAAGGGAACGACACCAAAAGGTACATAGGAAGTTAGGGTGGATAGGTTAGATGATGGTAGGATCAATTACATTGCGTTCCCCAACCGTTAATATATGTTTCTAGATGTGACATTGGGGACTGCTGGCGCTAATTTCAGCGCGAACTGAAAACAAAGAGAAGTTTCCAATCCGGCTATAGAATCGACCTAGACTTTTCGCGGTTGTGGAATCAAATGCCTCACCCTAGATAACCTAAATTTGAAGAAGTGGACCATTAGAGAGTTTTTCTAAGAATCACTTGTCATAGGCCTCAAAGTAGCACTTGTTTAGAGCTAAATCTTGGAATTCCATCGAAAATCTCTCGTAATCGACCTACGTGCATCAAAACAAGAAGGGGAACGACACCAAAAGGTACATAGGAAGTTAGGGTGGATAGGTTAGATGATGGTAGGATCAATTACATTGCGTTCCCCAACCGTTAAATATATGTTTCTAGATGTGACATTGGGGATCTCTTTGGCGCTAATTTCAGCGCGAACTCAAAAAAAAAGAGAAGTTTCCAATCCGGCTATAGAATCGACCTAGACTTTTTCGCGGTTGTGGAATCAAATGCCTCACCCTAGATAACCTAAATTTGAAGAAGTGGACCATTAGAGAGTTTTTCTAAGAATCACTTGTCATAGGCCTCAAAGTAGCACTTGTTTAGAGCTAAATCTTGGAATTCCATCGAAAATCTCTGTAATCGACCTACGTGTCTCAAAACAAGAAGGGGAACGACACCAAAGGTACATAGGAAGTTAGGGTGGATAGGTTAGATGATGGTAGGATCAATTACATTGCGTTCCCCAACCGTAAATATATGTTTCTAGATGTGACATTGGGGACTGGCGGCGCTAATTTCAGCGAACTCAAAACAAAGAGAAGTTTCCAATCCGGCTATAGAATCGACCTAGACTTTTTCGCGGTTGTGGAATCAAATGCCTCACCCTAGATAACCTAAATTGAAAAAGTGGACCATTAGAGAGTTTTTCTAAGAATCACTTGTCATAGGCCTCAAAGTAGCACTTGTTTAGAGCTAAATCTTGGAATTCCATCGAAAATCTCTACGTATTCGACCTACGTAACGAAAACAAGAAGGGAAACGACACCAAAGGTACATAGGAAGTTAGGGTGGATAGGTTAGATGATGGTAGGATCAATTACATTGCGTTCCCCAACCGTTAATATATGTTTCTAGATGTGACATTGGGGATCGCTGGCGCTAATTTCAGCCTTGACTCAAAACAAAGAGAAGTTTCCAATCCGGCTATAGAATCGACCTAGACTTTTTCGCGGTTGTGGAATCAAATGCCTCACCCTAGATAACCTAAATTTGAAAAAAAGTGGACCATTAGAGAGTTTTTCTAAGAATCACTTGTCATAGGCCTCAAAGTAGCACTTGTTTAGAGCTAAATCTTGGAATTCCATCGAAAATCTCTCGTGTCGACCTACGTGCATCTAAACAAGAAGGGGAACGACACCAAAAAGTACATAGGAAGTTAGGGTGGATAGGTTAGATGATGGTAGGATCAATTACATTGCGTTCCCCAACCGTAAATATATGTTTCTAGATGTGACATTGGGGATCATTGGCGCTAATTTCAGCGCGAACTCGAAAAAAAGAGAAGTTTCCAATCCGGCTATAGAATCGACCTAGACTTTTTCGCGGTTGTGGAATCAAATGCCTCACCCTAGATAACCTAAATTTGAAAAAAGTGGACCATTAGAGAGTTTTTCTAAGAATCACTTGTCATAGGCCTCAAAGTAGCACTTGTTTAGAGCTAAATCTTGGAATTCCATCGAAAATCTACGTGGTCGACCTACGTGCCGAAACAAGAAGGGGGAACGACACCAAAAGGTACATAGGAAGTTAGGGTGGATAGGTTAGATGATGGTAGGATCAATTACATTGCGTTCCCCCAACCGTAAATATATGTTTCTAGATGTGACATTGGGGACTGCCGGGCGCTAATTTCAGCATTTGAACTCAAAACAAAGAGAAGTTTCCAATCCGGCTATAGAATCGACCTAGACATTTTCGCGGTTGTGGAATCAAATGCCTCACCCTAGATAACCTAAATTGAAAAAGTGGACCATTAGAGAGTTTTTCTAAGAATCACTTGTCATAGGCCTCAAAGTAGCACTTGTTTAGAGCTAAATCTTGGAATTCCATCGAAAATCTCTGTGTCGACCTACGTACCGAAACAAGAAGGGGAACGACACCAAAGGTACATAGGAAGTTAGGGTGGATAGGTTAGATGATGGTAGGATCAATTACATTGCGTTCCCCAACCGTAAATATATGTTTCTAGATGTGACATTGGGGATCTGCCGGCGCTAATTTCAGCGCGAACTCAAAACAAAGAGAAGTTTCCAATCCGGCTATAGAATCGACCTAGACTTTTTTTTTTAGGTTGTGGAATCAAATGCCTCACCCTAGATAACCTAAATTTGAAAAAGTGGACCATTAGAGAGTTTTTCTAAGAATCACTTGTCATAGGCCTCAAAGTAGCACTTGTTTAGAGCTTCTTGGAATTCCATCGAAAATCTTTGTGTCGACCTACGTGCATCGAAAACAAGAAGGGGAACGACACCAAAAGTACATAGGAAGTTAGGGTGGATAGGTTAGATGATGGTAGGATCAATTACATTGCGTTCCCCAACCGTAAATATATGTTTCTAGATGTGACATTGGGGATCTGCTGGCGCTAATTTCAGCGTGAACTCAAAACAAAGAGAAGTTTCCAATCCGGCTATAGAATCGACCCTAGACTTTTTCGCGGTTGTGGAATCAAATGCCTCACCCTAGATAACCTAAATTTGAAAAAGTGGACCATTAGAGAGTTTTTCTAAGAATCACTTGTCATAGGCCTCAAAGTAGCACTTGTTTAGAGCTAAATCTTGGAATTCCATCGAAAATCTACGTAATCGACCTACGTACCGAAACAAGAAGGGGAACGACACCAAAAGTACATAGGAAGTTAGGGTGGATAGGTTAGATGATGGTAGGATCAATTACATTGCGTTCCCCAACCGTAAATATATGTTTCTAGATGTGACATTGGGGACTGCTGGCGCTAATTTCAGCGCGAACTCAAAACAAAGAGAAGTTTCCAATCCGGCTATAGAATCGACCTAGACTTTTTTGCGGTTGTGGAATCAAATGCCTCACCCTAGATAACCTAAATTTGAAAAAGTGGACCATTAGAGAGTTTTTCTAAGAATCACTTGTCATAGGCCTCAAAGTAGCACTTGTTTAGAGCTAAATCTTGGAATTCCATCAAAAAATCTCGTAATCGACCTACGTCATCAAAACAAGAAGGGGAACGACACCAAAAGTACATAGGAAGTTAGGGTGGATAGGTTAGATGATGGTAGGATCAATTACATTGCGTTCCCCAACCGTAAATATATGTTTCTAGATGTGACATTGGGGACTGCTGGCGCTAATTTCAGCGCGAACTGAAAACAAAGAGAAGTTTCCAATCCGGCTATAGAATCGACCTAGACTTTTTCACGGTTGTGGAATCAAATGCCTCACCCTAGATAACCTAAATTGAAAAAAGTGGACCATTAGAGAGTTTTTCTAAGAATCACTTGTCATAGGCCTCAAAGTAGCACTTGTTTAGAGCTAAATCTTGGAATTCCATCGAAAATCTCTGTGTCGACCTACGTACCGAAACAAGAAGGGGAACGACACCAAAGGTACATAGGAAGTTAGGGTGGATAGGTTTGATGATGGTAGGATCAATTACATTGCGTTTCCCTAAAGTTAATATATGTTTCCAGATGTGACATTGGGGACTGCTGGCGCTAATTTCAGCGCGAACTCAAAACAAAGAGAAGTTTCCAATCCGGCTATAGAATCGACCTAGACTTTTTCGCGGCTATGGAATCAAATGCCTCACCCTAGATAACCTAAATTGAAAAAAGTGGACCATTAGAGAGTTTTTCTAAGAATCACTTGTCATAGGCCTCAAAGTAGCACTTGTTTAGAGCGAAATCTTGGAATTCCATCGAAAATCTCTGTGTCGACCTACGCACCGAAACAAGAAGGGGAACGACACAAAAGGTATGTAGAAAGTTAGGGTGGATAGGTTCGATGATGGTAGGATCAATTACATTGCGTTCCCCAACCGTAAATATATGTTTCTAGATGTGACATTGGGGACTGCTGGCGCTAATTTCAGCGCGAACTCAAAACAAAGAGAAGTTTCCAATCCGGCTATAGAATCGAACTAGACTTTTTCGCGGTTGTGGAATCAAATGCCTCACCCAAGACAACCTAAATTTGAAGAAGTGGACCATTAGAGAGTTTTTCTAAGAATCATTTGTCATAGGCCACAAAGTAGCACTTGTTTAGAGCGAAATCTTGGAATTCCATCGAAAATCTCTGTGTCGACCTACGTACCGAAACAAGAAGGGGAACGACACCAAAAGTACATAGGAAGTTAGGGTGGATAGGTTCGATGATGGTAGGATCAATTACATTGCGTTCCCCAACCGTAAATATATGTTTCTAGATGTGACATTGGGGACTGCTGGCGCTAATTTCAGCGCGAACTCAAAACAAAGAGAAGTTTCCAATCCGGCTATAGAATCGAACCAGACTTTTTCGCGGTTGTGGAATCAAATGCCTCACCCTAGACAACCTAAATTTGAAGAAGTGGACCATTAGAGAGTTTTTCTAAGAATCATTTGTCACAGGCCTCAAAGTAGCACTTGTTTAGAGCGAAATCTTGGAATTCCATCGAAAATCTTTGTGTCGACCTACGTACCGAAACAGGAAGGGGAACGACACCAAAAGTACATAGGAAGTTAGGGTGGATAGGTTAGATGATGGTAGGATCAATTACATTGCGTTCCCCAACCGTTAATATATGTTTCTGGATGTGACATTGGGGACTGCTGGCGCTGATTTCAGCGCGAACTCAAAACAAAGAGAAGTTTCCAATCCGGTATCGAATCGACCTAGACTTTTTCGTGGTTTTGGAATCAAATGCCTCACCCTAGAGAACCTAAATTTTAACAAGTGGACCATTAGAGGGTTTTTCTAAGAATCACTTGTCATAGGCCTCAAAGTAGCACTTGTTTAGAGCGAAATCTTGGAATTCCATCGAAAATCTCTGTGCTAACCTAAGTACCGAAACAAGAAGGGGAACGACACGAAAGGTACATAGGAAGTTAGGGTGGATAGGTTAGATGATGGTAGGATCAATTACATTGCATTCCCCAACCGTTAATATATGTTTCTAGATGTGACATTAGGGACTGCTGGCCCTAATTTCAGCGCGAACACAAAACAAAGAGAAGTTTCCAATGCGGCTATCGAATCGACCTAGACTTTTTCGCGGTTGTGGAATCAAATGCCACACCGTAGATAACCTAAATTTGAAGAAGTGGACCATTAGAGAGTTTTTCTAAGAATCACTTGTCATAGGCCTCAAAGTAGCACTTGTTTAGAGCGAAATCTTGGAATTCCATCGAAAATCTCTGTGTCGGCCTACGTACCGAAACAAGAAGGGGAACGACACCAAAGGTACGTAGGAAGTTAGGGTGGATAGATTAGATGATCGTAGGATCAATTACATTGTGTTCCCCTATAGTTAATATATGTTTCTAGATGTGACATTGGGGATCGCGGCGCTAATTTCAAAAAGCGAACTCAAAACAAAGAGAAGTTTCCAATCCGGCTATAGAATCGACCTAGAATTTTTCGCGGTTGTGGAATCAAATGCCTCACCCTAGATAACCTAAATTTAAAGAAGTGGACCATTAGAGAGTTTTTCTAAGAATCACATGTCATAGGCCTCAAAGTAGCACTTGTTTAGAGCGAAATCTTAGAATTCCTTCGAAAATCTACGTGTCGACCTACGTACGCATCAAACAAGAAGGCGAAATCGACACAAAAGGTACGTAGGAAGTTAGGGTGGATAGGTTAGATGATTGTAGGATCAATTACATTGCGTTCCCCAACCGTAAATATATGTTTCTAGATGTGACATTGGGGATCACCGGGCGCTAATTTCAGCGAACTCAAAACAAAGAGAAGTTTCCAATGCGGCTATCGAATTGACCTAGACTTTTTAGGGTTGTGGAATCAAATGCCTTACCCTAGATAACCAAAATTTGAAGACCTGGACCATTAGAGAGTTTTTCTAAGAATCACTTGTCATAGGCCACAAAGTAGCACTTGTTTAGAGCGAAATCTTGGAATTCCATCGAAAATCTACGTGTCGACCTACGTAATCGAAACAAGAAGGGGAACGACACCAAAAAGGTATAGGAAGTTAGGGTGGATAGGTTCGATGATGGTAGGATCAATTACATTGCGTTCCCCAACCGTTAATATATGTTTCTCGATGTGACATTGGGGACTACCTGGCGCTAATTTCAGCGAACTCAAAAACAAAGAGAAGTTTCCAATGCGCTATAGAATCGACCTAGACTTTTTCGTGGTTGTGGAATCAAATGCCTCACCCTAGATAAACTAAATTTGAAGAAGTGGACCATTAGAGAGTTTTTCTAAGAATCACTTGTCATAGGCCACAAAGTAGCACTTGTTTAGAGCGAAATCTTGGAATTCCATCGAAAATCTCGGTGTCGACCTACGTAACGAAACAAGAAGGGAAACTACACGAAAGGTAGATAGGAAGTTAGGGTGGATAGGTTAGATGATGGTAGGATCAATTACATTACGTTCCCCAACCGTTAATATATGTTTCTAGATGTGACATTGGGGATCGCTGGGCGCTAATTTCAGCGCGAACTCAAAACAAAGAGAAGTTTCCAATGCGGCTATCGAATCGACCTAGACTTTTTTTGCGGTTGTGGAATCAAATGCCTCACCCTAGATAACCTAAATTTGAAGAAGTGCACCATTAGAGAGTTTTTCTAAGAATCACTTGTCATAGGCCTCAAAGTAGCACTTGTTTAGAGCTAAATCTTGGAATTCCATCGAAAATCTCAGGTGTCGACCTACGCATCGAAACAAGAAGGGGAACGACACCAAAGGTACATAGGAAGTTAGGGTGGATAGGTTAGATGATGGTAGGATCAATTACATTGCGTTCCCCAACCGAAAATATATGTTTCTAGATGTGACATTGTGGATCGGCTTGGCGCTAATTTCAGCGAACGCAAAACAAAGAGAAGTTTCAATCCGGCTATAGAATCGACCTAGACTTTTTCGCGGTTGTGGAATCAAACGCCTCACCCTAGATAACCTAAATTTAAAGAAGTGGACCATTAGAGAGTTTTTCTAAGAATCACATGTCATAGGCCTCAAAGTAGCACTTGTTTAGAGCGAAATCTTAGAATTCCATCGAAAATCTCTATGCCGACCTACGTCATCAAACAAGAAGGGGAACGACACAAAAGGTATGTAGGAAGTTAGGTGGATAGGTTAGATGATGGTAGGATCAATTACATTGCGTTCCCTAACCGTTAATATATATTTCGGATATGACATTGGGGATCGGCCGGCACTGATTTCAAAGTGCGAACTCAAAACAAAGAGAAGTTTCCAATGCGGCTATCAAATTGACCTAGACTTTTTCACGGCTTGTGGAATCAAATGCCTTACCCTAGATAACCGAAATTTGAAGACCTGGACCATTAGAGAGTTTTTCTAAGAATCACTTGTCTTAGGCCACAAAGTAGCACTTGTTTAGAGCGAAATCTTGGAATTCCATCGAAAATCTCAGTGCCGACCTACGTAACGAAACAAGAAGGGGAACGACACGAAAGGTACATAGGAAGTTAGGGTGGATAGGTTCGATGATGGTAGGATCAATTACATTGCGTTCCCTAACCGTTAATATATGTTTCTCGATGTGACAATGGGGACTACTGGCGCTAATTTCAGCGCGAACTCAAAACAAAGAGAAGTTTCCAATGCGGCTATCGAATCGACCTAGACTTTTTCGCGGTTGTGGAATCAAATGCCTCACCCTAGATAAACTAAATTTGAAGAAGTGGACCAGTAGAGAGTTTTTCTAAGAATCACTTGTCATAGGCCACAAAGTAGCACTTGTTTAGAGCGAAATCTTGGAATTCCATTGAAAATCTCTGTGTCGACCTACGTAACGAAACAAGAAGGGGAACGACACGAAAGGTACATAGGAAGTTAGGGTGGATAGGTTAGATGATGGTAGGATCAATTACATTGCGTTCCCCAACCGTTAATATATGTTTCTAGATGTGACATTGGGGATCTGGCGGCGGGCTAATTTCAGCGCGAACTCAAAACAAAGAGAAGTTTCCAATGCGGCTATCGAATCGACCTAGACTTTTTACGCGGTTGTGGAATCAAATGCCTCACCCTAGATATCCTAAATTTGAAGAAGTGGACCATTAGAGAGTTTTTCTAAGAATCACTTGTCATAGGCCTCAAAGTAGCACTTGTTTAAAGCGAAATCTTGGAATTCCATCGAAAATCTCGTAGGTTTGACCTACGTGCATCAAACAAGAAGGGGAAACGACACCAAAGGTACATAGGAAGTTAGGGTGGATAGATTAGATGATCGTAGGATCAATTACATTGCGTTCCCCTACGCTTAATATATGTTTCTAGATGTGACATTGGGGATCACCGGCGCTAATTTCAAATGACATAAAACAAAGAGAACTTTCCAATCCGGCTATAGAATCGACCTAGACTTTTTCGCGGTTGTGGAATCAAATGCCTCACCCTAGATAACCTAAATTTAAAGAAGTGGACCATTAGAGAGTTTTTCTAAGAATCACATGTCATAGGCCTCAAAGTAGCACTTGTTTAGAGCGAAATCTTAGAATTCCATCGAAAATCTACATGCTAAACTACGCATCGAAACAAGAAGGGGAACGACACAAAAGGTACGTAGGAAGTTAGGTGGATAGGTTAGATGATGGTAGGATCAATTACATTCGTTCCCCAACCGTTAATATATATTTACGGATGTGACATTGGGGATCGGCTGGCGCTGATTTCAGCGCGAACTCAAAACAAAGAGAAGTTTCCAATGCGGCTATCGAATTGACCTAGTGTTGGGTGATTGCTCAACACAACACTTTATTGATGATGATATGGTTTACAAAGTGGCCATTCAACATAGCCATTACAAAGGGTGTCGGGGGGTATTTATAGGCCCCCGACTTCGTAGTTGTACAAAATGTTCAAATTCCTCAAAAGTTTCCCTATGAAATATCTTCTCTCGAGAAGGTATCCCTTTTATCTTCGCGGCTTTCTTTGAGGTCGACTTGTATCTTCGCGACGATTTCAACTCTTCGGGAACAATTCTTTTTAAACCCCTCGCAAATAAGCCGTTGTGACCATCTTCGCTTGGACACTAATCTCGACTTTTGCATTTCGACTATGTCTCTTTTCCCGCATGAGCTTGTATGCTTGGCTAAGTCGCCACCGGCATGTAGCTTCGGCGATTATCCTGAAAACTTCAAAGTTTGGGACGAAGTTTAAGACAGCAATCAAAGTTAGGTCCCAACAAAGACCCCTCATGGGCGAAGGCCGACTTCAAAGGCATGAAACCCACGAATCATAAGTTTTCACAAAACTTTGTTTCGATCCAAAACGCCGTCCCCGGACTTTGAAGTTGGACTTTTCATTTGAGTTGTGACTTCGCCGAATATCTTCGCTAGACTCGTTGTTGTTGTTGTTTTTTTTTTTTTACGGCAAGTTTGACCGTTTGACCGAAGGGGTCTATAAATAGCGAAGCACCCCCGTTTTTTCTTCATCTTTTCGAAGAGGGGCCACCTTTTTGAAATTTTTTCGTCGACGCTTGGTCAAATTTGCGAAGTCAAACCTTTCGTGAAGTTTGAAGCGGAGTTCGCGATTCCTCTAAGTTAGGTATTTTTCCTATCGAAGTCTAAGAATTTTTGTCTTTCAATCTTTTCCGCCAAGTTTGTTGTAACTTTGATTGTTATTTTTTTCTTTTTAGAATGGCACTTGTTGAAGATGTTCCGACCGGTTCTCAAGAACAAGAAGTTGACGAGGAGGCTAACTCACGACAAGAAAATTCGAAAGATGGATTGTCGAAAGTTTCGCCCGTAGTCCGAGCTACTTCCGGATGATAGGATTTCCTTGAGTTTTGGTCGTAGTAAGATGACCGACGAGGACTACAAAAGATGGTGAAAGATGGCGTGCTTTCGGGGCGGGTCAAGATAGGCCAAAGTGAGCCTAATGAAAAGGTTCGAAGCCTAAGCCTCGATGAATGCGTTGTTTTTCAAAGATTTGTTTTTCGGGTCTTCGCATGCCACCTCAAGACTTTCTTGAGGAAATTTTCAAAAGATATAATATCGAAATGCATCATCTAACTCCAAATGCCATAGTCAAGTTGTCTCATTTTTATCCGGCGGTCGGCGAAGTCAAGAAGTGAAGCCGGATATTGATGCATTCGTGCTTTTGCACGAATTGCATATTCAATTTCGGTCTCGGAAGATCGAGGAACGTCTTCGTGAAACGTACTTTCAGATGTTGTAGCTTCAAGATCGCTCGAGGTCGGAAGCAAATTTCTCCCCGCTTCAAAGAATAAGTGGGCGATGGTTGGTATGACTATTGGTTCTATCACAAAAGTTCCTATGGTTGAAGAAAATCTTGGAAGAAAAGGTGTGAAGAAAAGTTATCCCACAGCTTCGGATGCATAGGGAGAAATTTGAGTGTAAGCCCGGTTACACTAAATCAAAAAATTGCTCGAGTGTTTTGAAAGCTTTTGGAAGAGTTGTTTCTCAACAATCCACACGAGATTTGGTTGAGGAGTATGTAGCTGGCGGCATTTGGCCTCTTCGCTGGATGGGACTTTCTTCGCTACCATCGAAAAGTTGTGAGAGAAAAAGATTATATTTTTTTTCCCCGATAGAGATACCGGATTATGCTCTCGAAGTTCAAGACCGAAGAAGACTTTGTTTTTTTTTGCCGCTGAAAAAGAAAGCTCGCTGAATTGCTTGGGAAGTATTTGCATACTTGAAAGAAGACTTATGGATGAAATTATTGGCAAGGACTATGTAAGGTTGAATTGGATTTTTGATTTAGCCAAAATAACTTATAAGACTCCGCCCGCCCTCGCTTATGCTCGTAAGAGGGACAAAAGGGCAAGAATGAATCCGACAAGGATTTGAAGAGAAAGAGGAGTGATGTTTGCGAAGCCATCTTCTTCGGCGAAAACACCTTCGAAGGCGTTGTCCCGAAGCCTCGGAAGAAGAAAGCTAAGAAGATTGTTGAGGATTTAATTGATAGAGTTGATCTTACCGATAGTGAAGTTGGCGCTCTCGCAGCTTGAGGCTTCGCTTTTGGAACTTCTCTTCAAGATTTGGAGGTGAGAGAGATTAGTAGAACTTTTGCTTCTACCGGATTGACTCGGACTTGCTTACTCCGTTAGCCGGCTACTTACAAAATTTTGGGTCTTCGCAGAAATTGGGTACTTTCTTTACTGGCCGGCGAAGATGCCGATGTTGTCATGATGAATCTTCTCCAACGATGCTAGCGTCTCCTTCTTCTCCTAGATTTAAGCTTTCAACCCCGAACTTCAAATAAGCCGCTTGCTTCAACTACTGCCTCATGTGGTGATCACAATCGTCTTGACTTAGTTAAGTTAGCCAAAGATATTCATGTGAGTCATTTGTTAGTGAATCCGAGAAAAAATCCTTACCGCGGAGCCTAAGTTGTTAAAAAGAATGAAGATGCTCGCCGCTGGCAAAAAAAGTCTAAGCGAAGCTGTTTGAGCACAGTAAGGTTTCGAGATCATTTTCGAAAAACAAGCGAAGAACAGAGCGAAGTTGTTATTGGTATGTATTTTATGCTTTGTTGTTGTTTCTTTAGGCGCTTTGTCTTATTTTTCTTAATTCTCCTGTGTTTTTTTTTGTATACAAAGTTGGTTATAAAATTTCTTCGACTATTTTATCTTGTGTGTATAGGGTGCTCTTGTTAATCGTGGACTTCGCAAGTCTCTTGAGGATAGTGCAACTGCTTTCGCTATTCGAGAGAAGTCCTTATTGAAGGAGATTGATTCCTTGAAGTCTCAACTTGCTAACAAGGAAGTAGAGAGAGGACAAAGTTTGTAGATGAATGGCACAAGATTGATCGTTTGTATCATAAGGCTTCGGATGCTATAAAAGAGAAGGATGCTCAGCTAGAAACTGTGAAGGCAACTATTGCCACTTTGACCGAGAGAAAAAGAATATCTTGAAAAGAAGAGCATAGAAATGGATCGGATGTTAATGAGGAAGTTTAACGTGGATGTGGGAGTTATGCAAGAATTCGTATGAGAAGTGGGGTGCTCGCCCGAAGATCCTTGTTGGGAGCTTGGGGAGTATGATCCTTTCTTCGCTTGGCTTTGCGCATAATACGAAGATCTTGGTGTTGTTGTGCAAGCAAATTTATACAAGCGTCATGTACTCAACTAGAGCACTTTTGCATCTTATGAAGGAAGCTAATGATCCATTATATGATGTGTTTGCTGGTCCCAACTTCAAGTTTCCTGGTGATGCTATCAACCAAATTTCCCCTCGTACTCATTTGCTTTGCAAGAAATTTTTCAATGAGTACTGGTGCAAATGTGGTCGTGAACATTGCCTTGAAAAAGTTAAAGAGAAACTGAAGAAGGTACTTTTGCTAATCCTTTTCTTCGATTGTTATTATTTTTTCTCGGTTTTGTTTTGTTTGCTAACTTTTGGTTTTTCCACTTGAAACTGATATTTCACGAAAGAGGAAGCTTTCCTGGAGGCAAGAGATGGAGGAAGAAAAGAGGGCGCGTGAAGAGGAGGAGAAAAGTCGGAATGATGTTAGTGAGCATAGGGGTTAATCTTATGGATTGGTTTTTCTTTTTGAATGTGTTTGAGAGGATCAATGAAACATGTTGGCTATGAGTGTCTCAGAAATTTGTTAAGCTGATGGGTTGTCTAAACTTTATTACTTATGATTAAGCCGAAGTTATCGTTGTTGCGAAGCTTACATTTCTCTCGATTCTTATGGCGATTTTTGACTTTTTGAAATCTTGCGCGTGTTTCTCACGCCAAGCCTCGCGCAAGATATTGTTGTCGCGATGCCCCTTATGATTGCGAAGGGTGACTTTGTTTTTGAGACTTGGAGTTTTTCGAGGCTTACGTAGTGCTAATATTGATGAGTTTGTGGATGAGTGTCTTGGGAAATCTAAAGCAAAGGATTCTTATAGGATGCCCAAGGTTGTTGATTTCAAAGAATATTGGACAAGTAAGATTCGTGTTTACTTTTGGTTTTTTGTTTTTGCTTAATTCTTGATCTTTCTTGATGCATTTTAGGTTTTTGTTTCAGTCTTCTTGCTCAAGTGCATTCCCAAGTTTTATCTTTGGGGATGGTTTGCAAGACACGGCGGATAAAATAATTAACGAGGTCGTTGAAGACATTTTTTGAGCGGCAAAGAACTAGTGTTGCTTCGAAGAGTTTTGAATGTTTAAGCTTTGTATTCGTTGTATGTAAGGTTGAATAAGTGTTTGGCACGATGTTGTTGTTTTGTATAATAAATTACTATTTTTATTAATTCGAAAGAACGTTGTTCTTCTTGATAACAAAGACTTCGATTTGGAGTGAAAATTTCTCTTTAGAGAATTTTGAAAATGTCGCCCCTTCTTTTTGCGGGTAGGAGCGAAGACTTCGATTTGAAGTCAAAATTTCTCCTTAGAGAATTTTTGAAAACGCCGTCCCCTTCTTTTTTTTTGCAAAGCGAAGACTTCGATTTGAAGTCAAAAATTTCTCCTTAGAGAATTTTTTTGAAAACGGCGCCCCTTCTTTTTGCGGTAGGAGCTAAGACTTTGATTTGAAGTCAAAAATTTCTCCTTAGAGAATTTTTGAGAACGTCGCCCCTTCTTTTTTTGCAGTAAGAGCGAAGACTTCGATTTGAAGTCACAAATTTCTCCTTAGAGATTTTTTTTTTGGCACGCCGTCCCTTCTTTTTGCGGCGTAGGAGCGAAGACTTCGATTTTAAGTCAAAAATTTCTCCTTAGAGAATTTTTTGAGAACGTCGCCCCTTCTTTTTTTGGCGAAGTAGGAGCGAAGACTTCGATTTGAAGTCAAAAATTTCTCCTTAGAGAATTTTTGTAGGTAATAATTTCAGTTTTATACTTAAATTATACCTACTTAGTTTTATTTTTGTGAAAATTTTTAGCCGATGTTAAAAGCGCTTTTTGCTTTTCGCTTTGTAGTAATTGGAAAGAAAAGTAAAGGATGCACAAGTTTGGGGAAACTACTTTCTCATTTATATTTGACATGAGAATTTACAATAGAGTTCGCCTCGTTAAAAACCACTCCCCTGAAGGGCTTCCCCGAGTGGAAAAAAGAGTGCAGCTCTTGATTAAAAATGATAAAATACTTCTAGGAATTTGAATCTAACTTGCTTATTTACAAAACTTTGAAAAGGAAAATTCTAGGGATAATACTTGCGAAGGTCTTTGATGTTCCATGTGTGGCTCAACTCTTCTCCCTTTGAGGTTCTCCAAGTGATAGGATCCTTGCCTGCTTGATTTTGTTATGATGAAAGGTCCCACTTTTGCTGGAATTTTCCCACAGTGTCTTCGTTTCTTTTCCTTTTTAGCACGAAGTCTCCTGGTTGTAAATCTCTTTTTACTACTTTCTTGTTGTACCATTTGCTTGTTTCTTCTTGGTATTTCCCGAGATTCATCACAAATTTAGTTTCTTTTTCTTCTTCGAGCAAGTCTTTTGCTTGTCTTTTGGTCCTCTTCGCTGTGATTTCAACACTTGTTCTTGGACCTTCGAATTGTATCTCTTAAGAGTCATTGCTTCATCACCATATAGTAACTTGAAAGGTGTAAATTTCGTTGATCTTGTAGTGGTTGTATTGTGACTCCAAACAATCCTTTGGTAATTCTTCAACCCATTTTCCTTTTGGGAGTCCTACTAGATTTTTTTTTTGAAATTCCCACACATATGATACCATTTGCTCTTTCGACCGCTCCATTGGATTGAGGATATTTGACTGATGCGAAGCACATTTGGATTCCCATACTTTCACAATAACCACGAAATCTTATTTGTCAAATTGAGTTCCATTGTCCAAAGTTATGTGTCTTGGAACTCTGAATCTGCAAATTATATTTTGCCACGAAACTTCTTCATTGTTGTGGATGACATGTTTGTGATTGGCTTCGCTTCTATCCACTTTGTGAAATATTCAAATGCAACAACCGCATATTGATGATTGCCTTGGGCGTGGAAGTTTGCCAATTATGTCTATTCCCCATCTTGCAAGTGGCCAAGTAGGTTCAATGTGCCGAATTGATTGGCTGGGGCATTTGACTTGTTTGCTGAGATTTGGCAATTGTGACAAGTTTTGACTATTTCCTTGCTATCTTTCCTGAAAAGTTGGCCAATAGAATCCTTGTCTAAATGCCTTTCCCCGCTATGGCTCTTGGGCCAGCATGATTTCCACATGTTCCACTATGTATTTCTTGTAGCAATTCTTTTGCCTTCTTCGCTTGAGATGCATTTGAGTAGTGGTTCACAAATGCCATGCTTGAAAAGTTGATTGCCAATAAGTTTGTAATTTCTTGTCTTGTGCTTCATTCTTATTTCTTCGCCGGCGCTACGGTTCATAAAATCCTCTTAGGAATGCTATTATTTCGATCTCCAATCTTCGCTTTCAATGATATGAATGTACTTTGGCTCTTCAATTTTTGCTTTTATCGAAGATTCTCGATAATACTTGATAAAACACATCGTGGCAACTTTACTTTTTGAGCCGCCGCTTTCCTTCATTTATTTCATCTACCTCTTCATTGTTTGTTCTTGAAATGCTTGAACTGTGAATCCTTCGAAATGTTTTTTCTTGATCCTCACACTTTGCAAGTACCTTGCCAGCCCGATCTTTTGCCTTGTAATTTTTCTCAACATGGCCCGCCAAACTTTGAGAATCTGTTTTTATCATAATTTTTTTGTACGCCCATTGCTCTTGCTTTGTGAAGCCCCCCATCATCAATATTTTGCTTCATACTCCGCGATGTTGTTGGTGCATTGAAATTCAAGTCTTGCTGCATATTTCATTTTGACACGGATGGCGGTGATTATTGCCGCTACGCCCGGCCCTGCGAGCCCCATGCTCCGTCGCAATTCATTGTCCATTCTTGACAGGACAAGGTCCATTCTTGATGATCTTTTTGATCTTCGCAACTTGTTGCCGGTGTCCAATCTGAAATGAAATCGCTAATACTTGTGACTTTGTTGTCGTTCTTTTCTCAAATTCGATGAAATATTGCGAGATTTCAGCTGCCCACTTTCCAAGCCTTCTTGAAGATTTGCAACTTTGGAGTACATCTTTGAGTGGTTGATTTGTTGGAATTCTCACTTTGTGGGCCAAGAAGTAGTGCTTCAACTTTCTTGTTGCCATAAGTACCGCATATGCTATTTTCTCAATTTTTTGAGTAAAACAACTTTGATCCGGAGAGGGCTTCGAGACAAAGTAAACTGGTTCTTGTTTCTTCGCGTGGTCTTTCTCTCTTTCTTGCACTAGTACCGCACTTACTTTGCTTTCTGGATCTTTGAGATGTATAAGAGTAGTTCTTGATCAACATTTGGTGTTGTCAATGTTGAGGGACTTGAGAGATATTTCTTTATTTCTTCAAAAGCTTTTTTGTTGTTCTTCTCCCATGTAAAGTTTGTCTTCGCCCTTTGAGTGCTTGAAAAATTGGGAAGCTTTTTTCTCGCGACTTTGATATGAACCGTTCAAATAAGCCAATCTTCTGTTAGTTTTTGGATGTCCTTAATATTCTTTGGAACTTCTTTTTGCATGATTGCTTTTATTTTTTCTCGATTTGGGTCAATGCCTTTTCTGAAACTATGCATCCGAGAATCTTGCCTTTTGTACTCGAAGGTACACTTCTCGAGATTGAGTCCGAGATTCGACTTTCTCAAGTTTTCAAAAGTTTGCTTTAAGTCTTTCGTGTGATCTTCGCATTTCTTACTTTTCACTATTATGTCATCAACATATGCCGCCAGATTGTCTCCGATTTGATCTTTAAGTGCTACCGTCATTCGATGAAGCTTGACCCGGCATTGCGAAGCCCTCTCGCCATTCTTTGGAAGCAAAGAAGTTCCAAATGGTGTGATAAAACTTGTCTTTTTCTTCATCTTCTTTTTTTCATGTAAATTTGATGATACCCCGAGAAGCAATCGAGGAAGCTTAGCATTTCACTTCCTCGCAGCTTGATCGACCAATGTGTCAATTCTTGGTAGAGGGAAGTTGTCTTTAGGGCAAGCTTTGTTGAGATCTGCGGAAATCTATGCACATTCTCCATTTTCCATTGCTTTTCTTTACTATCACAATGTTTGCCGGCCATGTTGTAAATTGAACTTCTCTTATAACTTTTGCATCAAGCAATCTCACGTACTTCAGCCTTCGCGCCATTGTTCTCGTCTTCTGAGACCTTTCATAACTTTTGTTTCTTTGGCTTGATATTTGGGTCGATATTCGCCGGTGTTCAATGATATCTCTGCCGACTCCCTCTAGATCTTTTGCTGACCAAGCGAAGACGTCTTGATTGCTTCTTAGGAAACTTATAAGTTGTTCTTCTTCTTCTTTTGCTAGATTGGCGCCTATGATGACTTTCTTGTCTCGTTATCATTGGATCTAGCAAAACTTCCTTGGTTTCGCTTTGTGACATGTCTTCGCTTTCTTTTGTGACTTCGCATTTTACGCTTTCATCTTCGTCTTGATTTCTTCAATCGCCAAAACATTCCTTTGAGCCGGAGTTGAATCTTTCTCAATATTTCTTGCTTTTGTTTGGTTTCCATGAATTGATATTGGTTCATTGATTGCTGGAATTTTCATGCATAGGTAGGAGTAGTTGATCACCTTCAAGATGTTTAGGCTTCCTCTTTTCGAAGATTGCATTATATTGACTATGCATTTCGACAACATCAAATGCCACTTGTTCTGTTTCTTGCATTATTTTGTGTCTTGAAGGATACTGGTAGTACAATTCTTCCAATTGAATTTATCCTTTTGCCACCGAAGCCAACTAATGGATATTCTCGCTCTTCCCAAGTTTTGCCTCTTGATCCCTATTGCATCTAGTGTTGATGCGAAGAGTATATCTAGGAGCTTCCTCCATCTACTAGGATTTTGGTGACATCCCATCCATCAATATTTGCTTCTATGACCATGGCGTCCATGTGTGGGTAATCTTTGAGCTTCATGTCTTGTTCTCAGAAAAATGATTGGTTGGTGTGACCATCTTGTCTTCTTAAAAGGTCCTTCCATTGTTATTGCATTGACTCTTCGAAGTAGTTTCTTCTTTTCAATTATTTGTTGCATGTTCTATGCTTGTTACCTCCGCAAATTGTCATTATTCTTGCCTCCTCGCTTGCTGTTGAAAACAAATTGGTGAGCCATTGTTTTGCATATTTGGTGTGTTATTTGCCACCGAAGCTTCGGGTTGTAAAGTTTGTGTCTCGTCCCCATTGTGGAGGAGCTATTGCCGCTGGTTGACAATTGTATATTGGGGGTGGTCCTGGTAACACTTGATGGTAGTTTGGATCGAAGTATGCTTGATTATGCGCGTGCTTGCTTGGGACAAAAAGTTTATTGATCTTTGATTTTTTGCTGATTTGCTCTCTTGTTGCAATTGCTCTATACTTTTCTTTACCATTGGGCACATCTTCGATGTGTGACCAGCCCCCTTTGCCATGAATGATGCAATACATTTCTTCAGGTTTTTTAAATTCTTCTTTCCCCAAATCTTTGATTGAAACCTCCTCTTTGGTTGTTATTGAAGTTTCGTTGTTGTACCGGCTTCATTTGGGTTATTTTGTCCCTCAATGTTGTCTTCGCTTATGCTCGTTGTTTATTTGATTCACGCCAAGTGGTGGTTGATACCGATGGTAGTATGGTCTTCGCTCAAAATTTTGTGGTTTGAATTGATTGTTTGTCTTTGCTTGATTTCTCTCGTGCATTCTCTTCTTCAGCTTTTTCCCGAAGTCATCGTCCCGATCTTGCATATTTTTGGATTTCTTTCATATAATTGAGCGACGGTCGTTGGTCTTTCCCTCTTTAGATGCGAAGACAATTGTCCAGCTCACGAGGCCCCCGATTGAAAGCAATGATTACGACTTCGTCTAATACTTCGGGATTTGGGTCTTCATTTGATGAATCTTTTATAGTATTGGATTATTGGCTCTTTTGGATATTGCTTGATATCGAACGGATCATCACTTGTTAAGCCTCGTGTGTTGGAATTCTTGGAAATCAACTAGCAAGGTTGTTCCGAAGTTGCTCCCAACTTTTTGAGGGATCTTGGTTTGAGCGAAGCATACCATTTTTGAGCTGGTCCTTTCATTGCCATGATAAGTGCCTTCGCTAGTGTTTTATCATCTCCCCACCCGATTCGACAAATGCTTCAAAACTCATCAAGAATTGTCTTGGATCTCGCTGCCGCCATAAGTTGGTATGACGTTGAACTTGAAGCCTTTTGGCCATTTCGCCATTTGCAGTGTCTACATGATAATGGAGATTCTGATCTATTGTTACTATTGCCTTTTCATTGCTTTGTCCGCCTTGGCTTCGCTGTTATGATGACTTCAGCGGTCTTGATTATTGATTTCTTTCGCCAATCTTTTTAGCTCGCTTCGCCTTCCCTCTATTCTTTGTTTCAAAGTCTTTTCTCTTGTTCTGCTTTGCAAGCCTCAAGTTCTTTCTGCTTTTGATCAGCTCTTCTTCTAGTTCTTGTAACTTCCTTGCTTCTTCGCTTGATCTTCGCTTGAATGACTTCTTTGGAGACGTTGTCTCCGCCGCTCTTTGGTGCTTCATTCTCTTGTTGTTGTTTCTTCAAAGATAGTTGCCGACTTGTTCTTGGGAGGTCTCCCTATGATTTCTTGATGGCCGTGGGATAGATTGTTGCTCACACAAACGGTGGGCCAAGATGTTGGGATTGCTCAACACAACACTTTATTGATGATGATATGGTTTAAAAAGTGGCCATTCAACATAGCCATTACAAAAAGGGTGTCGGGGGGGTATTTATAGGGCCCCCGACTTCGTAGTTGTACAAAAATGTTCAAATTCCTAAAAAGTTTCCCTACGAAATATCTTCTCTCAGCGAAGGTATCCCTTTTATCTTCGCTTTCTTTGAGGTCGACTTGTATCTTCGCGACGATTTCAACTCTTAAAAACAATTCTTTTTTACTTCACAAATGGGGCGCTTGACCATCTTCGCTTGACACTAATCTCTGACTTTTTTGCATTTCGACTATGTCTCTTTTCCCGCGGAGCTTATATCTGGCGAAGTCGCCACCGGCATGTAGCGTCGCCGATTATCCCGAAAAACTTCAAAGTTTGGGACAGAAGTTTCCCTAGATAACCGAAATTTGAAGACCGACCATTAGAGAGAGTTTTTCTAAGAATCACTTGTCATAGGCCACAAAGTAGCACTTGTTTAGAGTGAAATCTTGGAATTCCATCGAAAATCTCGTGGTCGACCTACGAACGGTAAACAAGAAGGGGAACGACCACGAAGGTACATAGAAGTTAGGGTGGATAGGTTCGATGATGGTAGGATCAATTACATTGCGTTCCCCAACCGTTAATATATGTTTCTCGATGTGACATTGGGACTGGCTGGCTTAATTTCAGCGCGTACTAAAAACAAAGAGAAGTTTTCAATCCGCTATCGAATCGACCTAGACTTTTTTTCGCGGTTGTGGAATCAAATGCCTCACCCTAGATAACCTAAATTTAAAGAAGTGGACCATTAGAGAGTTTTTCTAAGAATCACATGTCATAGGCCTCAAAGTAGCACTTGTTTAGAGCGAAATCTTAGAATTCCATCGAAAATCTCTCGTGGCTGACCTACATACCAAACAAGAAGGGGAACGACACAAAAAGGTACGTAGAAAGTTAGGGTGGATAGGTTAGATGATGGTAGGATCAATTACATTCGTTCCCCAACCGTTAATGTATATTTCGGATCTCGACATTGGGGATCAACGGCGCCGACTTCAAATAACTCAAAACAAAGAGAAGTTTCCAATGCGGCTATCGAATTGACCTAGACTTTTTCACGGTTGTGGAATCAAATGCCTTACCCTAGATAACCGAAATTTGAAGACTGACCATTAGAGAGTTTTTCTAAGAATCACTTGTCATAGGCCTCAAAGTAGCACTTGATTAGAGCGAAATCTTGGAATTCCATCGAAAATCTCTCGTAATCGACCTACGCATCAAAACAAGAAGGGGAACGACACCAAAAGTACATAGGAAGTTTGGGTGGATAGGTTAGATGATGGTAGGATCAATTACATTGCGTTCCCCAACCGTAAATATATGTTTCTAGATGTGACATTGGGGATCGCTGACGCTAATTTCAGCGCGATCGAAAACAAAGAGAAGTTTCCAATCCGGCTATAGAATCGACCTAGACTTTTTTTCGCGGTTGTGGAATCAAATGCCTCACCCTAGATAACCTAAATTGAAAAAAGTGGACCATTAGAGAGTTTTTCTAAGAATCACTTGTCATAGGCCTCAAAGTAGCACTTGTTTAGAGCTAAATCTTGGAATTCCATCGAAAATCTACGTGGTCGACCTACGCATCAAAAACAAGAAGGGGAACGACACCAAAGGTACATAGGAAGTTAGGGTGGATAGGTTAGATGATGGTAGGATCAACTACATTGTGTTCCCCTACAGTTAATATATGTTTCTAGACGTGACATTGGGGACTGCTGGCGCTAATTTCAGCGCGAACTCAAAACAAAGAGAAGTTTCCAATCCGGCAATAGAATCGACCTAGACTTTTTCGCGGTTGTGGAATCAAATGCCTCACCCTAGATAACCTAAATTTGAAGAAGTGGGCCATTAGAGAGTTTTTCTAAGAATCACTTGTCATAGGCCACAAAGTAGCACTTGTTTAGAGCGAAATCTTGGAATTCCATCGAAAATCTACGTGTCAACCTACGTGAATCTAAACAAGAAGGGGAACGACACGAAAGGTACATAGGAAGTTAGGGTGGATAGGATAGATGATGGTAGGATCAATTACATTGCGTTCCCCAACCGTTAATATATGTTTCTAGATGTGACATTGGGGATCTTTGGCGCTAATTTCAGCGAACCGAAAAACAAAGAGAAGTTTCCGATCCGCTATCGAATCGACCTAGACTTTTTTTCGCGGTTGTGGAATCAAATGCCTCACCCTAGATAACATAAATTTGAAGAAGTGGACCATTAGAGAGTTTTTCTAAGAATCACTTGTCATAGGCCTCAAAGTAGCACTTGTTTAGATCCAAATCTTGGAATTCCATCGAAATCTCTCGTAATCGACCTACGTAACGAAACAAGAAGGGGAACGACACCAAAGGTACACAGGAAGTTAGGGTGGATAGGTTAGATGATGGTAGGATCAATTACATTGCGTTCCCCTACAGTTAATATATGTTTCTAGATGTGACATTGGGATTTAAGCCGGCGCTAATTTTAGCCAAACTCAAAACAAAGAGAAGTTTCCAATCCGGCTATAGTATCGACCTAGACTTTTTTCGGGTTGTGGAATCAAATGCCTCACCCTAGATAACCTAAATTTAAAAGAGTGGACCATTAGAGAGTTTTTCTAAGAATCACATGTCATAGGCCTCAAAGTAGCACTTGTTTAGAGCAAAATCTTAGAATTCCATCGAAAATCTACGTGTCGACCTACGCATCAAACAAGAAGGGGAACGACACAAAAGGTACATAGGAAGTTCGGGGTGGATAGGTTAGATGATGGTAGGATCAATTACATTGCGTTCCCCAACCGTTAATATATATTTCTAGATGTGACATTGGGGATCGGCTGGCGCTGATTTCAGCTGAACTCAAAACAAAGAGAAGTTCCCAATGCGGCTATCGAATCGACCTAGACTTTTAACGGGTTGTGGAATCAAATGCCTCACCCTAGATAACCTAAATTTGAAGAAAGTGGACCATTAGAGAGTTTTTCTAAGAATCACTTGTCATAGGCCTCAAAGTAGCACTTGTTTTGAGCGAAATCTTTGAATTCCATCGAAAATCTCGTAATCGACCTACGCATCGAAACAAGAAGGGGAACGACACCAAAAGTACATAGGAAGTTTGGGTGGATAGGTTAGATGATGGTAGAATCAATTACATTGCGTTCCCCAACCGTAAATATATGTTTCTAGATGTGACATTGTGGATCTCTTGGCGCTAATTTCAGCGCCATTGAGAGTTTTTAAAAATAAAGAGAAGTTTCCAATCCGGCAATAGAATCGACCTAGACTTTTTCATGGGCCGTGGAATCAAATGCCTCACCCTAGGTAACCTAAATTTAAAGAAGTGGACCATTAGAGAGTTTTTCTAAGAATCACTTGTCATAGGCCTCAAAGTAGCACTTGGTTAGAGCTAAATCTTGGAATTCCATCAAAAATCTCTGTGTCGACCTATGTACCGAAACAAGAAGGGGAACGACACCAAAGGTACACAGGAAGTTAGGGTGGATAGGTTAGATGATGGTAGGATCAATTACATTGCGTTCCCCTATAGTTAATATATGTTTCTAGATGTGACATTGGGGACTGCTGGCGCTAATTTCAGCGCGAACTCAAAACAAAGAGAACTTTCCAATCCGGCAATAGAATCGACCTAGACTTTTTCGCGGTTGTGGAATCAAATGCCTCACCCTAGATAACCTAAATTTGAAGAAGTGGGCCATTAGAGAGTTTTTCTAAGAATCACTTGTCATAGGCCACAAAGTAGCACTTGTTTAGAGCGAAATCTTGGAATTCCATCGAAAATCTCTGTGGCGACCAACGTAACGAAACAAGAAGGGGAACGACACGAAAGGTACATATGAAGTTAGGGTGGATAGGTTAGATGATGGTAGGATCAATTACATTGCGTTCCCCAACCGTTAATATATGTTTCTAGATGTGACATTGGGGATCGCGGGCGCTAATTTCAGCGAACTCAAAAAGAAAGAGAAGTTTCCAATCCGGCTATCGAATCGACCTAGACTTTTTCACGATTGTGGAATCAAATGCCTCACCCTAGATAACCTAAATTTAAGAAGTGGACCATTAGAGAGTTTTTCTAAGAATCACTTGTCATAGGCCTCAAAGTAGCACTTGTTTAGAGCTAAATCTTGGAATTCCATCAAAAATCTCGTGGTCGACCTACGTCTCAAAACAAGAAGGGGAACAACACCAAAAGTACATAGGAAGTTAGGGTGGATAGGTTAGATGATGGTAGGATCAATTACATTGTGTTCCCTAACCGTAAATATATGTTTCTAGATGTGACATTGGGGATCGGCCGGCGCTAATTTCAGCGCCAACCGAAAACAAAGAGAAGTTTCCAATTCGGCTATCGAATCGACCTAGACTTTTTCGCGGTTGTGGAATCAAATGCCTCACCCTAGATAACCTAGATTGAAAAAAGTGGACCATTAGAGAGTTTTTCTAAGAATCACTTGTCATAGGCCTCAAAGTAGCACTTGTTTAGAGCTAAATCTTGGAATTCCATCGAAAATCTACGTAATCGACCTACGTCTCGAAACAAGAAGGGGAACGACACCAAAGGTACATAGGAAGTTAGGGTGGATAGGTTAGATGATGGTAGGATCAATTACATTGCGTTCCCCCAACCGTTAATATATATGTTTCTAGATGTGACATTGGGGATCGCAGCGCTAATTCAGCGAACTCAAAACAAAGAGAAGTTTCCAATCCGGCTATCGAATCGACCTAGACTTTTTCGTGGTTGTGGAATCAAATGCCTCACCCTAGATAACCTAAATTTGAAGAAGTGGACCATTAGAGAGTTTTTCTAAGAATAACTTGTCATAGGCCTCAAAGTAGCACTTGTTTAGAGCGAAATCTTGGAATTCCATCAAAAATCTCTCTAAGTGGTCGACCTGCGTAAACGAAACAAGAAGGGGAACAACACCAAAAGTACATAGGAAGTTAGGGTGGATAGGTTAGATGATGGTAGGATCAATTACATTGCGTTCCCCAACCGTAAATATATGTTTCTAGATGTAACATTGGGGATCGGCTGGCGCTAATTTCAGCAGCGAACCGAAAACAAAGAGAAGTTTCCAATCCGCTATAGAATCGACCTAGACTTTTTCGCGGCTGTGGAATCAAATGCCTCACCCTAGATAACCTAAATTTAAAGAAGTGGACCATTAGAGAGTTTTTCTAAGAATCACTTGTCATAGGCCTCAAAGTAGCACTTGGTTAGAGCTAAATCTTAGAATTCCATCAAAAATCTCTGTGTCGACCTATGTACCGAAACAAGAAGGGGAACGACACCAAAGGTACACAGGAAGTTAGGGTGGATAGGTTAGATGATGGTAGGATCAATTACATTGCGTTCCCCTATAGTTAATATATGTTTCTAGATGTGACATTGGGGATCACCGGCGCTAATTTCAGCGAACTCAAAACAAAGAGAAGTTTCCAATCCGCAATAGAATCGACCTAGACTTTTTCGCGGTTGTGGAATCAAATGCCTCACCCTAGATAACCTAAATTTGAAGAAGTGGGCCATTAGAGAGTTTTTCTAAGAATCACTTGTCATAGGCCTCAAAGTAGCACTTGTTTAGAGCGAAATCTTGGAATTCCATCGAAAATCTCTCGTGGCGACCAACGTACGGAAACAAGAAGGGGAACGACACGAAAAGGTACATATGAAGTTAGGGTGGATAGGTTAGATGATGGTAGGATCAATTACATTGCGTTCCCCAACCGTTAATATATATGTTTCTAGATGTGACATTGGGGATCATTGGCGCTAATTTCAGCGCGAACTCAAAACAAAGAGAAGTTTCCAATCCGGCTATAGAATCGACCTAGACTTTTTTCACGATTGTGGAATCAAATGCCTCAACCTAGATAACCAAAATTTGAAGAAGTGGACCATTAGAGAGTTTTTCTAAGAATCACTTGTCATAGGCCTCAAAGTAGCACTTGTTTAGAGCGAAATCTTGGAATTCCATCGAAAATCTCTACGTCGACCTACGCATCAAAACAAGAAGGGGAACAACACCAAAAGTACATAGGAAGTTAGGGTGGATAGGTTAGATGATGGTAGGATCAATTACATTGCGTTCCCCAACCGTTAATATATGTTTCTAGATGTGACATTGGGGATCGGCCTGGCGCTAATTTCAGCGCGAACTCAAAACAAAGAGAAGTTTTCAATCCGCTATAGAATCGACCTAGACTTTTTTCGTGGTTGTGGAATCAAATGCCTCACCCTAGATAACCTAAATTTGAAGAAGTGGACCATTAGAGAGTTTTTTCTAAGAATAACTTGTCATAGGCCTCAAAGTAGCACTTGTTTAGAGCGAAATCTTGGAATTCCATCAAAAATCTCTCGTGGTCGACCTACGCATCAAAACAAGAAGGGGAACAACACCAAAAAGTACATAGGAAGTTAGGGTGGATAGGTTAGATGATGGTAGGATCAATTACATTGCGTTCCCCAACCGTAAATATATGTTTCTAGATGTGACATTGGGGACCGCCGGGCGCTAATTTCAGCGCGAACTCAAAACAAAGAGAAGTTCCAATCCCGCTATAGAATCGACCTAGACTTTTTCGCGGTTGTGGAATCAAATGCCTCACCCTAGATAACCTAAATTTAAAGAAGTGGACCATTAGAGAGTTTTTCTAAGAATCACTTGTCATAGGCCTCAAAGTAGCACTTGTTTAGAGCTAAATCTTGGAATTCCATCAAAAATCTCTGTGTCGACCTACGTACCGAAACAAGAAGGGGAACGACACCAAAGGTACATAGGAAGTTAGGGTGGATAGGTTAGATGATGGTAGGATCAATTACATTGCGTTCCCCTACAGTTAATATATGTTTCTAGATGTGACATTGGGGATCGGCGGGCGCTAATTTCAGCGAACTCAAAACAAAGAGAACTTTCCAATCCGCAATAGAATCGACCTAGACTTTTTTTGCGGTTGTGGAATCAAATGCCTCACCCTAAATAACCTAAATTTGAAGAAGTGGGCCATTAGAGAGTTTTTCTAAGAATCACTTGTCATAGGCCACAAAGTAGCACTTGTTTAGAGCGAAATCTTGGAATTCCATCGAAAATCTCTCGCGTGGCGACCAACGTATCGAAACAAGAAGGGGAACGACACCAAAAGGTACATAGGAAGTTAGGGTGGATAGGTTAGATGATGGTAGGATCAATTACATTGCGTTCCCCAACCGTTAATATATGTTTCTAGATGTGACATTGGGGATCGCGGGCGCTAATTTCAGCGCGAACTCAAAACAAAGAGAAGTTTCCAATCCGCTATCGAATCGACCTAGACTTTTTCACGGTTGTGGAATCAAATGCCTCAACCTAGATAACCTAAATTTGAAGAAGTGGACCATTAGAGAGTTTTTCTAAGAATCACTTGTCATAGGCCTCAAAGTAGCACTTGTTTAGAGCGAAATCTTGGAATTCCATCGAAAATCTCAGGGTGGTCGACCTACGCATCAAAACAAGAAGGGGAACAACACCAAAAGTACATAGGAAGTTAGGGTGGATAGGTTAGATGATGGTAGGATCAATTACATTGCGTTCCCCAACCGTAAATATATGTTTCTAGATGTGACATTGGGGATCGCCGGGCGCTAATTTCAGCTAACTCAAAACAAAGAGAAGTTTCCAATCCGGCTATAGAATCGACCTAGACTTTTTCATGGGTTGTGGAATCAAATGCCTCACCCTAGATAACCTAAATTTGAAAAAGTGGACCATTAGAGAGTTTTTCTAAGAATCACTTGTCATAGGCCTCAAAGTAGCACTTGTTTAGAGCTAAATCTTGGAATTCCATCGAAAATATCTCGTAATCCTACCTACGCATCGAAACAAGAAGGGGAACGACACCAAAGGTACATAGGAAGTTAGGGTGGATAGGTTAGATGATGGTAGGATCAATTACATTGCGTTCCCCAACCGTTAATATATGTTTCTAGATGTGACATTGGGGACTCGCGGGCGCTAATTTCAGCGAACTCAAAACAAAGAGAAGTTTCCAATCCGCTATAGAATCGACCTAGACTTTTTTCGCGGTTGTGGAATCAAATGCCTCACCCTAGATAACCTAAATTTGAAAAAGTGGACCATTAGAGAGTTTTTCTAAGAATCACTTGTCATAGGCCTCAAAGTAGCACTTGTTTAGAGCTAAATCTTGGAATTCCATCAAAAATCTCTCGTGTCGACCTACGCATCAAAAACAAGAAGGGGAACGACACCAAAGGTACATAGGAAGTTAGGGTGGATAGGTTAGATGATGGTAGGATCAATTACATTGCGCTTCCCCAACCGTAAATATATGTTTCTAGATGTGACATTGGGGACTGGCCGGGCGCTAATTTCAGCGAACTCAAAACAAAGAGAAGTTTCCAATCCGCTATAGAATCGACCTAGACTTTTTTCGCGGTTGTGGAATCAAATGCCTCACCCTAGATAACCTAAATTTGAAGAAGTGGGCCATTATAGAGTTTTTCTAAGAATCACTTGTCATAGGCCACAAAGTAGCACTTGTTTAGAGCGAAATCTTGAAATTCCATCGAAAATCTCTCGTGGTCGACCTACGAATCAAAAACAAGAAGGGGAACGACACCAAAAGTACATAGGAAGTTAGGGTGGATAGGTTAGATGATGGTAGGATCAATTACATTGCGTTCCCCAACCGTAAATATATGTTTCTAGATGTGACATTGGGGATCGCCGACGCTAATTTCAGCACGAACTCAAAACAAAGAGAAGTTTCCAATCCGGCTATAGAATCGACCTAGACTTTTTCGCGGTTGTGGAATCAAATGCCTCACCCTAGATAACCTAAATTTGAAGAAGTGGACCATTAGAGAGTTTTTCTAAGAATCACTTGTCATAGGCCTCAAAGTAGCACTTGTTTAGAGCGAAATCTTGGAATTCCATCGAAAATCTCTCGGTCGACCTACGTATCGAAACAAGAAGGGGAACAACACCAAAAAACACATAGGAAGTTAGGGTGGATAGGTTAGATGATGGTAGGATCAATTACATTGCGTTCCCCAACCGTAAATATATGTTTCTAGATGTGACATTGGGGACCGCAGGCGCTAATTTCAGCGAAACTCAAAACAAAGAGAAGTTTCCAATCCGCTATAGAATCCACCTAGACTTTTTTTCGGTTGTGGAATCAAATGCCTCACCCTAGATAACCTAAATTTGAAAAAGTGGACCATTAGAGAGTTTTTCTAAGAATCACTTGTCATAGGCCTCAAAGTAGCACTTGTTTAGAGCTAAATCTTGGAATTCCATCGAAAATCTCTCGTAATCGACCTACGCAACCGAAAACAAGAAGGGGAACGACACCAAAAGTACATAGGAAGTTAGGGTGGATAGGTTAGATGATGGTAGGATCAATTACATTGCGTTCCCCAACCGTTAATATATGTTTCTAGATGTGACATTGGGGATCGGCTTGGCGCTAATTTCAGCCAAACTCAAAACAAAGAGAAGTTTCCAATCCGCTATAGAATCGACCTAGACTTTTTCGCGGTTGTGGAATCAAATGCCTCACCCTAGATAACCTAAATTTGAAAAAGTGGACCATTAGAGAGTTTTTCTAAGAATCACTTGTCATAGGCCTCAAAGTAGCACTTGTTTAGAGCTAAATCTTGGAATTCCATCGAAAATCTCTCGTGGTCGACCTACGCATCCTAAAACAAGAAGGGGAACGACACCAAAAGGTACATAGGAAGTTAGGGTGGATAGGTTAGATGATGGTAGGATCAATTACATTGCGTTCCCCAACCGTAAATATATGTTTCTAGATGTGACATTGGGGACTGCCGGGCGCTAATTTCAGCGCCAACTCAAAAAAACAAAGAGAAGTTTCCAATCCGCTATAGAATCGACCTAGACTTTTTCGCGGTTTGTGGAATCAAATGCCTCACCCTAGATAACCTAAATTTGAAGAAGTGGGCCATTAGAGAGTTTTTCTAAGAATCACTTGTCATAGGCCTCAAAGTAGCACTTGTTTAGAGCGAAATCTTGGAATTCCATCGAAAATCTCTCGTGGGTCCTACCTACGCATCAAAACAAGAAGGGGAACGACACCAAAAGGTACATAGGAAGTTAGGGTGGATAGGTTAGATGATGGTAGGATCAATTACATTGCGTTCCCCAACCGTAAATATATGTTTCTAGATGTGACATTGGGGATCTGCGGCGCTAATTTCAGCGCAACTCAAAACAAAGAGAAGTTTCCAATCCGCTATAGAATCGACCTAGACTTTTTCGCGGTTGTGGAATCAAATGCCTCACCCTAGATAACCTAAATTTGAAGAAGTGGACCATTAGAGAGTTTTTCTAAGAATCACTTGTCATAGGCCTCAAAGTAGCACTTGTTTAGAGCGAAATCTTGGAATTCCATCGAAAATCTCTCGTGTCGACCCACGCATCAAAACAAGAAGGGGAACAACACCAAAAGTACATAGGAAGTTTGGGTGGATAGGTTAGATGATGGTAGGATCAATTACATTGTGTTTCCCCAACCGTAAATATATGTTTCTAGATGTGACATTGGGGACTCGCTGGCGCTAATTTCAGCGCGAACTCAAAACAAAGAGAAGTTTCCAATCCGCTATAGAATCGACCTAGACTTTTTCGTGGTTGTGGAATCAAATGCCTCACCCTAGATAACCTAAATTTGAAGAAGTGGACCATTAAAGAGTTTTTCTAAGAATCACTTGTCATAGGCCTCAAAGTAGCACTTGTTTAGAGCTAAATCTTGGAATTCCATCAAAAATATCTCATGGTCGACCTACGCAACCAAAAAAGAAGAAGGGGAACGACACCAAAAGGTACATAGGAAGTTAGGGTGGATAGGTTAGATGATGGTAGGATCAATTACATTGCGTTCCCCAACCGTTAATATATGTTTCTAGATGTGACATTGGGGACTGGCCGGGCGCTAATTTCAGCGAACTCAAAACAAAGAGAAGTTTCCAATCCGCAATAGAATCGACCTAGACTTTTTCACGGTTGTGGAATCAAATGCCTCACCCTAGATAACCTAAATTTGAAGAAGTGGACCATTAGAGAGTTTTTCTAAGAATCACTTGTCATAGGCCTCAAAGTAGCACTTGTTTAGAGCGAAATCTTGGAATTCCATCGAAAATCTCGGTAATCGACCTACGCATCAAAACAAGAAGGGGAACAACACCAAAAGTACATAGGAAGTTAGGGTGGATAGGTTAGATGATGGTAGGATCAATTACATTGCGCGTTCCCCAACCATAAATATATGTTTCTAGATGTGACATTGGGGACTGCTGGCGCTAATTTCAGCGAACCGAAAACAAAGAGAAGTTTCCAATCCGCTATAGAATCGACCTAGACTTTTTCGCGGTTGTGGAATCAAATGCCTCACCCTAGATAACCTAAATTTAAAGAAGTGGACCATTAGAGAGTTTTTCTAAGAATCACTTGTCATAGGCCTCAAAGTAGCACTTGTTTAGAGCTAAATCTTGGAATTCCATCAAAAATCTCTCGTAATCGACCTACGTACACCAAAACAAGAAGGGGAACGACACCAAAAGGTACATAGGAAGTTAGGGTGGATAGGTTAGATGATGGTAGGATCAATTACATTGCGTTCCCCAACCGTTAATATATGTTTCTAGATGTGACATTGGGGATCTGCCGGGCGCTAATTTCAGCCTTGAACTCAAAACAAAGAGAAGTTTCCAATCCGCTATAGAATCGACCTAGACTTTTTCGCGGTTGTGGAATCAAATGCCTCACCCTAGATAACCTAAATTTGAAGAAGTGGGCCATTAGAGAGTTTTTCTAAGAATCACTTGTCATAGGCCTCAAAGTAGCACTTGTTTAGAGCGAAATCTTGGAATTCCATCGAAAATCTCTCGTGGCGACCTACGTAACAAAACAAGAAGGGGAACGACACCAAAAGGTACATAGGAAGTTAGGGTGGATAGGTTAGATGATGGTAGGATCAATTACATTGCGTTCCCCAACCGTTAATATATGTTTCTAGATGTGACATTGGGGATCTGCCGGGCGCTAATTTCAGCGAACTCAAAACAAAGAGAAGTTTCCAATCCGCTATCGAATCCACCTAGACTTTTTCGCGGTTGTGGAATCAAATGCCTCACCCTAGATAACCTAAATTTGAAGAACTGGACCATTAGAGAGTTTTTCTAAGAATCACTTGTCATAGGCCTCAAAGTAGCACTTGTTTAGAGCGAAATCTTGGAATTCCATCGAAAATCTCTCGTGGTCGACCTACGCATCGAAAACAAGAAGGGGAACAACACCAAAAGTACATAGGAAGTTAGGGTGGATAGGTTAGATGATGGTAGGATCAATTACATTGCGTTCCCCAACCGTAAATATATGTTTCTAGATGTGACATTGGGGACTGCCGGCGCTAATTTCAGCGAACCGAAAACAAAGAGAAGTTTCCAATCCGGCTATAGAATCGACCTAGACTTTTTCGCGGTTGTGGAATCAAATGCCTCACCCTAGATAACCTAAATTTGAAAAAAGTGGACCATTAGAGAGTTTTTCTAAGAATCACTTGTCATAGGCCTCAAAGTAGCACTTGTTTAGAGCTAAATCTTGGAATTCCATCGAAAATCTCTCGGTGGACCTACGTACCGAAACAAGAAGGGGAACGACACCAAAGGTACATAGGAAGTTAGGGTGGATAGGTTAGATGATGGTAGGATCAATTACATTGCGTTCCCCAACCGTTAATATATGTTTCTAGATGTGACATTGGGGACTGCTGGCGCTAATTTCAGCGCGACTCGAAAAACAAAGAGAAGTTTCCAATCCGCTATAGAATCGACCTAGACTTTTTCGCGGTTGTGGAATCAAATGCCTCACCCTAGATAACCTAAATTTGAAAAAGTGGGCCATTAGAGAGTTTTTCTAAGAATCACTTGTCATAGGCCTCAAAGTAGCACTTGTTTAGAGCTAAATCTTGGAATTCCATCAAAAATCTCTGCGTAATGACCTACGCATCGAAAACAAGAAGGGGAACGACACCAAAAGGTACATAGGAAGTTAGGGTGGATAGGTTAGATGATGGTAGGATCAATTACATTGCGTTCCCCAACCGTAAATATATGTTTCTAGATGTGACATTGGGGATCGGGCCGGCGCTAATTTCAGCGCCAACTCAAAACAAAGAGAAGTTTCCAATCCGCATATTGAATCGACCTAGACTTTTTCGCGGTTGTGGAATCAAATGCCTCACCCTAGATAACCTAAATTTGAAGAAGTGGGCCATTAGAGAGTTTTTCTAAGAATCACTTGTCATAGGCCTCAAAGTAGCACTTGTTTAGAGCGAAATCTTGGAATTCCATCGAAAATCTCTCGTGGCCGACCTACGCATCAAACAAGAAGGGGAACGACACCAAAAGGTACATAGGAAGTTAGGGTGGATAGGTTAGATGATGGTAGGATCAATTACATTGCGTTCCCCAACCGTAAATATATGTTTCTAGATGTGACATTGGGGATCTGGCCGGGCGCTAATTTCAGCACGAACTCAAAACAAAGAGAAGTTTCCAATCCGCCTATAGAATCGACCTAGACTTTTTTCGCGGTTGTGGAATCAAATGCCTCACCCTAGATAACCTAAATTTGAAGAAGTGGACCATTAGAGAGTTTTTCTAAGAATCATTTGTCATAGGCCTCAAAGTAGCACTTGTTTAGAGCGAAATCTTGGAATTCCATCGAAAAATCTCTCGTAATGGACCTACGCAACCAAACAAGAAGGGGAACAACACCAAAAGTACATAGGAAGTTAGGGTGGATAGGTTAGATGATGGTAGGATCAATTACATTGCGTTCCCCAACCGTAAATATATGTTTCTAGATGTGACATTGGGGATCTGCCGGGCGCTAATTTCAAAGACGAACTCAAAACAAAGAGAAAGTTTCCAATCCGGCTATAGAATCGACCTAGACTTTTTTTTGGTTGTGGAATCAAATGCCTCACCCTAGATAACCTAAATTTGAAGAAGTGGACCATTAGAGAGTTTTTCTAAGAATCATTTGTCATAGGCCTCAAAGTAGCACTTGTTTAGAGCGAAATCTTGGAATTCCATCGAAAATCTCTCGTGTCGAACCTACGCATCAAAACAAGAAGGGGAACAACACCAAAAGTACATAGGAAGTTAGGGTGGATAGGTTAGATGATGGTAGGATCAATTACATTGCGTTCCCAACCGTAAATATATGTTTCTAGATGTGACATTGGGGATCGCTGGCGCTAATTTCAGCCGAACTCAAAACAAAGAGAAGTTTCCAATCCGCTATAGAATCGACCTAGACTTTTTCGCGGTTGTGGAATCAAATGCCTCACCCTAGATAACCTAAATTTGAAGAAGTGGACCATTAGAGAGTTTTTCTAAGAATCACTTGTCATAGGCCTCAAAGTAGCACTTGTTTAGAGCTAAATCTTGAATTCCATCGAAAATCTCTCAGGTCGACCTACGCATCGAAACAAGAAGGGGAACGACACCAAAGGTACATAGGAAGTTAGGGTGGATAGGTTAGATGATGGTAGGATCAATTACATTGCGTTCCCCAACCGTTAATATATGTTTCTAGATGTGACATTGGGGATCGGCCGGCGCTAATTTCAGCGCGAACTCAAAACAAAGAGAGAAGTTTCCAATCCGGCTATAGAATCGACCTAGACTTTTTTCGCGGTTGTGGAATCAAATGCCTCACCCTAGATAACCTAAATTTGAAAAAAGTGGACCATTAGAGAGTTTTTCTAAGAATCACTTGTCATAGGCCTCAAAGTAGCACTTGTTTAGAGCTAAATCTTGGAATTCCATCGAAAATCTCTCGTAATCGACCTACGTACCAACAAAACAAGAAGGGGAACGACACCAAAAGGTACATAGGAAGTTAGGGTGGATAGGTTAGATGATGGTAGGATCAATTACATTGCGTTCCCCAACCGTAAATATATGTTTCTAGATGTGACATTGGGGATCGCCGGGCGCTAATTTCAGCGCGAACTCAAAACAAAAAGAGAAGTTTCCAATCCGGCTATAGAATCGACCTAGACTTTTTCGCGGTTGTGGAATCAAATGCCTCACCCTAGATAACCTAAATTTGAAGAAGTGGGCCATTAGAGAGTTTTTCTAAGAATCACTTGTCATAGGCCTCAAAGTAGCACTTGTTTAGAGCGAAATCTTGGAATTCCATCGAAAATCTCTCGCGGTCGACCTACGAACGAAACAAGAAGGGGAACGACACCAAAAGTACATAGGAAGTTAGGGTGGATAGGTTAGATGATGGTAGGATCAATTACATTGCGTTCCCCAACCGTAAATATATGTTTCTAGATGTGACATTGGGATCTGCCGACGCTAATTTCAGCCACGAACTCAAAACAAAGAGAAGTTTCCAATCCGCTATAGAATCGACCTAGACTTTTTTCGCGGTTGTGGAATCAAATGCCTCACCCTAGATAACCTAAATTTGAAGAAGTGGACCATTAGAGAGTTTTTCTAAGAATCATTTGTCATAGGCCTCAAAGTAGCACTTGTTTAGAGCGAAATCTTGGAATTCCATCGAAAATCTCTCGCGGTAATCGACCTACGCATCAAAACAAGAAGGGGAACAACACCAAAAGTACATAGGAAGTTTGGGTGGATAGGTTAGATGATGGTAGGATCAATTACATTGCGTTCCCCAACCGTAAATATATGTTTCTAGATGTGACATTGGGGACTGGCGGCGCTAATTTCAGCGCCAACTCAAAACAAAAAGAGAAGTTTCCAATCCGCTATAGAATCGACCTAGACTTTTTCGCGGTTGTGGAATCAAATGCCTCACCCTAGATAACCTAAATTTGAAAAAGTGGACCATTAGAGAGTTTTTCTAAGAATCACTTGTCATAGGCCTCAAAGTAGCACTTGTTTAGAGCTAAATCTTGAATTCCATCGAAAATCTCTCTGTGGTCGACCTACGTAACCAAAACAAGAAGGGGAACGACACCAAAAGGTACATAGGAAGTTAGGGTGGATAGGTTAGATGATGGTAGGATCAATTACATTGCGTTCCCCAACCGTTAATATATGTTTCTAGATGTGACATTGGGGACTGCATGGGCGCTAATTTCAGCGAACTCAAAACAAAGAGAAGTTTCCAATCCGCTATAGAATCCACCTAGACTTTTTCACGGGTTGTGGAATCAAATGCCTCACCCTAGATAACCTAAATTTGAAAAAGTGGACCATTAGAGAGTTTTTCTAAGAATCACTTGTCATAGGCCTCAAAGTAGCACTTGTTTAGAGCGAAATCTTGGAATTCCATCGAAAATCTCTGTGTCGACCTACGTAACGAAACAAGAAGGGGAACGACACGAAAGGTACATAGGAAGTTAGGGTGGATAGGTTAGATGATGGTAGGATCAATTACATTGCGTTCCCCAACCGTAAATATATGTTTCTAGATGTGACATTGGGGACTGCTGACGCTAATTTCAGCGCGAACTCAAAACAAAGAGAAGTTTCCAATCCGGCTATAGAATCGACCTAGACTTTTTCGCGGTTGTGGAATCAAATGCCTCACCCTAGATAACCTAAATTTGAAGAAGTGGGCCATTAGAGAGTTTTTCTAAGAATCACTTGTCATAGGCCTCAAAGTAGCACTTGTTTAGAGCGAAATGTTGGAATTCCATCGAAAATCTCTCGTGGTCGACCTACGAATCGAAACAAGAAGGGGAACGACACCAAAAGGTACATAGGAAGTTAGGGTGGATAGGGTTAGATGATGGTAGGATCAATTACATTGCGTTCCCCAACCGTAAATATATGTTTCTAGATGTGACATTGGGGATCGCCGGCGCTAATTTCAGCGAACTCAAAACAAAGAGAAGTTTCCAATCCGCTATAGAATCCACCTAGACTTTTTCACGGTTTGTGGAATCAAATGCCTCACCCTAGATAACCTAAATTTGAAAAAGTGGACCATTAGAGAGTTTTTCTAAGAATCACTTGTCATAGGCCTCAAAGTAGCACTTGTTTAGAGCGAAATCTTGGAATTCCATCGAAAATCTCTCGTGGTCCTCTACGCATCAAACAAGAAGGGGAACAACACCAAAAGTACATAGGAAGTTAGGGTGGATAGGTTAGATGATGGTAGGATCAATTACATTGCGTTCCCAACCGTAAATATATGTTTCTAGATGTGACATTGGGGACTGATGGCGCTAATTTCAGCGCGAACTCAAAAACAAAGAGAAGTTTCCAATCCGCTATAGAATCGACCTAGACTTTTTCGCGGTTGTGGAATCAAATGCCTCACCCTAGATAACCTAAATTTGAAAAAAGTGGACCATTAGAGAGTTTTTCTAAGAATCACTTGTCATAGGCCTCAAAGTAGCACTTGTTTAGAGCTAAATCTTGGAATTCCATCGAAAATCTCTCAGTATCGACCTACGCATCAAAAAAGAAGGGGAACAACACCAAAAGGTACATAGGAAGTTAGGGTGGATAGGTTAGATGATGGTAGGATCAATTACATTGCGTTCCCCAACCGTAAATATATGTTTCTAGATGTGACATTGGGGATCGATTGGCGCTAATTTCAGCGCGAACTCAAAACAAAGAGAAGTTTCCAATCCGGCTATAGAATCGACCTAGACTTTTTTCGCGGTTGTGGAATCAAATGCCTCACCCTAGATAACCTAAATTTGAAGAAGTGGACCATTAGAGAGTTTTTCTAAGAATCACTTGTCATAGGCCTCAAAGTAGCACTTGTTTAGAGCGAAATCTTGGAATTCCATCGAAAATCTCTGTGGTCGACCTACGTAACCGAAACAAGAAGGGGAACGACACCAAAAGGTACATAGGAAGTTTGGGTGGATAGGTTAGATGATGGTAGGATCAATTACATTGCGTTCCCCAACCGTTAATATATGTTTCTAGATGTGACATTGGGGATCTGCCGGGCGCTAATTTCAGCGCGAACTCAAAACAAAAAGAGAAGTTTCCAATCCGCTATAGAATCAACCTAGACTTTTTCGCGGTTGTGGAATCAAATGCCTCACCCTAGATAACCTAAATTTGAAGAAGTGGGCCATTAGAGAGTTTTTCTAAGAATCACTTGTCATAGGCCTCAAAGTAGCACTTGTTTAGAGCGAAATCTTGGAATTCCATCGAAAATCTCTCTGTCGACCTACGCACCAAAAACAAGAAGGGGAACGACACCAAAGGTACATAGGAAGTTAGGGTGGATAGGTTAGATGATGGTAGGATCAATTACATTGCGTTCCCCAACCGTTAATATATGTTTCTAGATGTGACATTGGGGACTGCGGCGCTAATTTCAGCGAACTCAAAACAAAGAGAAGTTTCCAATCCGGCTATCGAATCCACCTAGACTTTTTTCGCGGTTGTGGAATCAAATGCCTCACCCTAGATAACCTAAATTTGAAGAACTGGACCATTAGAGAGTTTTTCTAAGAATCACTTGTCATAGGCCTCAAAGTAGCACTTGTTTAGAGCGAAATCTTGGAATTCCATCGAAAATCTCTCGTGGTCGACCTACGCAAAAACAAACAAGAAGGGGAACAACACCAAAAGTACATAGGAAGTTATGGTGGATAGGTTAGATGATGGTAGGATCAATTACATTGCGTTCCCCAACCCGTAAATATATGTTTCTAGATGTGACATTGGGGACTGGCTGGGCGCTAATTTCAGCGCGAACTCAAAACAAAGAGAAGTTTCCAATCCGGCTATAGAATCGACCTAGACTTTTTTCGCGGTTGTGGAATCAAATGCCTCACCCTAGATAACCTAAATTTGAAGAAAGTGGACCATTAGAGAGTTTTTCTAAGAATCACTTGTCATAGGCCTCAAAGTAGCACTTGTTTAGAGCGAAATCTTGAAATTCCATCGAAAATCTCTGTGTAATGACCTACGCAACCAAAACAAGAAGGGGAACGACACCAAAGGTACATAGGAAGTTAGGGTGGATAGGTTAGATGATGGTAGGATCAATTACATTGCGTTCCCCAACCGTTAATATATGTTTCTAGATGTGACATTGGGGACTGCTAGGCGCTAATTTCAGCCGAACTCAAAACAAAGAGAAGTTTCCAATCCGGCTATAGAATCGACCTAGACTTTTTCGTGGTTGTGGAATCAAATGCCTCACCCTAGATAACCTAAATTTGAAGAAAAGTGGACCATTAGAGAGTTTTTCTAAGAATCACTTGTCATAGGCCTCAAAGTAGCACTTGTTTAGAGCGAAATCTTGGAATTCCATCGAAAATCTCTGTGGTCGACCTACGCATCCGAAACAAGAAGGGGAACGACACCAAAGGTACATAGGAAGTTAGGGTGGATAGGTTAGATGATGGTAGGATCAATTACATTGCGTTCCCCAACCGTAAATATATGTTTCTAGATGTGACATTGGGGACTCGGCCGGCGCTAATTTCAGCGCGAACTCAAAACAAAGAGAAGTTTCCAATCCGCTATTGAATCCACCTAGACTTTTTCGCGGTTGTGGAATCAAATGCCTCACCCTAGATAACCTAAATTTGAAGAAGTGGGCCATTAGAGAGTTTTTCTAAGAATCACTTGTCATAGGCCTCAAAGTAGCACTTGTTTAGAGCGAAATCTTGAATTCCATCGAAAATCTCTGTGGTCGACCTACGAACGAAACAAGAAGGGGAACGACACCAAAAGGTACATAGGAAGTTAGGGGTGGATAGGTTAGATGATGGTAGGATCAATTACATTGCGTTCCCCAACCGTAAATATATGTTTCTAGATGTGACATTGGGGACTCGGCCGGCGCTAATTTCAAATAATAACTCAAAACAAAAGAGAAGTTTCCAATCCGGCTATAGAATCGACCTAGACTTTTTCGCGGTTGTGGAATCAAATGCCTCACCCTAGATAACCTAAATTTGAAGAAGTGGACCATTAGAGAGTTTTTCTAAGAATCACTTGTCATAGGCCTCAAAGTAGCACTTGTTTAGAGCTAAATCTTGGAATTCCATCAAAAATCTCTCGTGGTCGACCTACGCATCAAAACAAGAAGGGGAACGACACCAAAAGGTACATAGGAAGTTAGGGTGGATAGGTTAGATGATGGTAGGATCAATTACATTGCGTTCCCCAACCGTTAATATATGTTTCTAGATGTGACATTGGGGATCGGCCGGGCGCTAATTTCAGCGCAACTCAAAACAAAGAGAAGTTTCCAATCCGCTATAGAATCGACCTAGACTTTTTACGGTTGTGGAATCAAATGCCTCACCCTAGATAACCTAAATTTGAAAAAGTGGGCCATTAGAGAGTTTTTCTAAGAATCACTTGTCATAGGCCTCAAAGTAGCACTTGTTTAGAGCGAAATCTTGGAATTCCATCGAAAATCTCTCGTGGTCGACCTACGAATCAAACAAGAAGGGGAACGACACCAAAAGGTACATAGGAAGTTAGGGTGGATAGGTTAGATGATGGTAGGATCAATTACATTGCGTTCCCCAACCGTAAATATATGTTTCTAGATGTGACATTGGGGACCGCTGGCGCTAATTTCAGCGCGAACTCAAAACAAAGAGAAGTTTCCAATCCGGCTATAGAATCGACCTAGACTTTTTCGCGGTTGTGGAATCAAATGCCTCACCCTAGATAACCTAAATTTGAAGAAGTGGACCATTAGAGAGTTTTTCTAAGAATCATTTGTCATAGGCCTCAAAGTAGCACTTGTTTAGAGCGAAATCTTGGAATTCCATCGAAAATCTCTGTGTCGACCTACGTACCGAAACAAGAAGGGGAACAACACCAAAAGTACATAGGAAGTTTGGGTGGATAGGTTAGATGATGGTAGGATCAATTACATTGCGTTCCCCTACAGTTAATATATGTTTCTAGATGTGACATTGGGGATCGGCCGGGCGCTAATTTCAACGAAAACTCAAAACAAAGAGAAGTTTCCAATCCGGCTATAGAATCGACCTAGACTTTTTCAAGGGTTGTGGAATCAAATGCCTCACCCTAGATAACCTAAATTTGAAGAAGTGGGCCATTAGAGAGTTTTTCTAAGAATCACTTGTCATAGGCCTCAAAGTAGCACTTGTTTAGAGCGAAATCTTGGAATTCCATCGAAAATCTCTGTGCTGACCTACGAACCGAAACAAGAAGGGGAACGACACGAAAGGTACATAGGAAGTTAGGGTGGATAGGTTAGATGATGGTAGGATCAATTACATTGCGTTCCCCAACCGTTAATATATGTTTCTGGATGTGACATTAGGGACTGCAGGCGCTGATTTCAATGCGAACTCAAAACAAAGAGAAGATTCCAATGCGGCTATCGAATCCACCTAGACTTTTTCGCGGTTGTGGAATCAAATGCCTCACCCTAGATAACCTAAATTTGAGGAAGTGGACCATTAGATAGTTTTTCTAAGTATCACTTGTCATAAGCCTCAAAGTAGCACTTGTTTAGAGCTAAATCTTGGAATTCCATCGAAAATCTCTGTAATCGACCTACGCATCAAAAACAAGAAGGGGAACAACACCAAAAGTACATAGGAAGTTAGGGTGGATAGGTTAGATGATGGTAGGATCAATTACATTGCGTTCCCCAACCGTAAATATATGTTTCTAGATGTGACATTGGGGACTGCTGGCGCTAATTTCAGCGAACTCAAAAAAAAGAGAAGTTTCCAATCCGCTATAGAATCGACCTAGACTTTTTTCGCGGTTGTGGAATCAAATGCCTCACCCTAGATAACCTAAATTTGAAAAAGTGGACCATTAGAGAGTTTTTCTAAGAATCACTTGTCATAGGCCTCAAAGTAGCACTTGTTTAGAGCTAAATCTTGAATTCCATCGAAAATCTCTCGTGTCGACCTACGCATCAAAACAAGAAGGGGAACGACACCAAAAGTACATAGGAAGTTAGGGTGGATAGGTTAGATGATGGTAGGATCAATTACATTGCGTTCCCCAACCGTTAATATATGTTTCTAGATGTGACATTGGGGACTGCCGGCGCTAATTTCAGCCAACTCAAAACAAAGAGAAGTTTCCAATCCGGCTATAGAATCCACCTAGACTTTTTCGCGGGTTGTGGAATCAAATGCCTCACCCTAGATAACCTAAATTTGAAGAAGTGGACCATTAGAGAGTTTTTCTAAGAATCACTTGTCATAGGCCTCAAAGTAGCACTTGTTTAGAGCGAAATCTTGAATTCCATCGAAAATCTCTCGCGGGTCGACCTACGCACCAAAACAAGAAGGGGAACAACACCAAAAGTACATAGGAAGTTAGGGTGGATAGGTTAGATGATGGTAGGATCAATTACATTGCGTTCCCCAACCGTAAATATATGTTTCTAGATGTGACATTGGGGACTGCCGGGCGCTAATTTCAGCGCTAACTCAAAACAAAGAGAAGTTTCCAATCCGGCTATAGAATCGACCTAGACTTTTTCGCGGTTGTGGAATCAAATGCCTCACCCTAGATAACCTAAATTTGAAAAAGTGGACCATTAGAGAGTTTTTCTAAGAATCACTTGTCATAGGCCTCAAAGTAGCACTTGTTTAGAGCGAAATCTTGAAATTCCATCGAAAATCTCTCGTGGTCGACCTACACGTGCGAAAAACAAGAAGGGGAACGACACCAAAAGGTACATAGGAAGTTAGGGTGGATAGGTTAGATGATGGTAGGATCAATTACATTGCGTTCCCCAACCGTAAATATATGTTTCTAGATGTGACATTGGGGACTGATGGCGCTAATTTCAGCGCGAACTCAAAACAAAGAGAAGTTTCCAATCCGCTATAGAATCCACCTAGACTTTTTCGCGGTTGTGGAATCAAATGCCTCACCCTAGATAACCTAAATTTGAAAAAGTGGACCATTAGAGAGTTTTTCTAAGAATCACTTGTCATAGGCCTCAAAGTAGCACTTGTTTAGAGCGAAATCTTGGAATTCCATCGAAAATCTCTCGTGGTGACCCTACGCACCGAAACAAGAAGGGGAACGACACCAAAAGTACATAGGAAGTTAGGGTGGATAGGTTAGATGATGGTAGGATCAATTACATTGCGTTCCCCAACCGTAAATATATGTTTCTAGATGTGACATTGGGGACTCTGGGGCGCTAATTTCAGCGAACTCAAAACAAAGAGAAGTTTCCAATCCGCTATAGAATCCACCTAGACTTTTTCGCGGTTGTGGAATCAAATGCCTCACCCTAGATAACCTAAATTTGAAGAAGTGGGCCATTAGAGAGTTTTTCTAAGAATCACTTGTCATAGGCCTCAAAGTAGCACTTGTTTAGAGCGAAATCTTGGAATTCCATCGAAAATCTCTAATGTCGACCTACGTAACCGAAAACAAGAAGGGGAACGACACCAAAAGTACATAGGAAGTTTGGGTGGATATGTTAGATGATGGTAGGATCAATTACATTGCGTTCCCCAACCGTAAATATATGTTTCTAGATGTGACATTGGGGACTCTTGGCGCTAATTTCAGCGCGAACTCAAAACAAAGAGAAGTTTCCAATCCGCTATAGAATCGACCTAGACTTTTTCGCGGTTGTGGAATCAAATGCCTCACCCTAGATAACCTAAATTTGAAAAAAAGTGGACCATTAGAGAGTTTTTCTAAGAATCACTTGTCATAGGCCTCAAAGTAGCACTTGTTTAGAGCTAAATCTTGGAATTCCATCGAAAATCTCTCGTGGTCGACCTACGCATCGAAAACAAGAAGGGGAACGACACCAAAAGGTACATAGGAAGTTAGGGTGGATAGGTTAGATGATGGTAGGATCAATTACATTGCGTTCCCCAACCGTTAATATATGTTTCTAGATGTGACATTGGGGATCTGCGGCGCTAATTTCAGCGAACTCAAAACAAAGAGAAGTTTCCAATCCGCTATAGAATCCACCTAGACTTTTTTACGGTTGTGGAATCAAATGCCTCACCCTAGATAACCTAAATTTGAAGAAGTGGGCCATTAGAGAGTTTTTCTAAGAATCACTTGTCATAGGCCTCAAAGTAGCACTTGTTTAGAGCGAAATCTTGAATTCCATCGAAAATCTCTCGTGGTCGACCTACGAACCGAAACAAGAAGGGGAACGACACCAAAAGGTACATAGGAAGTTAGGGTGGATAGGTTAGATGATGGTAGGATCAATTACATTGCGTTCCCCAACCGTTAAATATATGTTTCTAGATGTGACATTGGGGACTGCAAATGCGCTAATTTCAGCGCGAACTCAAAACAAAAAGAGAAGTTTCCAATCCGGCTATAGAATCCACCTAGACTTTTTCGCGGTTGTGGAATCAAATGCCTCACCCTAGATAACCTAAATTTGAAGAAGTGGACCATTAGAGAGTTTTTCTAAGAATCATTTGTCATAGGCCTCAAAGTAGCACTTGTTTAGAGCGAAATCTTGGAATTCCATCGAAAATCTCTCGTGGTCGACCTACGCATCAAAACAAGAAGGGGAACAACACCAAAAGTACATAGGAAGTTTGGGTGGATAGGTTAGATGATGGTAGGATCAATTACATTGCGTTCCCCAACCGTAAATATATGTTTCTAGATGTGACATTGGGGATCGCCGGGCGCTAATTTCAACGAAAACTCAAAACAAAGAGAAGTTTCCAATCCGGCTATAGAATCGACCTAGACTTTTTCAAGGGTTGTGGAATCAAATGCCTCACCCTAGATAACCTAAATTTGAAGAAGTGGGCCATTAGAGAGTTTTTCTAAGAATCACTTGTCATAGGCCTCAAAGTAGCACTTGTTTAGAGCGAAATCTTAGAATTCCATCGAAAATCTCTGTGCTGACCTACGAACCAAACAAGAAGGGGAACGACACGAAAGGTACATAGGAAGTTAGGGTGGATAGGTTAGATGATGGTAGGATCAATTACATTGCGTTCCTCAACCGTTAATATATGTTTCTAGATGTGACATTGGGGACTGCAGTCGCTAATTTCAGCGCGAACTCAAAACAAAGAGAAGTTTCCAATCCGGCTATCGAATCCACCTAGACTTTTTCGCGGTTGTGGAATCAAATGCCTCACCCTAGATAACCTAAATTTGAAGAACTGGACCATTAGAGAGTTTTTCTAAGAATCACTTGTCATAGGCCTCAAAGTAGCACTTGTTTAGAGCGAAATCTTGGAATTCCATCGAAAATCTCTCGTGGTCGACCTACGCATCAAACAAGAAGGGGAACAACACCAAAAGTACATAGGAAGTTAGGGTGGATAGGTTAGATGATGGTAGGATCAATTACATTGCGTTCCCCAACCGTTAATATATGTTTCTAGATGTGACATTGGGGATCGCCGGCGCTAATTTCAGCGCCAACTCAAAACAAAGAGAAGTTTCCAATCCGGCTATAGAATCGACCTAGACTTTTTTTCGGTTTGTGGAATCAAATGCCTCACCCTAGATAACCTAAATTTGAAAAAAAGTGGACCATTAGAGAGTTTTTCTAAGAATCACTTGTCATAGGCCTCAAAGTAGCACTTGTTTAGAGCGAAATCTTGGAATTCCATCGAAAATCTCTCGTGGTCGACCTACGTAAATCAAAACAAGAAGGGGAACGACACCAAAAGTACATAGGAAGTTAGGGTGGATAGGTTAGATGATGGTAGGATCAATTACATTGCGTTCCCCAACCGTTAATATATGTTTCTAGATGTGACATTGGGGACTGCAGCCGGCGCTAATTTCAGCGCCAACTCAAAACAAAGAGAAGTTTCCAATCCGCTATAGAATCCACCTAGACTTTTTCGCGGTTGTGGAATCAAATGCCTCACCCTAGATAACCTAAATTTGAAGAAGTGGACCATTAGAGAGTTTTTCTAAGAATCACTTGTCATAGGCCTCAAAGTAGCACTTGTTTAGAGCGAAATCTTGGAATTCCATCGAAAATCTCTCGTGGTCGACCTACCTACGCACCAAAACAAGAAGGGGAACAACACCAAAAGTACATAGGAAGTTAGGGTGGATAGGTTAGATGATGGTAGGATCAATTACATTGCGTTCCCCAACCGTAAATATATGTTTCTAGATGTGACATTGGGGACTGCGGCGCGCTAATTTCAGCGAACTCAAAAACAAAGAGAAGTTTCCAATCCGCTATAGAATCCACCTAGACTTTTTTCGCGGTTGTGGAATCAAATGCCTCACCCTAGATAACCTAAATTTGAAGAAGTGGACCATTAGAGAGTTTTTCTAAGAATCACTTGTCATAGGCCTCAAAGTAGCACTTGTTTAGAGCGAAATCTTGGAATTCCATCAAAATCTCTCGTGGTCGACCTACGTACCGAAACAAGAAGGGGAACGACACCAAAAGGTACATAGGAAGTTAGGGTGGATAGGTTAGATGATGGTAGGATCAATTACATTGCGTTCCCCAACCGTTAATATATGTTTCTAGATGTGACATTGGGGACTGCTTGGGCGCTAATTTCAGCCAACTCAAAACAAAGAGAAGTTTCCAATCCGGCTATAGAATCAACCTAGACTTTTTCGCGGTTGTGGAATCAAATGCCTCACCCTAGATAACCTAAATTTGAAGAAGTGGGCCATTAGAGAGTTTTTCTAAGAATCACTTGTCATAGGCCTCAAAGTAGCACTTGTTTAGAGCGAAATCTTGGAATTCCATCGAAAATCTCTCGTGGCTGACCTACGTAACCAAAACAAGAAGGGAACGACACCAAAGGTACATAGGAAGTTAGGGTGGATAGGTTAGATGATGGTAGGATCAATTACATTGCGTTCCCCAACCGTTAATATATGTTTCTAGATGTGACATTGGGGATCGGCGGGCGCTAATTTCAGCGAACTCAAAACAAAGAGAAGTTTCCAATCCGCTATCGAATCCACCTAGACTTTTTCACGGTTGTGGAATCAAATGCCTCACCCTAGATAACCTAAATTTGAAGAAGTGGACCATTAGAGAGTTTTTCTAAGAATCACTTGTCATAGGCCTCAAAGTAGCACTTGTTTAGAGCGAAATCTTGGAATTCCATCGAAAATCTCTCGTAATCGACCTACGCATCAAAAACAAGAAGGGGAACAACACCAAAAGTACATAGGAAGTTAGGGTGGATAGGTTAGATGATGGTAGGATCAATTACATTGCGTTCCCCAACCGTAAATATATGTTTCTAGATGTGACATTGGGGACTCGGCCGGGCGCTAATTTCAGCGCGAACTCAAAAACAAAGAGAAGTTTCCAATCCGCTATAGAATCGACCTAGACTTTTTCGCGGTTGTGGAATCAAATGCCTCACCCTAGATAACCTAAATTTGAAAAAGTGGACCATTAGAGAGTTTTTCTAAGAATCACTTGTCATAGGCCTCAAAGTAGCACTTGTTTAGAGCGAAATCTTGGAATTCCATCGAAAATCTCTCGTAATGACCCTACGCATCAAAACAAGAAGGGGAACGACACCAAAAGGTACATAGGAAGTTAGGGTGGATAGGTTAGATGATGGTAGGATCAATTACATTGCGTTCCCCAACCGTTAATATATGTTTCTAGATGTGACATTGGGGATCAGCCGGCGCTAATTTCAGCGCCAACTCAAAAACAAAGAGAAGTTTCCAATCCGCTATAGAATCGACCTAGACTTTTTCGCGGTTGTGGAATCAAATGCCTCACCCTAGATAACCTAAATTTGAAGAAGTGGGCCATTAGAGAGTTTTTCTAAGAATCACTTGTCATAGGCCTCAAAGTAGCACTTGTTTAGAGCGAAATCTTGGAATTCCATCGAAAATCTCGTAATGTCGACCTACGCACCAAAACAAGAAGGGGAACGACACCAAAGGTACATAGGAAGTTAGGGTGGATAGGTTAGATGATGGTAGGATCAATTACATTGCGTTCCCCAACCGTTAATATATGTTTCTAGATGTGACATTGGGGACTGCAGCGGGCGCTAATTTCAGCGAACTCAAAAAAAAAGAGAAGTTTCCAATCCGCTATAGAATCCACCTAGACTTTTTCGCGGTTGTGGAATCAAATGCCTCACCCTAGATAACCTAAATTTGAAGAACTGGACCATTAGAGAGTTTTTCTAAGAATCACTTGTCATAGGCCTCAAAGTAGCACTTGTTTAGAGCGAAATCTTGGAATTCCATCGAAAATCTCTGTAATCGACCTACGCATCAAAACAAGAAGGGGAACGACACCAAAAGGTACATAGGAAGTTAGGGTGGATAGGTTAGATGATGGTAGGATCAATTACATTGCGTTCCCCAACCGTTAATATATGTTTCTAGATGTGACATTGGGGATCGCCGGCGCTAATTTCAGCGAACTCAAAACAAAGAGAAGTTTCCAATCCGGCTATAGAATCCACCTAGACTTTTTCGCGGTTGTGGAATCAAATGCCTCACCCTAGATAACCTAAATTTGAAAAAGTGGGACCATTAGAGAGTTTTTCTAAGAATCACTTGTCATAGGCCTCAAAGTAGCACTTGTTTAGAGCTAAATCTTGGAATTCCATCGAAAATCTCGTAATTCGACCTACGCATCAAAACAAGAAGGGGAACGACACCAAAGGTACATAGGAAGTTAGGGTGGATAGGTTAGATGATGGTAGGATCAATTACATTGCGTTCCCCCAACCGTTAATATATGTTTCTAGATGTGACATTGGGGACTGCGGCGCTAATTTCAGCGCGAACTCAAAACAAAGAGAAGTTTCCAATCCGGCAATAGAATCGACCTAGACTTTTTTACGGTTGTGGAATCAAATGCCTCACCCTAGATAACCTAAATTTGAAAAAGTGGGCCATTAGAGAGTTTTTCTAAGAATCACTTGTCATAGGCCTCAAAGTAGCACTTGTTTAGAGCGAAATCTTGGAATTCCATCGAAAATCTCTGTGGTCGACCTACGAACCAAAACAAGAAGGGAAACGACACCAAAAGGTACATAGGAAGTTAGGGTGGATAGGTTAGATGATGGTAGGATCAATTACATTGCGTTCCCCAACCGTAAATATATGTTTCTAGATGTGACATTGGGGACTGCTGACGCGCTAATTTCAGCGAACTCAAAACAAAGAGAAGTTTCCAATCCGGCTATAGAATCCACCTAGACTTTTTTTTTGCGGTTGTGGAATCAAATGCCTCACCCTAGATAACCTAAATTTGAAGAAAGTGGACCATTAGAGAGTTTTTCTAAGAATCACTTGTCATAGGCCTCAAAGTAGCACTTGTTTAGAGCGAAATCTTGGAATTCCATCGAAAATCTCTCGTGGTGACCTACGCATCAAAAACAAGAAGGGGAACAACACCAAAAGGTACATAGGAAGTTTGGGTGGATAGGTTAGATGATGGTAGGATCAATTACATTGCGTTCCCCAACCGTAATATATGTTTCTAGATGTGACATTGGGGACTGCAAGGCGCTAATTTCAGCGCGAACTCAAAAACAAAGAGAAGTTTCCAATCCGGCTATAGAATCCACCTAGACTTTTTTCGCGGTTGTGGAATCAAATGCCTCACCCTAGATAACCTAAATTTGAAGAAGTGGACCATTAGAGAGTTTTTCTAAGAATCATTTGTCATAGGCCTCAAAGTAGCACTTGTTTAGAGCGAAATCTTGGAATTCCATCGAAAATCTCTGTGTGGACCTACGTCATGAAAACAAGAAGGGGAACAACACCAAAAGTACATAGGAAGTTTGGGTGGATAGGTTAGATGATGGTAGGATCAATTACATTGCGTTCCCCAACCGTAAATATATGTTTCTAGATGTGACATTGGGGATCTGCCGGCGCTAATTTCAGCGCCAGAAAACAAAGAGAAGTTTCCAATCCGGCTATAGAATCGACCTAGACTTTTTTTCAAGGGTTGTGGAATCAAATGCCTCACCCTAGATAACCTAAATTTGAAGAAGTGGACCATTAGAGAGTTTTTCTAAGAATCATTTGTCATAGGCCTCAAAGTAGCACTTGTTTAGAGCGAAATCTTGGAATTCCATCGAAAATCTCTCGTGGCCGACCTACGCACCAAAACAAGAAGGGGAACAACACCAAAAGTACATAGGAAGTTTGGGTGGATAGGTTAGATGATGGTAGGATCAATTACATTGCGTTCCTCAACCGTTAATATATGTTTCTAGATGTGACATTGGGGACTGCTGGCGCGCTAATTTCAAAAGCGAACTCAAAACAAAGAGAAGTTTCCAATCCGGCTATAGAATCCACCTAGACTTTTTTTCGCGGTTGTGGAATCAAATGCCTCACCCTAGATAACCTAAATTTGAAGAAGTGGACCATTAGAGAGTTTTTCTAAGAATCACTTGTCATAGGCCTCAAAGTAGCACTTGTTTAGAGCGAAATCTTGGAATTCCATCGAAAATCTCTCGTGGTCGACCTACGCATCAAACAAGAAGGGGAACAACACCAAAAGTACATAGGAAGTTTGGGTGGATAGGTCAGATGATGGTAGGATCAATTACATTGCGTTCCCCTACAGTTAATATATGTTTCTAGATGTGACATTGGGGACTGCTGGCGCTAATTTCAGCGCGAACTCAAAACAAAGAGAAGTTTCCAATCCGGCTATAGAATCGACCTAGACTTTTTCGCGGTTGTGGAATCAAATGCCTCACCCTAGATAACCTAAATTTGAAGAAGTGGGCCATTAGAGAGTTTTTCTAAGAATCACTTGTCATAGGCCACAAAGTAGCACTTGTTTAGAGCGAAATCTTGGAATTCCATCGAAAATCTCTGTGTCGACCTACGTAACGAAACAAGAAGGGGAACGACACCAAAGGTACATAGGAAGTTAGGGTGGATAGGTTAGATGATGGTAGGATCAATTACATTGCGTTCCCCAACCGTTAATATATGTTTCTAGATGTGACATTGGGGACTGCGGCGCTAATTTCAGCGCCAACTCAAAAAACAAAGAGAAGTTTCCAATCCGGCTATCGATCCACCTAGACTTTTTCGCGGTTGTGGAATCAAATGCCTCACCCTAGATAACCTAAATTTGAAGAAGTGGACCATTAGAGAGTTTTTCTAAGAATCACTTGTCATAGGCCTCAAAGTAGCACTTGTTTAGAGCGAAATCTTGGAATTCCATCGAAAATCTCTGTAATCGACCTACGTGCCAAAACAAGAAGGGGAACGACACCAAAAAGGTACATAGGAAGTTTGGGTGGATAGGTTAGATGATGGTAGGATCAATTACATTGCGTTCCCCAACCGTAAAATATATGTTTCTAGATGTGACATTGGGGACTGCTGGCGCTAATTTCAACGCGAACTCAAAACAAAGAGAAGTTTCCAATCCGGCTATAGAATCGACCTAGACTTTTTCGCGGTTGTGGAATCAAATGCCTCACCCTAGATAACCTAAATTTGAAGAAGTGGGCCATTAGAGAGTTTTTCTAAGAATCACTTGTCATAGGCCTCAAAGTAGCACTTGTTTAGAGCGAAATCTTGGAATTCCATCGAAAATCTCTGTGTCGACCTACGTACCGAAACAAGAAGGGGAACGACACCAAAGGTACATAGGAAGTTAGGGTGGATAGGTTAGATGATGGTAGGATCAATTACATTGCGTTCCCCAACCGTTAATATATGTTTCTAGATGTGACATTGGGGACTGCTGGCGCTAATTTCAGCGCGAACTCAAAAAAAAAGAGAAGTTTCCAATCCGCTATAGAATCCACCTAGACTTTTTCGCGGTTGTGGAATCAAATGCCTCACCCTAGATAACCTAAATTTGAAGAAGTGGACCATTAGAGAGTTTTTCTAAGAATCACTTGTCATAGGCCTCAAAGTAGCACTTGTTTAGAGCGAAATCTTGGAATTCCATCGAAAATCTCTCGTGTCCACCTACGCATCGAAACAAGAAGGGGAACGACACCAAAAGGTACATAGGAAGTTAGGGTGGATAGGTTAGATGATGGTAGGATCAATTACATTGCGTTCCCCAACCGTTAATATATGTTTCTAGATGTGACATTGGGGACTGCTAGCGCTAATTTCAGCGCGAACTCAAAACAAAGAGAAGTTTCCAATCCGGCTATAGAATCGACCTAGACTTTTTTCGCGGTTGTGGAATCAAATGCCTCACCCTAGATAACCTAAATTTGAAGAAGTGGGCCATTAGAGAGTTTTTCTAAGAATCACTTGTCATAGGCCTCAAAGTAGCACTTGTTTAGAGCGAAATCTTGGAATTCCATCGAAAATCTCTCGTATTGACCTACGAACCGAAAACAAGAAGGGGAACGACACCAAAAGTACACATAGGAAGTTAGGGTGGATAGGTTAGATGATGGTAGGATCAATTACATTGCGTTCCCAACCGTTAAATATATGTTTCTAGATGTGACATTGGGGACTGAATTTCAGCGAACTCAAAACAAAGAGAAGTTTCCAATCCGGCTATAGAATCCACCTAGACTTTTTCGCGGTTGTGGAATCAAATGCCTCACCCTAGATAACCTAAATTTGAAAGAAGTGGACCATTAGAGAGTTTTTCTAAGAATCATTTGTCATAGGCCTCAAAGTAGCACTTGTTTAGAGCGAAATCTTGGAATTCCATCGAAAATCTCTCGTATTAGGTCGACCTACGCACCAAACAAGAAGGGGAACAACACCAAAAGTACATAGGAAGTTTGGGTGGATAGGTTAGATGATGGTAGGATCAATTACATTGCGTTCCCCAACCGTAAATATATGTTTCTAGATGTGACATTGGGGACTGGCGGCGCTAATTTCAGCGCGAACTCAAAACAAAGAGAAGTTTCCAATCCGGCTATAGAATCGACCTAGACTTTTTTCGCGGTTGTGGAATCAAATGCCTCACCCTAGATAACCTAAATTTGAAAAAGTGGACCATTAGAGAGTTTTTCTAAGAATCACTTGTCATAGGCCTCAAAGTAGCACTTGTTTAGAGCGAAATCTTGGAATTCCATCGAAAATCTCTCGCAGGTGTCGACCTACGCATCAAAACAAGAAGGGGAACGACACCAAAAGGTACATAGGAAGTTAGGGTGGATAGGTTAGATGATGGTAGGATCAATTACATTGCGTTCCCCAACCGTTAATATATGTTTCTAGATGTGACATTGGGGACCGCTGGCGCTAATTTCAGCGCGAACTCAAAACAAAGAGAAGTTTCCAATCCGGCAATAGAATCGACCTTGACTTTTTCGCGGTTGTGGAATCAAATGCCTCACCCTAAATAACCTAAATTTGAAGAAGTGGGCCATTAGAGAGTTTTTCTAAGAATCACTTGTCATAGGCCTCAAAGTAGCACTTGTTTAGAGCGAAATCTTGGAATTCCATCGAAAATCTCTCGTAATCGACCTACGAAACCGAAACAAGAAGGGGAACGACACCAAAAGGTACATAGGAAGTTAGGGTGGATAGGTTAGATGATGGTAGGATCAATTACATTGCGTTCCCCAACCGTTAAATATATGTTTCTAGATGTGACATTGGGGACTGCGACGCGCTAATTTCAGCGCGAACTCAAAACAAAAAGAAGTTTCCAATCCGCTATAGAATCCACCTAGACTTTTTCGCGGTTGTGGAATCAAATGCCTCACCCTAGATAACCTAAATTTGAAGAAGTGGACCATTAGAGAGTTTTTCTAAGAATCATTTGTCATAGGCCTCAAAGTAGCACTTGTTTAGAGCGAAATCTTGGAATTCCATCGAAAATCTCTCGTAATGTCGACCTACGCACCGAAACAAGAAGAAGGAACAACACCAAAAGTACATAGGAAGTTTGGGTGGATAGGTTAGATGATGGTAGGATCAATTACATTGTGTTCCCCAACCGTTAATATATGTTTCTAGATGTGACATTGGGGACTGCCGGCGCTAATTTCAGCGCGAACTCAAAACAAAAGAGAAGTTTCCAATCCGCTATAGAATCCACCTAGACTTTTTCGCGGTTGTGGAATCAAATGCCTCACCCTAGATAGCCTAAATTGAAAAAAGTGGACCATTAGAGAGTTTTTCTAAGAATCATTTGTCATAGGCCTCAAAGTAGCACTTGTTTAGAGCGAAATCTTGGAATTCCATCGAAAATCTCTCGCGGTCGACCTACGTCTGCAAAACAAGAAGGGGAACAACACCAAAAGTACATAGGAAGTTTGGGTGGATAGGTCAGATGATGGTAGGATCAATTACATTGCGTTCCCCTACAGTTAATATATGTTTCTAGATGTGACATTGGGGACTGCTGGCGCTAATTTCAGCGCCAACTGAAAACAAAGAGAAGTTTCCAATCCGGCTATAGAATCGACCTAGACTTTTTCGCGGCTGTGGAATCAAATGCCTCACCCTAGATAACCTAAATTTGAAGAAGTGGGCCATTAGAGAGTTTTTCTAAGAATCACTTGTCATAGGCCTCAAAGTAGCACTTGTTTAGAGCGAAATCTTAGAATTCCATCGAAAATCTCTGTGCTGACCTACGAACCGAAACAAGAAGGGGAACGACACGAAAGGTACATAGGAAGTTAGGGTGGATAGGTTAGATGATGGTAGGATCAATTACATTGCGTTCCTCAACCGTTAATATATGTTTCTAGATGTGACATTGGGGACTGCAGTCGCTAATTTCAGCGCGAACTCAAAACAAAGAGAAGTTTCCAATCCGGCTATCGAATCCACCTAGACTTTTTCGCGGTTGTGGAATCAAATGCCTCACCCTAGATAACCTAAATTTGAAGAAGTGGACCATTAGAGAGTTTTTCTAAGAATCACTTGTCATAGGCCTCAAAGTAGCACTTGTTTAGAGCGAAATCTTGGAATTCCATCGAAAATCTCTGTGTCGACCTACGTAACGAAACAAGAAGGGGGAACAACCCAAAAGGTACATAGGAAGTTCGGGTGGATAGGTTAGATGATGGTAGGATCAATTACATTGCGTTCCCCAACCGTTAATATATGTTTCTAGATGTGACATTGGGGATCGATGGGCGCTAATTTCAGCGCCAACTCAAAACAAAGAGAAGTTTCCAATCCGGCTATAGAATCCACCTAGACTTTTTCGCGGTTGTGGGAATCAAATGCCTCACCCTAGATAACCTAAATTAAAAAAAGTGGACCATTAGAGAGTTTTTCTAAGAATCACTTGTCATAGGCCTCAAAGTAGCACTTGTTTAGAGCGAAATCTTGGAATTCCATCGAAAATCTCTGTGTCGACCTACGTACCGAAACAAGAAGGGGAACAACACCAAAAGTACATAGGAAGTTTGGGTGGATAGGTCAGATGATGGTAGGATCAATTACATTGCGTTCCCCTACAGTTAATATATGTTTCTAGATGTGACATTGGGGACTGCTGGCGCTAATTTCAGCGCGAACTGAAAACAAAGAGAAGTTTCCAATCCGGCTATAGAATCGACCTAGACTTTTTCGCGGCTGTGGAATCAAATGCCTCACCCTAGATAACCTAAATTTGAAGAAGTGGGCCATTAGAGAGTTTTTCTAAGAATCACTTGTCATAGGCCTCAAAGTAGCACTTGTTTAGAGCGAAATCTTGGAATTCCATCGAAAATCTCTGTGTCGACCTACGTACCGAAACAAGAAGGGGAACGACACCAAAGGTACATAGGAAGTTTGGGTGGATAGGTTAGATGATGGTAGGATCAATTACATTGCGTTCCCCAACCATTAATATATGTTTCTAGATGTGACATTGGGGACTGCTGGCGCTAATTTCAGCGCGAACTCAAAACAAAGAGAAGTTTCCAATCCGGCTATAGAATCGACCTAGACTTTTTCGCGGTTGTGGAATCAAATGCCTCACCCTAGATAACCTAAATTTGAAGAAGTGGGGACCATTAGAGAGTTTTTCTAAGAATCACTTGTCATAGGCCTCAAAGTAGCACTTGTTTAGAGCGAAATCTTGGAATTCCATCGAAAATCTCTGTGGTCGACCTACGTGAACAAACAAGAAGGGGAACGACACCAAAGGTACATAGGAAGTTAGGGTGGATAGGTTAGATGATGGTAGGATCAATTACATTGCGTTCCCCAACCGTTAATATATGTTTCTAGATGTGACATTGGGATCTGCAGCGCTAATTTCAGCGCGAACTCAAAACAAAGAGAAGTTTCCAATCCGGCTATAGAATCCACCTAGACTTTTTCGCGGTTGTGGAATCAAATGCCTCACCCTAGATAACCTAAATTTGAAGAAGTGGACCATTAGAGAGTTTTTCTAAGAATCACTTGTCATAGGCCTCAAAGTAGCACTTGTTTAGAGCGAAATCTTGGAATTCCATCGAAAATCTCTCGTAATCGACCTACGCATCGAAAACAAGAAGGGAACAACACCAAAAGGTACATAGGAAGTTTGGGTGGATAGGTTAGATGATGGTAGGATCAATTACATTGCGTTCCCCAACCGTTAATATATGTTTCTAGATGTGACATTGGGGACTGCTAATCGCTAATTTCAGCGCCAAACTCAAAACAAAGAGAAGTTTCCAATCCGGCTATAGAATCCACCTAGACTTTTTCGCGGTTGTGGAATCAAATGCCTCACCCTAGATAACCTAAATTTGAAGAAGTGGACCATTAGAGAGTTTTTCTAAGAATCACTTGTCATAGGCCTCAAAGTAGCACTTGTTTAGAGCGAAATCTTGGAATTCCATCGAAAATCTCGTATGGTCTGACCTACGTGCAGAAACAAGAAGGGGAACAACACCAAAAGTACATAGGAAGTTTGGGTGGATAGGTTAGATGATGGTAGGATCAATTACATTGCGTTCCCCAACCGTTAATATATGTTTCTAGATGTGACATTGGGGACTGCAGTCGCTAATTTCAGCGCGAACTCAAAACAAAGAGAAGTTTCCAATCCGGCTATAGAATCCACCTAGACTTTTTCGCGGGTGTGGAATCAAATGCCTCACCCTAGATAACCTAAATTTGAAGAAGTGGACCATTAGAGAGTTTTTCTAAGAATCATTTGTCATAGGCCTCAAAGTAGCACTTGTTTAGAGCGAAATCTTGGAATTCCATCGAAAATCTCTCGTGTCGACCTACGCATCAAAACAAGAAGGGGAACAACACCAAAAGTACATAGGAAGTTTGGGTGGATAGGTTAGATGATGGTAGGATCAATTACATTGCGTTCCCCAACCGTTAATATATGTTTCTAGATGTGACATTGGGGATCGGCCGGCGCTAATTTCAGCGCGAACTGAAAACAAAGAGAAGTTTCCAATCCGGCTATAGAATCGACCTAGACTTTTTCGCGGCTGTGGAATCAAATGCCTCACCCTAGATAACCTAAATTTGAAGAAGTGGGCCATTATAGAGTTTTTCTAAGAATCACTTGTCATAGGCCACAAAGTAGCACTTGTTTAGAGCGAAATCATGGAATTCCATCGAAAATCTCTCAGTAATGACCTACGAACCAAAACAAGAAGGGGAACGACACGAAAGGTACATAGGAAGTTAGGGTGGATAGGTTAGATGATGGTAGGATCAATTACATTGCGTTCCCCAACCGTTAATATATGTTTCTAGATGTGACATTGGGGACTGCTGGCGCTAATTTCAGCGCGAACTCAAAACAAAGAGAAGTTTCCAATCCGGCTATAGAATCGACCTAGACTTTTTCGCGGTTGTGGAATCAAATGCCTCACCCTAGATAACCTAAATTTGAAGAAGTGGACCATTAGAGAGTTTTTCTAAGAATCACTTGTCATAGGCCTCAAAGTAGCACTTGTTTAGAGCGAAATCTTGGAATTCCATCGAAAATCTCTCGTAATCGACCTACGTCGCAAAAACAAGAAGGGGAACGACACCAAAAGGTACATAGGAAGTTAGGGGTGGATAGGTTAGATGATGGTAGGATCAATTACATTGCGTTCCCCAACCGTTAATATATGTTTCTAGATGTGACATTGGGGATCGCTGGCGCTAATTTCAACGCGAACTCAAAACAAAGAGAAGTTTCCAATCCGCTATAGAATCCACCTAGACTTTTTCAAGTTGTGGAATCAAATGCCTCACCCTAGATAACCTAAATTTGAAGAAGTGGGCCATTAGAGAGTTTTTCTAAGAATCACTTGTCATAGGCCTCAAAGTAGCACTTGTTTAGAGCGAAATCTTGGAATTCCATCGAAAATCTCTCGTGTCGACCTACGTGCACCAAACAAGAAGGGGAACGACACCAAAGGTACATAGGAAGTTAGGGTGGATAGGTTAGATGATGGTAGGATCAATTACATTGCGTTCCCCAACCGTAAATATATGTTTCTAGATGTGACATTGGGGACTCATGGCGCTAATTTCAGCGCCAAAAAACAAGAGAAGTTTCCAATCCGGCTATAGAATCGACCTAGACTTTTTCGCGGTTGTGGAATCAAATGCCTCACCCTAGATAACCTAAATTTGAAGAAGTGGACCATTAGAGAGTTTTTCTAAGAATCACTTGTCATAGGCCTCAAAGTAGCACTTGTTTAGAGCGAAATCTTGGAATTCCATCGAAAATCTCTCAGGTCCACCTACGCATCGAAACAAGAAGGGGAACGACACCAAAAGGTACATAGGAAGTTAGGTGGATAGGTTAGATGATGGTAGGATCAATTACATTGCGTTCCTCAACCGTTAATATATGTTTCTAGATGTGACATTGGGGACTGCAGTCGCTAATTTCAGCGCGAACTCAAAACAAAGAGAAGTTTCCAATCCGGCTATCGAATCCACCTAGACTTTTTCGCGGTTGTGGAATCAAATGCCTCACCCTAGATAACCTAAATTTGAAGAACTGGACCATTAGAGAGTTTTTCTAAGAATCACTTGTCATAGGCCTCAAAGTAGCACTTGTTTAGAGCGAAATCTTAGAATTCCATCGAAAATCTCTGTGCTGACCTACGAACCGAAACAAGAAGGGGAACGACACGAAAGGTACATAGGAAGTTAGGGTGGATAGGTTAGATGATGGTAGGATCAATTACATTGCGTTCCCCAACCGTTAATATATGTTTCTAGATGTGACATTGGGGACTTTGCGCTAATTTCAGCGCGAACTCAAAACAAAGAGAAGTTTCCAATCCGGCTATAGAATCCACCTAGACTTTTTCGCGGTTGTGGAATCAAATGCCTCACCCTAGATAACCTAAATTTGAAGAAGTGGACCATTAGAGAGTTTTTTCTAAGAATCACTTGTCATAGGCCTCAAAGTAGCACTTGTTTAGAGCGAAATCTTGGAATTCCATCGAAAATCTCTGTGTCGACCTACGTACCGAAACAAGAAGGGAACAACACCAAAAGTACATAGGAAGTTTGGGTGGATAGGTCAGATGATGGTAGGATCAATTACATTGCGTTCCCCAACCGTAATATATGTTTCTAGATGTGACATTGGGGACTGCTGGGCGCTAATTTCAGCGCCAACCGAAAAAAAAAAAGAAGTTTCCAATCCGGCTATAGAATCGACCTAGACTTTTTTCGCGGTTGTGGAATCAAATGCCTCACCCTAGATAACCTAAATTTGAAGAAGTGGACCATTAGAGAGTTTTTCTAAGAATCACTTGTCATAGGCCTCAAAGTAGCACTTGTTTAGAGCGAAATCTTGGAATTCCATCGAAAATCTCTAATGGTCGACCTACGCACGAAAACAAGAAGGGGAACGACACGAAAGGTACATAGGAAGTTAGGGTGGATAGGTTAGATGATGGTAGGATCAATTACATTGCGTTCCCCAACCGTTAATATATGTTTCTAGATGTGACATTGGGGACTGCTGGCGCTAATTTCAGCGAACTGAAAACAAAGAGAAGTTTCCAATCCGGCATAGAATCGACCTAGACTTTTTCACGGTTGTGGAATCAAATGCCTCACCCTAGATAACCTAAATTTGAAGAAGTGGGCCATTAGAGAGTTTTTCTAAGAATCACTTGTCATAGGCCTCAAAGTAGCACTTGTTTAGAGCGAAATCTTGGAATTCCATCGAAAATCTCTGTGTCGACCTACGTACCGAAACAAGAAGGGGAACGACACCAAAGGTACATAGGAAGTTAGGGTGGATAGGTTAGATGATGGTAGGATCAATTACATTGCGTTCCCCAACCGTAAATATATGTTTCTAGATGTGACATTGGGGACTGCTGGCGCTAATTTCAGCGCGAACTCAAAACAAAGAGAAGTTTCCAATCCGGCTATAGAATCGACCTAGACTTTTTCGCGGTTGTGGAATCAAATGCCTCACCCTAGATAACCTAAATTTGAAGAAGTGGACCATTAGAGAGTTTTTCTAAGAATCACTTGTCATAGGCCTCAAAGTAGCACTTGTTTAGAGCGAAATCTTGGAATTCCATCGAAAATCTCTGTGTCGACCTACGTAACGAAACAAGAAGGGGAACGACACCAAAGGTACATAGGAAGTTAGGGTGGATAGGTTAGATGATGGTAGGATCAATTACATTGCGTTCCCCTACAGTTAATATATGTTTCTAGATGTGACATTGGGGACTGCTGGCGCTAATTTCAGCGCGAACTCAAAACAAAGAGAAGTTTCCAATCCGGCTATAGAATCCACCTAGACTTTTTTCGCGGTTGTGGAATCAAATGCCTCACCCTAGATAACCTAAATTTGAAGAAGTGGACCATTAGAGAGTTTTTCTAAGAATCACTTGTCATAGGCCTCAAAGTAGCACTTGTTTAGAGCGAAATCTTGGAATTCCATCGAAAATCTACGTGTCGACCTACGCACCGAAAAGAAGAAGGGGACAACACCAAAAGGTACATAGGAAGTTAGGGTGGATAGGTTAGATGATGGTAGGATCAATTACATTGCGTTCCCCAACCGTTAATATATGTTTCTAGATGTGACATTGGGGACTGCTGGCGCTAATTTCAGCGCGAACTCAAAACAAAGAGAAGTTTCCAATCCGGCTATAGAATCGACCTAGACTTTTTCGCGGTTGTGGAATCAAATGCCTCACCCTAGATAACCTAAATTTGAAGAAGTGGACCATTAGAGAGTTTTTCTAAGAATCACTTGTCATAGGCCTCAAAGTAGCACTTGTTTAGAGCGAAATCTTGGAATTCCATCGAAAATCTCTGTGTCGACCTACGTACCGAAACAAGAAGGGGAACGACACCAAAAGTACATAGGAAGTTTGGGTGGATAGGTTAGATGATGGTAGGATCAATTACATTGCGTTCCCCAACCGTAAATATATGTTTCTAGATGTGACATTGGGGATTTGCTTGCGCTAATTTCAGCGCCAACTCAAAACAAAGAGAAGTTTCCAATCCGGCTATAGAATCGACCTAGACTTTTTTCAGGCGGCTTGTGGAATCAAATGCCTCACCCTAGATAACCTAAATTTGAAGAAGTGGGCCATTAGAGAGTTTTTCTAAGAATCACTTGTCATAGGCCTCAAAGTAGCACTTGTTTAGAGCGAAATCTTAGAATTCCATCGAAAATCTCTGTGCTGACCTACGAACCGAAACAAGAAGGGGAACGACACGAAAGGTACATAGGAAGTTAGGGTGGATAGGTTAGATGATGGTAGGATCAATTACATTGCGTTCCTCAACCGTTAATATATGTTTCTAGATGTGACATTGGGGACTGCAGTCGCTAATTTCAGCGCGAACTCAAAACAAAGAGAAGTTTCCAATCCGGCTATCGAATCCACCTAGACTTTTTCGCGGTTGTGGAATCAAATGCCTCACCCTAGATAACCTAAATTTGAAGAACTGGACCATTAGAGAGTTTTTCTAAGAATCACTTGTCATAGGCCTCAAAGTAGCACTTGTTTAGAGCGAAATCTTGGAATTCCATCGAAAATCTCTCGTGTATCGACCTACGTCTCAAACAAGAAGGGGAACAACACCAAAAGTACATAGGAAGTTTGGGTGGATAGGTTAGATGATGGTAGGATCAATTACATTGCGTTCCCCAACCGTAAATATATGTTTCTAGATGTGACATTGGGGATCGATGGCGCTAATTTCAGCGAACTCAAAACAAAGAGAAGTTTCCAATCCGGCTATAGAATCGACCTAGACTTTTTCGCGGTTGTGGAATCAAATGCCTCACCCTAGATAACCTAAATTGAAAAAAGTGGACCATTAGAGAGTTTTTCTAAGAATCACTTGTCATAGGCCTCAAAGTAGCACTTGTTTAGAGCGAAATCTTGGAATTCCATCGAAAATCTCTCGTGTCGACTACGCATCAAAACAAGAAGGGGAACGACACCAAAAGGTACATAGGAAGTTAGGGTGGATAGGTTAGATGATGGTAGGATCAATTACATTGCGTTCCCCAACCGTAAATATATGTTTCTAGATGTGACATTGGGGACTGCTGGCGCTAATTTCAGCGCCAACTGAAAACAAAGAGAAGTTTCCAATCCGGCTATAGAATCGACCTAGACTTTTTCGCGGCTGTGGAATCAAATGCCTCACCCTAGATAACCTAAATTTGAAGAAGTGGGCCATTAGAGAGTTTTTCTAAGAATCACTTGTCATAGGCCTCAAAGTAGCACTTGTTTAGAGCGAAATCTTGGAATTCCATCGAAAATCTCTGTGTCGACCTACGAACCGAAACAAGAAGGGGAACGACACGAAAGGTACATAGGAAGTTAGGGTGGATAGGTTAGATGATGGTAGGATCAATTACATTGCGTTCCTCAACCGTTAATATATGTTTCTAGATGTGACATTGGGGACTGCAGTCGCTAATTTCAGCGCGAACTCAAAACAAAGAGAAGTTTCCAATCCGGCTATCGAATCCACCTAGACTTTTTCGCGGTTGTGGAATCAAATGCCTCACCCTAGATAACCTAAATTTGAAGAACTGGACCATTAGAGAGTTTTTCTAAGAATCACTTGTCATAGGCCTCAAAGTAGCACTTGTTTAGAGCGAAATCTTGGAATTCCATCGAAAATCTCTGTGTCGACCTACGTACCGAAACAAGAAGGGGAACAACACCAAAAGTACATAGGAAGTTTGGGTGGATAGGTTAGATGATGGTAGGATCAATTACATTGCGTTCCCCAACCGTAAATATATGTTTCTAGATGTGACATTGGGGACTGCTGGCGCTAATTTCAGCGCCAACTGAAAACAAAGAGAAGTTTCCAATCCGGCTATAGAATCGACCTAGACTTTTTCGCGGCTGTGGAATCAAATGCCTCACCCTAGATAACCTAAATTTGAAGAAGTGGGCCATTAGAGAGTTTTTCTAAGAATCACTTGTCATAGGCCTCAAAGTAGCACTTGTTTAGAGCGAAATCTTAGAATTCCATCGAAAATCTCTGTGCTGACCTACGAACCGAAACAAGAAGGGGAACGACACGAAAGGTACATAGGAAGTTAGGGTGGATAGGTTAGATGATGGTAGGATCAATTACATTGCGTTCCTCAACCGTTAATATATGTTTCTAGATGTGACATTGGGGACTGGCCGGGCGCTAATTTCAGCGCGAACTCAAAACAAAGAGAAGTTTCCAATCCGCTATAGAATCCACCTAGACTTTTTCGCGGTTTGTGGAATCAAATGCCTCACCCTAGATAACCTAAATTTGAAGAAGTGGACCATTAGAGAGTTTTTCTAAGAATCACTTGTCATAGGCCTCAAAGTAGCACTTGTTTAGAGCGAAATCTTGGAATTCCATCGAAAATCTCTGTGTCGACCTACGTACCGAAACAAGAAGGGGAACAACACCAAAAGTACATAGGAAGTTTGGGTGGATAGGTTAGATGATGGTAGGATCAATTACATTGCGTTCCCCAACCGTAAATATATGTTTCTAGATGTGACATTGGGGACTGATGGCGCTAATTTCAGCGCGAACTTTAAAAAACAAAGAGAAGTTTCCAATCCGGCTATAGAATCGACCTAGGCTTTTTTCGCGGTTGTGGAATCAAATGCCTCACCCTAGATAACCTAAATTTGAAGAAGTGGACCATTAGAGAGTTTTTCTACGAATCACTTGTCATAGGCCACAAAGTAGCACTTGTTTAGAGCGAAATCTTGGAATTCCATCGAAAATCTACGTGACGACCTACGTGCGAAACAAGAAGGGGAACGACACCAAAGGTACATAGGAAGTTAGGGTGGATAGGTTAGATGATGGTAGGATCAATTACATTGCGTTCCCCAACCGTAAATATATGTTTCTAGATGTGACATTGGGGACTGCTGGCGCTAATTTCAGCGCGAACTGAAAACAAAGAGAAGTTTCCAATCCGGCTATAGAATCGACCTAGACTTTTTCGCGGCTGTGGAATCAAATGCCTCACCCTAGATAACCTAAATTTGAAGAAGTGGACCATTAGAGAGTTTTTCTAAGAATCACTTGTCATAGGCCTCAAAGTAGCACTTGTTTAGAGCGAAATCTTGGAATTCCATCGAAAATCTACGTGTGACCTACGAACAAAAAGAAGGGGGAACGACACCAAAAGGTACATAGGAAGTTAGGGTGGATAGGTTAGATGATGGTAGGATCAATTACATTGCGTTCCTCAACCGTTAATATATGTTTCTAGATGTGACATTGGGGACTGCAGTCGCTAATTTCAGCGCGAACTCAAAACAAAGAGAAGTTTCCAATCCGGCTATCGAATCCACCTAGACTTTTTCGCGGTTGTGGAATCAAATGCCTCACCCTAGATAACCTAAATTTGAAGAACTGGACCATTAGAGAGTTTTTCTAAGAATCACTTGTCATAGGCCTCAAAGTAGCACTTGTTTAGAGCGAAATCTTGGAATTCCATCGAAAATCTCTATGTCGACCTACGTACCGAAACAAGAAGGGAACAACACCAAAAGTACATAGGAAGTTTGGGTGGATAGGTTAGATGATGGTAGGATCAATTACATTGCGTTCCCCTACAGTTAATATATGTTTCTAGATGTGACATTGGGGACTGCTGGCGCTAATTTCAGCGCCAACTGAAAACAAAGAGAAGTTTCCAATCCGGCTATAGAATCGACCTAGACTTTTTCGCGGCTGTGGAATCAAATGCCTCACCCTAGATAACCTAAATTTGAAGAAGTGGGCCATTAGAGAGTTTTTCTAAGAATCACTTGTCATAGGCCTCAAAGTAGCACTTGTTTAGAGCGAAATCTTGGAATTCCATCGAAAATCTATGTGCTGACCTACGAACCGAAACAAGAAGGGGAACGACACGAAAGGTACATAGGAAGTTAGGGTGGATAGGTTAGATGATGGTAGGATCAATTACATTGCGTTCCTCAACCGTTAATATATGTTTCTAGATGTGACATTGGGGACTCGCAATCGCTAATTTCAGCGAACTCAAAACAAAGAGAAGTTTCCAATCCGCTATAGAATCCACCTAGACTTTTTCGCGGTTGTGGAATCAAATGCCTCACCCTAGATAACCTAAATTTGAAGAACTGGACCATTAGAGAGTTTTTCTAAGAATCACTTGTCATAGGCCTCAAAGTAGCACTTGTTTAGAGCGAAATCTTGGAATTCCATCGAAAATCTCTGTGTCGACCTACGTCATCAAAACAAGAAGGGGAACAACACCAAAAGTACATAGGAAGTTTGGGTGGATAGGTTAGATGATGGTAGGATCAATTACATTGCGTTCCCCAACCGTAAATATATGTTTCTAGATGTGACATTGGGGACTGCCCGGGCGCTAATTTCAGCGAACTTAAAACAAAGAGAAGTTTCCAATCCGGCTATAGAATCGACCTAGACTTTTTCGGTTGTGGAATCAAATGCCTCACCCTAGATAACCTAAATTTGAAAAAGTGGACCATTAGAGAGTTTTTCTAAGAATCACTTGTCATAGGCCTCAAAGTAGCACTTGTTTAGAGCGAAATCTTGGAATTCCATCGAAAAATCTCTCAGACGACCTACGTAACCGAAACAAGAAGGGAACGACACCAAAGGTACATAGGAAGTTAGGGTGGATAGGTTAGATGATGGTAGGATCAATTACATTGCGTTCCCCAACCGTTAATATATGTTTCTAGATGTGACATTGGGGACTGTTGGCGCTAATTTCAGCGCGAACTCAAAACAAAGAGAAGTTTCCAATCCGCTATCGAATCCACCTAGACTTTTTTTCGCGGTTGTGGAATCAAATGCCTCACCCTAGATAACCTAAATTTGAAGAAGTGGACCATTAGAGAGTTTTTCTAAGAATCATTTGTCATAGGCCTCAAAGTAGCACTTGTTTAGAGCGAAATCTTGGAATTCCATCGAAAATCTCTCGTATTCGACCTACGCACGAAACAAGAAGGGGAACGACACCAAAAGTACATAGGAAGTTTGGGTGGATAGGTTAGATGATGGTAGGATCAATTACATTGCGTTCCCCAACCGTAAATATATGTTTCTAGATGTGACATTGGGGACTGCTGGCGCCAATTTCAGCGAAACTTAAAACAAAGAGAAGTTTCCAATCCGGCTATAGAATCGACCTAGACTTTTTTCGCGGTTGTGGAATCAAATGCCTCACCCTAGATAACCTAAATTTGAAAGAAGTGGACCATTAGAGAGTTTTTCTAAGAATCACTTGTCATAGGCCTCAAAGTAGCACTTGTTTAGAGCTAAATCTTGGAATTCCATCGAAAATCTCTCTATGTCGACCTACATATCGAACAAGAAGGGGAACGACACCAAAGGTACATAGGAAGTTAGGGTGGATAGGTTAGATGATGGTAGGATCAATTACATTGCATTCCCCAACCGTAAATATATGTTTCTAGATGTGACATTGGGGACTGCTGGCGCTAATTTCAGCGCGAACTGAAAACAAAGAGAAGTTTCCAATCCGGCTATAGAATCGACCTAGACTTTTTCGCGGCTGTGGAATCAAATGCCTCACCCTAGATAACCTAAATTTGAAGAAGTGGGCCATTAGAGAGTTTTTCTAAGAATCACTTGTCATAGGCCACAAAGTAGCACTTGTTTAGAGCGAAATCTTGGAATTCCATCGAAAATCTCTGTGTCGACCTACGTAACGAAACAAGAAGGGGAACGACACGAAAGGTACATAGGAAGTTAGGGTGGATAGGTTAGATGATGGTAGGATCAATTACATTGCGTTCCCCAACAGTTAATATATGTTTCTAGATGTGACATTGGGGATCTGGGCGCTAATTTCAGCGCGAACTCAAAACAAAGAGAAGTTTCCAATCCGGCAATAGAATCGACCTTGACTTTTTCGCGGTTGTGGAATCAAATGCCTCACCCTAAATAACCTAAATTTGAAGAAGTGGGCCATTAGAGAGTTTTTCTAAGAATCACTTGTCATAGGCCACAAAGTAGCACTTGTTTAGAGCGAAAAATGTTGGAATTCCATCGAAAATCTCCGTGTCGACCTACGTACATCAAACAAGAAGGGGAACGACACCAAAAATTACATAGGAAGTTTGGGTGGATATGTTAGATGATGATAGGATCAATTAAATCAAGGTTCCCCAACCGTAAATATATGTTTCTAGATGTGACATTGGGATCACGCTAATTTCAACTTACCTAAAACAAAGAGAAGTTTCCAATCCGGCTATAGAATCGACCTAGACTTTTTCATGCGGTGTGGAATCAAATGCCTCACCCTAGATAACCTAAATTGAAAAAAGTGGACCATTAGAGAGTTTTTCTAAGAATCACTTGTCATAGGCCTCAAAGTAGCACTTGTTTAGAGCGAAATCGGGAACGACACCAAAGGTACATAGGGAAGTTAGGTGGATAGGTTAGATGATGGTCGGATCAATTACATTGCGTTCCCTAACGCTTAATATATGTTTTAGATGTGACATTATGGATCGGGCCGGCGCTAATTTCAGCCTTGGCTCAAAAAAAAAAAAAAAAGAGAAGTTTCCAATCCGGCTATAGAATCGACCTAGACTTTTTCAAGTTGTAGGAATCAAATGCCTCACCTAGATAACCTAAATTTGAAAAAAGTGGACCATTAGAAGTTTTTCTAAGAATCACTTTGTCATAGGCCTCAAAGTAGCACTTGTTCTACAGTGATATCTTGGAATTCCGCCGAAAATCTACATTAATGCGACCTCACGTGCGAAAACAAGAAGGGAAACGACACCAAAAGGTACATAGGAAGTTAGGGTGGATAGGTTAGATGATGGTAGGATCAATTACATTGCGTTCCCCAACCGTAAATATATGTTTCTAGATGTGACATTGGGGGACTG